>CM044437.1:89787049-89843755 GCA_024363595.1 Xenopus borealis
CTCAATTTCTCATTTAAAGATCCAATTCCTGCCACTATGGGCCGACCCTTGGGTCTTTTTAGATCCTTATGTATCTTTGGTAGCGTGTTCTGTAATGCCTGCATGATCCTGCCAATAAAGCACTGATATACTCTACTCATCCTCGGCTATCAAAACACAAGTATGTAGTGACTCATGGGAACTCTGGAATCATCATCAACCTGGAGAAGCCAGTAATTATTCAGTATCTGCAACTGACTTACCAAGTGAACCATATGCTACCCTGTTACTAACTGTCAGAATAGCTGGTTGCTACTTACAGATTTAGCAGTATATATTGCTGTTGTGACCCTAACTACATGCGATTCTGACACAAACACAGGGGAAAAGAGTTACACATTGGACTCTGGGCACCAATTAAAGGAAAGCTTTAAACAAAAAATTACAAAAATGACTAAAAATGTTGCATAACTGAACTTCGGGGGCGTTTCTGCCATGAGGCAAGGTAAAAAATCTTAATGGCTTCCCATTCATTTGTACAGAAATAACATTTGTACCAATGGCCACGTGAAAAAAAACTGGGTGAAAAATTGAAGGCAAACACTTCCTGGGTATGTATCTCAAAGATATTACCCATGCTACATTCTACTTTAAAGGAGAAGGAAAGGCTAGGAGGACTTGGGGATGCCAAATTTTAGGAACCCCCAAGAGATTGTATTGACTTACCTGTAACCCTGGGCTGGTGCTCCTATCGCCAGAAAACTGCACTGACCCGGGGTTGTACCAGTGAGCACCATGGAGCGATCCACTTCCATCTTCTTCATTCATCAAATTTCCCAGGGAATTCACATGTGCAGTAGGACGAAATAGGAAACTTTGAAGTTAAAGTTTGTCTTTTCACTCTACTGTGCATGCACGTAGAAGGAAGATGGAAGTAGAACTCTCTGTTCACTGTTATAACCCCGGGCCAGTGCAGTTTTCTGCTGATAGGAGCACCGGCCCATGGTTACAGGTAAGTCAATACAAACACTTGGGGGTGCCTAACATTTCGCTCCCCCAAGTTCTCGTATCCTTTCCTTCTCCTATAAGGAGGCAGAGTGAGAAGGAAAATAAAAAATGAGGAACTTATTAAGTAAAGACTAATCTCAAAAAGTTATTAAAATATATATGTGAAGATATTATGTTTACAATGGACACTGAATAAGCAAATGTGCTTAATCAGTTCTTTTCTTTAATGTATACAACTGAGAAGTCAGAGTTACAGGTGCTCATTGCTCAGTTCAATGAAGTTGTCAATGGATGACAGAATATGATCTCTGATTATTAAATTTATACATTAAATCGACAATTTTAAATATGAAATGTTTAATAGAAATTATTATAAAAAGGGCATGAGTCCTGACACTATACACCCTAGGGCAGGGATCTGCAACCTTGGCTCTCCAGCTGTTGAGGAACTACAAGTCCCACATTGCATTTGCCTTAATGAATCATGACAGACTCCTTCATTGCATTGTGGGACTTGTAGTTCCTTAACAGCTGGAGAGCCAAGGTTGCAGATCCCTGCCCTAGGGTATTTAGAGAACTTAAATTTAGAACATTTTTTTTTTTGGATTTTGTTTTGGTGAATAGGTATGGTATTTGTGGGTGTGACCTAAAACTTCATAACTATACAATTTTGCCCCACTGCGTATGGCATGGCAAGGGGGCCCACTAATTGAATCTGTGCCCTGAGGTCTCACAGGTGCATTAAAGGGCAAGGAAAGTGTAAAATAGAATAAGGCTAGAAATGCTGTATTTTGTATACTAAACATAAACATGAACTTACTGCACCACAAGCCTAATCAAACAAATGATTTATGCTTTCAAAGTTGGCCACAGGGGACTGTCATCTTGTAACTTTGTTATACATCTTTGTCTGACACTGGCACTGCACATGCTCAGTATGGTCTGTGCTGCTTAGGGATCATCATAAATGATAAAAAAAATTTGAGTTTGAGTTCTCCATGGCTGGTAAGTAAGGCAGGGGCTACCCCTGCTGTTCATAAGTATGATTGTTTCCCTGCCAGAAGTTAGGGACCGTCTGAGAATTCCTATCCACAGCACTAAATTAAGGGAGAATTTCACTGCATACAGTCAGGTTTCTTATAAAAACAGTACACGTGTTTGAATTAAAGTATATTGGCGATAGATTTCTTTTTCATTAAAGAAAGTAAAAATGGGATTTTATTTCTTTGCCTTTCCTTGCCCTTTAAACATTAGCATCTCTGCTAATGCATTAGCTCTTTCTCTCCCATTTACACGTTGCAAATTGTCCCTGACACACTCACACTGCCAGCCATAATTAACAGCCTGTCTATATTATCCTGTTTAGCTATTGCAATAAATCTGACATCTCTCTTTTCTCTAATCCCCTCACATAGTCCTACATTAACTCTTTACTGTCATTCGTCTGTGATATGATTTTGTGCCAGGCACCGTATATCAATTTTTTGATACAGAGTATAAAATACACAAGGGTTTTAGTCCTATGAGAACTTCACGGAATTACATGCAGAGACTGGAAAAGGTAGTAAACTATTAATGCTGTGTGTTCCAGAAAAGGCCCACCAAAGTTTTTCTAATATCCTGACAGCCTATTCCAATCCTGTCCAAATTGCAGTTTCGACTTTGAGGATCAGGAAGGGTTAGCAAATGTTTATCAATATATAATATAATAAAGGGTAGGCTATAGGATGGATGATTATAGTTTTATTAAGAGCAGGCTCTGACCAATAATTCTTTGTAAGAAATCAGAGCCATAATTTAACCAGTTGTTGCCAGGTTGTAGGCACTACATAATCAGAAAAGAAATTCAATGTAAAACTCAGCCAGAGGCCACCTAGGACTTTATTGTCCTAAGTATTTGCTCAAGCACAGGCAAGATTGTTGCATCCAACATATTCTGAATTATTAGCAATCTGTATTTATATAGCGCCTTCCTATTCTGAAGCACTGTACATTATTAGGTTATATATCAAACATACAACCTACATACATATACTGTGATATTGGAGGTCTTGCTTACTAGAGATTATAATTTTAAATATCGCCTATGAAAGAACACTTTAACATACTCAATACAATGTATATCATATAATACTGGGCAATTCATACAGAACATTTTTGTGAAACTCTCCATTTTCTGTTCATGTCAATGGTGAATACGAAAGATCTGTTTTTATGAATAGATACCATGCATTTAGACAAGATAATACAGTAAGACTGACTAGCAACATCTCATGGGTCTTAACAAATGAAAGGGCTTTGATGTTAATATTTTATTACAATGAAATACTACTGTCACGCACATAAGGGATTACAAAGTCCCATTCATTAATTCAACAACCGTGAGAGCTGTTACATTATTTACTTCAATAAATGCCAGTGTGAACTAATTATATTGGAAAGACAGCTACTCTTGGAGAATGGATCTATCATTCATCAGTTTGCAAAGCTTTAGAACTGTCCTCTAGTTATAAGTCCTGTTAACAAATAGCATGGCATTTTGCCAGTGCCAGGAACACCCTGATCTAGAACCAGGGACCTACTGCATACTGGTTGTAGCCTGCCCATTTGTCTTGATGTCCTTTCACCCTGTCCGTGTTGCCCGTAACCATGCCCATGATCCAGCTGTAGATTTAGGGGCTATTTAAAGGAATAGTAACACCAAAAAATGTGGTTTACAATAATGAAAATATCATGTATTGTTTCACTACACTAGTAAAACTGATCTGTTTGCTTCAGAAACACAATTATAGCTCATATAAACAGGCTGGTGTGTAAAAATGACGGAAATTGAAAAAGGTCTATATGGCACAGGTTAAATAGTGGATAACAGATAATACCATTATGTTCTACAGAGCTTATCTACTATCTGCTGTATAACCTGAGCCTTTTCTCCTGAATGAATGGCTGCCCCCATTGCTACACAGCAGCTTATTTATATAAACAAAGTAGTGATTCTGAAGCAAACATTGCCATTTTAACACTGTAAGGAAGCACTGCATTATATTTTTATTACTTTAAAACACTTATTTTTTGAAGTTACATTCCTTTTAGCTTGTCTTTTTCAACATCTAGTGCCGGATCATTAGTCCATCTGTTGTGTCCATGCCTCGTGTTCCTGGGTTCTTGCTCCTGCCCTGTAAGTCTGTTTCTTCATCTGATTTCCAGGTTTTGACCTTGGCTTGCCACTTGGATTCTAATTTGTGTGTTGCCCCCTTATCCCCTGTGTGTTTCACGGACTATAATTACTGCCTACCCAGACCTTTGCCTGCTTTCGGGCTTGTGTTTTTGGTTGTTCCTGCATTACCAGTATTTCTTTTTAAAACCTTTTTGTAAAACTGCCACATATTTGAGGTAGTTGCTGAGCACATTGTCTCCTGTCAACTAAATCAGTAGGTAATTCTGACAGCCAGATATATTATTCCAGTCTTTGTTATGGCCTCCTTGAGGTAATGTTATCTAGAAAAGTTTGGCCACAAAGTTTCTTTTGCTCCAGTCAGTGGGTCCTGTATTCTAAACATGGAATTTAGAAAACCAAAATTGAGTTGTTCTGTAACACTACCAAACTGTTTCACCCCTTCACTCAGGTTTATGGACATAGGTGCTAAACTGCACTTTTACAGTTGTACATTTATGTTTTCACTTTATAACTTGCCAATTTAAAAGTGGTTACTACAGGTAATTTAGGAGCTGTGTTGGTCATGAGCTGTAGTGTCTATAGCCTGATCCAAACTCATACATGACAG
The DNA here is from genome assembly GCA_024363595.1 of Xenopus borealis. Taxonomy (NCBI): domain Eukaryota; kingdom Metazoa; phylum Chordata; class Amphibia; order Anura; family Pipidae; genus Xenopus; species Xenopus borealis. The sequence continues at coordinate 89,791,822 of CM044437.1, forward strand.
GACAAAAAGCCATATACAACAATATAAAGTTCTGGACATAGATTGGAAGTTTTCATTTATAATATTCAGTAGTAGTTGAATGTGAATAGAGAATTTTTGTATTCTATCTATCATTCTATCTATTTATCTCTCCCTTGAAAATTTAGATGCAGTCATTGTGCAAATCAAGACCATTCATTAAAGGTTCTTGAATCCAAAGCGATTAATTGAACTCACTGCTGCATTTGTCATCTAAAAGGTTGGTGGTAGAGAGTTTTGACACATAGATAATTGCATATAGCAACACCCCCCCCCCCCCTTAGCAGTGGCTGCATTTATGCTGGAAATATGTAGAAAAACACAACACTGTGGGTAAAAAATGTAGATATAATTTATAAACCATGCAGGACAGAATGGTTTGCATAGTGAACATATTTGCCCAGCGCTTGGTTATTCTTATGAAGCTGGATAAGAGTGTTGTATTTAAGGGCAAATTTACTATTGGTCGAATTAAAAAAAAAAATCAAAATTCGACCATCAAATTTTTTGGGGGAGCCATTTTTGATTGAAAATGGACCTATTTCAATCTAATAGGTCAGTTTTCGATTGAATTCGAATCGTTCGATTGCATCATTCTAATCGAACGATTTGAGCGATTTAAAAAAAAAAAAAATTCTAGGACTTAGAATTTTTTTCAGGAAAGCTACTAGGAGTTCCCCCATAGGATACAATGGCAATTCACCAGCTTTAAAGTGGCAAATAGTCGAATTCGAATTTTTTTAAAGTGACAGTACTTTAAATTAAAATTTTTCAGTTCGAATTCATAGTCGAAGTAGCCCAAAATTACTGCGAAATTCTAATTTTATTCAAAAATTCACTTCGACCCTTAGTAAATGTGCCCCTTAATGTGCAAACAGAATTGTGAATTGTTTATTAGTGATGCGTATGTCCATACAAACTTTTTAAATATGCCATAATCACTAATTGTGAATATTTATGTGCAGACTTTGCATTTGAGTTACACCACGACTTTGGTGAGTGAGAAATTATTTTGTATAACAGTTTTGCAACTGCAAATTTAATTTACTGTCAATGCTATTTTCAAGCAGAACAACCTTGTACAATGGCAGCATAACACTAATTTTCTGAGCCATTTGTGCGCAATACAAATACGCAAAAAAGGGAAGTCAGGCACAGCAGTACAATATTACAGTGTTCAAGAAAAAACATGGGCAATACAACCATCTGCGAATCAATAAACTTTATAAATGACCCCCAGTGACTTGCATCTGAACATGAACACTGCCCATTTGCTCATAACTAAGCTGTATAGTTTATTATGAGGGTATTAAAGTTAGCATTTATCAGGTAAGATGTTCAGATCAACATTCACAAATTCACTAATGCGCGAAGCATCCAACGCTAGCGCTAATTCGCCAGCGTGATGTCAATTCGTAACTTCGGAAATTCACTAACACTGGCTGTGGCGAATTTACGCTAGCCTAGCGAAGTAGATAAACTTGTGCAACTTCGCACCCTTATGCCAGGCAAAGTTGCGCACTGACGAAGGATCGTAAATTCGCAAATTCACTAAGATGAACATTTTCCTGAACGTTAGCAACTACGTTAAACTTTACTTCGCCTGGTCAGACCAGGCGAAGTTCAATACAATAGATAGGAGGTTGAAAAAAAAATTGTAAAAATTTTTCTAAGTCCCAAAAAACGCTGGCGTGTTTTACCATTGGGGGGTGATAGTCTGAAAAAGATCGATATTTTTTTGGGGGGGTTACCCTCCTTTCCCCCTACATTTCCTAACATATGGCAACACAACAATACAGGGGGCACATGTAGGGCAATAGGACAACTTTAATTTATTAAAGGTTTCCTGGGCTTGTGTAGTGGAATGTAGTGGTTGTAACTAATACTTCTATTATAAATTAAAGTTCCCGCCATATGCAAATTAGGCTTCGCTAGCGTAACTGCGCTCTGCCGTTCACCGACCTGAGCGTAAATTCGTACTTTAGTGAATTTGCGTAGCGCTGGTGAAAATTCGCCTGGCGAAGTGCAGCGAGCGCTAGCGAAGCCAACGCTAGTGAATTTTCGGAATTTAGTGAATTTGCCCCAAAGCCTTTCATCTTCCCAATAATTCTAAAATCAAATGTAAGATTTTTAATGATCAATTAATAGAACAAATCGAATTTATGTATAAAGGACAATTTCCCTCCATGTCTGCATAATTTAATTTCCCCTAAATCTGGCAGTAATATTTTTTAAATTAAGGAGATCGGCCAAATCCATTATATAACTGAATATCTCTCATATGACCTTTTCTAGTTAATGTAATCTATAAGTATATTTTTATTTGCATGCCAAGTTAGCAAATATGCTGTATATTCTTTGCTCCTTTTTTTGCTGTTGTTTTTCACTGACAACTTGCATGCTTACATTGTGCACCAGCACCACAGAGCAAGTGTACTGCACACACATTTACGCTAGGGCTTAAAGGAGAACTAAACCCTAAAAATTAATATTGCCAAAAAATTTATAAACTGCACTTAATGCACCAGACTAAAGATTCAGCTTCTCAGTAGCAGCAATGATCCAGGACATCAAAGTTGTCACAGGGGGTCACCATCTTGGAAAGTTTCTGCGACATTCACATGCTCAGTGGGCTCTGAGCAGCTGTTGAGAAGCTAAGGTTAGGGGTCATTGCAAGTTATCAAGGAGAAAAAGAGGTTGGCCTGTAATATAAGCTGATGCTACAAGGCTGATTATTAAAATCTCATGTTAGTTGCAATCCGTTTCTGCATTTCTATGTAGTAATTATCTGTATTAATTACTAATTATTAAAATCTTATATTGTGAAATTTATATTCTACTTGCACAGTACATTTTGAGTGGGTCCCTACACTGACAGCAACACAGAACATGTGCTGTGAATCAGTAGAAAAGAAAATGTGTAGATACTGAGGCATCTTTGGAGGCACAGATCTTTACTGCTAAAGGGCAGTGGTTGCCTAGGGATGGAACAGAAGCCCAAAAAAATAGTGTACAACATTTCTAGCCTACATTTATAGTTAAGCTTTTCCAGCCTGGAACTCTCTTGGGGCACCTTCTTCTCTTACTTCAGCCATGACTCCTGTGGTGTTTGTGCAAGGTGCCTGTAGTTGTTACTGTGCACAAGAGAATACTGTGCATACACTGTACTTTCTATAAAGTGTTAAGGTTCAGTTTACTGTTGATGTGTAATGGCTGCATGAACCCGCTAATAAAGCACTGTTATGCTCTGCTCATCTGTAGCTACCAAAACATAAAAAATTGACAACAAGATGTCTCTTCCACCTCTTCAGCAGCCTTCGGCTTTTCTCCCAAACCCTGGTGAGCCTACCATAACTTTTACTGCTTGGTGTACAACATTTCTAGCCTACATCTATAGTTAAGCTTTACATCTCCTTTAAAGACTGAGCAGTTGTTTTGGGCACTTTGGTATCACACCAGGAAAAAGAAGGCTTTAAAATGCCAGCCTGGAACTCTCTTGGGGCACCTTCTTCTCGAACTTCAGCCATGAATCCTGTGGTGTTTGTGCAAGGTGCCTGTAGTTGTTACTGTGCACAAGCGTATACTGTGCATACACTGTACTTTCTATACTGTTTAAAAGGTTACTGTTCATGTGTTCATGTGTGGCTGCATGACCCCGCTAATAAAGCACTGTTATGCTCTGCTCATCTGTGGCTACCAAAACATAAAAAAATTGGCAACTAGGTGTGTCTTCCACCTCTTCAGCTGCCTTTAGCGTTTTTCCCAAACCCTGGGGAGCCTACCATAATTTTTACTGCTTGGAGCCGTATATTTGAAAATTACATTATTGCTGCTGACCAAGGGGGGATTTCTGCTGCTAGAAAGTGTGCTTTATGTATTCACTGCCTGGGAGCAGAGAGACAGTGTATATTCTATACATTACCATTACATGATGAGACTTATGAAACTGCTCTTACTGTTACAAAGAACTTTTTTGTGCCAAGAGTAAATGTGGTTGCTCAAAGATATAAATTCCACCATTGTGGACAACATAATGGCGAATCCACAGAATAATATGTAGCAGCTTTGCGAGAGCTGGTTGTTACGTGTGAGTTTGGGAACAGATGAAATACTAAGAGACCAAATAGTGGAAAATACAAATTCACCTCGCATTATAGAAAGACTGCTCCTAGAACATGATTTAACCCTTGCCAAGAGCAGTGGCAGAGGCTAAAACTCAGGGAACTGCTGGGAATGTACAGACTGTACAGTGCCACAAATTCAAAAAAGTAGGACATTTTGCTAAGATCTGCAGTAGTTCTACTAAAGATGTTAATGAAGTCACTGCTTCAAATGTTACGGTATTAATTATGGATAAAGCTGATACTTTTATTCCAGGCAAGTTTATATGCACAGTCAATGTAAATACTGCTTTTGCTGACAAGGGACACTCCTTTAACCTGGTGCTTGATACAGGTTCAGCTGTTATACTACCAAGGGATACCAAAGATCCGCTTGTTGCACCTGCCCTGAGACTGGTCAGTTACTTAAAAGATCCAATCTCTGTGCTTGGTTGCTTGCCATTGACTGTACAGTTTGAATCAAATATTGCAGAATTTGACTTTTACATTGTGAATAAGGGTACTGCTATACTTGGAAGGGATCTCTTTGCTACATTAAGCGTACAATTAGTTGATGGTATCATTACTAAACACCAGTGCCTGCCACACAGGCAGTGTCTAAAATTTCACCACAAAGCAAAACTTCATTGGGTTGTGCAAAGAACTTTGTACACAAAGTTAAGCTGAGACCAGATGTAAAACCAGGCTATTGCCCTACTCTATAAGGTAGGCTATCTCACAGGAACTAAACAAACTGGTAGAGCAAGATGTGAATGAAAAATCAGAATCCTCCGAATAGGTTTAATTAATTGTTGTAACAATGAAGAAAACTGGAGGTATTCGATTGTGTGTTGATCTCCGTGTACATATAAAGCAGTTGTTATGGATAATCATCCTTTGTCACACAGAGGAAATATTTTCAGAACTCAAAGGAGCAAAATCCTTTCCCACCCTGGATCTTGCAAATTAAATAATAAAGAAAAAAGAACCCTGTCCAATCAATTAATTCAAAGGATCACTTAATAAAATACTTAAAGGTTGGGATTTAGGAATTCCTTCTATAAACCCAAATGATTATCACCTTTATTATCAAGTATAAATAAGTTAATAAGATGAAAGTGCAAGTGCAATAAATAAATCTCAATGAATTAATTAACTTGATTAAATAAACAATGATTATGTGTACAGGTATAGGACCTATTATCCAGAATGCTTGGGATCTGGGGCTACTACTAGCAAATCATGTAAACGTTATATAAACCCAATAGGCTGGTTTTGCTTCCAATAAGGATTAATGATATCTTGGTTAAGATCAAGCACAAGAAAAATTAGAGAAATTAGAGGAAAAAAGGAAATCATTTGAAAAAATTTGGATTATTTGATTATAATGTAGTCTATGGGAGAAAACCTTTCTGTAATTTGGAACTTTCTGGATAGTGGGTTTCCGGATAACGGATCCCATTCCTGTACAACTAAATTGGATCATTGATTGTCTGCTTAAAGGAAAACTATACCCCCCAAACAATGTAGGTCTCTATTGAAAGATATTGCCTAAAACAACTTATATGTAAAACCTTGCTTCATGTAAATAAACCATTTTCATAATAATATACTTTTTTAGTAGCATGTGCCATTGGGTAATTATAAATAATTTAAAAAATAAGGACAGCCTCCTGGGATCGTATGATTCAACGGTGCACACAAACATACCAAACAAACTATAAAGTTAGGTCACACCAGCCAATTAACAGACAGAGTTGTGTCTTTTGCTTCCACACTTCTTCCTGTTACAGTTAGAGTTGAAATATTTCTAGTCAGGTGATCTCTGAGGCAGCACACAGACCGTCACGAAATGGTGGTTCAAGACAAGAGATGTAATAGGGCAATATTTACTTTAATATATATTCCAGTTTGGTAAGATTCTTTAATATGTCACTTACTTTGATATAAACTATATGTTGCTCAAGTATTTATTTTGGGGGTATAGTTTTCCTTTAAGTGCTTAATAAATTAATTATAGCTGGAATACTGGAATATATATTAAAGTAAATATTGCCCTATTACATCTCTTGTCTTGAACCACCATTTCGTGATGGTCTGTGTGCTGCCTCAGAGATCACCTGACTAGAAATATAAATGAATCCCAATAATTGATAAACTTATAACTAAATTTTTTGTTTAAGAACTCCGTTATCGGATTGTATACCCCTCAAGTGGTACATTAATATTCCATCATAAATTAATTCAACATCAATCAATTAATTATACAAAAGAGACAACTTAGCAGCTAATTAGTATTTATATGAAAATAATTAATAAAAGTGATATAAAGGGGAGTGCTTAATAAATAAGTAAAAAGGTTCCCAGATGATTATTGTAATATCAATAAGTGACCAAAATTAATTAGGATAAAATGCCCCACTGCTCGAAGTAGGAAAATGAAGAAAAAGGTAGGCGAAGTAGTCCCAAAATCTACTACCTATTGTTTTCTATCCCTGGGACCTCGCAAAGATGTAGAAGGCAGAGTATCTGGGAATGTGGTCTCCAATTTTATACTAAACCTAAGCTGACTCTTGAGATTTTAATAAGGAATTCAGAGATTGAAGGCATAGGTCGAGCAGCAGGCTATAGCCATTCAACCACCCCCCTTCCCTAGTAAGATTATCTCCTCCTAACTATGGATCATCATGACAAGTACCTAGAAAAGGTTCTAAAATGCATTGATTCTGCAGGACTGAAACTGAACCTTTCCAAATGACACTTCAGACAAACTCAGCTGTCATTTCTGGGTCATATAATTTCACAAGACTGATTACTGCCTGACCCTGACCATGTCAACACTGTTACACAAGCACCTACTCCATCTGATTTCCAGACCATACAAGCTTTCTTAGGTCTTACGTCATGGTATTCTAAGCCTATTCCCAACTATGCTTCAGTTGTGGAGCCACTCAGAGCACTACTATGTGGAACTTCAAGTCGGGTTTGGTCAGAGACCGCTCAACATAGGTTTGAAATAGTGAAACAGTTAATTGTGAACAGTCCAGCACTAGAATTATTTGATCCTATACTACCCACTATGGTTACTACAGATGCTTCAGAATATTGGGTTGGTGCAGTTATCACACAGATCCATGCCGATCAGAGAAAACTGTTGCATTTGCATCCAGAACACTTACAGAGGCAGAGCGTAAGTATTCAACTGTTGAAAAAGAAGCTCTGCCATGAGTTTGTACAACAGAAAAATGGAGACCCTACCTATGGGGTAGAGAATTTACCTTATGCACAGATCATAGCCCTTTAACTACACTACTTACAACAAAGGGACTAGGAAGAGGTGGAATATGTATAGGTAGATGGTAAGCAGGGCTACTCAATGTCAACTACAAAATGTAAAACTTACTTAAAGTGAGATGCCAGCAAGGACCATACACATATGAAATGTCTGATGGACTCATATGGAATGCAAGTAATCTTGCTCCTGTATGGTATGACTTTGGAGAAGCTCCATTTGATGAAGGACATTCTCCTACTCCTGATGCCAACTGCAATAGGGTTGTTTACTCTTACAGTATACCCTCTACCCTTTTGGATGTTAGTTGTTCAGAAAAGTAGTATCTTGGGGTTTGTTCAGACATAGGCTTTGCTATCCGCCATCTGACTGGGCTACAGATATGGTATGCAGCTCAGATCAGGTAAGATCAATCTGGTCCACAACATAGGCAAAGACTAAATTATTTTAATGCCCAAATGAACTGATGTCCCTGTGTATGTTTAACTTTATAAAGCAGTAACTGATATGTAGCTTTCCAGTTCTATGCCTCCCCCAAACTACGCTGGGGAGGATGAGTTTCAGAAAGGTAAATAGCAGATGCGTTGTAAAGTATTAGAAGCTTATTTGGGTGGTAGTGGTTTCAAAAGAATGTAAAACCTTATTGTTATATTGTATATTGTCTCCCAAATCTCCATTGAACTCCTGACTTCACCACCTGGAGGGTCAACACCTGAGAGATGCTGATCCACTCCCTTACATATCTCAGTAAAACTGCACTTGCAAGTACAGCTTCAGTCTCTGCTCAGCTACAGAGAGAAGAATAAGGATCAAGTCAAAAATGCAAAGCAGACTTTTTTGGGCCAATCCCCACACAGGCTGAGAACAGCAGAGTCAAAGCTCCATGTATCATCAGCATTAAGGAGTGGTATTTTGTTCGTTGATCATTTCTGTGAGAAACAAGATCCCCCACTATCTGTCTATAATGTTCTCTAATGTACTTGTAATGGGTAACCACTTTTTTGACAGAGAAAATAACCTCAGCCTTGTTTGTCTCTCATATTTTCATTTTTCCATTCTTTTTACCGGTTAGTTGCAAGTCTCTGCATTCTCTCCTGCTCATTATTATTCTGCTGAAGGACTGGAGCCCAAAACTGCACTACATAATTAAGGTGTGGTCTAATTAGGAATCAATAGAGAGGCAAAATTATGTTTTCACCCCTCAAGTCATTCCCTTTTTTATGCAAGGAAATACTTTATTTGCTTTAGTTGCTTGTGTGACTCGAGATACACAATTTGTTACTTACAAAAATCTCCAGATCCTTCTCAATTAAAGGACAAGGAAAGTTAAACTAAAGAAATAATCTAGAAATGATTTTCATTATGTTTTGGGCTTCTGTACCAGCCCAAGGCAACCTCAGTACTTAAAACGATGATTCACCTTTAAGGTAACTTTAAGTATGTTATAGAATGGCCAATTCTAAGCAATTTTTCAATTGATTTATTTTTAATAGTTATTTGCCTTTTACTTCTGACTCTTTGCAACTTTCAAATGGGAATTGCTGACCCCTTCTAAAAAGCAAATGCTCTTTAAGGCTACACATTAATTATTATTGCTACTTTTTATTACTAATCTTTCTATGCAGGCTTCTCCTATACATATTCCAGTCTCATATTCAGATCAGTGCATGGTTGCTTGGGTAATTGGGACCCTAATTACCAGATGTTTAAAATGTAAATTCAAGAGCTGCTGAATAAAAGCCAAACAACTCAAAAACCGTAAATAATAAAAAAATGAAAACCAATTGCAAATTGTCTAAGAATATCACTCTCTACATCATTCTAAAAGTTATCTGAAAGGTGAACCACACCTTTAAGCAGGGAAGATCTGTGTCTCCAAAGATGCCCCGGTAGCTCCTCATCTTCTTTACTTCTGATTCACTGCACATGCTCTGTGCTGCTGTCACTTACTGATCTTAGGGACCCACATATATACAGTACACATAGAATAGAAATGTCACAGTATAAGGCTAATTAGTAATTAATATGAATAATTACCACATGGCAGCACAGAAATAATTGCATCTAGCATCATAATGTAATAATCAGCCTTGTAACATCAGCTTATATTACAGGTCAACCTCATTTTCTGCTTGATATTTTGTGACGACCCCTAAGCTTAGCTTCTCAACAGCTACTCAGAGTCCACTGAGCATATGAGTGTCGCAGACACATTCCAAGATGGTGACCCCATGTGACAAGTTTGAAGTCCTTGATCATTGCTGCTATTGAGAAGCTAAAACTTCAGCAATAAGATCCGTATATAAAACATTGCAGTTTTAGCCATATTCATTTTTAGGAGTTAGTTCTCCTTTAAGGAGGCGCCAAAACTCTAGCCATATTAATTTTAAGGGGTTAGTTCTCCTTTAAGGAGGTGCTAAACCTTCTACCAAAGTGACACTGAACCTTATTTTACAGTTTACTGCCTTTTCCTCAATTTAGTCAATGCTCTCTGCAAAGTGGCAGCATCCAGCATGGAACTTCTAGTTTTGATTAATTTATTATTAGCAAAGGTAGAAACAGTACTTATAAATTATAAAGCAAAGGTCCATGGACAAACACTTGTGTTCTCCATGAAGAACACTAATCCAATCAGAGAATGTTCTATTTACCACCACTCTTTGTAATCTGTCCTTCAGCCAGTTCTATCCTGTTATCCTTTTTTGAACATCCAGTTATCCACTTTTGAATCATTATACCGCATTAGCAATTGGCCAATCTTTCGATGCAATGGCAGACGTTGAACAATCCTGGAAAATTAAGTAAAGAGGTTTGTCAGTCACAAAGCTAAGCTCTTTTACTACCCTAATATGAATAACACCTGGTCCTGTACCACTGTTTACTTTTGCACAGGACTGGACTGAGAATTAAAATAGGCCCTGGCATTCTATGGGACCTTATAGCAGCCCCTCTGGCATTTGCCCTAACCCACAAATGGCCAGTCCGGGCCTGCTTTTGCATATTATATGGTTTAAATTTCCACTAAAGTCAACTATCCATCAATAGCTATATTACTGTAACTGGGTCTATTAAAAATAAAACCTTCATACTTTTGTTGTTTGTTACTTGTCCAAATGTATTTATGGCCATGCCTTCTCCTTCTCTTTGTCTATTCTCTCTTCCAAAATCATAATAAACATAGAATATTTAAAGCAAGGAAACCTTAATGTTATTTCTGTCTCTACAGCGTGGGAGCTCTTGTGGGCCTGTCCATAGCAGCTGTGGTTCTGCTGGCATTCATCATTACTGTGTGTGTCCTCTGCTATCTGTTTATCAGCAACAAACCACACAACAAGTTGGACACCGGGCTCAGCCTACAGACAGCAGGTGAGTTTCTTGTGGATCTTATGAGATCATATGCTAGATCCAGTCAGCCCTGTAATATTGGCCTATTACAGAAAACAAAGAATAGACATTAAGGATATTGTAAGACCAGGTCACGGCGACTGGTTTACACTGCAGACTGACTATAATTAAGTACATGCAGTTAAAGGACAATTAGGAACAGTTCACAAAGAAAAATATACAAGCAATCAGTAGAAATGAAATGATAATTCATCCAGAGGAAAATAAAACCCTGAAGCACATTGCCCTTGGTAATAGAAACAGCACAGAATGGTTGAATATTTTATAGAAAACAAGGTTTCGTTACTTGAGATAGACAGGGAAAATATGCACAAAAACACACAACATTTGGACAGACATTTTTTTGTATCCCAAAATTAGATTAGATTGAGCCTTCATTTGAAGCAGCAAAAATTGTTCTTCACAGTGAGGACAATACAGTTGTGCAATATCCTGTCAGGTGATGATGTCATGGCAGATTTAAGTCGTTTGGACTTCTTGGACACAAATAATATCCAAGGCTACGGTGATCCTAAGGTCTTCACGTAGTTTAGTATAGATATATATATTTTATATATATATATACATGTGAATGTATTCATAGGTCTAAATAAAAATCCATCCATTCTATCTGTCTGTTTGTCTGGTGATGCACTGGAGGTCATGTGTAGGGGATGATCTTGATGCCTGGGCTTTTGTATTTTTTCAATCCCGATTAAATATGTAACAATGCTGGGAATCTGGCAGCACTCCACAGTTAAAATGATCATAAAATGTTCCTGTTGGGAATACCGGGAGATTGAAGGAAACACCATATAAAGCCCCATTGCCCAACCAAGTGCCAAAATGTAAGGCACCTCCCTATGATTGAAACCACTGCAAATATTACAGGGGTTGTTCACTTTTGAGTTAACTTTTTGTATGACGTAGAGAGTGTTAGTATTAAACAATTTGCTATTGATTTTTATTATTTGAGGTTTTAGAGTTATTTAGCTGTTTATTCAGCAGCTCTCCAGTTGCAGTTAGAGCAATCTGACTGGAATATGAATAGGAGAGGGCCTGAATATAGAAAAGATGAGTAATAAAAAGTAGCAATAACAATACATTTGTAGCCTTAAAGAGTATTTGTTTTTTAGATAGGGTTAGTGACCCCCATTTGAAAGCGCAAAGAAGGGCAAATCATTCTAAAACTATAAAAAATAAATTATGAAGACCTGTTGAAATGTTGCTTAGAACTGGCATATCTACCTGCATAATATACGAAAAGGTGAATCACCCCTTTAAAGGAAAAAGCTGTCTTTCTTTATGAACCTCTGCCTTGGGTCCAAAATGTATATAACTATACTTACAGACACATAGCAATTTCTACAGATTTAACATTTATTAGGTGCACATGAGTCTCAAACACAGTATATCAGTCTACAACTGAGGTGTTTCAGTGCTTCATACTCCAAGAGCTCCTTCCTTCTAGCATGTTTCATGCCATTTGGTGCTTCATTAGAGGAGGGATGACAGAGGAACAACACTCATATCCCCATCACCAAAATAGATATATAAAAGGGCATATAACCACGAGCAAAACACATACATAATTTTTATTTTATCCTACTATATAGGCTAGACTACCTTTTATCTTCATTTATATCTATACTATTAACTGTTTCACCCACTATATACAAAGCAATGTAAGAAACTGTTCACAACATTAAGCAACATTGTATTTAACACAAACATCCATATTGACTCCTACTATGTTTTGTTTTCATATTTCCTCCAGTTTTTTCATTGATTTTATCAATTCCAAACATAATGAAGTTTTTTAAAGAATGCAATAACAACATAAAATAAACACGCCTCATTGCCTAACCAATAGCTTGCACATATTTTCTCTCTTTCTCTGTACTCTTGCCTCAGACTTTATTTTGGAGAAAAATGCACTAGCTTTGGGAATGTTCTTAGGAAGTGCTGATCCGCAACATTACTTCTGTTTTTCAGGTTTCCCTTGTGTATGTTAAAGTTTGCACATGTGCATTTTAAGAACATTTTCTAATTTAGTTTTTATCCCTTAAAGAGGACCTGTCACCTTGAGACATGAGTAAAATATTTATTTTCCATCCTTAGTTAAACCCTTTAGTCAGCTGTTTTTGTCTATATCTGAAACGGATTAGAAAATATCCTACATGTAAAAAGTGCTTCATAGGCGCTGCCATGTTTAAACACCCCTTTGTTTTCTGTGTGTGGGCTGTGCCAAACTGCCAAATCTCATTCATGCTTAGTCAGAGTAAACTCTATGATAGACAAGCTCTGTATAACTAATGTCACACCAGGACTTGATATTCTATGTGAATTATTTGAAACACCTTCTATTGTTCTATTCAGATTGTGTGGGATACTCCAGCCACTAACAACTGCACAAACTGGTGATATCATGAGAGGAGTCTGCAGTACTGATTCTACCCATGATGCTTTGCTCTCCTGACTTTCTGGAAAGTCAGGGCTTCAGTTAGTGTCTCATGGACATTTGAAAAGTAGTTATAAATTGAGAATTAGTGAGATTTGAGCATAATAAATAGGGGTATGTGGTTTGTTTTAAAAGTTTTATTTCCTTCCTAGTGTTAACTCAATCATGACAGGTTTCCTTTAAGAATTTTATTGAAGTCACTTTTCCTCTGATATGTTTTCTGAAATAGTCTTTCCTTGTCCTTAATTATCAAATCATCATTGTCTTCAGTGACGCCACAAAAGTTTCTATTGGGTTTCCTAAAGCCAAATTACAAGGTAAATTCAACTTTTCTAAGGGAATTTCTACTGCCTTAAAATGTTGATCATTCCCTTTTACTGAAAAGGCTCTTTCTATTTGGGCATTTATAGCACTGTCAACTCATTACTATGTCCCTTCTGATCACTTAATCTTTTAGTTCTATATTACAAACAGACCCACCATGTGTAATAGTACTTCAAGGGGCTTTTTATGTCCTTTGTTCACAAGCAGGCAATATGTAAGGTTTGTTTCTTTAATTTGGCAACATCGCTAACATGCAAACCATTTTGTATACATGATGCCATCGAGTCTTTTTCATATTCCATACAAGTAACATAACTTCATAATTACTGGGCTTCTACAGTCCATAAGTGATACTGCTACCCAGTTCATGTCCATTGTTTCATACATTTTAGCTCTTTTATCTGTTTTGTATTGCACCAGGCTCAAATTCAAAAAGGCTAATGCTAATAGCACATGGGTTCTTTTCTTCTCTGACTTACAGTATATACACATAGAGAGCATTTCAGAAGAATACACTAAAGCGGTGGTCCCCAACCAGTGGCTCACAAGCAACATGTTACTCACCACACTTGGATGTTGCGCTCAGTGGCCTCAAAAGAAAAAAAAAAAGAAATATATAAGGTAAATGTTAGTATGTCCCTCTGCCAATCTTTTAACAGTCTCTCAGCTGTATAACAATCCAAAGGCAATAAAACGATCAGTGCCTGCAGGTTGTAGGAAAAAAGTATATATATACAAAAAATAATACAGTGTAATATTTGTAAACACACTTATAATGTTTGTGCAGGAGAAAAAAGTCCTTAGTAATCCCAATTAAAGATCACCAACATGAAACAAAGTAAAACAGACCAACCCTTAAACAGAAAGATTGCCTACATCACTTCTGTAGCATGCAGTATTTTTTAACCTGATGGCAGATTAAAAGACAAACATACTGCCAAGAGCATAAAACCGTTTTATTTCTAGAAACATTAAGTATTGCACTCACAATCTTGTTGATTAAAATCAAGCGTTTCTGGATTTCCTTTATACCACAGATTCAAGTGTTACATCTAAGTGTGTGAGAAAGCCAGCTTTCCTTCCCCCCCCTTCCTTTGCTTGCAATTCCGGATGTGTCATCACCTGACAAATTTTTGTGACCAATAAGCTTTCTCAGAGGCTCATCACAATTACCCTGCCTTTGGTTAAAAATACACTTATTTGTGTAAGTTAATCATTTAAATGCATGTGAATGGAATAATTCTTATGTTAACTGATATACCTTCTTTTCAGGTCCTTTAATATTCATTCAGATTTCCTGTTTAGGGCTGATTATGTTTTCAGTAACCTACCTATTAATAGGACTAGCTAAGAACTATTTTAATACCTATTTATTATTATCTATAATCAGTGCTTGAATTGGGAACAAAAATGTGAAGGGATGGGGTGTCACATGTGTAACTCCACCCACAGAGAAAAGCAGCACTGTAAGGAAAATTTTTCAGGAGGACACACTCCCAACTAAACCAGGATGGAATATTGGCAATTTTTTGTATAAATATCCCCAGATCCCATAGCAGGGTGGGACAGAGGCAATTTCACGTATAAATATCCCCAAAATTCATAGTAGGGTGGCACAAAGGAAATTACATCTATAAATAACCCCAGAATTCATAGTAGGATGGCACAGTGCAATTCCATGTATAAATGCCCCCAGAATACATAGGATGGCACAGTGCAATACCATTATAAATGCCCCTATAATTCATATTAGGATGGCACAGAGGCAATTACATGTATAAATACCCCAATTATTCATAGTAGGCTGGTACAGAGGCAATTACATCCCTGGCGGGATGCAATTGGGTGGGAAAAAAAGAAGTGGTGGGATACCATCCCACCGTATCCCGCCCCAATTCAAGCACTGTCTATAATATAGTTGCAGGATTGATTCCCATAGGATGAAACCTGATACAAGTGTTTGAAAATGTTCAAACTGTTTTACCATTCAAAGCAATCCTTGAACAGTTATATATAGAGAGTAAAGCAGTTAGAGATGAACAGACGTAAAAGAAATAGATATTCATGATAAATCTCCTTGACCTGTAATCTGTACTATGTAAGACTCATTTAGTTCTTTCAGAAACCTTCTAGTTGTTTGTTATTTATTTTCTTTTTCACTGGACTCAGTAAGTAGCTAAATTGGAGACCTTTCTGGCTTTGTTTAACATCTATTTAGAGAATCTGAATACACCTAGCATTGGCGTGCAATGATATAAATTGTTTTACTGTTGCTATAAAGCCAGTGCTGCAAGGTTAGGTGCTGCAGAATGACAGGATTTCTATGAGTTGTGAATGTTAAAGGAACATTTGGGATAAAGGAATGTTACGAATGTTAAAGGAACATTTGGGATAACACCAACAAATGTTTTTGTGGGTTATGGAAAGAACTATGGAAGTTTCCCTTGTGACAGGGAGGTGTTCCCATTATGCCTAAGTATAGTGTGGAACGTTCCCATTCCTTAGTCTATAAAAGGGATAGGACTACATGGTTCTGTTGATATGGATGTGGGAGGGATGTATGCTGCTTGAGAAAATCCTTATTATTAAAGAACAGTTAATGAAGCCTTAGTGAAGTTGGTGCTAAAGAACCCTTTGAATAAAGAGAAAATATTGGCAGGTTGCTCCAGTCATAGCATAATCTAGAAGTGATGAAAATGAACGTTGGAAGTAATATTTCATCCTACAGACCCTTCCATAGGTGCTAGCTGAAGTGAGGTGTTCCATGTTGTAGTGCCCCTATGAAAGGTGTCACCTAAGTATCTATAGTGCTTTTCATGATACATTTGAATTTTATTGTTAAAAAGAACAGAAAAAGAAATTATCTTTGCCTTGATCTATGACAGTTTAAAATAGATACAATATCGATCAGTTAAATGTAAATTTTGGGAATGTAGTAGTATTGGAAGAAGCAAGATCTGTTAATTTGTCTGGGATAAATATTTCTCATCTTAAATTAAGAAATTGAAGTGCTGTAAAATGTGGTTGGGACCACATTTTCTTCAGACCCAGGAGTGTTGGACAAATGTGTCAAACTCAAATTATTTATTAGAAGTTGGTTCTTTCTCTGCTAATTAAATAGGCTACTTAGTTTTAACCTCTTAACCATGTAGCATTTTTAAATATGTTCAAAAGGTGTTTATTAATCATCATCATTATGTATTTAGTTGCGTCAACATCACAATCCAAAACATTTGCTACCCTCTGTGCAATATGGCCAAGAGCCATAATTTCAATCTAAACATGAAAAACACATTCCATACTGTTGCAGGCTTCTAATAACTGCCTCCAGACCTCTCCACTATTTAGTGGAAAATGCTTCCCAATTAATGAAAAAAAATATATATTTCATAATAAAAAAAATAAGGTAGTTTTAAGCAACTTTCCGGCATATATATATATATATATATATATATATATATATATATATATATATAATTAATAATATAATTTAAGTTAAAAGCAGTGCCTGTCTGCCTGCACTGCTGGTTGTAACAGTGTAGCAGAAGCCAGCTCTCGTTCATAATCCCGTGCATTCTTTATTACAGACCTGTTAATCACAGAACACACAATGTGAGTAAAAAAAAAACAAAAAAAGAGGCTGAATTAATTAAATGTGTTCTGAAAATCCCAGCAGTTTGAATTTTAGCACATTTATTAAACACTTTCTTTAGTATCAGGAAAATTATTGTGACACTCAGGAGGGTGTATATGAAAGTGACAAATTCTTCAATTAAGATACATGTCTATTCGTAGAATGTGTTTGATTGAACACAGTGCAGTTTTATGGAGAACAGCCATTGTTACATCTTGGCAATATGATATCTGTGCTGCCCTTCAGTGTACAAGAAAAGTCTGCTTGCTTATAAAACTGTCAGCTAAAGCACTTTCTTTTATATAAATATTATGTTTTTTGTAAGATTTACAAAATATATATATATATATATATTTACACACACAGAACATGTCAGGTCATCAAGAGTAAATCACAGAAACATAGTCCTTATATAGAAATCCCTGCTCATAGAAAGGAAAAATAAGGATAGAAAAAGTGGATATAATATGAGGGCAAAGGAGGGGGGCAAAAAGCATTTGTCAGTCTTTGTAATCATCTGTTAGAATTCGGCTTATTTAAATGAAAGCCAGACAGTACTGTAAATTGGTGAACTGTTCAGAGTTGGAGAGTGACAGTTCATCAAAATTGTCTGTTTTGTTTGTCTTTCAGTTCTAATCTTTTAAACCTGGAACTAATGGTTGTTTTGGTCTTTGAGGTACTGAAAATATGGCCTCATTTAAGAAGTGGTTTATCAATATGGAGGATTAAAATATAACCAGGATCATGACAAGGGGACTCCTCAATTGATCCTTCGCCCTCAGCTCTGAACCCCATTGTTACATACCTTAAAGGACTACCCGGGGTTATACGAGTTAGCACCACGGAGTGATCCACTTCCATTTTCTCCTGTCTTCAATTTCCCCCTGACTAACAAATGCGTAGTTTAACCAAAATCCGACCTTTTAGTTAAAGTTTGGCTTTTCGTTCTACTGCTTATGCGCAGCTGAGCAAAGACAGAACAAGACGGAAGCAGATCTCTCTGTGGTGCTCACGCGTATAACCCCGGGCCAGTGCAGATTTCTGCTGATAGGAGCACCAGCCGGTGTTTCAGGTAGGTAGATACAATCACTTTGGGGTGCCTAACGTTTAGCACCCCCAAGTGCCTCCTCTCTTTCCTTCTCCTTTAATGAAACAGAAGCTTGAAATGGGATTAAATGGCTAAAACATTTATTCACATTTTATTAAATAAATAGGACCTTGCCAGCCTCACCCCAAAGCAATATTTAAAGACAGAATTCCATAAGAGATTGCTACTATGTGCTGCTGTTCCTCACTGAAAGCTTAAGATCAGCACTATAGACCAATACAAGAGGTCCTCTGCACTCAACCCACTATCAATATATCAAGGACATTGAAACATTTTGTGCCATAAGCTATTAAAAATGCCTTACCATTTATACAAAACAGGAATTGTTTGTCCATATATTGCAATATATTTAAGCTGGCCAACTATGTCAAAGTAATCCCATATATCACCAGTCCGACTCTCAAATTGCATCTGAATCATTAAGAATTCTATTGCTTCATTATACATTTTACAATGGGACTAAGTTTTACCTGCAACTTACTTGCTGCTTTCAAGTAAAACTCCCAAACTTGGTTGCCCTTTTATTAGACACCAGTGGGATCACCTGACTATAGTTGGGAGGGGTGGGAGCTACAACATGGAGCTGGTCACTGCTCCTGTATAAACTATAACAAACAAGGGAAAGTTGCTCTCACCACTAATTCTTAAAACATTAAGCGGGGTGCAATGACCACAGAATTCACATATACAAATACAAGAGGTCCTTTACGCTCAACCCATTATCTTATATATATATATATATTAAAGACAACTATCCATGGTATAAAAACCCTTTTAAATTCAACTCAACAAGCTCTGTTTTGAAAACAGAAAAACTCAACAATTCCGAGGTTGCTAAAATTCCAAATCCGAAAATACTCCATCTCAAACCTGTTGAGGTCCTGTATAGGTCAATGGCAGAGGTCCCATTTCCAATTTGAAGGTATCAAGGACTGTACTGAATTCTGTACAAAAATTCTGGCATTTCAGCAAACATCACAAAAAAAAGTGAGCTTTTCAGGCGCCAAACGTGATAAATTCGGGGTATTCAAATTATGTCTCAAGAGGGAAAAAAATCCTTTGTAACCCCAGTGGCGATTCATTCCCTGTATCAAGCATTTGTCATTCATTTAACATAAATTAAAACTATGCAGACTCTCACATTTATACTGTATGAAGATACGATAACCACAATATAAGGGTGCATTCAGGAAAATCCATATCCAGTTATTAATAGATAATATGAGAACATAAAGAAAAAAAAACTCCTGACATTTCACAAAGTATGCAAAAAAAGGAGGAGGGTCAGTGGGATATTTCTACCTGCTCAGATAAGGAAGTGAACTGCTTCATCCCTTGACATCACATCCCTCTATTTATCAGCCCCCAGCCAGCTTTCCCCTGCCTTAATTCATTGCTTCTAACCCAATCACAGCTGCATCTGATTCTAATCTCCAAACACAAACCAGTGTAATCTGGCTGCTGTTCATTCAGATCTCTTGTCATGCAGCCCCTGTGCTTATAGCTCCAAGGCTTTCCTGGAAGATCTTTGCCCTGAAAAGTCCAATAATTGTACAGGTCAAAAAAAAATATGGCGCAAGGTTCCTCATTATCTCTCTAACATCTCCAACATCTATTATTAGCATGTTTATGTATAAGATCCAAACAGTGGTATTGTATCACCTTGAAACTGTTTTAATGTCCTGGATTCACCAATAGTACCCTTTGGTCTTTTTCCTTGGTCACTCATTTAGTTAAGCTGGGCTTTGCTTCCCATAAACGGTTATGGAGAGTTTTGACTCCTGCATTGCAAGGTGGAGAAACATCCCTAGGTGCTACCAGCGATGAGTCTAACAGCAATGCTAGAGAGAAAGTGCTGGTACAGTACATACTATGTAGCTATGCACATATGCAAGGCCATTATAAAATGTTAAACTAGACAAGATAAAAGCTAAGTTCTCATAAAAAAGATTGCATTAAGTATTTTGTTTCAGTATCATTTTTTGTAGATTACACCAATTATATGTTCTTGAATATCAATCCAAAATTTTATTATAATGGACGTATGTGTGAGTTTCTATGAATATCTAGTAAATCAAATATAAAAACCAGAACACTCTACCATAACCTGGCACAGTTTATTTTATATGCACATTAAAACAGGAAACTATCAGCAATACACAGTTTGCTCAGGACTAATTCATTCATATATTCAGCACTGTTTGACAACATTTTCCATTAATTGATTCCACAGCTAGCACTTACATGCAGGCCCTTAATTAAGCAGAACAAAGCTTAAGGGCCTGAACTATGGACTACAGATCTGTAGCAGATGGTAATGGAGCTTATTACATACTATTACATGTACTTTTTTAAACCAGTAAATTAAGGGGAATGTAATTAAAAATCACAAATGTTTAATATAAAATGGCGTCTTTGCGAATGTTTAGGACTGCTTGTAATGTAAAATCAGTTGCTGGCAAATATTACATTGCACATTTTCGCTAAGCAAATGTTTAGCATTAACACCTGCTCTGGAGTTTTGTTAAATATTTTTTCGCTAAAAAGACTTTGCATTTTGAAAACTTAATTACATACACTATGAATGTTCGCAAAATCTATTTGTTTACAAACTTTGAGATGACTTCACCATCTCCCATTTAGAGATGTTACCAAAGGAAGAATCAAACTTGCTGCCTGTGAAGAGTCTCATTTATCCAGGTCATTAAGTATAATTAAATCATAGACAACTGGACATTAAGGGGATTATTTATTGAAGGGCAAATTGTGAAACTAGAAAAAAATTTTAGAAGGAAAAAAAAACTTGGATTTTTAGAGATTTATTATACCCCAAGGACATTGTCAGAGGTCCCATTTTCAATTTGAAGGTAGCAATGACTGCATTGGGTTTTGTACAATAATCTGTAAAATTCAGGCTTTTCGGGCAACAAAAATATAGAGCGTTTCAGGCGACAAACTCAGGGTATTTGAAATTGTCACTGGAATTTGTATCACTATCTAATTTCTCTCATTTTTTTGAGTTCAACAATTAGTAAATACTATAAATTTATGAATGGGGGCATTTGGTTGAGTTTGTTTTTATTAAAACATGAGAAAAATTCAGATTTGAATAAGTAACCCCCGTTTCACACTTACCAGAGTGGCTTCTTCAGTTTAACTGAAGTTGCCTTTGTCCTATCCAGTTTATTTGTTTTTATAGATACTGTAAACCTGCTGGTTTTCTGTCATTGCTGAAACTGTACTTGCTCACAGTGGTCAAGAATACAATCTGGGATACTCCAGTTAGAAGACTTTATGCATGTATTAATTGTCCTGCACCATCTTAAAGGGGCAATATACACCTTGTTCAACATTCATTCACCGAGTAAGGCTTGTGCTCAACATGCTGTTTGCCTATTGTTTAGATCATGAAAAATCTATCATTTTGTTATTTCTTGAGCTAAAACTAAACTAAAGCTACTATATGTTTAGTTCATAAATGGTAGATAGTTAAAGTACCAATATTCAACCCTTTGTTTTGACTGTTTTGTTAGCAAGAGTCCATAATACATGTGTGCAGCAACAAACCTCAGGTAGCTTCAGCTGCCCTATTTGCCCTGTATAGCTTAAAACAACCCCAGATATTTTGTGATTAAAACAAAAGGCAAAAAGTATAGTCAGCACAAGGCCTACATTGAGCTCATGTTGAAAAATGGGTATACTCTTCCTGAACCAGAACTGGCTTACCTGCTCAACTGGATGACAGTAGAATATTGTTGGGGAGGTGTATATAAACAGGAGTTTTTCATTTGAAAGCTCAATGTGCTGCTCTGTTGCTCTGGAAGAATTAGAGATTGCAGTTTACAAGGCAAAAGAATGATAACCTGGGTCATCTTGTGAAAATAAACTTGAAATGAATTATAAGTGCTAAGGATACAATGTGAAGATTACTTAAAGGGGTAGTAAACCCTTCTGCACTGCACTGATCAACCAAACTTTACTCAGGTGTTGCTGGACAACAAATCCCAGAACAATGTAACATATTCTGAAGGTTGAGGCATGCTGGGAGCTGTAGTCCATCCACATCAGGGTTGTATTCTTAAAGCAATATTGCACAATAAATCTTTTCCCTAAATTTCCATGGCCAGCAGCTCCAATGAGAATCCAGTTGATCTGTATCAATCTTGTTCCCTGTAGTGATGGGCGAATAAATTTGTGGCGAATTTCCGACATTCGCCGACGGCGAAAGTTTAACGCTCACAAAAATTCGCTGCATGTTTTGTTTTGCCGCGCGACTCGTTTCGTCACGTGTCGAGTTCGTCATGCGTCGATATTAAAATATGCCTTTTTTATTTTTTCACTATTTTAAATAATCACAGATGTTTTTAAGAAGCTGGCAAAATGGGAGGCCTTTTTTTCTTTTGAAAAGATGAGTCCACTAACAATGCAGGGCATGTGTGTATACTAAGTGAAACACGTGTGTAAATTGCTCTTCTCATTGACTCCAATGCTATTCAGCACATTCAGACACAAAGCAAAAGATGCAATTTTTTACAATTTTTTTTTCACAATCCCATACCTCCTAACATTTTGGAAGTAAAAAGAGGGACAGAAATTTTTTTTTCCAAACGTAGCGCTGCAACATTTTGACCACACCCATTTTTGTGGTCACACCCACTAATTAACATGTTCGTTTTACCAAATTTGGAAGGTTATGAAATTTTTAAAATATCTCTCCAAATACAATAAATTATTTATTTTATTATATCAAAATTGTTAAAAAGTTTCTTTTTTGCACTTGTTAGCTGTTCTTCTAGGCTCTCTGCCAAAAGCCAAATAAGTTAGAAACTTTGTTTCTTTTTCTGGCTATTCCGTGCAGAGAAAAGAGTGACTTTCCAATACAAATGAAATGAGGGACTGCAGGTTGCGCTGTTAAAAGAGGGAATGTCCCTCCAAAAAAAGGGACCGTTGGGGGTATGTATTTCACATGGCAGTTTTATCACATTGCACTGTGCATCAAAACTTCTGACGCACGTCAAAATAAGCGCGCGTCAACTTGGGCGCGCGACAAAACATCAGCGCGACTTGTTTCACAAATTTTTTTCCCATTTCGCGAATTTCGCTGAAAATCTGCGAATTTTCCGGTGAAGCGAAACGCCACAGATTCGCCCATCACTAGTTCCCTGTTCTTTGTTACTGTCCTTTATCCCCAAGTCTGATTCCAGTGTAATATATAATATAATATAATAAAATGACATAATTATCTCTATATGTAAGATAACAGCAAGATGCCTGACATGGCGCTGGAATCAGAATTCTTATTGGTTAGTTTTTTTGCATTTGAATAAAGTTTTTGATCTTAGAATTCTCATTGGTGAATTTTCTTGCATCTATAATTATGGTCTTTGTGCAGCTTTCTATAGTCACTGTGACCCAGGTCACGACAAGAGAGTAACAAAAGAGGAACAAAAGAGTAACATCAGAATACCATACTTTTTACAGTAATAATGTGCAACAGGATTATTATGAATTCCCTATATATATATATATATATATTGTGTATTTTCAGAGAAAATGCAATATGGTTGGTGGGTGCCAGTGATATGTGGGTTGAGAAAAACTGCACCCAAACTCACCTGACCCATGAACAACTACAACGTCTGCCTTCCATTTATAGACCAGTACCCCCCCCAGCCCCACTGGTGACATCACAAAAGAGATGGGGCAGGGCAGGTGTAAACCTATAAAACAGGAAAGCCAGAAGTTGGAAGCTGGCTCAACCCGCACCCACCTGCGACCCACAAACAGCACAGTGAGGTCGACCCGAACCAGCCTGCCAAACACCATGGGTATCGGGTCTGTCCTGCTGCTTGTTGGCCTCTTCTAAACAATTGCCAATCAGCAGTATGCACATTTGAAGGCAGTTGAAGTATTTTGCAGATTGGCCTCTTTGACAACCCTCACCAGATAATTCTGGGAATCTGGAATACTCCCCATTTATAGTAGTCTCTGGTTTCACTGTTACCCAGAACGTGGGTTCCAGGCTACTCATCTGCAATTCTTTTCTGACACCAAACCCCAAAAGTTTGAAATGAATTGGTGGTAGCCCTCACAAACCTGGATGGAAAGACTGTGGAAACTCATACGATAAGTACACTTATAGGAGCTGAACTATTACACAAGTACTGACAGACAGCAGTGATAAGAACTTTACAGCTATTCCAAGTTTTAAAGTTGTTTGTAATAAGAATATATTATGCTTTACAAACAGGAAAATCTTCATCTGGTATTTCTTTATGGATTCATATGGTACTGTCTAGATTCCGTATCCTTCGGAAACTGCTGTCCATTTATTCTTATTTCTATGTCATCTAGTGACAACAATTAAAATAGTCCTATATATGTATATACATTTTTATTCTTTCCTGTCTTCATCAAGATGCAGCAATGTGTGTAATTAAACAAATTGTATTGCATTCCTCTGTACTCTTTAGGGGCTAATGGTTGTTGTAATGAGTTTGCTTCATTCACAGTTTACATCTGATATGAATTTGAATCATTTCAATATCACAGATCTCACGTCTGTTTCCTGCAGCTTAGCCAGCTTGCTTCTGTTCAGTAAAGTAGATACAGTTTAACAGCTGCTTTTATAGTGAGTGACAATTCCAATTCTACTTTCTGCTAGTTCACATTCTGCAGGTAAATGGATTTTACTTTTCTATGGAAGCTATTGAAAAGAGAGTCTTACCTGTGCTGTAATAGCATGTTATGTTTCCGTGATAAAATTGTCTGCTTGGGATATTTACTTGGACAATAGGAAAGAAACATTCTTTCATTAACCAAACCCAATAAAAGCCAAAGAGCTCCAGTGAGAAAAATATCAAAACAGTTGGCCATCACCCAAGAAGAAGTTCTATAGTTTCTTATCTTACAGAGCTGTCTTAATCTTCTTAATCTTACAGAGCTGTCTTGAAATGACTTGGGTAACTAAATTGTGCCATGTTGTGTGCTAAATTTAGCAAACATAGAACCAACATAGAAGCACTGAGGTATGCCCCAGTTATTGGAAGGGAAATCTTTTTAGGGCTCCCAAAATTCTCAAATAAAATGATTCTTTAAAAATAAAATTAAAAAAATAAATTAAAAATAAAATAAAAGTAATTCTTGGTGTTATATAAAGGCTTCAGATTGTATATTGGCCTCCCCTCACAAAGGATTAAAAAGCAACCACAATTTATTATTCTCGTAAAAATTCCACCTAAAATAAATTTATAAAAAAATTAAAAGGTTATGAATCTGATACCCAGATGTAACCATTAAAAGTTAAGAATAACCGACCCCCAGGCTTAGTTAATCTACTAAAAAGATGAATGAGCTCTGCGCAAATTTCGATTTTCCTCAAAGGGTATGGAAAGAAGCAGCACCTTAGGGATGGTGAACCCACGTGTTCACCTATGTAGTGTAAGGTAAAATGGATAGGTGCGCTAAATTAGAAGAAATTCCTGAAAGAAAAGGGAAAAGAGAAACTCTCTGGTGTAGTATGTTTGCACCAAACAGATTAAAGGGCTTTTGCATGTACTACTCACAAGCGTCTATCTTGGAATATGCCCATCAATAAGGAAGTTGTTTTGGTCCTTAACGTTTCAGACGATTTAAGGACCAAGACACTTCCAAGATAGACGCTTGTGAGTAGTACATGCAAAAGCCCTTTAATCTGTTTGGTGCAAACATACTACACCAGAGAGTTTCTCTTTTCCCTTTTCTTTCAGGAATTTCTTCTAATTTAGCACACCTATCCATTTTACCTTAGTTAATCTACTAACAGCAAGTTTAGCGAATACCCATAAAGAAAAATATATGATTCCTTGAAAATTGTTTATAAACAATTTGGTATATTTAGTAATATAATTTATTTCACAAGGCAGCGTGCATTGTTAAATGAGGCTATATATATTCTTTAAACAGGATTGACCATTATTATTTAAATAGAATATACTCTTACTGAAATTTGACATTTCTATAAAGTGACATTTCTATCAATTTCCATATATTTCTTACAATATGCACAGGTCTCTTACCTAATTTCTTTCCTATAAAGCTCCATGTTAATAAAACCCACCCAAATAATATTCCACTGCTTGCAAAAGCTTGACCGTTTTTAAGATTTCAACAGAAGCTGCAGTAGAAGACTCTGAAAATTTTAAATAATTTATCTAATGAGCGTAAATATAAATCACATCTACTGGAGAAATATATATGTCACACAAGGTGCAGGGAATTAGTTCTGTTTAAAATAGGATGCACAAGAACAGATCCAGAGCTCCAAGGGCATTTCTAAGTCAAGTATTTATGAACATGAATGATCATAACAACATGAAATAAACATCTTTCCAATATCCTGCGTTCCTCTGATGCATTCTGAGGAAATTCACTAGAGAGACTCTGTTCACTAGAAAAAGAGATTCTGACATGATTATTATCCCAATGTCCAGGATCTTGTTTATAGAACAAAAAGCATTTTTTGGGTACAGCTGCCCGATATTCTAGGCTCTACTCAATTTAGATGTTGAGAAAGTCAGGTGTAACGCTCTTTTGGGCTATACAGCACAAAATAGTTAGGGTGTCCAGCTAATGGAAGAACATGGGTTACATTGGACTCACACTTCAGGATCAGGGCCTTCGCTAAGTGGAAGATTCCATTCAGCATGAGGTAGTATAACTACAACTCACAAGCTATGTTGCTATAGAAATAGTAAAAGATGGACGCCAGGAGATTCTTATGATGAAAACAGTAACAAATGGTTTATTATGCACAAGGCAATTATCCCCAGGTTTAGGTATACTCACACAGGAGCTTGGATCATAGCAGATGTTACACAGGATAATAGCAAGTCAGCAGATATTCATACACACATCACAGCTAGGATTATTCCTCAGAGTTAGGGTAGTCAAGGTACATCAATTCCCATGCAAAGATCCTGTGGCAATGTGACTGACTGGAATACCAGATAAGGCCGGGTAGCTGCTGCTAAGCCCTAGTCCCTATTACAATGTTATCCCTATCCACTAAAAGCATCACAGGGGAGCTTTGTAAGGAAGATATCTTCCTGCTAACACTCCTCGTTGGAACATAGAACTGTTCATACTAAATACAGCTGACTATCTTTCTCTCTCTAGAGAGACTATTACAAAAGCTAACCTGTATCTTGCTAGTCCTCGTTCACGGGGTGGCCTGGTCCCCGACTTAGGTCTCTAACAGTTAAAGGTCCTGTTAGGGCATGTGGCTTACTGGGGCCTTGTTGATCCCAGACTCAATGGGAACAACCAGCTTAATGAAGAACCAGCAGCCAAAGAGGAAGTGGCCACTCCTTCCCAGCACTATAAAACTGTGTGGCAGGAAGTGGTCATCACTCTCTGGGCTATAGCTATTGGATAATAATACAAATTGTAACATAAGCTTTTGCCTAGTGACAAGATGATCAGGGACTTAACTTCATAGGTGCCGAATAGAAACCTATGGGTCCCTACACAGGTTTTGCCCATATTTCCCTATTCAAGTCGGCAGCAACTGGACTTCCTACAAAGTAAAGTGAACTTGGCCTGTAAATTTGGGCTTCTGTACCATTTTAAAAGCAGTATCAGTACCAGGTTGTATGACAGGTATTTGATTAGATAAATCAGGTCAGTAAACCTCATTTACCACCAAAGAAGTGACAAGTATAAATTGCGGATGTAAATCAGCATGTTCCTTACTCACAATGCACTTGTTGTTGTTGCCATTTACCAATTATTTTTAAATTATTATTTTGAAAGTGATTTTTCACTTTCCTGCGGTGTGGTAAATGGGTTTAAACTAGACTATCAGTCTATTATCTATCCAAGTGATTTAATATCTGAGTGATTATCACAGTGACCCTGGGTTTATTCCCAAGTGTGTCATTATTGAGAGAACGTGCGCCTGTGATTTTAATTTGTGTTGTTTTATTCAATCATTTCTTTCCATATCAAGGATTAAAGGTGAAGTTTCATTTTTAGTAGGGGAATGAATAGCTAATTGCATTTTTTCTTTTACAAATGTAAAAGATTGATGGAGGTAGTTTAATTCAGAGAGTGGGCCATTCTGGAGTAGATTGCAAGCAATATTCAAATACATTTAGGAGTATATTTATCAAGGGTCGAATTTTGAGAAAAAATTCGACCAACTGCAATTTATTAACAAATGTAAATTTTTTTAACTTGGGTGAGTGAAAACGACCCGCAAACTTGATTAGATTTGGTTTTATTTTCTCCGAAAACAACTCAAATTTTGGGAAGCCAGCAAACAACTCTAAATTGATCCCAGGACATCCCCCATAGGCTAAAACAGCAATTTGGCATGTTTAATGTGGTGAAAATTCGAAATTTAATTCTTAAAGGGCCAGTACATGATAAATTTCAAATTCCAATTTTTTGACTATTCCCTAGATGATTTCCCCAAAAAAAACTTGAAAAGTCAAATATCAAAATTCGAATTTTCACTTTGACCCTTGATAAATCTGCCCCTTATTCTTAGCATTTTAAACATGTATGCTAAACAAACACCAAACAAATGCTAAACAAACACCAAAAGCTTGTCTCAATAAATATATATATATATATATATATATATATACATACATTAGAACAATGCTTCCACCAGGGCTTGTTAGATCTTTTATAATTTGGGGCCATTATTATGTGCTAGGTCAACACCCCTAGCACATATAATCCCCTACCTTGACCTTCAGTGCTCCTGGGCATTATATATGAAATCTAGAAGACAGAATTAAGTGCTCCAGGTCTATAGCAATGATACTAGCCAAGTCTAATATAATCCCTTATATCCAGTGAGACATATCTTAGCAATCACTCTCATCATCTCAGATGATATGCATAGGGTATCACCTAAAAGCCCATGACACCCCTCTTCCCCTTTTTTGTCATTGTATAAAATATATAGTACATAGTATGTTATAGGTCTCGCTTAATGAGCACCTGGGTGTTCTTCTCTTAGTTCCATTCACAGTATGTAGTTCTTGTCCTGTTAGTTGTACCTGATTCTTGCTCCTATTCCCAGTTTGTGATTTAAGCTTCTTGTGCTTCTGGTGTATACTTGCTTTTCCCTCTGTCTATTCTGCTCTGGCTTTTGTAGAACAGGCTTTGGCCTGGCTTTTTATTAGTCTGTGCTTCATTCTTGTCTGTACTTCGCCTCTGTTTTATAATCCGTCAGCACACGCTATGCCATGTAGATAACCTGGCACCTGTCAGGCACCCATCCGGGCATTCTGGGATCCTGGTTCAGTACGTTCTGGTGAAAATCATGCAACCACGTAACTTGATTTGTTTTCCAATTGCCTCACATGATAGCAGAAAGAAAGCTATGCCAGAGGAACTGGGAAAGTAAGAACCCATTGTTAAAACTTCCAGCTAAGACATAGCCAGCATAAGTTGCCAAACTTGCTAACAGTCAGTTGAAAGTATGCTGTACAAGTTAATCAATATAAAGTGCTTCGGTTGTTAAGAAAGGTAGTTATTCATTGAACTAATATAATTAAAACCAATACCGCATAGGCCCATTTGCTGGAGCTCTGTGCTAGAAAAGGGGTCTTTCTTCATTTTCAGTTATATTGGATGCTTCAAGTAAAACATTACACTTGCTCTATCTTGAACTAGAGTGTATTAGAACAGGTCATGCAACCCTGACTCCACTCTCCCCAAAATCCTTTTGCGTTACTTTAGTCTTTGTGGTGTCTCTACCATGCCTGGGGATTCCATACTATATTATATTAGCTATGAGAACGACTCTCACAAATATTGTGCAGCCCAAGCAGCATGTTTGCACATGTATTTCTGCACATGCTATTTTCATTTTACTTTTAAAGAAGATAAACATTTGGTTAAGTGTATGTGATTATTTGTGTCATTATAGCAGTGATTGCTACAGTCAATTTCCTGGGCTTCTTTCAATCTGTTCAGACATAAGACAGTCTTCCCAATCTCATCACAATTAAATGACAGAACTCATAATTTATCATTCAACCAATGTCTTGTTTTTCATTTCATGGAATAAACCAGTTTATACTGGATATATATATATATATATATATATATATGTTTTGCAATGTCTGATATTACAACATAATATTTGTTTATTTTACTTTCTTAATTACTCAATTGTAGAGGTGTGATCTATTCTTGATACAAAAAAAACATGAAATATTAAGCAAAAACATTACTTTTTAGAGGAAAAAAACTATTTAAAAAAAAAAATTCATTATACCCTGGAGCTGTAAAAGGTTAGAATCCAAAAATCAGCCATCTCAAACCTGTCAAGGTCAGGTATAATTCATTGGAAGAGGTCCCTTTTGCAATTTGAAGCTATCATGATCTGCACTGGGTTTCCACCGATAATCAAGCAATTCAGGCGTCAAATCCAAAAAAGGCTTATGATTTTTGATTTTGTCAAGTTTTTTTCGAACCTGACTTTTTCATTTACTGATGAAAAAGATAAAATTATGGTGGGAGTTTTGTCAATAAAAATATGAGATAAATTTGAGTTTTAGTAAATAACCCCAGAAATGTTGTTGTCCAACAAGCTTTTAAAAATTGCATAAATAATACAACCTATAAATCAGTCCTTTGTGACATATTCATATTCATACACTGTTACTGGAAACTTCTCAATTCCATTTAACAAAGTTCTTGAACAACTTGCTTTTATCTATAGTCACTCCATCGCAAAAGGGAGTCTTTACTTTATATATACATTAAAGCTGTACTTTTCCTATAAACTCATAAGTACATCATTCAAATAATGCCATGTTTTTTCCATAATTTCATAGTTAAACAAGCCATTTCATGCAAGAACCCTGTTTATGCAAAATATGGCCATACGTAATTGTAATGCCTGGTATTTGTTACAGCAGGTTTTCTAATTTTTTTTCTTTCTTAATCATGATCAGATATGTTTTGTGCTGGAAGAATTAAAGTTCTTGCACATACTTGTGCTTGTCGATACCAAAAATGCTGGATGACTTTGTTCTGCAGAACAGGATACATAACTTACATTGTTACATGAAAGCTGCAATTGCAAGGTTCCTCTTACTTCACAGTAAAATATATTTACAAATGATTTTTATTTTGAAAGCGATTATGTTTTTTTTAGAGAAAACAAACCAAAATAGAGAAAGAAAGGGGAAAGAAAGAGTACAGAACTGATCTTGCAGTTCCCACCAATACAGTAGGGGGTTATTTTCTAAACTCCAAATGCAAAAATCATGAAAAATTTGTGATTTTTTTTTTCTTATAAAATTGGACTTTTTTTGGAATTTTATTAAAACCAGAGGATGGAAAAGAGGATGGAAAAGTCTGAATCTGAAAATCTGGGATCTCAAACCTGTCGAGGTTGCATTCAAGTCAATGGGAGACATCCCAATGATTTTTTGATGTGCGCTGAGTTTTCCGAGATTTTGGGTGAAATTTACAAACAAATTGTGAAAATTTGTGAAAATCATATTTTTCCCTGCAAAGAAAATTTTCGGGAAAATGTAATAATAAATAATAAAAACCAGAACAGAATTGATCAGAGTTTGTAGCAGAAAATATTGAAATAAATTTGGACTTTGATAAATAACCCCCCAAGTCTCAACAGAGGATCTGAATGGCTCTTAGATTATGGGCTCCCCTGCCAATCTTTTCGACCCATTCATTGAACAAGACACACAGGGGCAGATTTACTAAGGGTCGAATTTCGAATGCAAAAAAAATTCGAAATTCGACCAGGGAATAAAAGGGTATTAAAAAATTCTAATTCAATTCGAATTCAAATTTTTTAGCGCAATTCAATCGATGGAACGATCGAATAGGAAAATTCAATTTATCGAATATTCGAATCGAATTCGAATACAATATTCAAATGATTTTTAGCGATCGATCAAATTTTTCAAATTCAATCTTAGGGAATGATCCCCATTTCAGTAGGTTTAATCTGGCGAAGTAGGTGATCAAATTTAAATTTAAAGGGGAAGTATTCGACCATCGAATGTTCGAATAACATTAAATTCGAATCATTCGAATTTGAATATTCGATGGTCGAATTTGGTCTAATTTGCCTAATTTGCATATTCAAAATTCGAATTAGAATCTTTTTGAAAATTCAATCTAATATTCAAATCCCTCATGTGAATATATGTGAATTTAGTAAATCTGCCTCACAGTGTTATTTATTTGGAATCTTCACATATCTTTCCCTGTGGGTGGTCAACCTAAAATCCCTTATTATAAGCTGCCAGTGCAAGTATTATATTATCCTTTTTACAAGGATATTTCTGGTATCAGTGAAGCAAATGGACAAACTACAACATCATTCTCTTGGAAGTCACTGTTTTGGTGAGGGGGAATAAAAATTAGATATGAGAATTAGTGATGGGCGAAACGGCCGCGTTTCGCCGAAAAATTCGCGAATTTCCAGAGAAATTCGCGAATTTTCCGGCGATTCGCGAAACGAGTCGCGCGGCGTTTTTGACGCGCGTCGCGTCGTTTTTGATGCGCGTCGCTTCCGACGCTTCGCGTCATTTTCGGCACGCGTCGCATCGTTTTCGGCGCGTCGCGTCAAAAACGACGCGCGACTCGTTTTTGCGCGGCGAAATTTTTTTGGCTAAATTTTTTGCCAGTTTCGCGAATTTATTCGCCACCGGCGAATCGCGGGAATTCACCGCTAATTCGCCCCTGGCGAATAAATTCGCCCATCACTAATGAGAATATATATAAATATATATATATATATTATATATAGTTATTACTCTCAGCAAAAAAGCATAATTAAATTTATTACTGATGTTGTAGCTTTATTAAAAAAAAAATATGTAAGATTACCTTTGATCCTACTAGTGAGAAGCACTATAAGAAGCAGTAATATGATTGGACCATTTGCTGATCCCTGTAACAGACAAGGTATATGAAACACAACAAAAACGAGTGTGTGCATTCTGTTCTTCTTTGCCTTTTCATGCTATTAATTGAAAATACTTAGACTGTGAAGATCCTTATACTGATATTTAGTTATTTTTAGTGCTTCTAAATAGCATCTAAAATATTTTATTCTGGAAACTGCATTATTGACTTTGGCTAGTCATACAAGTTAAATGCCATTAAAGTTTGTAAGCAAGCAAACTACATGTTTTATTGGTTTAAAGAACAAGTAAACGTTTTTTTTTTCTATCTCTAAATTTGCTCTAAACAGCCCCTCAAATTAATGTACCTTAGTCCCTGCTGCAAGTCTGCTTTGGTTTCTGTGTTATCAGCAGCTTGTTTCACCTTCTTCCTGGTGCAGAGTGAAGCCCTGCCCCTTAGCTTTCTGAGCTGACCTTATCTCTTGGACTAGTCCCGGAGATCATTTGCATACTATGACATAGCAGAGACCAGTGTGTGTAGCACCTTTTGCTTGGGGAAACTAGCTTACTAATGAAACACTAGCTCCCTCTTCCTCTCTATTGTGGAACAGCAGCAAATGGACTGCTCAGTAAACTAAGGGGCTGGGCTTCACTCTGCACCAGGAAGAAGGGGAAACAAGCTGCTGATAACACAGAAACCAGAGCAGACTTGCAGCAGGGACTAAGGTACATTAATCTGGGGGGCTGTTTAGAGCAAATTTACAGAAAGAAAAAGAAAAACATTTACTTTTCCTTTAAGGTCACATCTCATACGTCCATAGGTCCCTGCAGTTTAAGAAATGCTTGTTAAAAAATGCATGGTCTTATAAAGATTGTCTGCTTTTATAAACTACACAGTTTAAATGCACATTTTTGGTGAAATAATAGATTTTTAGAAAGCTTATATTTGCACCCACTGATCTGTTTACAAGCACTATGAAATGACATGAATATTACTCAAACCTATTTCTTTTATAGGCTATGACCAAGCACATACAATTATTGCAGAAACATTGATAAACATGTTAAATCTGTGTGCTTTAGCATAATCCTGCTTCCCTCTGGTGCCTTGTAATATTCACAAACTGTATCAGCAGGACTGGACTGAGAATCAAAATAGGCCCTGGCATTTCAGGTATACAGAGGCCCAAACAGTCCCCACCAGCCCACTAAATACTGACTTTCTATGGCACCTTATAGCAGCCCATCTGGCATTTGCCCTAACCCACAGATTGCCAGTCCGGGCCTGTGTATCAGTAGGTCTGTTGTGTGACCAAAGACTCAGTTAAAGTGTTTTGCTCACCAATCATACATTAAACAGTGTTTTTCCATGTCACTCAATGGAAGCTGAAAAATCAAATAATCACATAGAAATAACTAGAGTATACTCTGGAACAGATCTAAAAAAAAAAATCTATAATGTGAATGTTTTCCAAAAAGACTTTCACAGTTTGTGATTATACATCTTTTACTCAAGCAGCAATGCGATGTACCATTCATTTTCCACAAATGCTTGCAGGTTCCGATGAACTGGACATATTATAATAAGATTATTATTTGAATTAAAATTGTTGGAAGCAAGGATGCAGGCAAATTAAGAACAAAACATTAAAAACTAAACAAAAAATGACGGCACATCTGGGTCCAGTTTATTTGGAGAGACCGCCGCAAAATCGCTGCATTCCATATGCGTCCAAATGCAACAGTTTTCTCTGTATGATCAACATGGATCTGTATGAGAACTGCACCAACGCCATAGTCTGAAGCATCTGTAGTAACCACAGTGGGTAGTGCAGGATCAAATAAAGCTAGACTGTTCGCAATTAACTGCTTTAATATTTCAAAGCTATGTTGAGCAGATTCTGTCCACACCAGACTTAAAGTTCCACGTAGCAGTGCTCTGAGTGGATCCACAACTGAAGCATAGTTGGGAATAAACTTAGAATACCAAGAAGTAAGACCTAAGGTCTGGAAATCAGATGGAGTAGGTGCTTG
Source organism: Xenopus borealis (assembly GCA_024363595.1). Taxonomy (NCBI): domain Eukaryota; kingdom Metazoa; phylum Chordata; class Amphibia; order Anura; family Pipidae; genus Xenopus; species Xenopus borealis. Next base: position 89,827,065 of record CM044437.1, read on the forward strand.
TGTAACCGCGTTGACATGGTCAGGGTCAGGCTGGAATCCATCTTGTGAAATTATATGACCCAGAAATGACAGCTGAGTTTATCTGAAGTGGCATTTGGAAAGGTTCAGTTTGAGTCCTGCAGAATCAATGCATTTCAGAAGCTTTTCCAGGTACTTGTCATGGAGATCCATAGTTGGAGCATAGACAATTATATCATCCAAGTAGCATTGTACACCAGGTATGCCATGGAGTATAGAAGACATCAGTCTTTGAAAACATCTCAGTGCTGAAGCCAGTCCATAAGGTACATGCTTGAAACAAACCATCATGGGTGATAAATGCAGTGAGGTCTCGGCTTTCCCCATGCAGTAATACTTAATGATAAGCACTCTGAAGATCCAGAGTAGAAAAGAATTTTGCTCCTTGGAGTTCTGAAAATATTTCCTCTATATGTGGCAAGGGATGATTATCCATAACAACTGCTTTATTAGGTTCACGGAGATCAACACACAATCGAATACCTCCAGTTTTCTTCTTTGTTACAACAATTGGTGACACCCATTCAGACGATTCTGATTTTTCAATCACATTTTGCTCTACCAGTTTCTTTAGTTCCTGTGAGACAGTAGGGCAATCACCTCAATTTGTGGCGTACTGGTTTTACATCTGGTCTCAACTTAACTTTGTGTACAAAGTTCTTTGCACAGCCCAGTGATGTGTTGCTTTGTGGTGAAATTTTAGACACTGGCTGTGTGGCAGGCACAGGTGCTGTAGTAATGAGACCATCCACTAATTGTAGGTTTATTGCAGCAAAGAGATCCCTTCCAAGTATAGCAGTACCCTTATTCACAATGTAAAAGTCACATTTTGCTGTATTTGATTCAAATTGTACAGTCAGTGGCAAGCAACCAAGCACAGCGATTGGATCCTTTAAGTAACTGACCAGTCTCAGGGAAGGTGCAACAAGCCTATCTTTTGCAAAGTATTTCAGGAAAATATCCTTTGGTAGTATAGAAACAGCTGAACCTGTATCAAGCATCAGGCTAATGGAGTGTCCCTTGGCAGCAGAAGCAGTACTGACATTGACAGTGCATATAAACTTGTCTGGAATAAATGTACCAGCTTTATCCACACTGAATACTGTAACATTTGTAGTAGTGAGTTCATGAACATCTTTAGTAGAACTACGGCAGACCACAGCAAAGTGACCTTATTTTAAACATTTGCTGCCCTGTATAGCTTTTGCATGACATTTAGCATAGTTTGCAAGGAGTTGTGTTTTGAGCATAGCAATGGAGTGGAATTGTGCTACTGTGGGAATTTTGCAATGCTGTAAGTATTAAATTGTCTCATCCTCAACAGACTTAGCCTGCAGACCATAAAAAGGGGAATGCACATATCAAAATATGTGTAGGACCACATCAACATACCTAAAAAATTAACATGGTTGGAGTGTATTCCCTATTTAATTCCCAGGCCACACTGTATCCAGCTTGTGTATCCCCATCATCTCAATTTTTTTGAGCATAAGGATTCTGTTTCCACCCAGCCCCCAAACTCCACCCCAGATTCTGCCCATCCCACACTACAGTTAAACCACATAGACATCAGCATTAAAAATGTTAACCCCACACACACAAGTTACAGTATAAAAAGCCATTTATGGTCAGGTCCCCCTTATAAGTAAAAATAAACTATGCGCCATTGCCCCCATAAAAGTTCAACCATTGGCAATAGGGCCCCCTTACAGGTTAAAAAGAAACATTAGGGCCCCAGAGAATATTTTTTGTAAAAAAAACAGTGGTGGCAGGGGCCAATAGAGTATTAAAATAATACTTTGGTTGCCAGGGGTTTAATAAAAAAAACACACATTGGCGTTCAGTAGAACTGAACTCATGCCTTCAGGAGTTCAAGTTCGGCTGCTTTTGTGACTTCGGGTCTTTTCGTTGCTTTGGGACTTCAATTTCATCTGTTTGGCTGTTCGGAACTTTGGCTCTTCAGTGGTTCGGGACTATGGCAGATGTGGCTCGGCAGTCAAGGTGGGCCAGCTATTTAGAGACAGCTGGGCCCCCCTTTAGGCCTTGGCCCAGTATAGTAGTACCCCCTGTGTCCCTACTGTTAAGTAACAGTAGTTGGCACTTTATTAATGCTAAAGTCTACAGTAGCATAGTGCATAGGCCAGGGGTGTCCAAACGTTTTGCAACAAGAGCCAGATTTGGTGAGGTGAAAATGTGTCAGGGCCGACCATTCAGCCTGAGATTCTTTGAACTATTAACATTAGATGCAAAGGAACTATTTTATTGCAAATTGCATACTTTTCATTGTCTATTGTTAACACCTTCAGCACACAAGCAGCAGTATAGACCAAGTGGCAGATCATTTCACCAATGTGCCCAATGTGCCCAAATATTGTTGCTATGGCTACATGATTCCTGATCGCACTGCTAGCAGGATGCATTATTATTAATTTCATGATAGACTCTGTGGGCCAGTGTAAATTTGAAAACAGGCCGCAATTGGCCCTCAGACCAGACTTTGGACGTGCCTGGCATAGGCTGTCTGTATGGTTTTTGGAAACAAAAGGTGGCACACAGTGTACAGAATGTTCCATATCCTCTGTATTCAGTATGTCAAATGAGCATGATCATGACCAGTTTGGGTTATGCTACCCTTACTTCCCCTAGAAACGGAATTTCCCCATAAAATGGTGATGATGATTTTATCCTATGCTGCAATAGCTTTAAATTTAATAAAATATTTAGCTTAACTCTAAAGCTCACTAGGCAAGACGTCTATTTTATGCAAGCACCTTTAAACCCATTGAGAAATAATATATTGTTATGAAACAAATAGGAAAAAAACATTACAAATGAAGTATTTCTTTTATAAAGTAACATCTCCCCATACAGTAAGGGTGGTATATTTTTGGCATCATAAATATACTACCTACACTGGTGGTTTCACCCAGATCCCTATAACCCCAATTTGACTCTCCAGTTTCTACTGATGTGCTCCTTGGAAGGCATGAGAAACATAACATACCATTCTCTGGTGAATCTGGACCATCTCCCAACGACTATGACTGCCCCTCATACCTCCTGGTTATAAGCCTTAAAATACCTCAAAAAGAAACCTAATTTACTTACCATGTCTCTTCCTCTATGGGGCAACTCAAATCTACCTCACTACTTCCCACTCAGGACATCAAATACCTAAGAGACCCCATCCAAAACTCGAGCTTTGCTGCTTACACTACACTGCAACAGAGAACCGTCATCCAGCAACTACCCCTGTTTCGGTATTTTCAAATGAGACACCTCTTTAGGACACAATTTGGAACACTCTCACCCATTCTTACTGTCAACAATCTGGAAGATAGCCTCTCGCCTGACAATCCCACAAAACGAACTGCAAACCTACAGTATACCGTTGATTACATTTTGGCAGGAACACCCTCACCCTTTACATCTGCTCAAGCACAATGGTCAGAATGCATACCTATTGTGTCCCAAGATGACTGGGATGAAGCCACGAGCATATGTACAAACCAATAACCTCAATACGAGACAGACTAATTCACTACAAACTCTTTCTTTGTAACCCCAACCAAGCTTAAGCACATGGGGAAAACCTCCCACGACTACTGTCCAAGATACCCAACAAGTCAACTTTTATCACATGATCTGGGAATGCCCAATCATTGCCTCCTACTGGGCACAAATAATACAAACCCTGGCTATGGAGCTGGGATCCAAACATATTGTGTCTCCCTCATTTTGCCAACAAGGAGTCCTGGATGATGCCCTAACCACCAATCAGGGGCATTTGAGAAACAGGGTGTAATATTATGCAAAAAACAATTGGTACTGCATTGGATGAGCCAAAATCCACCCACCAGAGACTCATGGATCCCCCTGGTCAATTCCATCATTCCTCTTATCAAACTCACCTATGAGGCCAGAGGTACTTACAAAATATTTGATAAAATCTGGAGCCCCTGGTGGGAGTCTGGGCTGGGAGTCTCAGTGACCTTCAGCCTTGCTGATGTTAGGACTGCCAATGCCCTTCGAGCTCTATACTGGAATTCTAGGACCTCCATGTTGAATAAAACCTGGCTTTCAATTTGCTCATTATCTCTAGATCACCAAGACCTTCTGTACTATAAAACACTGTATTTTCTGTTTTCTACCTGTGTTCTTTGTTTGTTTTTTTTGGCTTTTTCTTTTATTATGCTTCACTGTTTAATTGGGGACTAAAAACAAATGTTTCCCTTAAAAAAAAAAAAAAAAAAAATCTTAAAGTACAGAATTTATTAGCTTCAGATGAATGAAACTTGTTAAACCTTTGCTGGCAACAGTAATGAATTTACTGGCTTGTCCTTCCTTCTGGCTGGGAGGTGACAGATATTCTCACAAAAATGTATAGACCTGTAGCTTTGCAAAAATGTTCTTCAGTAGATAAGTCATATTTTTTTTGTACTACTGCTGCTTTCATAATATGTTTTTCTCATAAAAAAGGGAGCTTTTCCCCCTTGCCATTTGATGTTTAGCAGTGTGAATCATAGCCTTATGCTCTGACTCACCATTCAGTCTGGTCCCTTTTAATGCTGACTGCCTTTCCAGCAGGATGTTTGCCTGTTTCATCTACTATGAAGTTAGATCAAATAAGATCATGTAGTACTGGATTATCTCAGACCTTCTCACTGGTTTTGCAGCTTTTGCTAGAGTGTGTACTATCTGTCTCTGCTAACAGTGGTATGTTTATTGTCCATATAATACCAAATATTCTAAGTACATGCAGGGTATTAGGTAAAGGAAGCAATTACTCCCTACATGGAACAGAAAGCTAAAGTAAAATAAAAGCAAGAAAAAGCACACTTCTAGCAAAGAATCACTATATATTTTGGTTATGTTACATTTAGGGCTACAGTCTACTTTGTGGCTGCCTGACCAGGGCACAGTCTGCAAGAACTCTATAAAATTCATTTTATACCTCTGAGCAGTGTGCAGAGCAAAGTTTTTGGATGGAGTTTTCTCACAATTTAATTTTTTCCTAAAATTGCACACTATCCATCAGAGCAGACTGGGTGGGCACTATGGCATTCGGTGCAGACGTGCAAGGGACGGTCTGGGTACAGATAACTTTGTGTTGATTTTAGCAGTTGCTTTGACAAATATGTTTTCCTTTATATCTTCATGTGTTTTGCTTTACTCACACATTCCAAAACTGTTGAGGCAGGTGAACTGGATTCTGAGGAAAATGACCCTATTTTAGGTTTGCTGTATGAATATGATAGGGAATTAAGATTGCAAGATCCACTGAGGCAGGAACTGGTATTAATGATGAATCATTGTATCTAACTGTGTAATATGTCATATACTTTATTAACCAAAGCTACAAATAATATTGTTGAATTTGTCCGAATGTTCGAATAGGAAAAATTTGATCGTTCGTATAAATGGTCGAATCGAACGCTTCGACCGATTTTAACCCTTCAATCGAATTTTTCTTATTTGATAAAAAAAAACTTTTAAACACCTATGCTTCCCATAGGGTTTTAAAGCAATTCGGTAGGTCCAAGTTGGCAAACTGGCCTATCAATTTTTTTTTAAAGGGGAAGTACTTCAACCATCGAGTATTCGAATGTTCGAATACAATTAAATTCAAATTATTAAAATTATTCGAATCGGTCGAATATTGAAAATTCGATGGTCGAAGTGGCCTCATTTGCATATACGAAATTCACTAAGATGCCCATTTTACTGAACGTTATCTTTGTGCTAGACTTTACATCGCCAGGTCAGACCTGGTGAAGTTCAATACAATAGATAGGAGTTTGAAAAAAAAAAAACTTGAAATATTTTCCCAAAAAAACGCTGGCATGTATGTATATGGCTTTTGTAGAGGTCAAAGTCAGGCAAAAGAGGTAAGTTCAGTATAATCCGCATCTTAGTGAATTTGCGGAGTTATGTCCATTTGCCAGAGCAAAAATTCAACCTGGCTTTAGAGTGCGAAGCAATGCTAGCGTACATCTCCTTCGCTCGTAAATTGGCGAAGTAACTAAATGACTTCATGCTGTGTTAATCACTTCACAGTCTAAAGGAGACCATTAAGGGGTACTTGCTGATTGGTTGCAATGGGTTACTGTAACTGGATAAACCTTTCAAGTGTTTTTTTCATTAAAAATTAAAGAATTAGTTTTAGTCATGATCTCATCTTTGTGTGTGTTTTACAGCACATATTCAGAATATCTTCACAGAAGCTTTAGCCTCACTTAATACTCAAGATGCAAGCAAAATCATACCCCTTGGTATAGCAGAGTGATGTCTACATTTGTCCCTTCACCCACCCTTCATAAATACAACTCTAACTAAGCCAGCCAGTGCACTAGTCATGGGAGAACTGCAGGTCCTGCACCAACAGGCAATGATGGCAGGGAAAGGCGCAGTGCGCAAGAAATATTGCAGCCTGGTCCCATTGTTTGCACTTTGCCTACTTCCCTGTGATCAGTAAATGTAATTTGCATTAATATATCCTCCTGCTGTTTTCTTACAGAAACAATGTAAACAGGAATAAAGTGCATTTTTATGTTCTCTCTGCATTTTATTGTTTCAGGGACAGAACAAAATTCCTTAGAAGGTCCAAGCAGATCCAGCCAATCAGTTGCACCCAATGGTTTCAAACGTCATTTTCTGAGCCATAAACTGGACTGTGACAACCAACCACAAGATCCAGACAGACTGTTTCAGAGATGTTTCCTTGCTACTGTGACCACAATCAATGTACAAGGACCTTCCTGAGCAGGATTCTCAGCATAAAATGTAAGTATAAATAAATAAGCAACGACATGTAAATGATAGAATGATGGCAATATACTAGGGTGGAAATGCCACGTTGTGGGAATTAATTGTTCCAAAACATTTAATATCTGTGAGATCTGCGCATCAAGGAATGATAGTTACACTTTCTCTGTGTTTTGTTGAGTACTTTGCCCTAGGTATTTATTATCAGAATATGAATAAAATACAGCTTTAAAAAAAAAACATTATTTCCAGTATTGTTATTATCATTTCCATTATTTAAGAGTCTGGGTACTATTGTACATCATTACTCTGTTGGTGAGTATGGTTTAACTGCATGGGCTCACAGGAGACTATTGAATACACTAGTGATTGCTGGAAATCTGTTTCATTGTACTGCTGAACATTATTAACATATCTGGCAGACTATAAAACATCCCTTTATGCAGAGGTAGATGCCATTTATTACACAGTACTTATTACTATGTGCTGTAGATGGAATGTAATCATGTGCACTGCATGGTGCAGTGATGCCTTTGGGTAGCAATAAGCTGTAGCCATGGTTGGGTCAGTTTAATTTTTAAGATTGAAGAGATACTGTCATGGGAAATTGTTTTTGCAAAACACATCAGTTAATATTGCTGCTCCAGCAGGATTCTGCACTTAAATCCATTTCTCAAAAGAGCAAACAGATTTTTTTTATATTTCATTTTGAAATCTGACAGGGGGCTAGGCATAGTGTCAGTATTCAAGCTGCCCCAAGTCATGTGACTTGTGCTCTGATAAACTTCAGTCACTCTTTACTGCTGTACTGCACTGTTGGAGTGATATCAAGCCCCCCCAGCAGCCTAACAACAGAACAATGGGTAGGTAACCAGATAACAGCTCCCTAACACAAGGTAACAGCTGCCTGGTATAGCACTCAGCAGAAAAAGCCACGTCCCACTGTTACATTCAGTTACATTGAGTATTATTATTGATAAATAGGATAAAAACGTGGCTTTTTGGTAGAGCTTGGTTTAATAAAAATATGCGATAAATTTGAGTTTTAGTAAATAACCCACTTAATGTTAATATGATTTTCTAGTAGACTTGAGCTATGAAGATCCAAACTATGGAAAGATCCATGATCCAGAAAACCCCAGGCCCCAAGCATTCTGGATAACACTTTACATACTGAGAAAAAAGGACTTATTTACTAAAGAACACACCCCCTAATGTTCATCTGGAAAGCACTCGCACCCCGTGTCTGCTGCTTGCCGAAGTAACATAACATACAGTAGCAATACACAGGATCTGCAACAAGTTACACAATGCAAGACGCATCCTGCATGCTGTACAAAATGGCTTGCAACTTTTGTCTTTTTTCCCTTTGCATGCTGCATCCTACATTATAAATAAGGTCTACAAAGTTATTTGTTTTATAGTAATGTAATTAGGAATAGAATGCACATAAAGAACTTTTTTTGTTTTCTTTTTACTTTTTAAGGTTTTACTGATCAAATATTGAACAAAGTATTTCCTTTTGTTATTTAGTTTTAGAATTATAAGAATGACTTAATGGAACAGAATGAATAATGAAGTACCTCTTACCCCACCACTTATTTTATGTTACCCAATGTGTGTGTGGGCGCTTGTGTTTTCTGATTAACTGCTTCTCTCTTTCGGCTACAAAAAGTTATACAAAATCACTGCCTAAAAGACTCTCCAAAGTGTAAGGCTTAAAGCATCAGTAACATCAATTTTTTTATTAAAACATTTGTTAGTGTAGTAGTGTAGTTGTGGGTAAACACATGGCAGTTAACAGGAGGTTTTGCACTTTACACTCTGCACTTGTGTTAGTAACCCTATCAAGAAGTGCTATATTCTGACAAAGTAAAATAGTCTATAATAATAAATTAAAGTCTAAATTAAAACTGAAGTTTTAAAAATAAGTCCATTGTCTACCCCCAAAGGATTGTGTGCTTGGGAAAAAATCTTAGGAAACATTTTTGTTGAGAGAGAGAAAAAAGTTTTAGTCCCCTTTTGTTTTATACACCTAGTGACTTGTTTATGTCTCTAATGCCTCTGTTGTTATTCTCACTTTGTTTCTTTGTTTAATTTGCAGGTCATCATGGTTTAGAGTCGAGTTTCTAAAAACACCTGCTTGGCTTCAGACTGCAACAGCTGGTGCCATGAACACAAATCCCTTTGCATTTCATCAATAAACATTTCTAATGGCTCTTGTAATCAGTGTCTTGGTTTCTCGTATTTGGGCTGGATTAACCTACTTGCTTTGTGTGTCCACAATAACATTAGGTGACTGAAAAATGTTTCTGGGGAGATAAAAATGAAATTGAGAAAATAACACTCTTTTGTGTCTGCAATAAGAGCATAAATAACAAGTATACAGAATTCTATATTTGTTAGCTCTGACGCTTGAAGAAGTAATTACATAGATTTCCTTTGAATATACTCATATACAGTATCCTATATACCCCATCTCAGTTAAATCTCATAGGCCCAAGGATATAGATAAAAAACATTTATGTCCTTTTGGTTTTATAAGCAGGAACAAATAAATATATTAAAAGGACAAAGGCAAAGACAGAATAAAGATTATTACAACATAACAAACACCACCACCAGAGCACACTATACTATTAGGGGCAGATTTACTATTGGTCACATGGGAATGAAAATCCTTCGAATTCGAATATCGAATTCCAAGGATTTTACCGCAATTTGATTGGTTGAACGATCGAATAGCAAATATTCTAATGATCGATAAAATCGTTCGAATCGATCAATCGATTCAAACAATATTAACCATTCAATCAAATATATATTTTTTTAATCTAAAATAACTAAACCCAATTCGGTAGCTTTGACCTGGCAAACTAGGCAGTCGAATAAAAAATTAAAGGGGAAGTACTTCGACAGTCAAATAGTCGAATATTCAAATAGATTTTTATCGAATCATTCGATTCCATCGAATTTTATAATAAATTTAAAAGAGCATACGTGTAATAAATTTAAGGTAGAAGGAATAGTAAATTTTTAAGGTGTGAATATTCATTGCCTATTTATGGTCTTGCTAGAACATATTATTTTTAATTGAAGTAAATTCAGTTATTTGTGTGGATACATCAACAGCAATTATATATACTCATGTAAAGCAGTCAATGGCAGTACACTAAATTACTGCTTTTGTGTAATTTCAAATATTTCAGTCAAGGTGTTTTTGTAAGGTTCCTGGTCTGTACGATGAGCATAGCAGAATAAACAATCCCTCGCCTATGCAGCATAATTATTGCTTTAAAAACAAAATTATATGTGGTTTTCCTGCCTAACAGTTCAGCTGCATATTTACTTTATATGTTTTATAAACCAGTGCTCTGCTTGCTTTTCGCCTGTGAGCAACAAATCCTGATGCTTTAGGCCAGAGGTAGCCAACCTTTTCTGATTGAAGGGACTTCTTGGGGAAATGTCTAATCTCCCAAAATAATATTCAGCTTGTACCCAAAGAAACAGCTCCTATCAAAAGAATAAACTTGCATATTTCAATGTTATGCATGCTACAAGGTCATTCATAAGCACAGCTGTGTTTTACATTTAAATATAACAATTAGGAGTAAATATACAATGTAATACATTGTAAGTAAAACTCAACTTTCCCCCATTAAACGAACCCCTTCCTGATTGGAATGATCGTTGTTCAGAATATAAATCCTGTGTTACAAAGTGCTGTTTGTCACCCTGCATGTATCTAAATCTCAAAGTGATCTGAAATTCCTTAGGCACTGATGAGGACTTTAAAATGGTTGACACAAAATGAGATACATTAATCAAATTTGCTGCTTTTCTACTTTGAAGTCACTTTTGTGACCCCAGGGTTGCATTTGACTAGTTTACAAATTCTAATTTCCCAACAGCAACAACATCATTTAATAAAAGTTTTTATTTCCTAAAGGCACATGCCATATTTGATAACTTTATGCTAAATTAAAAAGTAATTAATGCTGCCTGAAAAAAAATTGCCTTTGCTTTTTAGTTGATATCATAAAATACTCTTATTAAAGATACATTTAGGAGTCTGAAAATTCTAAATGCCACATTCTACCTTCTTTAATATAATGTTGCAATGCACATATATATATTCCTTATATATATATATATGTATTTGTGGAAACACCTCCTATAAAGGGCAAATAGGTGAAAAGAAAATGTGCATGCACACTTGAAAGGGATGAGACAAATGAGATGTCGACTGGATCAAAGAAAAAGATATGAGAGAGATAATTAAGTATATAAAGTAGATGTCAATCTGTTGATACAGATTTAAATTGTTTCTTTTAATGAACACAGAACATGCATAGAACACAATAACATTGTAACTGGAAAAACTGTCAATGGACACACCCATTGAGTTCAAATTCTATTGTATAAATGAAATCTACACAACTACTACTTAATCCAGAAGAAGGGTAAAAATACATCAAAAGGGTTAACCTCAAAGAGTGAAAAAAATATTTTCTGACCACAAGATAACCAGTCCCTGAAGTGGTGTAAGACCAAGAGACCTTATTTTAGAAAGCAGTCATTTATGTGACACTGTATCTAACCTTGTGGCAAAGAAAATAGCATTTACTGCAACCCCACTGTCCAGGTTCCTACTTACTTCATCATAAAAGAAATTTAGTTTGTTTGAAATGATAAAACCTTCATAAAGTCATGCTGATTACTGATTATAATCCCATTCTCTAACAGTGCTGAAATTGGGGAGAGATATGCTAAGATGCCATCCCTTTACTTTATCTCTGTGAAATAACACAACCTCTGGGGGGATGCAAGAGTTTTGAATCCCAGAACCTTTTTTTATTGTAATACCAGAGCTTTCTTTTTGCTCTTTCCCACTTCTGCATACAAATACAAATTGAAATGTTTACAAAGCAAATGATAAAACAATATATAGACGATACAATGATAGAATAGATTGCTGGGAGAGAAGTAGAGAACAGACCAAGAAGAGTTATACACACAAAGAAGGGGGAGGCATCAGAGAGGGAAACAGTGAATAAGAGAAAAAGAAAATAGGGGAAACAAAAAAAAGAAAATGAAGATAGAGAATGGTAGCAGATTGAGGAATGTGATACATGTAATTACAGAAAAAAAGGAAATTATTAAGAAACTGTAGGGACCCATAGGTTTTCTATTTGGCACCTATGGAGTTAATCCCCTACCTTTCAGTATATCCTGTGTTATTGGGAGTAAACATCTGTAACACCTCACTTTCAGCCTTTAGTTATTGGTCAAACGGTGTAATGAATGACCACTCCCTGCCACACTGCTTTATATTGGGAGGGGCCTCTGCTGGTATGCATCCTAGCTGGTTGTTCCATTGAGCCTGGGATCACCAAGGCCCCAGTAAGCCGCATGGCCTAATGTGACCTCCACCCTTTAGTGATCCAAGTCGGGGACCAGGCAAGCCTGTGAACGAGGACTAGCTGGATCAGGTTAGTTTGGTTATAGTCTCTCTAGGAGAGAAAGACAGTTAGCAATCTCTATCATGAACAGCTGTTGTTCCAACGAGGAATGATAGAAGGAAGTGATCTTCCTAAAAGGCTTCCCTGTATACCTTTAGTGCAGGGACTTCACTGTGGTTAGGGATTAGTTTTAGCAGCAGCTTCCGGTTCCTACGCTGATGTACCCGATCCCCACACTGGCCAGTGCTGTCTTGTAAGGAATTGAGGTACCCTTACCCTTACCTGTACCCATAGGACTCTAAGGGAATAATAACTTTCTGCTATATTGTGTCCTCTGTGATTCCATCTAATCCTGTGTGACCACCTGCTATTTCCTCACTTCACGCTATGTGAGTATTAAACCTGGGGACATTGTTCTTGTAACAATAAAGCTCTGTTTTCACCAAGAACCTCCTGGCTTCCATTCTATATTTTATTGTACAGAAGCCTGGGATTTGTAGTTCAACTACCTCTTAAAGAGATAGCTTCCACTTGACGAAGGCCCTGCCCTGCTGTGTAGTGTCGCAGTGTAACCCATGCTCATTCTCTAGCTGGACACTTTAACTAATTTGGGCTGCCTAACCCAAAGAAGCGTTACAAAACATTTGAATTATTTGTTTAAAGTGGGCTCTATGGGAAATGACCTTCCTATAATTCAGATCTTTCTAGATAAGAGGCCTCCATATAAGGGATTCTACACCTTTATTTATGTTTTTTAAATTAAATGTCTGCTCTTCTTTCCTATTAGATTCTTACTTCTGAGTTAAGTCAGATAGGTTGGTCTTTAACACTCTTAACATTTCTTTCTTTGTGAATACACTGAGATCAGTGATGAATTAATATTTTAAATGCCAACCATTTCTATTCTGTATTTTAGGTTGAATACCTAACAGCCCAGTCTATGCCATGAACTACTGATCTTGTAGTGCTAAAATATGCTTTACTTTGCTGTATATATTTGCTTTTTAAAACAAATATTAAATTAGATAAAATTATGGTCACTAATCACCCAGGGTTCTAGTTCTTACATATTTTTATATGCACTGTTGTTAGAGATTACTAGATTCAGCATAACATAATTTCTGGCTGGCTCCTCAACAATCTGTGACTGGTAGCACTGTTGTTTCAATACATATCTGGGTAATTAAAATGCCCCATTATTAAGAATATTAAAATTTGTCCCAAACTAGCAAATAGCTAAAATAAATGATCCCCCAGCCGCTACTGCTGCCAGACCTTACCGTTTAAATGCAGTGGCAGAGCTGTGGGAGTGGTGAGAGTTGTCTGGGTAACGCACAGGCAAGTGGTTCACATGCATGGATGTGACTCATGCGTGAGCAGTTGCCTGAAGGGTGGGGGGGGGTGCTATTTAGGTCTGGTGGCACCAGGCCGAATTATAGCACTGACATGACTTCTTCATTGACAATGAGTTTTAAATCTTGCTAAACATAAAGACATACCCCTTCTCATTTTCTCGTTGTCCTTTTGAAACAAAGTATAGCCTTCTATATTAACTGCCCAGTCATGTAAATCTTTCAGCAAGTTCCAGCAATGCCAATGCCGCTATATGACATTATTATATTTCTCCTCCAGTTCCATTACCTCCAGCTTCCCTGTTTTTCCAGCCAAGCTTCTTGCATTTGTAAACATACATTTTACACTGGTTATAGCTTGTAAATTGTGTACATGCAGCTTCTATTATTAAATATATTCCCATTTTTCATAATTATGTCCTGATCTACACTACCTTTTGTAGAATTACTTACTGCTCTCTTCCCCTCATGTGCCTAGTTCAGAGTCTTCTCCAGCCCTCTATCCATCCTCTCCCGAAAAACAGCTGCATCATTGAGTTGCAACTCATCAATGGTAAAGAGCCTGTAGTCAATAATATGATCAACTAGTTCCCTAAATCTGTACTCCCTACACCAGTCTCTTTGACACATGTCAAGCTCCTGCTGCTTTCCTAATGTAACACATAGCATAGAAAAATCTTTGAGATAAAATTAACCGAGAAGACCTCAACTTTAAATTTTCACCTAGTTTTTTTAAACTATTCATGAGGACTTCCACCCTTTCTCTAATTTTGTCATTGTCACCAATGTGTGCCAAGACTACCACATGCCAAACCTTAGCACAAGGTAAACAACGGACAGTTTGGCTTGTAGGGTCTTTGCCATAGATTATTTTACCTAATCCTCTATTACTACAACCTGCCCACCTATAGTAAAGCAGCTGAACTTCAGGGTGTCCCAATTGTCAGTGGGTTCCATACATTCAAGTTTAGAGCTTTCCTACCCAAGATTTTCACTCAGAATGGTAAATTGTATTGTTGTGACTGTGACAAACCAGTCTCCCTCAACTATTCTTGTCTCCACCCCACAATTCACTGTCTCTTGCCAGTATCTGCTCAGCCTCCCTTATGTTTGCATTGTTGCCAGTTGCCCCTCTTGGATTCTGCAATTCTGATTCCAAGAAGAAAACCCACCTGCATCTCTCACAAGTGAATACTCCCTGAAATGGCTACTCCAAGAGTGGTACCAACAAACTCACTAAAACACATCCTTGAACTAGTTTATTACTGCTGATTTCCAAATGCAATTCATTTATTGAATTCCACTTTTTTTTTTATATATATATATCAAATGCCATTTGGTTTCTAACACCTGCTAAACACTTGTTCACAAACAACACTCTCTTAGCAGCTCACATACACTGTACATTGTGTAACTTAAATGGTGTTAATAAATTAAGTATGAGGATGTATGTACACCTTTCATCTTCAGACAGTGGACAACCCATATACATGCTATAGAGTTTAGTGGCCAGTGGGATTTTCTCTTTTGAGTAACCAAATATAATCTAAAAAGATTTTGATGGCTCATTAACATCAAAAAGATCTTGTTTCCGTTAAGTTGGCCATAGACGTGCGTATTCTAGCCTCATATCATACGAACAATCGTACAGTGGAACTAACCATGCAGATTAAATGCAGTAGTTAGAACAAATCTGAAAATGTACTTGGCATGACAGTAATCATGTCCTACAAATAGTAATGGTAGTTACCCATTGATATAGTCAGATAGGTAATACATGCAGAGATATTATCGTTAGCCAACAGAAATCTTCTAACCTGTATGATCAACTAAACATCTCAATGGCATGAAAAATTCGGGACAATCCACACCAAATTTATCTTTGCTTATATGACCAGCTTAATGATCAGTTTCTTATATAGTTAGTTAGGCAAATATGTAATGTATAAAGGCTGGAGTGACTGTAAGTCTAACATAATAGCCAGAACATTACAGTTTTGCCTAATTAACTATATTAGAAACATTTTTTATTTTGCACAGCATCTAATTATCCAGTTTTTTATTTTTACACTGAACTATTCCTTCAAAGATACTAAGTAACTTATGTGAGTGTGGAAAGTAGTGGATGTTGTCATTCTGAAAATGTTTAACATCTAAAGAATTTCAATAATATGTAAATAAACTCCTTTTGAAAATGCAGGCCAATGTTGGCAATCAAGTGATCTAGGTGATTTTACTACCTGATACATAAAATCCACTTTGTTTATATAAGATGGTCATTATAGAAGCCATTGAGTGACAGTTGAAGTGGATGATTTGATAAAATTATGACAAAAACAGAATAGTGGGGTTTGTTTTTCTAATCTCAAAAAACTAAAACCTGGTGAACTTTGATATAAAAAAATATATAAAATATGTATCAAGTTATTTTGGTAAATAAATGGAACTATGTGATTTTAGATTATGTTTTTTAATACTTAAGGAGAAGGAAAGCTATCAAGACAGTTTATAATGGTGCAAGCTAGAACACTATATGTATTCTGTAGAATGCTTTACCATAACTGAGTAAACAGTTCTAGAATCTCTCTGTTTGTTTAGGATAGCAGCTTCCATATAAGATTGGTGTAAGATCACTTCCTGCCCGAGTCTCTCCCTGCTGCTCATAGCACTGGGCTAAGATTACAGCAGGGAGATGAGGGGGGGAGAGGAGCATAATGAGCATGCTCAAGCCCTGCCTTGGAAGTCTGATTCAGAAACCCATATATACTGTACAAAATAGAAGGAAAGCAACGCAGTGTTTTTTTTGACAGAGGACTCAGATCAGCGTTACTTTAAGGCAGGGTTCCCAAACCACCAGCCTGTGAGCAACATTTAGATTTAAAAGGAATTGGGGAGCAACGCAAGAAGTACACCTGTTTTTGTATGCAACCAAAACTTGCCTACAAGCCTGGAATTAAAAAATAAGCAATATTCAAAGGGTTGGAGAGCAACATGTTGCTCATAAGCCACTGGTTGGGGACCACTGCTTTAAAGAAGAACTAAACCCCTAGGTGCAACCCCCTCCCCTGCATAGTCTCCCCTCCCTACCCCCCCC
>CM044437.1:89844773-89894733 GCA_024363595.1 Xenopus borealis
TATATATATAATTTTGGTAGTACCAATATTTTGGCTTTATGCACCATTCAGTTTTGTAAACTATTTTCTGAAACCTGAAATAGTTGGGATTTATTGAACAAAACAATTATGAAAAGTCCCCAGAAAATACACAGATAGTAAAAGCTGGTGCGTTTGTATAGAAATCAGTGTGAATTTTCTGTAATAACTTTGATTATTTTCCCAGTTTATTAATACATTTGAGCTTTGCAGCATCTTTGAATATTAATAAACAATGTGATTCTCAATGTAGTGTGGCGCATCTCTTCAAAAGTAGATGAACTCGACTATTTAGTTCTAGTTTTTTCCTTAAATAAGCTTGTGACTGAGGAAAAAAAGTTATTTTTTTCCTTGATCTCTAATTTTGATAAATTGGTCTCCCCATGTGGTAATTCATTGCATCCCTCTTTTACTCTGTTAAACAAAGTTATTTGGTTCTGTAAACAAGTGCTTTTTAATAAACAAAACAGAATGATGTGAGTTTTCCATAGTTAAAAATACAAAACCATTTATCAGAACATGGGAGACAAAAGAGACTCTTTTGTTTCTCATCCTAAAAAATGGTTTTGTATTTTTAACTGTACGTTTGCATTATTTTTGTGAAAACTCACATCATTTTGTTTTGACTATAAATCTTAATCCTTAGACTGAGGTGAACTGTGAGACTCTTCCCTTCTCCGTTTACTTTTTAATTTGACTGTAGTATACTAGGTTAGTACTTCTATTTGAATTTTTGTTATGGCATATTGCAACTTTTTTCCTCTCTTGTTTTTTAATAAAGCTATGCATTCTTGGAAGAGTCTCCAGGATGTTAGACCTCTAGTTTTTGTAAGGAGGATAAATCAGCCATCCATGCAGCATAATCCTGATTCGTAAGAATTCTGAATGCAGCTGCACCTCCTGCTTATCCACATACATTTTGTTGTCTCCTTTATTTACCATACGTATAATTTTATGACTTTAGGCTTAGGAGTCAATAGATAGGAGAGTTCTGGGCAAACACTGGGACTGAACATGTATGGATAGGACAAGGGAGCAGTTAATGGAGTCAAAAAACTGGCAAGGTCAAACCACATGGACGATGCTGCACCAAAGGGAGTAGCAGGAACAAGCTTGAGGTCACAGGCCAAGGTCTTACACTAAGAAAATCCAACACAGTACCAGAAACAGGAGAGTAATCAAGCCAGACAGGGATCAGTTCAGACAGCAAAAATACAATGTCAGGGAAAGGCAAGAGTCCATAAACTGAAAACACAATCAGAATCAGTCTAGAATGCACCCAGGAACATGAAAGAACTTTTACATATGAACTTCGCATGCATGTGGGATTACCTCTCCTGAGTCGCTCAAACCCAAAAGCGAGCAGCATGGTCAGCCCATCAGAAAGTGCATTGGCGCGCCAAGGGAAGGATGTGGCAGGTGTCCCCGCCATGGGTGTGACAGGCATTCGCATTGCACCCCCACTAGATCACCAGGGTGAGTTCTTACAATTTCTATGATAGTAGTACATGCTCAAAGCAGCACACAATTCAACTTAAAACCAATAAATGCTTTGTATCAAATAATAATATAAAGTAAGTGTGATTTAATTCTTGTTGGCATTCCAATGCTATGGAAAGAAGAGGAAGGAACTGTCCCATTATCCTGTTTTTTCCCCTAGCAGATGTTGCGTCACCAGAGGTAATTTTGATCTCCTCCTCTACCAAGTATAACACTGTATTGTCTTAGGGGCCTATTTTATAATATTCAAATTACTGTTTTTTCACAAATCAATTTTTTTATTTCTCAGTATTTTTTATATATCTAAAAGTCTACAAATCCAAGATTTATAAAGTGTAAAAACCACAAAGAAACTCTAATACAAAAATTTGACAAGTAAAAGCAGTTAAGGTCCTATCAAAATCAATGGGAGGTGTGCTTATCCTATTGGACCTTTTTTTAGCCATTCTGACTTTGAGATTTTTTTTTGCTAGTAATTGTCCAAAAAACTTTTAGAGGTTTTCACAGTTTTTTGTTTTGTTTAGCATATTTGTTTAGAGAAAATTAGTTTATTCCTAGATAAAAAAAACTCTAAAACCACTAATATGATAATGTTGATAAAAGAGCCTCCCCCATATCCCAGAGCCCACCAATATATTTTTTACTTTTTTTTTATATTCTATAAGATGCCAATATTGATATATTTGGTCTGTTCTTATTTCATAGCTTGGCAAAATGGGAATAAAAAAGAATAGAAAGACTAAGAGCAAGGTACAATTAAAACATAACAATCACATACAATCCACCCCCATGAAATGTATACAGGTCAATAAGAACCAGTATAAAAGTATTATATTGCTCCACTCAGAGAGGAAAAGTGATGTGAATTATGTATATATGTATTTAATGGGGTAGTACAGTCTAAAATAGAATAATGCTAGAAATGCTGTATTTTCTATACTAAACATAAACATGATCTTACTGCACCACAAGCCTAATTAAACAAATGATTTATGCTTTCAAAGTTGGCCACAGGGGGGTCACCATCTTGTAACTTTGTTAAACATCTTTGCAAGACCAAGACTGTGCACATGCTCAGTGTGGTCTGGGCTAAGCTTAGGGGTCGTCATTAATGATTAAAAACAGCACAAGTCAAATAAAATCTGCCAGACCCCGATACAGCAAGACTGGTTAATATACAGACTGCACTGGGTCCTGTGTTGTCATGTAATCTGATGTGGATTTTATAGTT
Organism: Xenopus borealis; assembly: GCA_024363595.1. NCBI lineage: Eukaryota > Metazoa > Chordata > Amphibia > Anura > Pipidae > Xenopus > Xenopus borealis. Next base: position 89,847,523 of record CM044437.1, read on the forward strand.
TTTGTATTGTTTAATACAAACTTTCTCCAACTCTGCAGAACCAGTGACTGCAGCAAAATAATCTGTTTAAATCTGGCTCCATGATCTTTGTCCCTGCAGCTGGAGTTGGAAACAGTAAAGGGGATTTAAAGGCAAAAATAAAATCCAGTACAAATCTGTATAAAGTCAGGGCAAAAAACAAAGCTGCTTAAGTTCTGCACGGCTGGGATGGAGGGTAAGGCTACAGAGCAGTTAGGGACCTTCTGACAATTCCTATCGACAGCAGTAAATGAAGGGAGAATTTCACTGCATACAGTCAGGTTTCTTATAAAAAGGGTACACATTTTTAATTAAAGTATATTGGAGCTAGGTTTCTTTCATTAATGTATATTGGAGATATGTTTCTTTCATTAAAGAAAGTAAAAATAGGATTTAATTTTTTTGCCTTTACGTGCCCTTTAAGTCTTATTAGAGTGGAAATGAAAATTGTAACCAGGGAAATTAAGTGATGTCACAAGCCCAAAATTGCTTCATTGTCATTGCTTCATGATTTTCTACATACCAAGATACTTTTTCAGGCAGTTTCTGCCTACAATAAAGAATGGCACTGAAAGTCACGTGTTTCTATTTCTTGTCATCTACTTATCAGTTTATTTACTAGTTTTCTTTCAGCAGGAAACCCATTAATGGGAAAACATATTGTAGGGGACTGGTAAATTAACCTCCTAGTATTATTTAGCAGGCAGTCCCCTACTGTTATAGACACCTAACTGGGTCCTAAAATACAGTTGGGGGGGGGAACCTCCTGTTCCTGTTCCTGCTTTCAGCTATGCCCCTTGGTGTTCACACAGTGACCAGTAGATGGGCAGCCATGTTCTCAGGGTCCATCTTGTGCTAGCGCTGGCCTGAGCAGGCACAGTTAGTTGTACAGGCACAGGCAGTGGCTGATGTTTTTGTTTGAAGAGGCTTTTTACAGACACAGTATATTTATTTCATGGACAAGTGGCACAAGGATAGAGTTTTGGTGTCAATGCCATGTAAATTGTAATAACACAATAAAAATAGGGACAGCTCTGTGTATAATAGCTCAGAATAGCAGGGGATAAAGTGCCATTCCCTTTTATAATATATACACTGTACACATATACAAAAGAATACATAGGGACAAATTTACGAAATTCACGTGAAATGATCAAAGTTCGAATTTTTCGTGAAATCGGATATGCAAATTTGGCCTTTTCAATGATCGAATATCGAATAGATCGAATAGATCGAATGATCGGATATATGATAATTCGATCATTCGATGATCGAAGGATTTAAAATTTAAAAAGCTATTCGACTGCCTACTTCGCCAGATTGAACCTACCGAATTGTAATAGAAGCCTATGGGAAGCTGCCCATAGGCTTCTGAGGCCAAGTCCTGCTTGAATACCATTCGTCGACCATTTGAATCGTATGAATTTTTCGGACTCTCGAAGGAAATTTCACAATTTTTTCATGAAATCGAATGATCGGTATCCGATCGTACGAATTCATCGAGAAATCGGATATTGAGCAAAATGATAGCCTAAAACAATTCTATAAGCATTTGATGGTCGAATGCTTATCGAATTTCGAATTTGGTCAAATTTATTTTGGGGAACAATAGTAAATTTGCCCCTTACAGTCAAAATAATAACAATGGTGCAATTTCCATGAATAATGCCCCCAGAAGCTATGACTGGATACAGTGCCAGTTCTAATGATCAGCATCAGACTGGTGGGTCAGGACCCACTGGGGCTGCCAAATCAAGCATTAAAAGATCACAAATCAGGAGCTTTCACAGTAAGTAAACGTTGGAGCTATTACCTTATTCCAAGCCTGCTGCTTGCGAAAACTGTTCATCTTCCCCTCAGTTTAAGTCCCAGTACAGCTACACAGGGATTGGACCGGCTTCAGAGTGAATACTTCCAGTTTATCAAATTGTGTACAGCAGCACAGCAAGCAAATAGACTGTTGTGTGAATCCAAATAGTCTATTCAATTTGTGTTCAGATGTATTGGGACTTAAACACTGAGATTGTATCTACAGGCAGCAGGTCTGACACAGATCTTCAGTTCAGGTCAGAAACTCCAAGGGGGTTGTTGAAATTCCTCCCTTGCCCGTATTTGTGGACACCCATGTATGGGTTCAATATAACTCTGAGCAGCTGTCAACAAATGAATAGTGTAGACCAGTTAGTCCCCAAACTATGGCTCATGAGCAACATGTTGCTCACCAACCTCTTGAAAGTTGCACCTACTGGACTCAAAATAGGTTCCTTTTTTGGTTGCATAAAAAGCAGGTGAACTGCCAAGTAAAGCTTAATATAGGCTGCCAGTCCACAAATTGGCTACAAAATACGCAATCAAAGCTCTTATTTGGCACATTTTTTAATGTTTGTGTTGCTTTCCAACTCTTTTTAGATTTGAATTTAAAAATTATTGTGGACCCCTGGTTTAGACCATGTGATCTGTGCCAAGTAATTGTTAAGTATTGTAGCCAAATTAATGGTACATTACATGGGAAGGCTAGCCATGCTTAGCAGATTTTGCCTGCCTCAGTTGTAGTGTTCACATGTGGAAACCGCTAGCAATCTCTTCTCATTGCAGTTACCCAGAAGCACTTGAAAGGGTGATAAATAATGTGCTAGGGATATATTCAGACAAGGAATATAAAAATCCACTTGCTATGGCTCTCAGGAGAAAATAGAATAAGAGAAAGTGGACTTTTCCATTCCATTAGCCTAACTCGTACAGTATTTTTTATTGTTTGTACAGGATAAAAACAGCAAAAAGAGTGAAAGTGGATATCTATAGGCAATCAGCCTAACACAGAGGACAATCATAATACAAAGATAACATTTTGCACGTGTGTCTGGCAGAAAAACGTATATTAAAAGAGAACAGTGTTAGGAAAATAATTTGTTGCCACATCAAGTCCTAGTCCCTTTTGCGGATTTCAGATTTATTTAAAATATTGTAAAACCCTTATTTCTTTATTAACAAAGACGTGTCCACCACTAATTGCAGTATTTGTGCATACCTAGAGGAAATGAAAATATTTGGCCCCCAGAGTCAAAAACAATGAATAAAAATGAAAGTGAGCGGTGAATGCTTTATTCAGTCAAGACAAAAGACTGATGATTTTCCTGCCATAGGGGAAAGGCATTAATCATACCGACAACATAGAATTTTAAGTCCATGCCTTATTTACAAAGAACCAATAGAATGAGCCTGTCATTAAAGATTATACTGGCAGACAAAAAGGATGAAAATGGCTTTAATATAAAAGAGACCTCTGTGGTTCTGTGCTACGTTTATAGTTGCCACCTAAAAGGTATATTAAAGCATGACTTATAGTTTTGATGTAATTTATAGGAGAAAATCATTAGACTTTAGGAAAGACAGGGTTATTTTTCAAAATGTGGCAACCCTACATTACAGATAAGCCAAATGGTTCAGAAAATACACTGGCATTTATATTTGATGTGAACTGGCATTACATAGAAACATAGAATTTGACAGCAGAAAATAATGTTAGCTAGTGTTGGGCGAAAATATCCCGTTTCATCGAAAAATTTGCGAATTTCCAGCGAAATTCATAAATTGGGAAAAATTCACGAAATGAGTCGCGTCTCCTTTTTTTTTTATGCTAGCGAATTTTCGCGAATTTATTTGCCGGTGGCGAATCGTGGGAATTCGACGCCAAACGCTACTGTTAGCCTGTCAAGTCTGCCCACTGCTTCATTCTAGTTTTGTTTTAAGCCCGTGTTGCTTTATATCAACTCAAAGACTACCTCTAGGAGCACCTGGATAACATTTGAACTGGGAACTGGAACTTACAGTATATGGCAGTGTCACACACTGTAACCTGCAGCATTTATCCCTCTGAATTGTGTCTGTAAGTTACCCTCCCAGTTACACTGCAAGCCCCACGGAGCAGGATACTTCACCCTTTTGTCTTCTTGACACTGAGGGGCAGATTTATCAAGAGTTGAAGTGAAAATTCGAATGAAAAAAATTTGAATTTCAAAGTAATTTTTGGGTACTTCGACTATCGAATTGGCCAAAATTCAATGCAAATTGAAAACATTCCATTCGAATTTAAAAATTCAACCATTCGATAATCAAAGTACTGTCTCTTTGAAGAATTTGAATTCGACTCTTCGCCACCTTGAACCTGCTATAACGTTTAAGAAGTATATTTGAAATTTTTGGAAAATCAAAATTGTTTTGGAGGAAAACAGTAGAATTATTCGAATCGGACAATTTTAATTTGATTGGAAACGGACCTATTAGATAGAAAACGGTCCATTTCCGATCAAAAACCCCTTCTAAAAAATCCAACCCTTGATAAATATGCCTGAGTGTAATTATATTTTATATTTGTGCGAATTGTAGTTCTAATAATGCACTTATTGTTACTTGTTATTGCATTGACCCCTTGTTTGTTACTACTGTACTTGTTTATTATTTTGCTGTACATTACTTTGCCCTCAAGGAGCACTATATACATTAAAAATATACATACATATTATCTTGTGTACTTGAGTCCCCACCAGTTATTTCTCACGCAAAATGCATTAAAGTCAATGGGCATTTTGTTGTATTTTCACACAAAAAAATTGCAGATGGCAAAATGTGGAATTTCACTGCAATTTCATGGCTGGTGAGAAAAAATCACTAGTTAGGTCTAAAACATCTTTTATAGGTTGCATCCTTTGCATAGAAGATGTATTAAAGCTCACTCTTTCAAAATAACTAGCTCTGATGGAAATCCTGTTTCACTACATGCAGTCCATTATTACATTAAAGAGGACTTACACATATACATACATATATACCTATAAATAGTGAATAAAACATTGTTATAGCCAACTGATTTCCCCTTTGCTCCTACTGATCCCACTGATCCTACTGATTATTTAATATGATCTTCACAGGGACTTTTCTAAAGTAAAATCAGTAAATGCAGCACTCGGCATCAGATTGCATTATTTACCTATACGAGACCTTCTGAGAGATAAGCAGGCTGGAAAGGCAGAGCAATTGAAGAAGTCATCTGTTCCTGAGCTGTTTTAAAGGTGAGTTCCATTTTGGGTAAATGTCAACTACTATAACACAACACTGTCACACATTCCTTTAGTGTTTTACTTCTTCATCACTTTTTTGGGTAACAATTCTTTTTCTATCATCATCTCTCTGAAGTCACTGTCATACTATTGAAAATGCACCTGTATAAAGGCACAGCCAAGTCACAAATGTTTTCTGAAACAAGGCAGGAAATCTGACTCAGCTCTCTGATTACAGGCTTTATTCTGGTTAGTCTAGACATGAGCTTCAGATGCTCAGCCCTTTTGTTTATTGGTTAATTTTTATATGTATATATATATATATTATTTTTAAAATTTATATATACATATACATATATAATAGTCCAGAAAAAGCACTCACGGCATATTCCATCAGCTGTGTAACAACGCTCAGCCGATTTACGAATTACGAAGTTCAATCTACTTCGTCAGATTGAACCTACCGAATTGTAATAGAAGCCTATGGGAAGCTCCCCATAGGCTTCTGAGACTAAGTCCTGCTCGAATACCATTTGTACAATCGAAGCATTCGATTGTTCGAATCGTACTAATTTTTCGGATGCTCGAATTAAATTTTACGATTTTTTCATGAGATCAAACGATCGATATCCGATCGTACGAATTCATAGAGAAATCGAATAGTGAGCAAAATGATAGCTTAAAACAATTCGATAGCATTCGATGGTCGAATGCTTATCGAATTTCGAATTTGATCGAGCTAATTTTGGGGAATAATAGTAAATTTGCCCCTATATGTGTTTAAAATACAACAATATTTTATTTATACTAAAGGTTGTGCAATGTTATAGGAGCAGTCATGCATCCCACTTGTGGTTCTTACAACTCACACCTCCTTTTAACTACATCTTAAGCAGCTAACTACCTCTAACTTAGGCAGCTGCAAAACACTTATGGGCAGATTTATGAAGGATTGAATTGAATTGAAACTTTTTTTTTTGTGTAATTCGAATAGGCAATAGCCCTAATTTGATTTGTGTTTTTAAAAAATTAAAAATTTTCATTTTAAATTGATTATGCACTGTCTCTTTGAAAATTCGACTTCGACTATTCGTCATCTAAAACCTGCTGAATTGCTGTTTTAGCCTGTGGGGGATTTTCTAGAACCTATTTGGAGTCATTTGATGGACTTTGAAAAAATCAAATTTTTTAAGAAAAAACTTCAAATCGAATTCGATTGCATACGATCCGAATTTGATTCAAATTTTCAGATACAGCCTATTCACCTGAAGTTAAAAATTTTTATATTTTAAATAAATTTGGGTTCGGTAATTTTTTATTCGAATATCAAGTTTAAAATAACTCCCATAATTTCGAAATTCATCCCTTGCCCCTGCTCTCTTCCATTCACGCTAGGGACCCATTATCCAGCTTTTACTAAGCTGGTACACAACTACAGCCCTGTTTGCTGCAGAAACACATATTTGTCCCTGGTTTATATTCACCAGTTTGACACTGGTGAAATATAAACAATATCATGCCCTTTTCACACACACACACACACACACACGCACGCACGCACACACACAAACACACACAAACATATATAAAATATATATAATCTTGAAAATAAATCTGGCTAAATAAAAACAATAAGCAATTTTAGGAGATTGTTCCTGTGACATTATTGCAGTTTAAAATATTTGTAATAGATGTGTCAGTTTCACTTATCACCTTTTACACTGGAGATGCTGAAAATAGTACATTACATTCTGAGTCTGAGAACAAAACAACTTGTTTAATATGGAATAAGATTTAAATGAAATAGCATTCTCAACAATTATCTTGCATATGTGTAGTCTGCATAAACATATAAGTGGTCATTTAAGTGCTGGAACATTAAGGTGTGCAAAATAGAATCCATTAGTGCTCATGCAATAAGCACTTATGTCTGAGGTCTTGTGGCACCTCGGAGCATGAGTCAATAAATACATTTAGAAGTTCAAAAAAACTTAGTTGGCATTAACTTCTTTTACCCATAAAAACTATTGTGTCAGCAATGCACTCACCTCATGCAGCAGCACCAGTTCAATGAGGGATAACACATTAAAAACCACTAAAGCACCGACAATATTCATTTGCATGAAGCCAAGCTCAAAGAAGAATAAGAAAATGCTAAAAAGTCAACAGTCTGGATATTAACCTCCAAACCAGCTTATTGTAAACTGAAAACAGTATTAACACCAGCATACAGCTAATGTTTCATAAACACACATCTGGCACTATCTATTAGAAGTCAGTTTCTGTATTTAGTGGTACTTTTACTGATCAACTAATATATTAACAAAAAGTGAGCAACCTTCTCAAGGTATTTATCAAATCCTAAAACATATTTTAAGATGTTTCAGTTAGGATAAATCAGTTTTAAATAAGCTCACTTCTATTGAAAATTATTTAAAATATTGCCATTTCAAAAAATGAAAGGGCTTCAGTGAAATCCCCATCACCCACTTTCCAACAAATTTCACCTTTGCAGAATTTCGTATGAGCAATTTCATGAATCTGATACAGTTGTGCTGTTGTGTCACAGATATCAACAATGTCAAAATGATGTCTGTGTAATTCTTTGTCTGCTGATCAAAGAGGAGGTTCAGCAGCTCCAGGATTCCCCTGCATCGATGGGGCACTTGCACACCATTCAGAACATAAGGTGAAAACTGCCCTGACACAACTAAACAAAATCATAAAGAGCTTCTTTAACGGCAAGTACCTTGAATGAATAAGATAAAATGCCTTTGTTAGGAACACATGGCAGAACATGGATAACAGCTTTGTCATGTGCTCCTAATAAAGGCATTATGCCCCCTAATTTTCTACAATATAAGAATGGATAGTGGTCACTAATGGTTTGTGCAACTTTGTAAATGCCATTTTTGTACAGCCACAACTGGTATGGTCACAAATGATCGGTACAATGCTCTATAGGGAGCAAATTCCCTTATTTGTTTCTATAAAAAGGGCTCTGGAAATCAAGTAAGAAATTACACTGATTTATCATGAATTAGGTAATGAAATTGGATTCATTATCCAGAAACCCATTGTCCAGAAAGTTTTATATGTAAAATATACCTTCTACAGAATGTTCTTATGTAAAAAAAATTTAGTATAAAAAACATTTTACAGATTTTCTTTCCCTTGATAGAGAAATGAATCTGAACATCAGATTAGTTTAAATGTATATACAAGGGTCTTTTTATGTTAGCAAACTCCTTTAAAGTATTGATACCCGGTGTATAATTTCTACTCTTTTGCCTTCTAGCTTACACCCAAGTAAATCAGAAGTTCTCTATGATTTTGGAACATTATTAGGGTCATTTACATACACAAGTGCAGCATACAAAGTGTAATTTCAGATGCAATTCACCATGCCTTTTATCCATAATGCAGTGTTTTTCCCTCTGTTTCACCTTTATCATGGGTGTGAGGGGAAATTGCATATTTGTCATTGTTTGACTGCTTGGCATGAAAATGCATATTATTCTTTAGGCACACATTTCCTGTGTGCATTGATGCAGCCTGATGTAAGAACTCAGTCGCTAATACCATGTTTGAAGTGGTGTTTACTTCAGGGTTCCCCTGCGTTAATCTTTCCCAATGTGTCTCTCTACTTAGGGCTACATTCCCTTTAATATTAAAGTTTGTCGATATTATAAAAGAATAAGAAACAGTGGTCCATTTTGCTTGATACTTCATTGTTGGTGAATGCACCTAAATGTGCACCATTATTAGATGCTGTCTACAAAGAGATGTGTTATTTAATAATAAAAATGACATACCAGATAATATATTGTCCTGCACTAATCTTGGAAAGACAGTTGCAGTGTTGAGAAGAAAGAATCACCCAGTGGCAAAACTAGACACCCAAGGGCCCCAGTATGGAATGGATTTAGAACTAGTGTTTCTTACCTGCACTCCCCTGTGTTCCCTTTGGCTGCGTTCAGCCGCAGGGGAGCGCAGGTCTAGACGCACTCCATTAGTTTCAATGGCGTTGTACCCACGAGACGCGTGTAAGCGATGAACGCAGGTTCAGACGCAGCATCGCGTCTAGACCTGCGCTCCCCTGCGACTGAACGCAGGGGAGCGCAGGTAAGAAACGCTAGTGTGTAAGAGCCCTCAATGTAACAGTGATGCTGCTTCTGAACCTGCGTTTGTGAGTACAACGCCATTGAAACTAACGGAGTGCGTCTAGACCTGCGCTACCCTGCGGCTGAACACAGCCAAACAGAACACAGGGGAGCGCAAGTAAGAAATGCTAGTGTGTAAGAGCCCTTAATGTAACAGTACTGAATTGAAAAATATAATAAACAGAATAGAAGAATAGTTGATGTGTTGATATGTTATAAAGGGCTTGCACTGTTTGTTATCATTTTTGTTGGTTTTAAAATATACGTATGATGAATCCATTGAGTGATAAGATTTTGCTAAAATAGAAAGCAGTTAACTCACATCTCAGACCCAGTATCTAAAACGTTTGGGGGTTTGAAAAAGGTGGGAAAAAAAATCAAATGTGAAAAGCTAGTTTATGCAATATTATTATGCAGAATTAAATTGCCATAATGGCCGATACAAATAATATACACATTTTAAAATTGTAATTTAGAAAAAAAGACATGCCCATCCAAGTTCAACCTATCTATGACTAAGTGAAACCTGCCTAACTGCCAGTTAATCGAGAGGAAGGTAAAAACCCTTCTGAAACCTTTCCAATTTGCCTCAGAGAGGGACAATAGGTTCTTGACTCCAACATTGGACAAGTATCTTGATAAACTTCTTCCATGAGCTATTTTCAGTAACCCTGCATTCTAACTTGCTACCAGTTAACATGTACTGCATATTCATTAGTGAACTGAGTCTATGATTTTTCAGCATTGCATTAAATTATGCTTTGTCTTTTCATTCATTTAGGGGCAGATTTACAAAATTCACGTGAATAATTCGAAGTTCGGTCGATTTAATATTCGAATTAGAATAATTCGAATAAAATGTTATTCGAATATTCGACTATTCCATGGTCGAATAACTTCCCCTTTAAATTTTTATTCGACCACCTACTTCGCCAGAACCAAGCTACCGAATTGGGAATCATTAGTTTTGATCGAATAAAAAGAATTCCATCGATCGATTAAATCGATCGATCAAATTTTTTTATTCCATCATTCGATCAATCGAATTGCAGTAAAATCCTTCTAATTCGATAGTTGAATTTTTTTTTATTCGAAATTCGACCAATGATAAATCTGCCCCTTAATCTCTAAATGATGCCATTTAGTTTTCTACAGGTCTAATGAACTATGGCAGCCACTTGCCATAGGTCACCAGTTTAGAAGTAAGCATTAGTTGCTGAGGTTTACTGCAACTGGGCAAACTTTATGCCTTTTATTGCATATGGGAATGAATTGGAAGCTTTTATTTATTCCAGCAAAAACTGGCATCTCTTTTGAAAAAATAGCCTCTACATGTGTAATGTTCCTTTATTTAACTAAATGCTATATTTCACAGAAAATGTCTATTAGGTTGCTTTGCTGTGAAGAAAAAGTCTAGCAATGCTTTTTTCAACTTTTCTTTTGTCTGAGGTCGATTAAAATGCTTTAGGTGCTGAGCCTGGCAATACCATCTGTATAAATCAGAATCTCATGGACTGATCATTATGGCTAACATATAAATTGTAGTTACAGTGTCGGACAGAGATCTCAGGGGCCCACCAGAAAGCCTTAGGCTGAGGACCCACTTTCCAAACTATCATATCTCCTCTCCTCACTCAACCTTTATGTTCTTCTACTCTCTTTTCACTACATACTGTACTATACTCTGTTCTTCCATTATTAAGCCTCTTTTTTCCCATAAGTAGGGAATAACCATAAAATATGCAAAATTTTAAGACGCAAGAGGCCCAGGGACACCTTGGCCCACTTTTCCTGGTTTCCCGGTGGGCCAGTCCGACACTGTGTAGTTATATTTATAGAACAAAAATGGTTCTGAGAAGAGAAATGACAGAGCTTGCTGTGGGAGTCAGAGTCACATTACTCTGATCAATTATATTTTACTGTACTTCTTGCCCCCACAGAAAATATTGCTGTGCTAAAAATAATTTTATGTCAAGATGATCTTTTCATAATTGAGCACATGTTCAGTAAAATATACCCTGCTCTTCATTAACCCATTCAATACATTTAAAATATCAAAAAATATATTTCCATTATACACACTTTGTTCCTTGAAACATATCATTTTGGTTTTATCAAGCAAAGCCCTAATTTAGCTCTGGCTTTGAAAGGGCTCATTTATGAACACAGTCACAGTGTGCAAAGTACTATTTCAGATTCAGTTAGTCATGTGAGCATTGTGTCTTGCTTGGATTTGCACTCAGCAATATACTGTATTTATGGAATATAAAAGTCACAATACATGTCTGATTCGTACATTCTCATTGCATGGCAGCCCAGAAACCAGTGCAACTTTATATGCATTTATAGATTGCTTCAGCATTTGATGATACAGTATAGCTTGCCTGCAGTGGTGCTGTTTTTCATTGAAAATATTTTTATCCTGTAGCTATGAAAAGAGTCATGAATAACATTCAACCCCTGTTTATCGCATATTAGGTAATAAAACCACTGATTTCACCTGTTAACTTCCCTGCAAAATGGGCCCTACATCTTTTAATGGCTGCCTCTACAACTGCAAATTGGCTTATTTATATAGAAATCATGTAGAGAGACAGAGAACCGTAGAGTCAGGATATATATTTAAAAAATGAGGAAGTGGCAGGGAGCCACGAAACGCATTAAGCAGGCAGCCCTCTTGGGAAATATGCTTCTGTGATTTTAAATGGATGTACAATAAAATTTTAATTTTTAATTATATATCCTGGCTCTTACGGTGCTCCCTACATGAATTCTGGCTTGGATCTACCGTTTGGTATAGTAGGTCAGTGTGTAGCACACAGGAGCCTGTCTGAGACCCGGAAAGTGCTCCCACTACTACATTGATTGTTGGACTTATTTATATAGAGTAATACATTAATAAAAGCATCTGAGGTAAACACATTGTTCTTCCATGAGCATGGTAACAGTACATTATAATTCAAATTTATTTACTCCTTTTTTTTTTTTGTTTTTGTTTCACTAGCCCATTAAAGCATATATCCCATACAACAGCATGTCCAGGGAACTGAACATTTAAGTCATATTAAGGAAATGCAAATTCAACTGTAGAAAAAGTATGAAGCATATAGAAAACTATGCAAGCATTTATTAAATATGATGGCTCAGAGGTCCAATTAGTTCTTATCTGCTGACAGATTATATATTCTCTGGATGGACGTCCCTGAAAAGTACAAATTGTAAGCCAATACATCTATTTTGTTACAAGGAGAAAGAATAGAAACAATTCTATTACAGTGAAAAATAAAGAGTCAAATTAGAATTTACTTATACTTGCTAAATTAGGAATACTATGCAATTAAAATGTCACTTTTAATCTATTCAGTTAGTAAGTCAAGTTTGTATTCCCTCTTTCTTTGTATTGACACAGTTCTAGAAACCTACACAAATGGTTTACTACTTTCATTTTGCGAAGGTAGATGAGATGCAATGCAAACATGATTATTTTTTAAACTGTTGCTTCCTATGTATGAATAGCAAGAAGGGGAAAAAATAACATATTTTCTACATGCATAAATTTTTTTTCCAGCAGACAAGGTAATGACATTATATGCTAAATATTCCAAAACCATGCGTGTCCTTAATATAATAGGACAGGAAATGAATTGATTAAATCCACTATGGCTTGTTAAACCCAATTTAACCAAACTAACAGCATACATCACATTGAGTTTCTAGGTCATGATAATGCTATGATATTATTGGAGGAAGCACATTAAACCCTTCAATTTGTTCAGAAAATGAAAAGCAGCAATTAAGCATTGTTTTGTTTTGTTCAGCTATTTGGTCAGTTTGCTTAATAACGTGTGCTGAAAAGTCATCCGACTCCTGTCACTGTAATGATCACTATTCCAGCTGAAAATTACTTAAAGTACAGCCAGGCACAATTTGAACATGATCCCTGCTGCTCTTAGTATAAAGCTCTATGATGAAGTGTTGTCTTAATTCTTATTCTGAGCATACCATTAAGCAAATACAAACATGTTGCCATGGATCATTAGATGGCAATGTTCTCACTTAAGATCATTAATGGGATGCTAGATATTTGCATGTTATTAAAACTGTCAGGTTGCATTGACTCTGTAGGCTACAAATCTATAGTCTAGATTACATACATCTAAATTGGCTTTAAGGTCATGGCAACTAAATGACAGATATTCCTATTTATAAAATGTGGGGAGGAACTGCTAAGCAAATCAGCATTAATAACTGTATGCTAGGAGATATACTCATATATTGCTTCTTTAAAAATGACTGTTTAAAAGGTAGCAAAGATATTTACAGGGAGTCAAAATAAAACAAACCCATCTATTCACATATTCTCCTTCTATTAAGCCCAATGTGATAAAATATTAGAACATAAGGTTCCAACATTCAAATAAATCTAACCTTTCACCAAAATATTCTAAATATTAGGTTAGTTGGCTCAGTGTCTGGCCCTTTTCATTCTGGAATGCAAAAAGGATCAAAAAGACCCTCTTTGCTTTACTCTTCTATTTTTATTCAAAAGTCTATAAAATCCCTTATTCACATGGTTAGGAAATGCCACCGTAGACTTGCATTACACTGGGACATAATTGTTGATCACTGAACTCTACTTAATTGTTCACACTAGTCAATTATGACAAACTGTTTCAGGCAGGGTCAAGGCAATTTTTTGGTAGACCTCTTCAGATAGAGTCCTCTCTGCCTCTCTGTGTATATATAATATATAAATATATATATATATATATATATATATATATATAATATTTTTTAACATTAGGTTTACTATATTTCTGAATATTTGTTAGTATATGGGGTATCACGTGTACTAAATGCAACTCTTTCTTTTTTTACTAAACAGCAGCTACAGTTAGGGATGTAGCGAACGTCGGAAAAAATGTTCGCGATCATGTTCGCGAACATGCGGACAAAAATGCGAACGGTTCACGAACTTCGCGAACCCCATAGACTTCAATGGGAAGGCGAATTTTAAAAGCTAGAAAAGACATTTCTGGCCAGAAAAATGATTTTAAAGTTGTTTAAAGGGTGCAACGACCTGGACAGTGGCATGCCAGAGGGGGATCAAGGGCAAAAATGTTTCTAAAAAATACATTGTTGACACAGCGCTGCGTTTTGTGCTGTAAAGGGCAGAAATCACACTACGTCACTCAGGTGATGTTTCTGGACACGGAATGTGAAAAAGCTCACACAGCTACGTGGCACTTGGTTAAAGACTGGGCAAACAATGCCTACAAGGTCAACATATACACTACTACAGCAGTGGATACGGATTACGGAAAATATTATTGCTGCTTGAAAAACGTCACTCAGGATGGTGTTTCTGGAGACGGTATTATTATTGATATTTAGACAGAATGTGAACAAGCTCACACAGCTAGATGGCAGTTGTTTGAAGAACAGTAGATTACTAGCCAACAAACTTACTATCAACTGTCCCTCAAATCACTAACAGCTCTCTCCCTACACTAGCTCTTCCAAGCACACACAGGCAGAATGAAAAAACGCTGCAGGGCTTCAGTTTATATATGGAAGGGGAGTGGTCCAGGGGGTGTGGGGGTGGTCCAGGAGGGAGAGCTTCCTGATTGGCTGCCATGTATCTGCTGGTCTGGGGGAGAAATGGCAAAAAAAAAGCGCCAGCTAAGGCGAACCCAAATTGGCAAACGTCGCGCGACGTTCGTGAACTTCCGGCGAGTGCGAACAGCCGATGTTTGCGCGAACAAGTTCGCCGGCGAACAGTTCGCGCCATCCCTAGCTACAGTTACCAGTTCTTTGCCTTATCCAATAATATTTTGCAAAAATTATAGTTAAAAATAGATATGCACATTTTAAGCAGAAACCCAGAGAGTTTCCAGGGAACTCTGAGAACAGAACAATGAAAGCAATGAGGTAAGCAATCCATAACCAGAGGGCCCCCAATGGGATAATGAAGGCACCTTTATGTAACAGATTAAAAACAGTAACCTCGCATAAGGTAAATGACTCTTGGTCTGTAATAAAAGCACTTAAAGGAGAAGTCAATCTATAACACGCAAAACCCCATGCCACTTCCCCTATTAGGCCCCCAGGCAAATGTCCCTAATTTGCTACTTACCCCCTCAGCACAGGTCCTGACCGTGGAGTTTGCAGAAGCCATCTTCTCCCCAGCCATCTTCTTCCAGTATTCATTAGCGTTTGGCGGTGCATGTGCAGGAGGAGCATTTGCCGGTTCAGCTCTACTGCGCATGAGCCGAAAGTCACGAAGTTGAAATCGGAAAACTTTGTGACTCTCGGCGTATGTGCAGTAGAACTAAACCAGCAAATGCTCCAACTGCACATGCACCACCAAACGCTGATGGATTCTGCAAGAAGACGGCTGGGGAGAAGATGGCGCCTGCAATCTCCACGGTCAGGACCTGCGCTGAGGGGTCCAGTAGCAATTTAGGGGCATTTCCCCTGAGGGGGGAAGTTGGCCGATGGGAGGGGGCCTATGGGGGTAGGGGGGGCATGGGGTTTAGTGTGTTATAGGTTGACTTCTCCTTTAAGAGCCCTTTCAGGCCATCATGTGGGTGTTTGTTATTCTTGTTCTACTGTTACTGTCTACTGTCTTGTTATCCAGGGTACATCAACACAACAAAATTGGTTGGAAGCAAGAGTGCATCAGTTATCCCACATAAAAATTATTACAGTATGTATATATATATATATATATACTGTATGCAAGAATAGAAAACCTACAGTATGCAGAGTAATAATATGTACATCATACAACCCCCAGCTGTTGTTGATCTACAAATCATAGCATCTTCCATCAGGGCATTTTGACATGTATGATTTGGGGTGGGGAAGCTTGCAGAAAAAAAAAATATATGCTTTTCCTTGGAGATCTATATATATTTAATCTTTTTGTTCCACTGAAGAAGTTGCTTTATCTTGCATGCAATTATTTACAGTAGACTACACATTTTTCAGTAATTTCCACTATAATATACATGACAAAGAGAACCCTATATTTTTCTGTGATAAAAACAAAGAGCTGCCAGTTGTCACTTCTGTCTGCAGCTGAAGGATTAGTTTGTACTTATAGCCAGATAACAAATAAAACCTTGGAAAGAGCTAATCAAAATATTAAAGAAACATTCTGAATGAAATAGGTGTAATTTGGTAGATTATTTATATAGTACATTCTCCATGCTAATGCTTCCACATAGAGCTTTCTAATGACTTTCTTATCACTCAAGGCAATAATACCTTCCACATATTAATTTAACAGCATTACTAACTTAAGCTGGTATGCTGAGTTTTCTTAGGTTAACATACATGTTTATGACATCAATTTTGCCGAATGACATCAATTTTGCCGAATGAAAACACTAAAGAGAGACCAAAGCAAAAGCCTTTTGTAAGGCAGCCTTGAGTCAATGCTAGGCATTGCTCATCTACACCATGGTGGTAATGGAAATATTTTCACTTTCAAATATGTCATCTTTCATTTACAATAAAAACTAATGTTCCTAATGTATCAAATGTTCCAATGTTTCTATTCACCGTTTGTATCATTTGTTTGTTTTTTGTATATAATCTGAATGATCAGTGGACGTGCCCATCTATTTCATAGTGCTAAGAAATATGTTGCCACTTTATAAAGATGTGTTAATAATAATAATAATAATAATAATAATAATAATAACAATAATGATAACAACTCTTTCATAACATTTTCAAAATAAAAAGATCAAACTACATGTATGGGATCCGTTATCTGGAAACCTGGTATCCATTAAGCTCCGAATTACAGAAAGGCTGTCTCCCATAGACTACATTTTATCAAAATAATAAATTTTTTTTAAAGTATTTCCTTTTTCCCTGTAATAATAAAACAATACCTTGAACTTGTTCCAAACTAAGATATAATTAATCCTTATTGGAAATAAAACTGGGTTTATTTAATGTTTACATGATTTTCTAGTCCTAAGCATTCTGGATAAAAGATTCCATATCTGTACAGGATTTGATCTTTGTAAACAAAAACACAGATGACATTAGGGGTCATTTATGACTTGGGGGGAGCAATAGCACTAAGGGGTGCAAGCAGGTCCAGACTGGTATTTAAAAGAGGCTCTGGCATTTCAGAAACACAGAGGCCCACACAGATCCCCCAGCAGCCCAATAAATAGTAACTGTCTATGGCATCTTACAGCAGCCCCTCTTGCATTTGCCAGAGCCCACAGATGGTCAGTCCAGGCCTGGGCGTAAGAGCAAGTGCTCATTTGGGAAAGCAGATGCACCCCCTGAAAGCTGCACAATGCAACGAGCAGCAGAGTCTGAACATTCCAAAATGGAATGCAGAGGCCTGAGGCTGAGGAAGTGCAAAAAAAAAAAATCAGATTGCTGGGAGCTTTGTTTGTGCTTTGTACACTGCATAGGGAATGGTACGCAGCTCCATAGTTTATAACCATTTAATCACTGGACCTTTCTCTCCCTGATATTCCCCAAAATTGATATTAGAAAAGCTTAATTGGAGACTTTGGGACACACTTTGGGGAAAATTTACAAAATTCACTTGAATAGATCGTAGTTCAATCGAATATGATCGAATTACGATTGTACAATTTAATCGGATATTCGAATATTCAAATTTGGCCTCTTCGATCATTGAATACCGAATTATCGAATAGATCGAATGATCAGATATTCGATAATTCGATCATTCGATGATCGAAGGAATTAAAATTTTAAACACCTTCGAATGCCTACCTTGCCAGATTTAACCTACCGAATTGCAATAGAAGCCTATGGGAAACACCCCCCACCCCCCCATAGGCTTCTTTGGCTAAGTCTTGCTCGAATACTATTCGTACGATCGAAGTGTTCGATCGTTCGAATCGTACAAATTTTTCCGAGGCTCGAAGGAAATTTCACGATTTTTTCGTATCCGATCGTACGTATTCATCCAGAAATCGAATATTGAGCAAAATGATAGCCTAAAACTATTCGATAAGCATTTGATATTAGAATGCTTATCGAATTTTGAATAAAATCGTAGGATTTTGGGTGAATAATAGTAAATTTGCCCCTTATTATTAACATGTATTTCTATACCCTTTGTGTCTTCAGCCTTGCGGCAGTGTATTGAAATATTCAGATTTTTTATAAGAAGGATGTTGATTCTAATGGGAAAAACATGGCTGGGAATTGAGATTAAAATATATTTTTTTCCATTGAAATGCCACTTGGAGCCTGGACAATTTCCTGTTCCCATTTAGCTGAAATTTTATCGAAACAAAATTTGCATCATGATTGTGATAAAATATTAACATAATTTTAAATATTTCATTCATTATGATCAAATTAATCATTAAGAATCAGTTGAAGGAAAATTCAACAAATTTGTATCTGTTTCATATACAAAACTGGAAAATACATTCACTGGTATTTCTTGAGGCAATACTGCAGGAATCCATCAACAATAATAAAATCAGGGAACTTCCAGCATGACTAATAAATGATGCACAAGTAAAAATATACATTAAATAAACTAGAAAAAAAAAAAGATTTTCTCTATTTAGTTTACGGCTAAATTACTAGCATAGGCCTTCATTTGCGCCAGTGTGTTTACTAATAGTAACCAATCAGATATAAGGGGCAGATTTACTAAATTCACATGAATAGATCGAAGTTCGATCAATTCCGATTGTAGGATTTAATCGAATGTTCGAATATGCAAATTTGGCCATTTTGATCATCGAATAGATCGAATGATTGGATTTTCGATAATTCGACCATTTGATGATCGAAGTGCTTTAGCTTTTATTCAACTGCCTAATTCGCCAGATTGAACCTACTGAATTGCAATAGAAGCCTATGGGAAGCCCCCCCATAGGCTGTTTTTTCTATTACCTGCTTGAATACCATTTGTATGATTGAACTCCTCGATCGTTTGAAACGTACGATTTTTTCGTGAAATCGAATGATCGGTATTCGATCGTACGATTTTATCTAGGGATCGAATATCGAGGTAAAAATAGCCTAAAACTATTCGATATGCATTCGTTAATCGAATGCTTATCAAATTTCGAGCGAATTCAAGGGCTTTTAGCCCTCGAATTGGTGAATAATAGTAAATTTGCCCCCAAATTTTGATTAGTCTATTGCAAGACAGAATACAAAAGTTTTCTTAGTTTATCAGTGTTAGGGTTAGGGTTATGGGATCAGTTATTGGGAAACCCATTATCCAGAAAGCTCTGAATTACAGAAAGACCATAGACTCCATTCTATACAAATAATCCAAAGTTTTAAACATTATTTCCTTTTTCTCTGTAATAAAACAGTACCTTGTACTTGATCAAAAGAAACAATTAATTCTTATTAGAAGCAAAACCAGACTATTGGGTTTATTTAATGTTTACATGATTTTATAGAAGATCCAAATTACAGAAAGATCCATTATCCAGAAAACCCCAGCTCACGAGCATTCTGGATAACAGGTCCCATACCTGTATTGGCAAAAAGGTATCTGTATCACAGTTTCTAAGTTAAGAAGCCGCAGGATGATTATTTAAGAATGAAGGCAGCTTTCCCTTGCCATAAGCACACAGTAGATGAGCCTGCAATCTATACTGTACAGTGCTTACAGGAGAACTATACCCTCCGTTAATACCCGAGATAGTCCCCCTCCATGCTTCCTAACCGCATAGTGCATTATTCCATAATGTTCCCCTGGACAGCATGCTCAGTTATTGATGCAGAGTAGAGCATCACAGCTCATGGGCACCATTTTCCAGGTCTTCGGTCTGCTTCAGTAAGGGAAGCAGTTGAAGGAGTCTGGTATTCGTACCAACTGCACATGCGCCAAACTGTTCTGTGAATTGCCAAAGGGAACATGATCCAAAGTAGATAGAAGATTTGGAAGATGGCGCCCATGAGCTTCACTGCACTGCTCTGAATAAATAAGTGAGCATGCTGTCCAAGGGCACTTCCTGGAATAATGCACTACGAGGGTAGGAAGCAGGGATGGGGAACTATCTAGGGTTGTAGATGGAGCTTTTCTTATTGGGAGGTTGTTCTCTTTTAATGGATTGCAGTTGTTCTGGTAGCCCTGTTGGAACATAAATGTAATTTTAGAGGTAAAGAGCAGCAAGAGAGAGGGTTATTTAAGATGGGAGATGGCTATGAGTGGCATGAAAGTGCCTTTAAGAAGAACTTTGAGCTAAGACAAGCAGGAACATATGGAGACACATCAATCCCTAATTCAGTGGATATTACAGTCTAATTTTTCTATGGCCAATTTTATCAGGACCTGATTAACCTCCCTGTATATATTAGTGGAGAGAAGCCCACACAAACACACGGATAACATATACAAATTCCTTGCAGATAAGTCCTTGTCTGAAATGGAACCAGTGTTTCACTTTATTAAAAATGATATTTTAGAGCGCAATATGTTGGCACTCTAAAAATACATGTAAATAATCAAAATAATAATAATAATAATAAAATAATTCTTGATGATAATGTCAACATGTAAAATATAGAAAGGCTGGTGTTTTTTTTTGTTACCCCTATATGTTAATACACAAGAGCTAGCTATTTAGTAATGTTCAATAGTATATATTGTGCATTAACCTTTATTAACCAAAAGGATATTATTAGTCAGAAAATAGGAAATAGGGCCCTTTCAGCTTGTTATAAGAAGAAAGATTTGCTTGAACTTCCATCACCTGGAGATATTTTTATAGCAAGACCAATACTGTATAAAATATCCCCCATATGCAATAAAAGGCACTAAGTTTTCTCAGGAGCAGTAGCCCATAGCAACAAATAGGAGCTTTCCTTCTGAACAAGTGACCAGTAATTTCTACCTGCTGATCAGTTGCGCAACTTCTCAAGGGAAAAGCTATTGAAATCTATATATTGTAAAATGTGTCTCTGTTCTATGGTTTTCTTTCCTCTAATTTTGCAAAAGTGACCTCAGAGATGTCAAGTATTTGTCATCACCATCACTAATCCTCATGGGAAAGTAGTGGCTATCTACAGTCTAACTCTGAGCTAGGGTTGCTGTTTCTATAATTTTGTCTTTGGTTTATGTATATATCATGTTATATATTATACAGTACTGTTGCAATTTCAGGTGATGGAATTTCAAGTACATCTTCTAACAAAGTGACAAAGTGTCTAGTGACTGCCCCTTCGTCATCCCATAATAGAGGCACTGATGTATCCTGAAATATTAAATATTACCATTTGCTGTCTAATATACTTTTGGTGAATAATGTTGGTACACAATATATGTTATTAATAATATATTCTATTTATGCTAAAAAAAGGGCAGCATGGTGGCACAATGTTAAGCACCTGTATGGTTGGCCTAAGCATTATTAGGGGTTCTTTTGATTAACATTTCAATCATAGATTTGGATTGCTTACATAGATAAATTATTCTTACTATGTAGATTTAGTTATGGCTGTATAAGTATATATTAAAGTAAAAGGAAAGTTAAAATAATCGGGGCAGTGTTGGACTGGGGCATTGGGGGCCCACTGGGGCTGCAACATGGCAGACACCAGGGCCCTCCTCATGATGTCCAAACAACCCCTTCTGCAGGTGACACATCATGGTGCATCACATACCTCTCGGACTTGGTAGATAACCCAAAGGTTGCAGGTGGACACCTGGTCCCTCAATTCCCTTTAGACAGTGCTTGTGGTATAGGAGGACGACACCTCCATCAATCAGCTGAAACAAATTACTCCAGCACAAACTATCTGTTGAAGGTTAAATACCTGTGATTAATGTCAGCCAAAAAAGATACAACGTTTTGGGGGGGTACGCCCCTGAAACATTGTATCTTTTTTGGCTGTCATTAAACACAGGTATTTACCCTTAAGCAAATAGCGCGTGCTGGAGTAATTTGTTTCAGAGCAGGCTTGGGCCAGCTAGGCCGATGAGGGGTGTGGCCCACCAGGTTTTTTCCTGGTGTTCTGCCAGCCCGATCTAACCCTTACTGGGGGTGTCAATTGGTTAGGCATTACAGACATGCCTTTTCTTTATAAAAAAAAACCAGCATATAAATAAACTTTCCTCCATAGCAGGTGGCATCATGTTTTTACTGGTTTTAGGCCACTATGGCTTAAATCAGGCAAGGAACACTGGGGACTAGTAAAACATGAGATTCATGACTCTGTAGAATGTATGTCCCAGAAATAACTGAAAAGTGCACTCTTTAATGCCCATGCACTTGTATATAGGCAAATAAAATCCAGTGTGAGGTGAAGAAGGCAACACAGCTGAAGAGAAAGAGACCCTGTACTTAAATCCTTAACTTTACTGCTTAGCGCATGTTTTTAAAACTATAAAATGACTAGTGATTTACCCAATTTTTTATTATTTTTAATATTGCAATAGCAAACCGCAGCAACTTTGAACATGTAAGTCCCTGGCATTTTGCCCAAGATCATTGTGATTATCAGAACTTCCTGTAGGACACTGCTTTAGTATTATATTAGAAGCTACAAATAAGAAATAATAAATCATGTTTTGTGCAACACATTCTTACAATTATCCTCTCAAAATACTTGCACATGTTTAATTGCTCAGAGATGATATCATGCTTGTCATTTTATTAATTTTCAAAATGCATCAGTTAATAGTGCTGTTCCAGAAGAATTCTGCATTGAAATCCATTTCTCAAAAAAGCAAACAGATGTTTTTATATTTCATTTTGAAATCTGACATCGGGCTAGGCATATTGTCAATTTCCCAGATGCCCCAAGTCATGTGACTTGTGCTCTGATAAACTTCAATCAATCTTTACTGCTGTACTGCAAGTCCATCCCCCCCCAGCAGCCTAACAACAGAGCAATGGGAAGGTAAGCAGATAAAAGCTCCCTAAAACAAGATAACAGCTGCCTGGTAGATCTAAGAACAGCACTCAATAGTAAAACCCATGTCCCACTGCGTACTATTTAGTTACATTGAGCAGGAAAAACAACAGCCTGCCAGAAAGCAGTTCCCTCCTAAAGTGCTGGCACAAGTCACATGACCAGGGCAGCAGCTGGGAAATTGACAAATGTCTAGCCCCATGTCAGATTTCAAAACTGAATATAAAAAAAATCTGTTTGCTTTTTTGAGAAATTGATTTCAGTGCAGAAGTCTACTGGAGCAGCACTATTAACTGATGCATTTAAATAAAAACATGTTTTCCCATGACAGTTTCCCTTTAAACCATCATGAAATATGTGTTATCCCTGTTGCTTTTTTTTTCTTTATCCTGTCAGTTGTATTTTAACTTATACTCCTACTTCTGAGGGCTTTTGCTTTTACATCTCTAGTTAGTGGCGTCCTTTACAGAACACATTAACCCAGTGGACAATAACTTCAACTTCACAAGGGAAGATGTCCATGAGAACAAACTTGCCTTTTTGGACTGTTTGATATACATCCAAGAGGGGGATAACTTGAAAACGGAAGTATTCAGGAGACCCACACATACGGATCAATATCTGTTGTTCGATTACCACCAACCGCTGGAACACAAACTGGGAGTCATTAGAACTCTGCACCACAAGGCAGAATATGTGGCAACTGATATGGAGTCCAAAGACAAAGAGCAAAAACATTTCAGAGTTGCTTTGAAATTGTGTGGCTACCCAATCTGGGCCTTTGTCAAAACAGCAGCATCCAAGCCCAAAAGGAATACCAAAAGAAATAACCACCCAGAGACACAAAGTAGGCGAAACATAGTCATCCCATATGTAGCTGGAATGTCAGTGGAATCAGTGGATTTTTAACAAACACCACGTCCCTGTGTTTTTCAAATCTAGCAACACACTGAGACAAAAACTGGTACACCCAAAGGATCCAACATCAAAAGAAAAACAAAGCAATGTGGTATACTGAGTCCAGTGTAGTGAGAAGTGCACAGATCTATATTTTGGGGAGACCAAACAACTGCTCACCAAGTAAATGGCTCAGCATAGGAGTGGGAACTCTACAGGGCAAGACTCCGCTGTCTATCTACACCTAAAAGACAAGGGACACTCCTTTAAAGATAGCATGGTCCAAATATTGGATAAAGAAGACCGCTGATTTGAACAAGGCATGAAAGAGGCGATTCGTGTCAAGGTGGAGAAACCATCCCTGTATAGAGGCGGGGCTTTCAACACCACCTGTCTGCTACATACTAATGCTGTTTTCACATCTGTACCCCGGAGATTTCAGAACACATCAAGTAACACCTGTGTCTAGGAGTTGCATGACACATTGGTAATCGTATCACAGTAACTACACAGAATCAACACCTCTGTAAATTCAGATGTCACCTCTTTGAAGAGTTACAATGCGCCGTTGTGATTGGATTAGTGGAAGAGTTTATATGCCAAGAACTTCCCACACCAGTCAGTTGAACTGAAGAAGCTGCTTGGATGAGTAGTGAAATGTCTTCAAGATTACTCAGCAAGTCCAGTTGTTTTATTACACCAAAATGGTCTTTGTGTTATAACTAGCTGAACATTATTTCATAAACTGGATTACTGATACTGATCTTTATTGTTATTATTTCACAATTTTTCTGCTCATAGGAAGAACAGTATAGTAATAAACAATATAAGTTATCATATTAGATGCTGACTGATGCACAATTTAATATACTGCTCTCCCCAGAATGATTATATAAAGAACACTTTATGTTTCATTGTAATGGTATTTATCTGTGCTGTGTTTTCAAAAACCTAGTTTCTCTTGAACATCCCGTGTTCCTATCGCAAACTTGTGTAGAATAAATTATCATTATATTAGCATCTCTGGTTGATCCATGATTACTATTGTTTTTTTAATCCCACCTATACCAGCCTAGAAGTGCAGCATTCCTATAACAGTTATAATCAAGGTCTTCAACATTGTGCACAGGAGCTCATCATCTTGGATTTTGTTAAGAGTGTCAGTGACACTGCACATGCTCAGTGCACTCTTGGTGTATATATATATATATATATATACAGTACATTGTGAGTCCGTCCTTAGGTCCAGGTAACTGACAGCAGCACAGAACATGTGCTGGGAATCACAAAGTAGAAAACAAGAAGCTACTAGGGGCATCTTCCGAGACACAGATCTTCACTACTAAAGGGCTGTAGTCACATTGAGCTTGTACAAACCCCAAGACATAATGTTCAATATTTCTGGAATACTTCTTTGTTAAGCTTTAGTTCACTTTTAATCATTTCTAAAGTTTCAGTGACAATGATCTATTTGACAAATTTCCCCAGTTTAAATTAAATTATATTCATTTAAAACACGTTGGTGTTAAGAAATAATAAGAAAGGAAAAGGAGAAAAAAAGCCAAACTATACAGTGGGATCAGTAATTCCATAGATATTTACAGGGGTATTTCCTTTCTGATATCCTTTCCTTTCTGATATCCCAACAAATCAGATTGTTGACCATGATTTGTTCTATCCTAAAGTTATTTTGGAGCTAAGGTGGCAGAAAGAGAAGTGTGTTCACAGAATGGTCAAAAACAAGGGGGCAAATCTCTTGTGACATACATTCAAATCTATGTAGCAAAAAAGTAGGGGCTTTTATAATAGCAAAGGAAGGCTCAGCTTCAGATTTACACTCTTTTGTACGGATTAGGTGGATACATCTCTGTAGCCTGTTATTTGTAAGAATCATCTTGTATACATATAGAGATAGACAGATATAATCCACTGTATCCATACTGTATTTTGCATGTATTTCAAAATAATATTATTAGGCCATGATTTACGACTTTAGAAAGAAATGAGCACACCCTGGCAAACAAACCTGCATTTTCTTTTTAAAAAATCCTTTTTTACGTACTTATATGAAACATTGTCAGAAGTGTATAAATACATGCTATCAGTTGGATTGGAGAAGTCAATTATAGAAAATCTTTAATCATAAAATCATACAACAGTAAAATATGGTGTTATGAGTCTGACTGATACAGCGGCTGCAGAAATTCATAAACCTAGTAATTCCCAGTAGAATTTCATTAAACATATTTCATTTGTATGTATATCCATAACACAGGGTCCTTTACATATTTAATGTCTTCTCAGTCTAGTTATTCTTTGATATCTGCTCCTTTTCCCTAAACTGAAGGCGCTAAAGTCAATTAAATACAGTTGATTTGGTTTGTATAAATATTCTCTACTTATTAATGTATAAGAATGAGAGATGCTTCAGAACAAAAATAAATACAACATTTAAGTACAAACCTAAATTGTAGAAAATAGTACCTATACAATAAGTTTATTTTAAGGAGAACTTCTATTTTTTGGATGATGGCCACCAACCTTGTACGGGCATTACATGTAATTTTCTACACATGTCCTTAATGAATTGGTAACCATCTACTAGACACACTCTTCCCCACTCATAGTTTACATCCCAATTGAGACCTAAACTACTCATCTTCTTATCTGTTCTGGGAACCTTATGGCATCCACCACTCCTGTTGTAATGGGTTACTGGGGTGAACTAATGCAGTTGAACCATCAGGTTGGGTCACAAAGTATATACCCACACAAATGCATTTTAAGCTTTGGGTTGCATTTAGCAACAGTACACCCTCTGGCTAGAATGAATGACTATAAATATATATATATATTCTAAATAAGGATTATTTAGTTGCATATTTATTGCATATTGTACCTATTACATTAAGGCAACTTTTCCTGTGGTCTGTGGGAAGCTTTCTAAGATTTATTATGGGGTTAGTGGATTTTAAGTAACTCAGGTAGGATTAGCTTACCTATATTAATGTCTCTGGTTTCCTCTACCTTCTAGTCCTAAAATAAACTGATGCCAGTCGTGCAATCATATGGAATCAGGACAGATTTGGTCTGTAACTGTTGCTTCTGCTCCTTATTATGGATTTTTTATCCAGAGAGCAGCCAGATTCCAGACAGAAGTCCTCTCTGGCTGAACAAGTGGCAAGTTTTTACGCTGCCTAGTGTATCCTTTGGTATTTCTGTCTTTGGTCTTCTTAAAAGCCCTCATTAGTTTTGTAAAATACACTTTTATATGGTGCTATGTACTTCCTATAGCAACAGAAAGAAATTTATATTTTTTTGATTTTAATTTTTTTTTACATTTTATAAAATTTGCTTTTGAGAATCTATATGCTTTCTATAGAAAATGAGAGAAAACATAGTGACCATCAACAGCATTTGTTATGTTGCCAATTTTTAAATATAAAACCCTTTACCCTATAAGAATATTTTTTTTCTGTTCCATATCACTAATACTAGCTATGTAGACAACAAAAAAGGCATTTAGAAAGCAAGTTGAAGGTCTTAAATAAATACTTTTACTGTTTTTATGCATGACTAGGGGACAAACATTAATTTAAAAGTAACTCCTATGTCTTTGGCATTTTAAGGAGTTTATTAACAATTTCACTATTTCCTGAAAGCTTAAGAATTATAAAGGTTCAAAGGAAAATACAAGTTGGATGTTATTAATTACAGGGAATAAGGAAATAGGTGGCACATGCATTTGGCAAAACCCACCTAAATATTAAATAAGTTATTAATGTTGTAATATAGATGAGTAGATTTTTGTTCTTTAAAAAGGAGCACAAGTCCTACTCCTGCATTATAAACAAATAATAGTGCATGGATTAGAAGTCAATCTATTTTCAGAGTTTGAGCTAAACCCTTCAGCTGTTCATATCATTCAGTCATATCATACAAAAAAGTGTTCTTATATACAAGTTTTCTGTCTTATCTTTAAACTGCTTGGTCCTTGTTATTTTCATTATTAAATCTTTTGTTAAAACCCAGTTTTTGTAAGGCAGCAGAATAAAATTAGAGGTAATACTGCACTATCCTTTACTATTCTTGTACAGAAAATACACCATAACCTGTCTTTAGATTTTATTATCACCGATGGAACCTCTGAATATTACTGGCAAGAGACAGGAGACTGCTGTCTAAAGATTATACCAGAAGATTATACCAGAAGGCACAGACTCATTTAAGTGCACAAAAAGAATTGTGCCATAAAATGTCTGTTATCTGAGAACACCCAAATGGCAGCAGTTACAAATGTGATATGGATGGAAAAAATTATACACCAAGTAGCCGTACAAGTAAAAGTTGTACCATTCCTATTTTGACTGCCTGACAGTACCACAGAATTCATTTTTTCCTAAGTAAAATAACTCTCAATTTATAGGTTTGTATAATTGTATCCTGGTATTTAACATTCTTATCTAATCTAATAATATTAGGTGTTGTGGCTAGAGATCCATTGGTAATTTAAATACTACTACTGATCCCATTCTAAAGAACATTACAATGATTTTTTAACTACAATGCGACTCCTTGAAAACAGGGAGAGCTACCCTTGTGCTAATATTGTTTGTAATTAATGTAATGTGCTGATACTTAAGTGGAGGTGGATAAGATGTAAAAGATATAATGAAGTTGCTGCAGACCGACTTACTGGAGAAGCCACTAGAACCAAGGACTGCACAATTACTGAGATGTGCAGATGACTACAGAAAAAAATATCCTGCCTTTCCTTGAGGCATCCCATAGCAACAGTTAGCAGTGCTACAGGTAATAGTGCTTGGATATTCAGTGCTGTTCCTATTAGGGATGCACCGAATCCACTATTTTGGATTCGGCCAAACCCTCTAATCCATTATGAAAGATCTGGCCTAATACCGAACTGAATCCGAACCCTAATTTGCATATGCAAATTAGGGAGAGGAAAGCCGTGCAAGAAGTGCGCGACTAAAAATTCTTTACTTCCTTGTTTTGTGACGAAAAGTCACATGATTTTAAGGATTTGGTTCAGCCAGGCACATGGATTCGGACGAATCCGAATCCTGATGAAAATGGCTGAATCCTATCCTAATACCGAACCAAATCCTGGATTTGGTGCATCCCTAGTTCCTATTTTTATCAACTACAGGAGTAGCATTGTGTGTGAGGAGAGTCTGTGTGTGTGTGTTCACACTTTTTTTGGATAAGGTGGGTTATATATTATGAATGTGACACATGGAGGCACATTTATTGAATTTTAGGTGTTTTACAGGTTTTTGAAACTACGATTAGGGGCAGATTCATCAAGGGTTGAATTTCAAAGTGAAAAAACGTCGAAATTCGACCATCACATTTTTTAAAAAGGGTTTTGGAAAAGAAACCATTCTCAATCTAATAGGTCCTTTTTCGGTCAAATAAAAATAGTTTGAATCATTAGATTAAATTGTTCGATTTTTTGATTCTCCCAAAAAAATTTCACAAACATTTCTTAAAGGTTATAGGAGGTTCCCCATAGGCTAAAATAGCAATGCGGCAGGTTTAAGGTGATGAAGGGTCAAATTTGAAGTTTTTAGAGAGACATTACTTTGGTTTTCAAATGGTCGAATTTTAAAATTCAAATCAAATTGTTTTTCAATTCAAATAAAATTTTGGCCTATTCGATAGTCGAGGTACCCAAAAATTACTTCAAAATTCAAATTTTTATAGCAAATCTTCCCCTAAATGTCATGAAATGTATACATCTAAATATGAAAAGTACAAAAAAGGTGGACAGTGTGCTAAAAATACAAAAACCTCTAACCGTGCTTTCGTTCCTTCTGCAGAACTCTGGGTAATCCCATGGTAAATCAGCTGCAAGAGACATAAGGATTTGTTAAAGCTATTAACACCAAATGGCCATACTACATGAAACTAAAAAATGTCAGATGTAGAATGTCTTGGGAACTGGATGTTGAAACAACTGTATAAAATACATTTCTGATTTCTTTACTGGGAATATTTTCATATGCCTAGCAGTTCTGAAATAGATGTACAGTATAATGCTACGTTCTCCACGATGCAAATGACTCCCCATAGCTAACCTAGATCATTACCATTAAAATAATATGCAGTCTTGCTGCTGTGGAAGAGATTGCTTTTTAGCCAACCTGCCTTGATTTGAAAGTCTGGCAAGTATTTAATTAACAACTGAATCAGATAATAATAGTTGACCACGCACAGGAAGAGGATGATGAATTGTCTATGAAAGTCCAAGGCTCCTATGATCAATGCATATTACTTAAGGGAAAAGAAATGGCAAGTGAGACTACTTCTCTGAAGCCATTTGATATATTGGATAGTAAACACATTTCATGCTCTATGATCTCCAGAGAAAGGCTTCATGGAAATTCACAACTACTGTGTGGAGAGTTTAATGATTTTGGCTGTGCTATCATGGCCTTTAGCTATATACTTTGGCTTTAGAGCTTGCAGTTTGTCTTGTTCTATTTGATAAAATGTTTTTAAAGCAATATGTAACATAAAACTAGAATATGGAGGCACAGGGACAAATGAGACTCTGATATAAACTGACACATCCACATAATCAGCATAAAGTGGGAATTGGACTATGTATCAAATTGACAGAATGCTACACAGTTGCATGGGCCAATGTTTTGGAACCTCTACAGCATACTAGTTTGCATTTTTCAGGAACATATACAAGTGAAAATTCTTGGGGTCAACTATAGAAGGTGGCTTCTTCATAGTTTGTGGGTAGATTTTTAACCTGTAAAATTTGTTAGAAAGCACCGTATGCTGGGAGCTGAATTAAACTTGGTAATGCATGTTATCAGTGGAGATTTTCTCTATTTACTGAGAACATTTGAAGATGTAAAGGACTGGCACTCACTACAATGTGAAATATGTTGACTATGGCAGATTTTGAAGTTTTGGATCGGGTGACTCAGGGCCCCCTGGGGCTGCCACCTCAGGGGCCCTCACATACCCCTGTTCCCCTCACCTCAGTCGTGGAGTCCTCAACAGATTCTGCAACACCCTTCCCCCATGTGTACCTTGTTATTTTATCCAGCGATGGGGGGTGGGAGGTAAGGTAGAGCAACTATTATATTTCCCGGTGTCCGGCTTGCCCAATCCAGACCTAGTCTCTTTTGTGAATGGAAGGGTGTTGCACTTTAGTGTTTAGAGCATATAAACAGTATAATTGCAATTTAATTTGATGGTGTTTTAAGTTTATATATGAGATACCTCATATACACTAATTTTACTTGGTATTTTAGCTATTCACTGATAATGTGTGACTACAATCACTTGGAGGTGTAAATATATTGGAGAAAGCTACACTATGGGGCAGATTTACTAATTTCTCATGAAGTATTCAAAGTTCGATCGAATTTTCAAAAAGGTGTTTTTGAAGACCACTTCAACCAATGAATTTTGAAAATTCAATCGAATGATTTCAATGATTTCAATGATTCGAATAAAAATCTATTTGAATATTCGACTATCGAAGTACTGAAGCTACCGAATTGGGTCTGGTTATTTTTGATCGAATAAAAATATTCGATGGAATGGTTAAAATCGATTGATTTGAACGATTTTATCGATCAATCGAATATTTGCTATTCGATCGTTCAACCAATTGAATTTCGAAGGATTTTACTTCCCCAGCTATTCACATGGTCGAATTTGAGGGTTTTTTAACCTTCGAATTCGACCAATAGTAAATCTGCCCCTATATGTTTTTTCTTGGTTTTTTTCTCCATAGACCCTTTTGAGGTTTAATCGGTAACAATCTTCTGGAGCTTTTAAACTATAATTGGGTGTTGGAGAAAACCTTCACTGCTACCGAATTGGAGAATACATTTTGGTTTGAAATTTTTATCACTTGAAAGTTAACTTAAAAGTGAACCACTCCTTTAATAATAGACCTGCTCTATGATCAGATTCATGTATGAAAAATAGAAAACTGGTCTGAATGACTGAAAATTATTGTAAACGGATCTATTTTAATATAATTGGGCAGTACAGTCCAACTTACCAGTTAGCTGACATGTATCTATGCCAAATTAGTAGTAAGAGGATATGCTGTAATAATATATTAGAGGGCCTGCAGTATCCAATTGGACAGCCCTGAGGGAATGTAAACCTATCAATAAATGATCTCAAGCTACTCTAAACTTACTATTTTTCAGTTTATCTTGTGTAATGCTTATGGCTGGGAGAGCTGCAATTCCCTGTTAACTACCCTCTTTCTATCTTCAGTGCTCTGTCCTACTCATACTTGCACTACCCTTTTTCAGACTCATAGAAGCCATCATGTATGCATCACTAACCTGGTAACTAATTGCAGTTAATCACACTTCATGCAAATTAAACTTCAATGCAGATTGCCAAACATTCTGACTATAGAATGGGGGTTGCTGATAGTACTGTTTTGCATTATAAAGGTTAATGGAAATAATAAACTAACTCCTCATTGCCCCTACATCTATAAGTTTGATAGACATTTAAAGAAGGCATGACACCGTTGGACAGGGTAGATAATGATTTGAGGGGGTTATTTATTAAAGCTGACATTTTTCTGGTCAGGATCTTAAAAATAAATAAATAAATAAAATTTCTCCAGGGAAAAAACAAAAACAAAATTTTTTCAAGTTTTAGTACATACTGGAGCTGCTAACAGTCTAAATCTAAAAATACTCCATCTCAGACCTTTTCCATTTTGAAGGTATTGTGTCTGTGCTGGGTTTCATACAATAATCCAAAAAATTAAGGATTTTTCTCCTTTACTCCAATCTACTATTTATTGGATGGGCCAGAGTTATTAGTGCAGGTAGGTAGAGGTACAGTAACAGGGATTCACATTAAGGGGCAAATTTACAAAATTCACGTGAATGGATCGAATATGATCGAATTCCGATCGTACGATTTTTTCGTATATTGGAATATGCTAAAT
Organism: Xenopus borealis; assembly: GCA_024363595.1. Taxonomy (NCBI): domain Eukaryota; kingdom Metazoa; phylum Chordata; class Amphibia; order Anura; family Pipidae; genus Xenopus; species Xenopus borealis. The sequence continues at coordinate 89,880,537 of CM044437.1, forward strand.
TTGGCCTCTTCGATCATCGAATACTGAATGATCGAATTATCGAATAGATTGAATGATCGGATATTCGATAATTTGATCATTCGATGATCGAAGGAATTAAAATTTTAAAATCCTTCGAATGCCTACTTCGCCAGATTGAACCTACCGAATACCAATGGAAGTCTATGGGAACAACCCCCCCCCCCCCCATAGGCTTCTTTTGCTAATTCCTGCTCAAATACCTTTCGTACGATCGAACGCCTCGATCGTTCGAATCATACAATTTTTCAGAGGCTCGAAGGAAAAAGTATGATTTTTTTGTGAAATCGAACGATCGATATCTGATTGTACGAATTCATCGAGAAATTGAATATCGAGCAAAATGATAGCCTAAAACTATTTTGGGGAAACTATTTTTTGGGGAATTTTAGTAAAGTTTTCAAGTTGTATTACAAAAAAAATATTTTAGAAAATGTAATCAAGTGTGGGTTTCTGTTTCTTAATCTGCACTGTATTAAATTAGTTTGTAATATTCATTTAGACTGTTAAAAAAAAGCACATTCCTATTTATTGTGCAACATTTTTCAAACTGTGCAACTTTTTTTGAACGAAATATTAAAGTCTATGGGTGTTTTTTAACAGCAAAGTATTTTGCTCATCCCTATTGATTTTAGGAGAATGATTCATCAGCCTTAAACCTTAGCAATAGTATTATGGTTTCCCATAACATGGTGTCCGAGCAATATCCATCCTACAATACTGGATATAAGTTATGCTGACCTTGCTGTGACCATCCAGTAATTATGTGTCATTGTTAATGTGCTGGTCAGCATTAAATGAACTAAAGGTAAATTACATTCTATTATAATTTGTTGTTTAGGGCAGTTAGAAACCATCATTTTAATGATGAATTCTCTCAAGGGACATTAGCATGTGTTAATTAGTGGGAATTTATCACCAAGAAGAAAGGTTGTGCAGGCAACAAATGAAAAGCCCAGAAATCAACTGACCATGAACACTGTGCTGTAGTAGCAAGCACACATCATATCCTTGCATCTGAAAAAGGGTTAATAGTATGATGGTACCGTTTTTTTTAATATACAGTAGTTTAACCAATTTATTTACAGAAGGATTATATCGTTTCTATAGTTCTGTTGGAATATGTGCAAATATAGATTGTAATCTTTTGTGAGTAGTGCCCTCTAATACTGTTGTTTGACATAAATTCATATTATAGGAACAGTAATGCCAAAAAAATGTAAATGTTTTAAAGTAATGAAAACCTCATGTAGTGTTGCCTTGCACTTGTAAGACTGATTTGTTTGCTTCAGAAACACTACTATATTTCATATAAACAAGCCAACAATTTTTTTCAGGTTATCATTCGAAAACCCTGAATTTTTAGGATTATTAGACGAAACCCAGCGCAAATTACGATATCTTCAAATTGTAAAAGGGACATTTGCCATTGACTTCTACATGACCTCGGATGGTTTATTTTTCCTCTAAAACTTCGGGTTTTCGCCCAAAAAAACCTCGACCAGAAAAAAATCAAGGTTTAGTAAATAATCCCATAGTGTGTTATAGAATGCCAAACATTAAGTAACTTTTCATTTGGTCTTCATTATTTATTTTTTTACAGTTTTTTAATATTTGCCATTTTCTCCTAACTCTTTTAATTTTCAAAAAGGGAGTCACTGACCCCACCTAAAAACAAATACTCTATAACTCTATATACTCTATACTCTTTAACACTTTTATACTTCAACAAAACTGATTGTTAAAATAGCAAACTGGAGAGCTGCTGAATAAAATGTTAAATAACTTAAAAACAACAAATAATAAAAATGAAAAAATGGGTGCAAATTGCTTCAGGATATCACTCTCTACATCGTACTAAACAATAACTCAAGTGAACAACCCCTTTAACAAAGACCTACACTTTGGCACTGATAGACACTGAATAGACACTGAACAGGAAAATATTGAGAGAACAAAGCTAACATGCTACTATAAACTAGAATGACTTTTTATTAACTGGTGTTGAATAGGAACAACTACTGTATGTAACTCGTTAATACAGTCAAGGAGTCATAGTTTATTATCTGAGTTTTTTGGATAGGCAGATAAAGAAGTTGCTCACCTTTGAGTTAATGTTTAGTATGATGTAGAGAGTGATATTCTGAGACAATTTGCAATTGGTTTTCATTTTTTATTTGTGATATTTGAGTTATTTGGCTTTTTATTCAACAGCTCTCCAATCTCAGCAATCTGGTTGTTAGGGTCCAAATTACCCTAGCAACCATGCATCGATTTGAATGAGAGACTGGGATTAAAAAAAAAAGGGGGTCTGGATAGAAACATTAATAAAAAGTAGCAATAAAAATGAATTTGCAGCCTTACAGAGCACTTGTTTTTAGAGGGATAGTGACCCCCATTTGTTCTGTATATTTCTTAAATAAATGGGAAATTAAAGGACCTCAAAACTCACCTGTGTTTAGGTACCAATTTTTACACTCAATAAATCTTGAAAATTCAGGTTTCGGAAACCGTAGTTCATATCCGTGAGTCACCAAAAAAAAAAGAACAAAATGTTGTGAAATAATGCTCTCAATATCAAATGTTGTGAACCATGTGGGGGTTTGGGAGGGCTGCAGTAATGTATTGCTCCAGTAACCAGGCAGGGTAAGAAAGCTGTTTGACACAAAATTATAGGAACTATGGAGTGAACAGAGTTGGCACAAATATCATACCATTTTGTTTTGCATTTAAGAAAAAAATTTGATCATATTCATGCTTGTGTTTTTTGCAGGGAAAAAAAGTCATCTGTAAGAATCACTTTGTTCCCTATATTTCTAATAAGGCTGAAAATCTCAAATGTTTTAATAAACTGGGAAAACAATTAAAAAAACTACATTTACTCATGTCAATGGAGTTGTCCTAGGCGATTTTTATCAATTAAGTTTTTAACAGTTTTTCTAATCTTTTTGAGAGTTGGTACACCCACTGAAAATGATGAGTAGACTGTGAATTCTGCATGTTCAAGTGTTTTCCTCATTTTTATTCGATTGACTTAGATTTAAGTATTGTAATAAATAAGTACACATTTTTGAGATTTTTTATAAATAAAATTGAAAATCCACAAATTTAAAATCTTGATAAATGGGCCCCTTAGGCCATATTGTGTGCTGAAGTGCAAAACTATATTTATTATCTCTCATATCAGGTGTAATAAAATCAAAAAAATGCAAATTGTTGAAACTGTCAGAGTCCCAGTTGCACTCTCCCTTTTGTCATAAGAGCAGGGGAAAATGTAGTACTCATTATTATATAGAACTCTTTTTGTTGATTAGGACATAATACATGTATGCAACATCTTGTTCAGGCACAAAGGACTGCAACAGTGCAGCATTCAGCACAAAGCTCACAGCCTCTTGTTTAATCATGGATATTATATAGGATAAGTTATGAATGAGGGCACCTGGAACAGCAGACAATAGGTGTGATTCAGTATGTGAAACTCTGAGCTTGATTGCACAAAGCCATTTTGAAATTCAGTGCATTGCTTTAAGGCACAGCTGACCAAGCTTGCACTTGATTGCAGTAAAGCACTTTGCTGCCATCAATCCAATGAAACACCATGAAATAGATTTTTCTTTTCAGTTTAACTCTAGTTCTAGTGCAGGATTAGGAAACAATGACAAAACCTAGCCACAACTGCATGTATATAGTGATGGGCGAATAAATTAGCCCTAGGCAAATTTGCGGTGAATTTCCGACATTCACCGATGGCGAAAGTTTCGAAAATTCGCCATGTGTTTTGTTTCGCCGCGTGTCTCATTTTGTCGCGCGTCGAGTTAGTTTTTAAAAATAAATGAATATATATTAAAATATGCCTTTTTAATGTTTCACTATTTTAAATAATAATCACAGATGTTTTTAAGAAGCTGGCAAAATGGGAGGCCTTTTTTTCTTTTGAAAAGATAAGAGTCCGCTAACAATGCAGGGGACGTGTGAAACACGCGTGTAAATTGCTCTTCTCATTGACGCCAATGCTATTCAGCACATTCAGACACAAAGCAAAAGATGCCATTTTTTACAATTTTTTTTTCACATTTCCATGCCTCCAAACATTTTGGAAGTAAAAAGAGGGACAGAAATTTTTTTTTCCATATGTAGCGCTGCAACATTTTGACCACACCCATTTTTGTGGCCACACCCACTAATTAACATGTTCGTTTTACCAAATTTGGCAGGTTATGAAAGTTTGAAAATATTTCTCCATATCTAAACTGTTACAAATACAATCAATTACTTATTTTATTATATTAAAATTGTTAAAAAGCATCTTTTTTGCACCTGTTAGCTGTTCTTCTAGGCTCTCTGCCAAAAGCCAATTAAGTTAGAAACTTCTTTCTTTTTCTGGCTATTCCATGCAGAGAAAAGAGGGACTTTCCAATACAAATGAAATGAGGGACTGCAGGTTGCGCTGTCAAAAGAGGGAATGCCCCTCCAAAAAAAAGGGACCACTGGGGGTATGCATTTCACCTGGCAGTTTTATTACATTGCACTGTGCGTCAAAACTATTCTGACGCGCGTCAAAATAAGCGTGCGCCAACTTGGGCACGCGACAAAACATCAGCACGACTCGTTTTGTGAATTTTTGCGCCGTTTCGCGAATTTCGCTGAAAATTCGCAAAGCCAAACCCAAAAAAAAATCGCGAAGCCAAACCCAACAGATTCGCCCGTCACTACATGAATATATATGTATATGTGTATATATATATATATATATACACTAAAGCAGCACTTTTGTAGGTTGCCAAAACAGTTTACATACACAAAATTCCACTTGCAGTTGTGTCTAATTGCAGCAGCCCCAGAAAAGGTGCTGAAGAAACAATAACATAACTATTATTGCCATTGTGATTTGGAGAGAGATTTATGTATGGTAATATGATACCATTTATCTGTATGTTTCAATAAACGCTATTGAGATACTGAACATAATGGTGTAATTTAGAGGAAAAAAAACATTACAAAATAGCTCTAATTAGTAGGGGAAGTTCTACTAGTGTCTGAAGAAAATAGTCAGGGTAGTAGGCATGTTTAAAGGAACAGTTTAGTAAATCACAAAGTAATATAATCTTTTAATCCCTGTAGCTTTATCCTTATGACTTTATAGTACCTTATGTCTATGGAGTGGGAATGAATTTGATTGATTTCAGCAATCACAGAGGTCAAATCCAATATTAGCCCAGAGGGTTGCTTTTAAGATAACCCAGGATACATTTGTATTTCTGCTACTGATCATCTCAAAGAAAAATTACCCAATTAACATATAGCAATGTGTGCTACATTTGATGCATTATTATTAACAAAATCAATCCACTGCTTAGAGAGAGGGACTATGGGAAAATATTTTGTTACTATTCAATAAAAGTTCAAGTTTGTTAACTATTGGACAATTCCCTGCACATGTATGTCTCTTTATTCTGTAATGTGGATCATCATAAATTGAGTCTACATTTAAGCATTTATTAAACCCACCAACATGGATTTATGCAGCTTATCCACCACCAAATACAAGATACTCATCACAGAGGAAATGTTTAAAAACTCAATTACATCTTAAAACAGACTCTATTATAGATGGGCTTTCCGTAATTTGGAGCTTTCTGGATTTTATTCTGGAAATGATTCTTTTAAAAGGCATGTTCACCATTGAGTTAAACTTTTGTACTGAGACAATGTGCAATTGGTTTTCATTTTGTATTATTTGTGGTTTTTGAGTTATTTTTTTAAAAATTCAATTTCAAATTTCAATTCAGCAGCTCTCCAGTTTCAGCAATTTCAGCAATATGAAGTGTTTAAAGGGATTCTGTCATGATTTTTCTGGTGTATTTTTTTATTTCTAAATTACACTGTTTTCATTCCTGAACCAGCAAGTGTATTTTTTTAATTTGAAATATTGGTGTGTAGGCATCTCAAGTCATTTTGCCAAGTCATGTGCTTTCAGAAAGAGGCAGCACTTTAGGATGGAACTGCTTTCTGGCAGGCTGTTGTTTCTCCTACTCAATGTAACTGAATGTGTCACAGTGGGACCTAGATTTTACTATTGAGTGCTGTTAGTTCTTATATCTACCAGGCAGCTGTTGACTCACGTTTGGGAGCTGCTATCTGGCTCCTATCTGGTTACCTTCCCATTGTTCTGTTGTTAGGCTGCTGGGGGGGAAGGGATTGGACATCACTCCAACCTGCAGTACAGCAGTAAAGAGTGACTGAAGTTTATCAGAGAACACGTCACATGACTGGGGGCAGCTGGGAAGCTGCCAATATGTCTGTGTCAGATTTCAAAATTAAATAAATAAAAAAATCTGCTCTTTTGAGAAACTGATTTCAATGCATAATTCTGCTAAAGCAGCACTATTATCTCATGCATTTTGAAAAAAATGTTTTCCCCACAATCTACGATAGCAAAACACACAGGGAGATTAGTAGTCACGTTAGTATCTAAATTTTATGATTTTGTAATATGGCATGTCATAAGTACATAAGAACACTGAGAAACCACGTGAAGACAACTCACGATGACGATAGAGAAAATGCGTTTTCGGTAAATAAGGGATGCATAATTTCCGTTTCGTGTGTGTGGGTGGAGAAATGAACATGTTGCACTATGGGAAAGCTTTGCTTACAGAAAGACAATCTACTTGCTCACTGCCTCCTGCTTGTCTGCAGGGGGGCGGGGCAGGGCTGTAGATGGAGCCAGAGGGGGGCGGGGAGAAAGGTATAGCCTAGGGGCCTGCCATACTGTTAATCCGCCACTGGGTAATTCATTACAAAAAACTATAAAAAATAGACAAGATCAATTGAAAAGTTGTTTAGAATTGGTTGCTGAAAAATATCTATTTTATATAACTGACTGAAATGGTTTCTCTGAAGCAGGGATTTCTTGGAAAACGTACTTCTTCAATATGAATATTGTTTTCAGATTTTATGAACGGATATATTGTATGTTAGAGATGGATAAAGGATATTAAAATGGCGACAACATTGTGACAGCATCTATTGTGGGGAATATCATCTCAGCCTTTTATGACAGAGATTAATAGAATCTTTTTAACAAGCATCAGCTTTATTAAACCACAACCCAGTAATCTTTAATTAAAATGTGTTCGTTTTATTTATTGCCTATGGTGTGATTTGTGATTTCCCAGCTAAAGATCACTGACACTGAATCAGACTAAAAATAAATAGTTCTAGCCAGTGCATCCCACATATATGACACTAGGAAATGATGCTGCTGGCAGCTCTGCGCAGTGGGTTGTACCAGATTTTGCCCCTCTGACCAATGAAGACAATGTAAAATAACAAGTTACATACAGATCCTTTATGACTGTGTGACCCTCAGATTGAAAATGTTGTACCTGAGAGGCATTTTCAATCTGACAGTCATAAGTTACAAAGGATCTGAATGTATCTTGTTATTTACATTCTATTCATTGGCCAGAGGGGCAATATCTGGTACAACCCACTGTGCAGAGCTGCAAGCAGCATCATTTCCTGGTATAGTATTTGAAAGATCTTGAGAGATACCACATGGAGATGGAGAGAAGCAGGGTGCAATATACAGAGGACAATCTTGACAGAAGTACATTGGTAGACAAACGGAAAGAGTGCTAACATGGTGGGCTTGGTTGGGGGAATGGTTATGCTGAAGATGGCATGATATAATTGTCTACACTCCTATGAAATAATTGTCTACTATGGATCTTCATGATAAGTACCTAGAAAAAGTTCTGAAATGCATTGATTCTGCAGGACTGAAACTGAACCTTTCCAAATGCCACTTCAGACAAACTCAGCTGTCATTTCTGGGTCATATAATTTCACAAGAGGGATTACTGCCTGACCCTGACCATGTCAACGCTGTTACACAAGCACCTACTCCATCTGATTTTCAGACCTTACGAGCTTTTTTAGGTCTTACTTCATGGTTTTCTAAGTTTATTCCCAACTACACTTCAGTTGTGGAGCCACTTAGAGCACTACTATGTGGAACTTCAAGTCTGGTTTGGTCAGAGACTGCTCAACATAGCTTTGAAATAGTGAAACAGTTAAAATTGTGAACAGTCCAGCACTAGCTTTATTTGATCGTGCAGTACCCACTATGGTCACTACAGATGATTCAGATCCATGCCGATCATACAGAGAAAACTGTTGCATTTGCATCCTGAACACTTACATGTCTACACTTAGACATGACCTGTCCTTTGTAGATGGCTATGTTGTCCATGGAGCTCACCGCTTACTGGTACCAGAGACCTTGAGAGAAAAGCTCATACAACTTGCACATGAAAATCATGAAGGAATTGTATGTACAAAACAAAGACTATGAGAACTGTACTGGTAGCCAGCAATGGATGCCGATGTAGTAACTGCCATTCATTCTTGTGTTACTTGTCAGAATCATGACAAAACAGCTATCACACATACACCACCACTTCAGCCAGTACCATTTCCTGATACAGCATGGGAAAAACTTGCTATTGATATTGTGGGTCCTTTTGCAGATGCTCCTATAGACTGCAGATTTGCTATAACCTTGATAGACTACAGTAAATGGCCAGAAATTGCATTTGTTTATCATGTAACATCAGCTACAGTAATATCATTTCTGTCTACAGTCTTCAGCAGAGAAGGAAATCCAAAGGAGTTCATATCAGACAACGGACCACAGTTTGTCTCCTCTGAATTTGAAATCTTTCTGAGAGAGAGGAATATTGTGCATAGAAAATCTTCAGTGTATTACCCACAAGTAAATGGAGAAATCGAGCGATTCAACCAAAGTCTGAAAGAAACACCACAGACAGCAAAGCTTACTGGGAAATCTTGGAAAGTATTTACAACATAGTTCCTACATAACTACAGAGCAATGTGCCATGCAACAATCCAATCATCTCCAGCTGAATTATTACATGGCAGAAAGATGCGCACTAAGTTACATGTTGCAAACATCAAACTTCCACCAAATACTGTTCCTACAAAATCATCTACTGCTGACATTGTCAAACGTAAACAAACCAAATGCAAGGCTTTTACTGACAGAAAACGTGGTGCAAGATAAGTGGACTTTCAGCCTGGATCTTTTGTCAGAATTAAGAAACCAGGAATACTGAAAAAAGGACAATCTAAATTTACTTCACCACTTAAAGTGAGACGCCAGCGAGGACCATACACATATGAACTGTCTGATGGACACATAGGGAATGCAAGTCGTCTGCATGAACCAAGGACTTTGTGATGTGAAGAATGTATAATATTGCTTTAAGATACATACTGTTTTATGGTTTCTGTTTATTTTGCCCGAATGCTTTCCTACTATAGTTGTGCTGTACATGCACAGTGCCTTCTATGATGCTTTATAGGATTAGATTTCAAGTTACTGCTGATGGCTGCATGAACCTGCTAATAAAGCACTGTTATATTCTGATCATCCTTGGCCACGAAAACATAACAAACCCTACATGAACTTTTGACTCCTAAGGTTGCAGACCAATCTATGCTATGCATCTTATGGCAAAGAGAGTTTTATAGCACTGCCCACAACTGAGAGGTCATTTTCTTCTATAATGAGTTTTTTTTCTATACAGGCATCCAAGGACTGCCACAGGCATGGCTTCTTGAGAGTCTTTATAAAAAAAAAAACAGCCCTGAATCCACCCTTAACAATAACTATACAGACAGCCCAACCATACATTAGCCCCAATAGATTTTGGGGGTTATTTACTAAAACCCAAATTCATCAAATTCATCTCATCTTTATATTAAACCAAGCTCGACCAAACTGCCACCCACAATTTTATCTTATTTATCTATAAAATAACTTGAAAAAGCCAGGTCAGGAAAAAACTCAAGAAAACTCAAGAAACCCAGCTCAGATCACAACATCTTAAAATTGTTAAAGGGACATCTGCCATTGACCTCTACGTTATCATGACAGGTTTGAGATGGCAGATTTGGACTTTTTGAGTTTTTTTTTCCTAAAAATTTGCGGTTTAGTCCAAAAAACTTTTATCAGAAAAAATTGAGGTTCAGTAAATAACTCCTGAAAGCATGAGTCACCAACCTTACCTGTGAGCAGCATTCAGATAAAAAAGAGTTTGGGAGCAACTATGAACAGCTATGAGCAAGTATGAAAAACATTCCTGTGGGTGCCAAGTAAGGGCTGTGATTGGCAGCCCCTATGTGAATTGCCAGCATATAGGAGGCTCTGTTTGGTAGTTCACCGGTTTTTAAGCAACCAAAACTTACCTCCAAGCCTGGAATTTAAAAATAAGCACCTGCTTTGAGACCACTGAGAGCAATGTTTAAGGGGTTGGTGAGCCTTAGAGAGTATATAGCAGTTAGAACTTCTTAAGGGCAAATTATTTGCATGCATTGGATTCAGGTTACATGTGCAGTATGTATGGATGGTAGGCAGTGGCGATCCTGGCCATTTTGCCACCTGAGGTGGCCTTCCTTTTGCCGCCCCCACTCTCCCCCATGGCATTCACCTTTTCTGCACCGGAAGGGGTCAGGGGTAGTCCACATCGCTAGTGAGGAGAGAGTAATTTGCGCTCTCTGCACTAGAAGAGCTGAATTTTCAGGTTGGAAAACAGAAATTCATCTCTTAGTGACCAGGAGCTGCATTTTTGTCGTCCTTTGGAAACGGGGGGGGGTGGTGGTTCTGCCTCAACTCGCCTCATTGTTGGCCCCTGATGGTAGGAGGTATAGTTACTAAACCCTTTTTTCATAGCATTGTTTATTTAAAGGAGACATATAGAAAAAGTTAACCCCCTCCCTAATATTTTCAATGGGGTGTAGGTGACCTAACAGTCCTTGCTTGAAGCACAGTAGGAGGGGTACAGCCAATCACAACCCTGCAGTCTCACAAGCAAAGCCAGGCTTAAATTTGATTGGTTCCTATCCAGTACCATGTTCTGAGTGTTGTTGGCTCTCCTGCACAGCTTGGGAAAGGAGGCAGCATACTGTAAGCGAAACAGATGGGCAGGACTAGTAGGGTTTTTGTAGAAATTTCGAATAAATCAGCCCAAAACACTACTATTTTGAGTACGGTCTCTATATTTTAAAAGTATAATGCAATGACACATTCCCGTTTTTCACAAAAAATGTCTCCTTTAAATGAAACACCACTGCGCAATAGTATAACCCTTTTCAATCCAGGCACATGTTAGAGCAATACAAAGTTTCTTTATAAGAGCTATTATTGATTTTGATACAGCTTCACATAAACTCAAAGCAATCCTTTTACTCCCAGATGTTTATAACTCATACTTTCTCAGAAATCTATTCAGGCAAGACTGAAGAAATTTACTGGTTTTAAAAATTAATAAATCATTGCATTTATCCTTTTTTGCATTATAAAATATGCAAGTGGGACATTTTGGTCTTATATAATTCACACAATAGGAGAAACATCAAGAAAAAAGGCAGTTTTAAAAGGTTTGATTTAGCTTCTGCAATTGATTTATATGACTACACTAGGGCCATATACCATCTTAAGCACAGTTATGCTCCTAGTAATAGTGTATACACCAAGTTACTGTCTAATTCAGTATTTGTCATTTAACAGTATGAGTCTCAGGTGCCACTTTGAGAAGCAGATCAAAAGTGATTTATACATTACAGTGGAATCTATTTCATTTTCTACTTTAAATTTCTTTAAATTGAGCATAAAAACCTATCAGTACAATCTAACTTGAGATACATTATTCCAAGTAGTCAAGGAATACAACTATACTTATTATGGTATATTTGTGACCTCCAAATGGTCAGAAGTTCTGAAGCCACCTTTGTGCCATTTGTTGAATAACTGCCGCCAAAGCAAATTGTAAAGATTGTTTTCTACTGCCATTTTCTACTACTGTTTAAATTCAGTGGTGATGCTAAAGATTTAAAATAGTGGATCAAAAAAGTGGAACAAACAAGTTTATGAAGATTTTCATTCATCCAGGTCACGAGAACTAGAATTTATGAAAATGCTCCCCCACTCATTCCAGTGGCTTCTTCAATTCTCTACTACTCAGATGAATGGTGAAACATTTTCAAGTAAGTCCATTTGCTTTTGATGTAATTCTACTAGATACTAGGAAAAACAAGCTGATTTTATACATATAAACTGGACAGTGATATTTGAAATGGACAAATGTTTACAAATGCAGTTAGGAAGATGCATTTTTTTTCAGTAGGAGCACTGTATATATTTGCACGTGCCAATGCCTCTCTTTGTTGCTTTTCATTCCATCAGCAATTTAATACACTGGGGTTGTATTTGCCTTCTGTTGTTCTTTCAGAAGCATTTATTAGACTTCTAAGAGAAGATATTACATGTTTCACAGGGCAGAGCTATTGACAAGCTTTGAAGGTTAATCACAGTACTTTATTTCTTTATGTAGCTGTAAACTAGTCAAGTGCAAAGTGATGCAGATGACGTGAAATTGGAAAGTTTTTTGAGCCAATAGCAGAAAATAGTAATAATTTGTGTAGAGAAAAACCAATGGAAAAAAAATCTGTGGAGAAAAAAACTAATGGAAAAAAAAATCTGATGGTTATGGTGAGAAATCATAAAGATTTTGCTGGTAATCCAGTCAGACACTTTAGGTTCCTTCTGAAACATTCAATAACTTATAGAAAGCTGTGTCATAAAGGTTAAACTGTAAAGTTTATGATGCTCCAGATATGCAAATATAGTAAATGTTTCTTTAATAGGACAATCATTTGTAAATGGCTCAAACGTATTTTAAATAAAATGAATGTATGAAACTATGAAAGCAATAATCAGCTATAGTTATTCAAGAAATTATTTGCCTGGATTTGCATAGAAGGAACTTGTCTTAGAATTGTCTTAGAATTTCATAGTCTACATTATGCTAAAAGATCATTTAAAGGTGAACTACACCTTAAAATATTTAAGATTTAGTTGTAAATCAAAAACTTTACCTTCCTTGGTTTATATGCATACTATATCTTGAGCTCTTGACAGCTTGAAAACCTCACATATGTTGTCATATTCAGAACCTTCAGGTTAATTTTATTAACCAGAGGTGGCTGAAATTTTTCACAAGGTTTCATCTAGAAAAAACACCAATAGACTCCAATGTATTGCAAAAAACAAATGTTGAGCTCCTAGGAAAAACACCTTTTGACTTCACTGGGTTTCACAATTTTTTTGCTGTTTCTGGTTGGTGTTGGGTTTTAGTCAAAAGAGATAATGTACAATTCTTTCTCAGAATTATGTAAAATAAATGAATTTCTTTTAGACCCCCTTTCAAAATCCAGTGACCTATGGACTGGATACAAACAATATAGTTAATAGGAAATCTCCCCCAACCTTCTTCTAACTAGGGGTACTTGATGATCCATTCCTTTCCAACCATTTCCTTGGCCTGTGCCTGTCAAAGAGAAATATCTTCAGAAAGAAAACAGGTAAGTGTTCTGATGTTGTTCTGCTTAAGATGCAGATGAGAAAATACATCTGAAGCACTCCTCTGTTTTCCTTCTACAGGTATATCTGTAATTGATTGTACATAGTGATGGGCGAATTTATTCGCCAGGGGCGAATTCGCGGCGAGTTCCCGCAATTCGCCGATGGCGAATAAATTCACGAAACGCCAGCGAAATTTCGCCTGGTGAAAATTCGCTGAAAAAACGACGCGACGCGCACCGAAAACGACGCGACGCCCTGGAGTAGACGCGACGCGCGTCAAAAGCACGTCGCGACTCGTTTCGGTAATTTTTCACCAATTCGAGAATTTCTTTGGAAATTTGCGAATTTTTCGGCGAAGCGAAACTCGGGAGATTCGCCCATCACTAATTGTACAATGTCAGGGAACTGGTAAGCAGGTGGCACTGTTGTTACAAAACTCATTATGTTGGTAGTTAAAATTTAAATAGCTCTGAAATTGAAAAAATTATTTATGCTGTAAAAGGGCTCAGTAACTGCAAAAAGGGCTTATAAAAGAACCCTGAGCAATATTTTCCTTTTTACAATAGTTTAATTTTGATTGGGTAGCAGTTCCTTATATGAAAATATCATAATTTATAACTTATGTTATTATTATTTGTTATTTATTGTTATTATTATATTAAACGTGGTCATTTTGTAAAAGTACCTGTAAAGCTGTAATCATAATACATAGTACCATATATATAT
>CM044437.1:89895492-89968503 GCA_024363595.1 Xenopus borealis
ATATATATATATAAAAAAACAGAATTAGTATTGATACGATTTCTTGTATAATATTTTAAACTAATTTGTGTCATCAGGATATGATTTTATTAACATTTTTAATATAAATTATATATTTTCAAACTATATTTAGACATTTTCTATTATTCATTGCCACCAGATTCCAGTACAAACTCCAGTCCCAACTCCAGTCCCCTCAGTGATACAGCACTACTTGAATATGTTGAATAAAAAATATTACATTTTATATAGCTTCTAGGAAATGGAGGTTCAGAATTCAAATAGCAAATTCAGAAAATTAATTCAGTTTCTTTATAGCCGTTTCTTTAATTTTTTCCTGATATTGAAAATGTAATTTTATATCTAATATTGCCCATGATATTTTGTTTTTATTAATGTAAATGTATGTTGCATTAGAATATCCTATAGGTTTTGTTTAAGAAAAAAACTCTAAACAGCATTGTTGCTGTCGCATTAAATCCCTATAGCATGTATGGAGGCCTATTTACTAATTTTCGAGGTTGATAAAAACTTTTATTCTTGAACACTAGCTTATTTAAGAAAAGAGTTTTCCTATGCATGTTTTTTTTTCTGAAAAAAGTTGCATGCCAGCGAAAGACACTTTTCTTTTTATTTCAATGAGGCTGAAAATCTCAATGTACACCGTGAAAATTAAAAAAAGGTGCTTCAGAATGTTCCCACTGACTTTTAGAGAAACCCAGTAGCTTATAATGGCCAGTTTTTATTCTGAGTTTTTTTATTTTATAAATACCCACTATTCAAGGTTCTGAGACATATTCTCTAGTATATTTGCATTTCCATTTTTCACTGCATTTTTCCTTGAATTGTTCAAAAATGATTAACTCAAATATTGATAAATCATGAGATTCAAGAAATTGCTCATGACAATTGGATGTTGGGCCTCTCACTGCAAACAAAGAAGGTGTGGGGGCACTGGATCAGCCTTTTCTCTTCCTGCATACACTGTATTAACTTTGTGTTATTTCATTAATCACGGTGATGATATTGGTAGAGCTCAATGCATACAGCATGATGACTACGTATGTAAAGAAATGGGCACAAAAATACCTCAGTTGTTAAGGAAAAAACATAAAATTACCTAAATGAACTAATTTTGAAAACTCATGGCCATTAAATACATAGACACAGTACTGACCAGCAAATGATGTGTGTTAACTATAGAAGAGTACTCCCAAAACTTCTGGGCACTCTAGGAAGAAAAGAAAATGCTTCAAGCAATACCATTTTTTTAGCGGTGGATCAAGAGTCCTTACGAAGAAGTACGTAAGAAATCATACTTAGGGTTCTCATAAACAGAGAGAAAACAATTAGCACATAATAATAAATGAATAGTAAAGAAACCATAGACCTTGGCAAATAGTATTCAAGCCTTTTCATTATAGAATCTTCAGAACTGCCTGCAAAGGGTGTTCCTTTGATGAATGCTGGGCCAACGTTTGCATCACTACAAGCAGTGTGTCAGATCAAAGAGCTGCTGGCAATAAAAATTTTATATTTGACAGATAGCATGGTTAAAATTAAACAATGTACCTAATATCATGTTACTCATCCTCTGGCAATGTTTAATAATCAAATATAAGCACACATGCCTTCCTTTCTCTGTACCTATGTATTTCTGTCAGGGGAAGTCTGTCAAGGGTTGGCCTTCGTTAGGCGCCCAGGGGAAGTAGTGGACCAAGGAGGAAGCCTTTAGGGGTGCAATAACGTAGCTAGGCAAGGAGCAGGCAGGAATCAGCAGGTTCAAGCAAAAAGGTGTATTACAGGAACAAAAATAGAACAAAGTCCAGGCAAGGCAAAATACAGGAACACAGGAACAAAAGTACAGGAAACAAGGTCAAAGGCAATATCAGGATCAATAACAACACCCAGGAACAATATCAGTATGGTCCTATAATTGGGCGCCATAATGGCGTCCAATAGCCCTTTAAATATTTGAAATCCGCGCCAAAACGAGCGCGGTGACGTCATCGCGTCAAGCGTGACGCGATGACGTCACTACCCGGCGCCGCATATCCACGTGGCGGCTATGGGCGCCGCCATTGTGGATATGCTGCCGGATGGAGAGGACGCGCCGCCCGGAGCTAAAGGTAAGCCTCCGGGCGGCGCGATCCTGACAAAGTCAGATTGAGAGTCCTTTTAGATGGTTGTATTTATCAATGTTGCTTCTTTCTCTGTCAGAGTAATACAGTTTTCAATACAAAGTGGAAGTTTTGCTGCACCTAATGTGTTACAGTCTTGACTAGGTTTTATGAGAAAACATTAATTTTATAATAAATAAATTTTCAACAATGTACAATGGCTGATGCTAAATAGTACAAATCCCCTCCTCTTAAACCACATAAATACATTCTCAACTAGTGATGGGCGAATCTCCCCAGTTTCGCTTCGCCGGAAAATTCGCGAATTTCCAGAGAAATACGCAAATTGGCGAAAAATTTGCGAAACGAGTCGCGGCACGCTTTTGACGCGCGTCGTGTCAACCTCAACGCGCGAGTCGCGTGGCGCGTCGTTTTCGTCGCGTCACGTCAGAAACGACGCGCGACTCGTTTTCAGGCGAAATTTCGCTGGCGTTTCGCGGGAATTCGCCCCTGGCGAATAAATTCGCCCATCACTGTTCTCAACATTCTTAATCATTCTACAGTAGCCAACCTGACATCAGTAGTCATTTACTATTCATTTAAAAATATGAAAGGCACTAAACATGCATCAGTACTTTGGCCACTCTTCTCTTGAGCTGGATAATCAATTTTCATGTGATATACCTAGAGCAGAGTTGTCATACATATAAATTGTTAAAACACAAAGACATGGCTTGGGCAAAGAGATAGTAGATGTCTGGGTGATATATATATATATATATATATATATTTATATATTAGTAAGATGGCTCCAGTCTGGCGATCTTTGATATAAAGAGAATTGAAAGATCAAACGCTATTGAAATCCTTTGATATAAAGCTTGAGCTCATTCTTATGCACAACACAAAACAATAAGACAATAATAACCAATCTTGCAGATAGCAAATCAAGAACCGGTTAATAATAAGAAGAAGAATATATAAAATATGTAACGCTCAGATTTCATCAATAATAATAATAATGTTATGGAGAATCCATAACTATTAAAATTAGAGCTCACCACAGAAACTCAACTACTTTCTCTTCACTTCCATGGATTTTTAAGTGTACTTATTAATGGATTTAATACAATTTAATGTTTAATATTAAAACTGACAATTCTTAGTGCTTCCTGTATGCTCCATCCCATCACAATGCATTAAAAGCGATTAGTGATGGGCGAATCTCCCGCGTTTCGCTTCGCCGAAAAATTTGCGAATTTCTAGAGAAATTGGCGAAAAAATTTGCGAAACGAGTCGCGCGTCGTTTTTGACGCGCATCGCGTCAAATGCGACTCGTTTTTTGGGCGAATTTTTCGGCGGCAAATTTTTGCTGGCGTTTCGCGAATTTATTCGCCAGCGGCGAATCGCGGGAATTCGCCGCGAATTCGCCCATCACTAAAAGCGATCGTTGATTTAATTTACAAGGAACCAAGTATTTGTGCATAAAAAGAAAATGTTGTCTTCCTGTTGGTTTAACAGCAAACATAGAAATATATAGTTCATGATAATGCATCATTTCCTGGGAGGGCACTGCTGGATTTTAAAAAAATGCTTAAAATTTTTGTCAGTATTTTCATTTCTATATGCCAAATGCAAAGAAAACAATTTCTAGATCTACGGTTGAAAAAAGCTATTACATTTTCATTGCAACAGTAAAAAAACAAAAAACTAATTGGCTTTCTTATTTAATATTTCTTATTTAATCGGTGAGAGGGATCACAAAAAAACCTTATTCATTCTCTCTGTCTCAGCAGCTGCCCCATGCCTGCTCCAGTCACTGGAATCAATCATAAAGAGCCATCTTCTACCTATTGTATTAGTGCAGAGTACTTCAATATCGCTCATATTCTTGGTGTACAGCTCTACTATCATCTATATAGCAGCAGAGAGGTAAAAGACAGATTCAGGACTAAAGTTATGTGGGGAGTTGTGTTTCCCTATGGGGCACATTTACTAAGGGTTGAAGTGAAAATTCTAATTAAATTCAAATTTCGAAAATTCAAATTTCAAAGCAATTTTTGGCTACTTCGACTATCGAATTCAATTTGAATTGAATAAATTAGAAACTTTGAATTTCGAATTCGACACTTCGCCACCTTCATGGATTTTGCACAAAATCGTTCGAATCGAACAATGCCTTTGAACGATTCAAACATTTTTTATTCGATCGAAAAATTACCTATTCTGTCCATCAAAAATGTCCTTATGTGTTTTATTTGTTGCACACTTGTCTATTTCCTAGTACAAGCAGTGTGAGAGCACAGAACAAGAGAGTGGAGAGGTTTTAAATGCTAGTAAACAAATCCTCTCTATGCTATTTTTATTTTGATTTATTAACAGTTTCAGTGTACCAAAGGACTGCAGTTGATTGCACAAACTAAATGTTGTGAAATCATCAGTGGCCTAACTTTTGACCTCCCCCCAAGTGTAATTTGCATTTTGTTCTCCTTTAATACAATGCAAATTCTTTATGTAGAAGTTATTTTCTGTGCCTGAGAGCTTGTTAAATATTGTTGTACTGTACTGGTATTTTTTTGATGAGCAGCAATTGTTACCAAAAATATAAATACCTCTGGTATTTGTACTATACAATAGAAGCAGAAATATTTCAGCTGATAAAGCAAGCAAATTCAAAGCCTGCAATGATTTTTGGTTTGTTTTTAGCAGTCACATATATTTCCTGGACAACAATTTGTTTTTCTTACAAGTATAGGTATAATCTCTCTGAAATGCAAATTGAAATCTACTCACAACTCTGCAGATGATTATAGAAAAAGCAAATACATAGCACATTTATGCCCTTAGAATACATTTGCCAGGCTCCCCAAAGCATTTACTGAAATGTCTATCTATTTCTGCCAGTAATTCTGGCTCAAGCACTGACTGTATTTATGAGTAATTTGACATTTGTTACCAAGGTTGACTTTTTGAGCTATTATTGAACACTTTTTTTAAAGTTAATGCTATTCTTACTTTGGATTGCCACCAGAAATCCCTCCCTAGGGTCCAAATTATTAGCCCACTGCCTGTCAATGCCCCTTGGTTTGGTGGCCCTGTCAACTACAGTGAGTCCAACTCCAAACAGAAAATACATGAAAAGATCCTGAGTCAATCTGACCAGTTAAGATCCCATACAAACAAGATCCAGGTTTTCCCAAAACCATTGGTAACAAACCAGAGGTCCAGTTTGTCAAGCTTAGTTGTACACTGCAGTTTTAAAATAGTGCCACAAATTCTTAAGTGGACTGAGATCAGGGCTTTGACTGGCCTAAACTAAAGGTGGCCATAGACGCACAGATAATATCGTACGAAACGAATTTTTGTACGATATTCGGTGTGTATGGTGGGAAATGAGCCGACCGATATCTTAATCTTCTGATGGTTGATCGGGCTGGATGGAAAATTTTAATCGGATGCCTTTGAAAGCACCCTGAACATCGGCCATTGTTAGTGCTGAATCGTCAGATACAAGTGGAATTCTATTGTTTCTACCTGTATATTTGACGATTCAGCTCTACACGTGTGTGTTGAAACGAACGATCTTTCTTGGAAAGATCTTTTCCGAGAAAGATCGTAATTGTTATGTCTATGGCCATCTTAAGGCATTCACCTTTTTGTTCGTGAGCCACTCCAATATTACATTGGCCTTGTGTTTGGGATCCTGCTGACTTGCAAAAGTATGAATGCTTGCACAGTACCTGATGATGAGACGTGGGCCACAAAAGTTTTTCCCACATTATATGTGGTTAATATTAATGTTTGTCCTTGTGGATAATTGTTTCCAAACAAGCCAAGCATAAAGGTATACAGTAGTTATAACACAGTGTATAAGCACATGCAATATGGCTAGATATATATTCAACTTAAATAGGCAATATTTAGAACACTTGCAGTAACTGGTATATCAGAGCACCATAACATTGTCTGTTGCTTATCTTTACCCAGCATATTAAAGGGCAAGGAAAGGCAAAGAAAATCCCATTTTTACTTTCTTTAATGAAAAAGAAATCTATCTCCAATATACTATAATTTTAAAATGTGTACCAACCTGACTGTATGCAGTGAAATTTTCCCTTCATTTAGTGCTTCTGGCAGGGAAACAATCACTTATGAACAGCAGGGGGAGCCCCTGCCTTACTTACCAGCCATGCAGAACTCAAGCAGCTTTGTTTTTTGATCATTTATGACGATCCCTAAGCAGCACAGACCATACTGAGCATGTGCAGTGCCAGTGTCAGACAAAGATGTATAACAAAGTTACAAGATGACAGCCCCCTGTGGCCAACTTTGAAAGCATAAATCATTTGTTTGATTAGGCTTGTGGTGCAGTAAGTTCATGTTTATGTTTAGTATACAAAATACATCATTTCTACCCTTATTCTATTTTACACTTTCCTTGCCCTTTAATAACACATCACATGTATCTCAAAGTAGTGGCATTGGCTATTTTTCTTTCTATAATGATGTCTCATCTCTCATTCTTTAATATGGCTTTCATGTGTTAATAATCACAATAATGGTTGCTCTTGAGTGTTTGATGTTATTGTGTAACACCATCCCATGCAAACCAACGTTATAAGGCTAATATTAATATGATAATATGACTTGGACATGCTTATTACAGTCTCTCCTTCAGAATTCTGTTTTTCTTTTAAAGTAAATGTTGGAGCTTTAACACACCAAAAGGATTTGAAATCACACATGGTGAGACTACATTAAGCTCTGCCACCACAAAAGCTTATGTAAGATATATAGCCATGCATGTAATTTTCTAGAACTCCACTCATTATTGTCACACTAATACTTTGATACGTATTTCAGATAGATGCCTCTTATACCACATTCCTCTAATTTACTGTATAAATTCTCCCGCACTAAAGAAACTTCAGTTATTCAATAATTGTTAAGAATCACGCAATAGCCACTTGTAAATAGAAGAAGAGTCAGTGGTATAAAGGTAGGCAGTTCTAAAAGTATGGTGTTTCCACATTCAGAATTATTTGTGCATAGAATATAAAAATTATTTTTATCCAATATTCATGATATTGCATTTTTCTTGACTGTCAGTTAGGTGGTTACAAAAGATTGGAATGGTACTTTTATCTTGATTAAACTATTCCCTTTGCTCTGTCTATTATTTGTATTCTGTGAATCCCATGGTGCACCTATCAAGTCTTTGCAGTTTGGGGGGGGGGGGGCTGAACAGGCTACAATAAAAATTAGACAATCTAGTTTTTTCTTTCTGTACTGAGGTTAAGGATGATAATATTGTACTGGCAATTTCTAATTTTGCCTGCAATAAAATCCATTAAAATCACTACACACACTCAGTGTGTTAATAATAAGTTGGTGTCCAAATTCACACAGCTTTACAAGTTATGCCTTGTGTGCAAATGCCCCAAGCTGTTTTTTTCAGATATAAATGGTTCACTGCAATAATACCCAGGGTCTTTTCTCCCATGAGGCAAGGTGAGAACATTTGTGTATGGGTTTTTAATACCATGTATTTAGTTAGGAGTTTAATTTACATTTGTTTAGTTAGGCCTAAATGTTCCTGTACTTTTAGTTTTACCTTTGGCACATAAAAAATGCTATAGGCTTTTAAAAATAAATTTTGTGTTTTAAATATGCAAAATCAAAGGAAAAGTTGCCTAGTGGCACAGAAATAAATGGGCCCAATGGGCAATTCTGTCCATGTCAATTGTTTGCAAAACATATTACTACTTATAGTGCCCAGAGCCATCTCTGAATTAATTCTGCAGAATGCATTTTGAAAAGGTAGACATATTTCCCCAATGAATGTAATATTCTTGAGAGCTACAGATGAAAGAATTCTTGTTTCTAATTAATCATAACAATGTTTGCTACCACGTATATTATATGTTTCTTGACAGATCCAACCTATAACCTTTGAAAGGAAGATATGGTGGCCATTGTGTATTTTTTTAAGAAGTTTACCTAGACATCATGCAATTGTAAACACAAAGATACATGCAACAGATATATAATTTATTGATGTTAAGTAGTTCATTTATTTTCTTCATTAGGAATAACCAGTCCACAAGGCAAAGCATCATGCTATAAATCTGAGTGCCTCCCTGCTCTGGAAGTACTTTCTGCAAATTACATTATGTAAATTTCTTATGACAAGCATTACCAAATTGGCCATTTGGGTATATAGCAAGCTTCAGCTGGATTATACTGTGTTTATTTCCATGCATATACAAGAGGATTATAGCTATTTACAAGTTTATATGAAGGACATGCAAATGTAGTTCCAGCAACTGTCATACCAACAATTCTCCTATTCTTCCCTTAAAATCAGCATGATAAAGCAAAAAAAAGAAAACTCAGTAATAGTAAAAAAATTAAGACTGAGAACATTATGTATATTTGTATCAATAGGTTGTATGTTGTATGTATTGTATATATTGCACAGCATTAATGGTGCCTTTCTATATTTGCAAGCTACCCATGCCATGTGCACAAATGCACCCTCATAACATCACAGATGCTGACTTTTGAACTGGGTGCTGATAACAAGCTGGATGGTTCTTCTCTTTATCCAGGAGGACATGGCACCCATAATTTCCAAAGGGATTTGAAAATTTGATATTTTAGACCACAGGCGCAGAACAGTTTTCCACCTTGCCTCAGTCCATCTTAAAGGAAATCTTAACTCTAGGAATTAATATGGCTAAATTGTTCCAACCGAACGATTCGAACAATTTTAACCTACTTTATTTTCCCTTTAAATGAGCTAGGGTCCATAGAAGTGGTGGTGTTTCTGGACCATGTTTATATATGGTTTCTTATTTGCATATGAGAGTTTTAACTTGCATTTGTGGATGCAGTGATTAATGGTGTTCCCAGACAATGGCTTTGGGCAGTATTCTTGAGCCCATGCTATAATTTTCACTACAAAATTCAGAGTCAGATTCAAAGTATCTTTCAATGATAGATATTTATATTTTACACAGTGTCCAATTTTACTAATGGGTTTGTATATAAACAGCAATACATGTCAGCATACTGTATACAAACTTCTTAAGGATGCAGAGTTACATGAAGCCTGGTGGCAGGAAATTCCAAGAACTAACCTGATCGACCTAGTTGCTGTATTTACAATCTAGTAAAATAAGCCTTTATTCAAAAAATCATGGCAGCACCTGGTCAGCTGACCAGGTGCTGCCATGATTTTTTGAATAAAGGCTTATTTTACTACTTGGTGCTGTACATCAAATCTTTCTGAATGATATTGGTGGAGGATGGACCACTGAATATACGTGCACCTATTATCGAATCGGATTGGAAGCCTACAGCTGACTCCAAATTCTCTACTCTGTATTTACAATCTAGACAATCCTTGCCCTTTCAAGTAAGAAAAAGACAGCTTTTATTCAGAATTCAACCATTTCAACCAGACGGTATATACTTTTTGAATAAATCTTACCACATAACGACTCAAAATAAAATACTGTAACTCATATTGTTTCTAAGTATTTTGCTTTTGAAAAAGTTGCCTGTAGTACTGTTAGTATATAGAGCAGTATAAGTCAATTGTGCTAATGTCAAGTGTTTCACAAAGCACAAGTATCCCTCATATTTAATAAAAGGCACAACGTTTGCCCAGGAGCAGTAACCAATAGCAACCAATAAGATGCTTCCTTTTAAACAGGTGACCAGTAAATGCTACCTGTGATTGGTTGCTATGTCTGATGGGTGGGGAAGTAAATCAAACATTGCTCCTTCTATTACATAACCTACAGAATAACCAAAAAGTGCCCAGAGCCAGACATGGTCCATCACTGAATCAGTGCTGCATGCATTTGGAACAGAAATACATATTTCCCAAGTGAATTCTAAAGACTTGAAAGCTACAATAAAAGAAACCTTGTTCCAGATCCTAATAGCCTAATAACAGAGATGTGGTGATGACTGTGGATTAAGGGTTGGTTTATTATACATTCTATAGCCAGCAGGAAATAAATTTCAGACATAAAGATACATGGCCAGATTTATGTAAAGAGCACTGTAGATATAAAGCGTATACAAAGGATAAAATACAATATACAAAGGAAAATCACTTTCAAGCCTCTGTACCAATACTTGCTATGTATTCTTGTTTATGGCAAAAAATAGGCAGCAGGTAATTGCTGGTGGTAAAAAATGCCATATAAAAACAGTGATCAGGTTTTGTTTAAAGATTGCTGTTTTTTTTACACTGTATTGTCAAGCAGCTGCTACTATATTGGCATCCTTGCAACAGGATGTTGACAAACTGGCAATCTGGGCAGCTAAGTGGCAAATGAGATTCAATATTGATAAATGTAAAGTCGTGTACGTGGGATGTAAAAATATTCAAGCCACTTATACACTTAATGGAACTGCACTAGGCAAATCCATTATGGAAAAGGACATTGGAGTCCTTGTAGATGATAAACTTGGCTGTAGCAAGCAATGCCAATCAGCAGCATCAAGGGCCAATAAGGTCTTGAGCTGTATTAAAAGGGGCATAATTTGTATTTTTTTGTGCTACAAATCATCAATATGAATAATGCTTTAAGAAACTTTTCATTATTAAATGAAAAAACACAGAAAGCTTGAATGAAAACTTTGCCATATAAAACCTTGTGAGATCATGTGGAAATCAATGGCAGCTGTGCTAGGCAAAATTTGAAGGTTTTCAGTTCTTTTGAGCTTGAGGTAGAGTTTTTTCCCACAATTTTATTCTTCCAAGATTTTAGATTTAGATTTTATTTATACAATTTTAATTTTTGAACAAGACCTTAATTTAATGTATGTGAATTCACAGCCTTGGAGTATTACTTTGGATTGGCCCAGCACCATTTCATAAACCTACAGTGTGATGTTTTTACAAATGGCCTGTGGGTTCACTGTGCACATTACTTGTACTATGCAGATACAGTATTTATAGTTCTTAGGCTTTTTTTTGGCACTGTCCTGCCTTGACCTGTCCTTGATCCTGCATCCCCTCCTTGAATTGTGTTTTCCCTTGACTGTCCCTACTGTTCCTTTAGTCTAATTTTGACCTCGGGTATATTATTTAATTCTCATGACTTATGTCTGATCTTCATTATCAATCATTTTAACAATGCTTTCAATCTATTAATTTTTGCAGTGATCTTATTGGCAGGTCTGAAGTTAATGGAGTTCTGATTGAACATTTTTGCACTGATGTTCAATTATGAAATGCAGGTGCTGAAGTGTGCCATGGAATGCTTTCAGACACAGTTGGGCAAATTCACTAAGTGCCCAAAATGCGCTCGCATTGGCTTCGCTGACGTTTACCGCACTTCGCCAGGTGTAGTTACGCCAGCTCTATGCAAATTCACTAAATTGCAAAGTTGCGCTCAGGGAGGCGAATGGTAGCGAAGTTGCGATACCGTTACTTCATCAGGCAAAGCGCATTTACACTAGCGATGCCTAGTTTGTATATGGCGCAAAGCTAAACGTATAATAGAAGTATATGTTACAGCCACTACATTACACTACACAAGCCCAGGAAACCTTTAATAAATAAAATAAAGTTGTCCTATTGCCCTAAACATGTGCCCACTGTATAGTTGAGTTGCCATATGTTAGGAAGTGTAGGGGGGGAAGGAGGGGGAAAAATTATGCTATTTTTCAGACCATCACCCTAAAAAAAATAATAGACGCCAGCGTTTTTTTGGGGCTTAGAAAAAATGTTTTATTTCAAACTCCTATCTATTGTATTGAAGCTTGCCAGGTCTGACCTGGTGAAGTAAACTCTAGTGCAAGAGGTAACGTTCAGTAAAATGGTCATCTTAGTGAATTAATGTAGTTATGTCCTTTCGTCAGTGCGCAACTAACCTTGGCGTAAGGGTGCGAAGTTGTGCTAGTCTATCTACTTCGCTAGCAAATTTTCACTGGGGACACTGTTAGTAAATTGGCGAGGCTGTGAAATGATGTCACGCTGGCGAATAAGTTATATATATATATGAGGGCATAAAATTACAAATGCTGCCACCTGCAATAGCCAACACATTACTGGTCTCCAACAGACTTCTTCTAGCATAACTTGCTTATAGAGATTGGCATTGCCTGTCTCAGTTTGACATTGCCTGTCTCAATCCTTTGAAAAGTATGCAGTTATTAATACTGGAGCCAGGGACATTATGGTCCTTGAGGCTGTTCACATCCTGTTTGACCATCATTTATTCTGAGAATCCCATATTGAAACTACTTTTGTACAATGTGTAGTGGTGCAGGAGAAACAAATGACGATGACCAAAATTGCAGTTTTAGTTTCAGGTCATTCATAATTTTTAATGAAAGCATTTGCATGTTTTATACCCGAAATCTTTAGAGGGTATATATTTAAAATGAGTGAAACTGCCTATTTTTGCTTCACTGAAAGGCATTATTTTTCTCTGTGTTCTTTTTTTTGCCCAAAGTGCAAGGACTTTTTTCTCATGTTTTTTTCTTGCCAAAAAAAGTTTTTTACCAGGCAACAAATGTCAAAAGTCTACCCCACATTCACAGAAAAATATTAACCACTTGCAAAATTGTGTATTTTGCAACATCATATTGCACTCACAGCACTCTTTGCAAGATAAAAAAAAAGTGGTAATGTATTTAACAGACATAAATTCTTGGTTTTATGATTTTTTATTCTGGCACCCACACAATTAGCTTATACAAATGGAGTGCAAACTATATGCTGGTTGTAGAGGAGCCTTCAGCCATGTCAGAGTGTCTGTTAAGTATCGCTGGACAGGGGATGGCTTTGGGGGACTTTTGTAATTGTAACACAAACTGGTTGATGCAAGGCACTCTGTAACCCCACATTCAGATCAGGCCAAAACAAAAATAAGTAAAAATGTAAACTTTATTTTATATAATCATCTCTCACTTGACGCATTTTGTGTCTATAAGACACTTAATCATAGGCTTAAGTGTACAGATCATGAGACAATATTTAAATACAAAGACAACTAATGTTGGTCTGATCTGAACATGGGGTTCCAGTGTGCCTTGAACCAACCAGTTTGTGTTACAATTATGGAATGTATGCTCCCTGAGCTGAGGGCCTAGGGCAGGAGTGGTAAGAGTTTTCACACATTTACTCGAGGTGCTTCAAATATTTTCTGTTCTAGACTGTATCTTTTTTGGGAGACTTTTGGCCAGGAATATTTCAGAGCTGCTACTCTTTAGTCATATTAACACGTTCCTATGGATTTAGTTTAGTTAAACAAGCATAACCTTTTATATATATATATATATATATATATATATATATATACATATATATATATTAATATTTGGATTTCATGCATGACAGAGGTTTGAATCTGGCAGGGAAGCATTGCCTAACTGAGCAGGCAATGTATTGCTGAGGATTTAGGCAGCTGCCTGGTACTATTGTTTATAACTGAACCCCATTCATATTATACTACTTTGTCTAAAGAGTGTATATTGTAATTTTGTTCCATCCATTCCTGTAACATGCCCCCGCATGGCAATAATTTTTGACCACCCGCATTTTTGTGGTCACATTCCCTAATTACCATGTTCATTTTACAAAATTTGGCAGGTTATTAAAGTTTGAACACACAATTGATCACAGTTGTGTTAATCTGAAAGTTTTGGCCACAATGGAGCCAAAGCACAACTCCACCTTGTAAGATCAATACCGGGGGGGGTACACATATTGATTGTGCTTGAAATTTCACTTTACTCTCTGTGGGCATAAATAACCCTGACTCATTGTGTTATAACTCTGCAATTGCTCAAGTTAAGGGAACAGTAAAATCAAAATATTAAAGTGTTTTAAAGTAATGATAATATAATGCAGTATTGCATTGCACTGGTAAAGCTGCTGTGTTTGCTTCATAAACACTAATATTGTTTATATAAATAAGCTGCTGTGTAGCAATGGGAGCGACCATTCATAGGAGAAAAGGCTCAGGCTACACAGCAGCTAAGCTCTGTAGAACATGCAGCCTTTTTTCATTTTCTGCCATTGCTACACAGCAGATTGTTTCTATTAACACAAGCAAACACGGCAGTTTTACCAATGCAGGACAACATTATATGATATTACTTTAAAATATTTACATTTTTTGGTGTTACTGTTGCGTTAAACTGCAATTTAAAACTGTACTCCTAAGCAAGATGTTTAAAGAGTCATTGGGGTAAATTTATCAAAGAGTGAAGTTCTGCCAGTAGAGGGAAATTCTGCCGCTCTACATTCATTTCTATGGGATTTTGAAAGGCCTATTTATCAATGGGTGAAGTGAAAGTTCACCCTTTGATAAATACGCCTTTCAAAATCCCATAGAAATGAATGTAGAGCGGCAGAATTTCCCTCTAGTGGCGGAACTTCACTCTTAACTTCACCTTTTGATAAATATACCCCTTTGCTTTTTTAGAGAACACACAAAGACTCCTTTGCAACTACATATATTAAAAAGCTATTGAAAAGCGGGGTTGCTTTTCTGCCAGTGGCAGGATACAAAACTCATCAGAAACCATAAATTCTTAGAACCAGCAATATCTCCCAAAAGTGTCTCTGTATGGGCACAAGTGGTCCAACTCATTAAAATCAAAGCAGCAGTTTTGTCTCTCTCTTTTCTGAAAATGTCAAAGGGCTACGAAATGAAAATGCAGTGTTTGAAGGAAATGTCACATTGCCAACTGCTGTGTTGAGTTACAGAAAACCCATTGTCTGTATAACTTCACATCTTTAAATAATTTTTTGTTTTTTTTATAGTTTACTCCAGCAATCATTTTTGACTGGTTCTAGTTTTATTGGGTGTTTTTTTTGTACCGCTCAGCTTTTCTGGCTGCAAAGAGATTATATTCACACTTTCATCTTTAAAAACAGATTGTTTACAGTTTAAAGAGAGACAAATATTGAATGCACATTTTGAAATAAAAAAAAAAAATTGCTGTTTGTTTTATTCCGATATTTCTGCTTATAAATGTTAGCGTGTCTTTCTTTCTCTTCAAACAATCTAATTCAATTACAAGAGCCATCTGCTTTCTCTATAGATCTGCTTGGAAAATGTTCTGTAATATCCCTGGCTGAAGGGCAGAGCTGCATTCATCCTCGTTTTCTCAGTATTTTAAAAAAAAGCCTGTCCTGCTCTGAAATTATTCTACATTCTGCCATTATGTCATAAATGTACACAGACTCTGGAATTATCCATTTCCATTAAAATATAATATGTCACTGGTATATTTTGGCATGTTTTGCCCATTTTTTTCTTTTAACATTGATACCACTGCCTTCCACTTCTGCCTATTTCAGTACATTGTGTTTTGATAATTCTGGGGTTCTTACATTGATAATGTTCTTTGTTCGTTTTTGAATTGATGCTATTAAAGGACTTTAATACAGTAAATAACAAACTGAGAAGCCTCTAGCACTGGAATAGCCAGGATAGTCCAGGATCATTCTACAATTATAGGATCTCTATAGGATCTATCACAAGCCCATTATCCAGAAAGTTCTGTATTACGGGAAGGTCATGATCAGTGGCTGCTTTCAGCGTTACATGTGTAAAGTCGATACCAGGGGTGCCCAAAAGGTAGATCAGGATCTAACAGTAGACTTTTAGCTGGTCATCAGTAGATCTCAAGACATTGTCAACAACCAGCTGGTCTGAATCATCTTCCTGTTTCTTGCTTTTTGTTTAAATATTTATTATGGTAAGGTTACATAAGATCTAGTTGCCTGTTAAATATAGCAATATACATACATATATGTGATTTTTGTGCAAGGTGCCTGCAGGTGTCACTATGCATAAGAGTATACTGTACATACACTGTAGTTTCTATAATGCTTAAAGTGGACCTGTCACCCAGACACAAAAATCTGTATAATAAAAGTCCTTTTCAAATTAAACATGAAAACCAATTTAAAATTTTTATTAAAGCATTCATAGCTGTTTTAAGCTCATTTAAAAATCTCAGCTGTCAATCAAATATTGTCTGCCACTCCTCTATGCCTTAGGCATAGAGGCGGGGCAGATAATTACTTTCACTTTCCATTCAGCACTTCCTAGATGTCACTGCTCCCCACACATTCCCCCAGTTCTCTTAACCATTTAATTGTGTAGCCAGGACATGGGGATAGACATCGGCTCCCCCACTCTGGTGCACATCGGCTCCCCAATTCTGAGATGATGCAAGGCTTGCCTTAATAACAGTGTCCACAAAATGGCTCCTGCCTGTTTGCTATAATTATGAATTCCTAGACTGAAGAAAACAAGGATAAAAATTTTTTTTAGTGTAATTAATGTTCATTTTGCTTGACTAATGTGATAAAATATAATTTTTAATATTTTTTTGGGGTGACAGGTCCACTTTAAAATGGTTAGTTACTGTTGAAGTGTAATGGTTGCATGAACCTACTAATAAAGCACTGTTATACTCTGCTCACCAGGGTTTGGAAGAAAAGCTGGAGGCTGTTGCAGAGGTAGAAGAGACATCTTGTCACAAATTTGTTATGTTTTGGTAGCAGAGGATGGGCAGCCTCCAGCTTTTCTTCCAAAAAAGCTAACCATACCTTTTACTGCTTGGATCCGTATGTTTGAAAACTACATTATTGCTGCTGACCAAGGGGATTTTTCTGCTGCTAGAAAGCGTGCTTTACTTCAATGCCTGGGAGAAGAGGGACAGTGTACATTTTAAACATTACAAATTGTTCTGTGCATTCGCTATTACATTGTCCACGTTGGCAGAATTTATATCTTTCAGCAACCACATTTACTCTTGGCACGAAAAAGTTCTTTTTAGTAGTAAGGGCAGTTTCATTAGTTGTTTCATAAGTTCTTTTTAGTAGTAAGAGCAGTTTCATAAGTTCTTTTTAGTAGTAAGAGCAGTTTCATAAGTTCTTTTTAGTAGTAAGAGCAGTCTCATAAGTATCATCAGGTACATTATTGCTGCTGACCAAGGGGAGATTTCTGCTGCTAGAAAGCGTGCTTTACTTATTCACTGCCTGGGAGAAGAGGGACAGTGTACATTTTATACATTACAAATTGTTCTGTGGATTCGCTATTACATTGTCCACGTTGGCAGAATTTATATCTTTCAGCAACCACATTTACCTGATGATACTTATGAAACTGCTGTTACTACTAAAAAGAACTTTTTCGTGCCAAGAGTAAATGTGATTGCTGAAGATATAAATTCTGCCAACGTGGACAATGTAATAGCGAATAGCTGGTTGTTACCTTTGAGTTTGGGAATCTAACAGATGAAATGCTAAGAGACGAAATAGTGGGGCCTAATAAGTAAGTCAGCAGCAAAATATATCGCTAAGGAAAGGGATTCACCTACACTGCAAAACCGTGCATCAAATTCAAATAAAAAATACTGCTTTCACTGTGGTTCAACACAACACACTGCTAATTATGCTACGTGTCCTGCAAAAGCTGTACAGTGCCGCAAATGTAAAAAAGTAGGACAATTTCTAAGATCTGCTGTAGTTCTTCTAAAGATGTTCATGAAGTCACTTCAAATATTACAGTATTAATTATGGATAAAGCTGATACATTTATTCCAGACAAGTTTATATGCACTGTCAATGCAATGTCAATACTACTTCTGCTGACAAGGGACACTCCATTAACCTGATGCTTGAAACAGGTTTAGCTGTTTCTATACTACCAAAGGATATTTATTTGAAATACTTTGCAAAAGATCCACTTGTTGCACCTGCCCTGAGACTGGCCAGTTACTTAAAGGATCCAATCCATGTACTTGGTTGCTTGCCAGTAACTGTACAATTGAAATCAAATACTGCAAAATGTTATTTTTACATTGTGCATAAGGTTACTGCTATATTTGGAAGGGATCTCTTTGTTGCATTAAACCTACAATTAGTTGATGGTCTCATTACTACTGCACCAGTGCCTGCCAGTGTTTAAAATTTCACCACAAAGCAACACTTCATTAGGTTGTGCAAAGAACTTTGTAAACAAAGTTAAGCTGAGACCAGATGTTAAACCAGTACCCTACTCTATAACAGGAACTAATGAAACTGGTAGAGCAAGATGTGATTGAAAAATCAGAATCCTCCGAATGGGTTTCACCAATTGTTGTAACAATGAAAAAAACTGGAGGTATTCAATTGTGTGTTGAACCTCATAAAGCAGTTGTTATGGATAATCATCCTTTGCCACACATAGAGGAAATATTTTCAGAACTCCGAGGAGATCCACCCTGGATCTTATCATCAAGTATTACTGCATGAGGAAAGCAGAGCCCTCACTGCATTTATCACCCATGATGATTTGTTTCAGTTCAATCGTGTAGCTTACGGACTGGCTTCAGCACTGAGTTGCTTTGAAAGACTGATATCTTCTATACTCCATGACATACCTGGTGTACAATGTTACTTGGATGATATAATACACCCCAATAATGAATCTTCATAGTACCTAGAAAAGTTTCTGAAATGCATTGATTCTGCAGGACTGAAACTGAACCTTTTCAAATGTCACTTCAGACAAACTCAGCTGTCATTTCTGGGTCATATAATTTCACAAGAGGGATTACGGACTGACCCTGACCATGTCAACGCTGTTACACAGGCACCTACTCCATCTGATTTGCAGACCTTACGAGCTTTCTTAGGTCTTACTTCATGGTATTCTAAGTTTATTAGAACTTAGAGCACTACTACCTGGAACTTCAAGTTTGGTTTGGTTAGAGACTGCTCAACATAGCTTTGAAATAGTTAAATAGTTAATTGTGAACATTACAACACTAGCTTTATTTGATCCTGCACTACCCACTATGGTTCCTACAGACACTTCGGACTATGGGGTTGGTGCAATTCTCACACAGATCCATGTTGCATCCAGAACGTAAGGCAGAGTGTAAGACTGTTGAAAAAGAAGCTCTAGCATGTGTTTTGGCAACAGAAAAATGGAGAACCTACCTATGGGGTAGATAATTTACCTTATGCATGGATCATCAACTACACTGCTTACAACAAAGGGACTAGGAAGAGCTGGAATGTGTATAGCTAGATGGTCAGCAAGGCTACTGAATTTCAACTACAAAATGCAATACAAACCAGGTTTGAAAACTGTTATTGCTGATTGTTTGTCATGTTTACCTGCAGATTCTGATACACTGGATGAGGACATAGAAGTCCTGTCATCTACAGTTACAGCTGCTGATTTTAAGCAAGCTTGCCTCACATATCCAATTCAAGTAAAACTATGGGACATCTTACAAAGCAAGTGGAAAAATTCTGAGAAGAAACTCAGTCCTGATCTTCAACCTTACTACAGGATTAGACACAGGTCCCGAGCATTCTTGATAGCAGGTACCTGTAATATTTTCCATGGAACAGAATGCTAACAATGCTTTTATGGATGTAGATCATAATGGGACAACATGACTAAAAGTAGACCTTGCATTAGTAAAGTATAAGCACTCCTGGTCTATACACTACCGTAGAGGTTAGAGGGGTCAAAATGGCATTGTAAATATATATTGAGAGCTCTAATATTTATGTATCCCAGCTGCTATTTATAGATATTGGATATTGGTTTTAGTGTTTTATAATTTTGTTTATTGTTTTTATGTTTTAAAAACTTAAAACATTTTGGTTAAAAAAAGACCTCCTAGGGGTTCTTCACAGAGACATTTTAATGTGTTTGATGTGTGCTTGAGGCACAGATTTGAGCGCACCTAAATGCATTATATCCTGCCTGGTTGTACTCCTGAGGGTTGTATTTCATTGCATTTTTTTAGGATGCATCATGCTGTATTCTTCTCATCCTTAAGGCATGTTCAGAGCTTAAAAGAGTAGAGGGTTGCAATTTAAACTGACAAAAAAACTAACTTAGCTGTGTTTAAAAAAAAAATCCTGTCTGTAAGTGCCCCCTTTAATACTTGTACAATTAGCCAATGGAGAATGACAAAATAGCCCTGATCTGCTTTTTTGGCCTAAAAGTATATTAAGTATATTACAAATGAAAATAGAGGGAGATGTACCCCTGTTGACCTATAACCTTATGAAAATGAAAATTGGTACTGTCAGTAAACCAGATTTTCAGATGTCTGTCTGAGTAGATTGGATGCTATCCAGTGTGATCATTCAGCACTCAGGGGCTACACTTGGATCAGTCAATGGTAATTTGGTCAAATAACCATCAATATCATTCTATGTATGGCCAGGCTTTCAAATATTAACTTTTACTGTTGAACTGAGTCAATAATGCCATTAGCAGTACAGAGAACAAATAATAAACAGACATTAGTATTGGTCATAATGTATAAATCATATTTATTTAACGTTATCTGATTTCATCTGAAATTTTAAAAATCACTTTTGAAACTATATGCAAGGGTACAAGTGTTTTGCAATACTCTCCCAAAATGTCAATACTGTAAAAAGGACAGGATTGAAAAAAGTGGCTATCTCTGTGAGACAGTGCTAAAGGAAAATAAAACATATGGGGGTTATGTAATAAAATGTTCTAAGTTTGCCATAGGGCAGAACCCCTTAGTAACCAATCAGCAGGGAGCACTTTTTGGTCACCTGTTTAAAGGCAAACATCTTATTGGTTGCTATGGGTTACTGCTCCTGGGCAAACTTAGTGCCTTTTATTACATTTGGGGGATAGATTCCAAAAAGCAGAACAAAATAAACACACTTTATGACCAGATATATAATAGAGAAAATGAAATAGATTTAGGAAAATACTAAATACACAATATAGAAAGATGCTTATTAAAAGCTTTTTTCCCTATTATCACTGTATTGTGCCTGACATAATATAGTGACTGTGAGATAAAGTGGATTTTAAGTGCCAGGGAACTGTCAAATTTTAGCACAGGTATGGGATATATTATCCAGAATGCTTGAGAACTGGGGATTTCCAGATAATGTTTTTTTTCTGCAGTTTAGATCACTGAACTTGTCTATTTAAAAAACAGTCACAGTGGGTCTCTAAGCTCAGTAAGTGACAGCAGCACAGAGCATGTGCAGTGAATTAGCAGAAAAGAAGATGGGGAGCTACTGTGGCATCTTTGGAGATACAGATCTTTACTGCTAAAGGGCTGTGGTTGCCTTTGGCTGGTACAGAAGCACAAAACATAATGTACAACATTTCCATCCTACTTCTTTAACTTTCCTTGTCCTTTAACAAGACCAAAATTAAAAAAAACACAGAATTGTTGCTTAAAGGGCAAGGAAAGGCAAAGAAATAAAATCCAATTTTTACGTTCTTTAATGAAAAAGAAATCTATCTCCAATATACTTTAATTTTAAAATATGTACCGTTTTTATAAGAAACCTGACTGTATGCAGTGAAATTCTCCTTTCATTTAGTGCTTCTGGCAGGGAAACAATCACTTATGAACAGCAGGGGGAGCCCCTGCCTTACTTACCAGCCATGCAGAACTCAAGCAGACCATACTGAGCATGTGCAGTGCCAGTGTCAGACAAAGATGTATAACAAAGTTACAAGATGACAGCCCCCTGTGGCCAACTTTGAAAGCATAAATCATTTGTTTGATTAGGCTTGTGGTGCAGTAAGTTCATGTTTATGTTTAGTATACAAAATACAGCAATTCTAGCCGTATTCTATTTTACACTTTCCTTGCCCTTTAAAATGGATTTTATGGGAGATGGCCTCCAAATAAGTCTTCCCATGCCTGTACTTTTAAAAATATTAATTGCAGCTGCACCTGATTTATGATATATAACTTGTTCAATTGCGCTAATTTTGGCAAATCAGGCATAATTTAACTGGGTGGTATGCAACTGCATCTAATTAATCGCCCATTGTGCCCAAAATAATGCGAATTTAAGGATTGAACTGTGTTGTTGTTTTTCTTTCATTATAAAGAAACAAATTAGTGTGCATGCATGTTTTAGATGTTTGGGAACCCCTCTCAGTCTGCATAATTATTTACTCCACTTTCAACAAAAAATATAAAAGTGGTATGTCTTTCTGAGTATTGGGGTGTTTTCTGAACAAAGATTTTTAGTGAAGCAGTATTCAGTTGTATGATATGAAAAACTGGTTGTGCTTTGGGTACCCTTCTAATTTTGCTAATTTGAATGCATGTAACTGCTCAATACTGATTACTGGCAAATTGGTTGGATTAGCTTGTTAAGCCTTGAACTTCATAGGCAGGTGTGTCCAATTATGAGAAAATGTATTGAAGATGGCCAATTGCAAATTGTTCTTCTGTTTCACACTCCTCTGAAGAGTGACATCATGGGATCCTCAAAGCAACTCTCAAAAGATCTGAAAACAAAGATTGTTCGGTCAGGAAATGGCAAGCCATGGGCACAGTTGCTGTAAAACCCAGGTCTGGCAAGCCAAGAAAAATACAGGAGCAGCATATATGAAGGATTGTGAGCATGGTTACAGACATTCCAAAGATCACCTCCAAAGACCTGCAAGAACATCCTGCTGCAGAGTCGCTTGTTGTATGCAAAAGCTCATTTAGACAAGTCACAGTCATTCTGGAGCAATGTTCTTTGGGCTCATGAGACACAAATGGAGTTATTTGGTCATAACAAAAAGAGCTTTGTATAGCAGAAAAACTCCTGCTACCTAGTGTCAAATTTGGAGGAGGTTCCATCATGCTGTGGGGCTGTGGGGCTAGTTCAGGGACTGGGACCCTTTTTAAAGTCGAGGGTTGGATGAATTCAACCCAATGTCAACAAATTCTTCAGGATAATATTCAAGCATCAGTCACAAAGTTGAATTTATATTCCAACAAGACAATATTGTTGGGGTGCCCAAATGTATGCACTGGTCTTATTTTGTTATGATGTATATTGCATATTTTCTGTTAATCCAATAAACTTTATGTTACTGCTGAAATACTACTGTTTCCATAAGGCATGTTATATATTAAAAGGAAGTTGCTACTTTGAAATCTCAGCCAATGATAAACAAAACTCTAAAGAATTAAGAGGGGTTCCCAAACTTTTTCATATGACTGTAGTCACTAGTATGGCAGAGTGTATCAAGTACCTAATGTCCACCAAGTAGGATCTTACACTTACATCAGCATTAACCATGTGTTAACATAAAGATGGTACCAGTATTTATTATAGCAGATTTATTATAGTAGTGATGTTCTGTGATGGGTGTTATCATATTCCATATTGGACTGAAAAAAACATTGATTTTGTTTCTATTTCTGCTGCCTTGACTGTGCCACCAATCATTATCCAATCAAACTGAGTTTGATAACGAGTTCTATTTTAGCAGTTTTAAATTTTATAGACTTACAGTATGTTTTACGTTTTTCTTTCAAAATATATCCATAAATAAACATATGCTGTACACTAAATACAGAGGAACAAAACACTTCCCTGTAAGTCTGACATGCAAGTCCTGACATTAAATTAAAATTCATTTAGTTGGTAATGTACCACAGGGATATTGTGAAAATGTACAGTAATTTAAATGCTAGTTTAAATAAAATTACTTTTTATGCAAATGTTTCTTAGGTGCTCCCTGAGAATATGTTGTGTATCAAAATATCTGTAAGCAATGTCAATCAGGGTGATACGTTTAAAAAACGATGCATATATAGAGATTGGGCTGGTGGCAACTGTATTGATGTCAGTTGAGAAAGACTTGACAAGGAAAAATATACACTGTAGGTGTGATGGGGGTTATTGGCTGGGTGATAGTAAGGAGATAGTGTGTGTTTAGAGCATTAGTTGTCTTGTAACACAAGGGCTTGTTCTCTCAGTCACAATTTATTTAACAATCAAGCAGGGTTTTTAAAGGGCAAGGAAATGCAAAGAAATAAAATCCCATTTTTACTTTCTTTAATGAAAAAGAAATCTATCTCCAATATACTTTAATTAAAAAATGTGTAGCGTTTTTATAAGAAACCTGACTGTATGCAGTGAAATTCTCCCTTCATTTAGTGCTGTGTATAGGAATTGTCAGACGGTCCCTAACTTCTGGCAGGGAAACAATCATACTTATGAACAGCAGGGGGAGCCCCTGCCTTACTTACCAGCCTTGCAGAACTCAAGCAGCTTTGTTTTTTGATAATTTATGACGACCCCTAAGCAGCACAGACCACACTGAGCATGTGCAGTGCCAGTGTCAGACAAAGATGTATAACAAAGTTACAAGATGACAGCCCCTTGTGGCCAACTTTAAAAGCATAAATCATTTGTTTGATTAGGCTTGTGGTGCAGTAAGTTCATGTTTATGTTTAGTATACTAAATACAGCATTTCTAGCCTTAATCTATTTTAGACTTTCCTTGTCCTTTAACAACCTTAAGTCTTCTTTTGATTCCTTATAGTATGTGATCATATGCATAACTCAAGAGTAGTGATTAGAGGAAAAATAGTATGAAGCAAGTGTCCAACCTAGGTGAGAGCAAGAACATACAAAATTAAAAAATCAATTGGATTACTTGAATAGAACATGTACCCTTACATCACAGCTAGCCAGGCAAAGGTTACCTGAGAAAGTTATCAATTTGGCGGGTTACAGATAAACTATAGAATATTGACTCTTTGGCAACAGGTTCCCTGGGGAATGGTTATGATATTAATCTCCATTGTCTGCCCATCTAAAAAAGGCTACTATGGGGATGGTCATAATTCCATGCAGCATAGTTTAAAGCAGTGCTCAATTTGGGAACAAAAAGGTGAAGGGATGGTGTGTGCCATGTATAGCCCCCCCCCCACAAGAGGAAGCCATGTGAAGAGGCAGGTGGCAAAGTTTTATTGAGGCCATGCCCCCTTTTGTGGCCACTCCCCCAACCAAACCAGGATGGTATGGTGGCAATTTCACGTATAAATACTCCCAGAACCCATATTAGGGTAACACAGAGGCAATTTCATGTATAAATTAATGCAGCCCGTCACGCCAGGCCAACTTCAGTAAAGCAGTGCCCAAGTACAGCCATATAAGCCATTAATTCAATTATTAGCAGTATGTACTGTATCAGCTCCCCAGAAAATAAAATAAATTAAATTCAGAGATCCATGTATGATTCCACCAAACACAAAACAAGGTAGACTATTTGCAGGTCCAGTACATTATTAGCAGTATGTACTGTATCAGCTCCCCAGAAAATAAAATAAATTAAATTCAGAGATCCATGTATGATTCCACCAAACACAAAACAAGGTAGACTATTTGCAGGTCCAATACAAACTGCAGCAGAGGCCCACAACCAAAAACACTTTACTCTCTTTGTTTGCCAAAGTTTATTTTATTATTTTGTCTTCCCCTCACTATCCATTTTTCTTCTTTCAGTGTTTCTGCTCTTGTACTTTAACCATATTTTCCTATCTCTCCTCTTCCTGTGATTACCCAGCTTACACCCTCTGCTTCTCTCTCATTTTCTTGTGCTCACTACTTTGATTTTTCTTTCCCTTTCTGTACAACCCTCCACCTATTTAATCTCTGTTCCTTTTCAGTTTACCAATAATAATAATAATTATTTATATTTTTTTCAATTTCCTCTCCTCCCATTCCCCAATTTTCCTCTCCATTTGTATTCTTTTGTATTCGATCGCTCAGGAAAAAATGTCCAATGGGAGTCCTGCTTTCCCCCCGACAATGCTGTACAGAGACTCACTTTGCCCTATTCCCATTTAGCACACAGACACTGACTTTAGTCGGAAAAAAAGTCAGGAAATGTCAGTAAATGTGGACGATAAGGTGACAAGACAGAGAGGAGGTCCCTTCCCTGAGTGAACGACGCAGAATCAGCCTCTAATGTGCAGACAAACAGGAGCCATTTAGTTTCTCCTGCTCTGCAACTCCTCCTGATCTTACCTCCATTGCTTGGCTCTCTCACATGCTTGCCCGGACCTCAGAGCTTCTTAAGCTTGCCATAGATGCAAAAATCCGCTCGAGCAATCTTTCCCCGATATGCCACTAACACGGCAGGGCTATATTGGGGTTAGTCCAAACGTTTGGCCTTATGGTTGAATGATCAGATTACTATGATGCCAAGGGTCTCCGACGGGTCGGTCGGAAGAAAATCAAATGGGAAGACCCGTTGGAAGCCCCCATACACAGGCAGATAAGCGTCAAATTGGTCTAAACAACTAATATCGGCAGCTTTATCTGCCCGTGTATGGCCAGCATTACTCACTGTACCACTTGCTAGTCAGTATGCTAGACCCCCCAATCATCTCCTATTTGTCAAAGGGCTGCAGCTCACAGGAAAAAGAAAAAAAATCCGACTGGGGAAAAAAAGCCCCAGTATGCTAAACCACAGCAACCCGCTAGAAGGGATGGAAATTAATGAAAAAAAGAAGTAGCTGGATGCCAGTCCTGCAGCATCCCGCCCCAATTCCAGCACTGGTTTAAAGGGGTATGTAGAACTTACACAGCTTTCTATGGGAGGAAAGTTTAAATCTTTTGGCAAGGGGTTTCCTGTAATATGGTCGAATGTTACCTATTGTCAATATCTGCTTTTTTAAGGTTGATATGGGGACCAAGGCCAGAACTAGGGCTAGAGAGAAGAGGCATGTGCCTAGGGCTCAGTGGTAGGGGCACCAGGAATGTACCTCTTCCATTACTTACCCCTAGTCCTGATTTTTGTCCTCTCACTGCCGTCTCTTCTTGCAGTACCGATCTCACTGCGCTCTCATGCATGTGCTCTTTTGCATATGCATGTGTGTGGTCGCACATGCATGCGAGGGGGACTTGGCCTGGCCCTGATAGGGATGATCAGATAGTTGAATTAAAAAGGCTGTGTGGAAACTGACAAGCTTTCCATGAAAGGAGATTTTTAAACCTTTAGAAGCATATTTATCAAAGGTCGAGTTTTTGAAACTAGGACTAAACTCACTTACTTTAATACCACAAATGACGTGACATTTATTAATAGATCCGAATAAAGAGCTTCCGGTGGGCAGGCCAAGAAAATGGCTTTGTTTTAAGCTGCTCCTCACCTTACCAGCCTGAATCAACCTCCGTTGGCCTGTAACTGACCAAGTTGCAATAAATCTTTCACATTTGCAAACAAAAGGTGCTGCAGTTTTTTCCTGTCTACTGAATCAACCTCCATTGGCACTTTAATAAATTCCAAACAGTGCAATTGCAAGCTTGATATAAGCCAAAACTATTCACTGGAATGAGGTGCAAATATTTACTTTATTCCACAGGAGGACGCAGGAATTGAGGCCTACGCCTACCTGCCCCCTGCACTTGCAAACATCAGAGGTAGCACCAGCGACCACGACAACCTTCTTGCTGCAAATCACAGCACAGGAGACTTGGGGAACATACACCAGACCATTTGGGTAGGAGGACCCAAATACTGCGAAATGGTGCAACGTCATTGCCCGTCGCAGGTCGCACTGAGTAACAAATGTCCCACACAAGAGGGGAAAGAGTGGCACTAACCGGCTGCCAAATAATTAGCTAACTCACATTGCAACACATGCTTTCACCTTAGAAAATTCAGCCCTCTCTGGCTCCATGTGCTCGGCTATTAAAGCTATACATGCACTGCATGTGGCACCTGCTAGACCCAAGCAGCCTGAACACTACCTACACGGATTGCAAAGGGGAAATCTAAGCTGCATTGATTTCTTTACTTCTGCACTAGCTACCTAGATGGCACTATAACTGACATTGTCACTGACTAGCAAAGGGATTACACCTGGGGAATTACCTCCATGCCCATAATTCAAGCAACAATCCCTAAGTGCCCATCAGTACTATTACTTGCTATACAACGCCAACAACACCATTGATCCTGAAACTGCTACACTTGCCAGGGGGCCAGCACCAATAAAACTGTTAAGCTCTACTTCACAACCTACACTACATCTGAACAGCAGCAACACTACTACACAATGCCAGAAACCCCATACACCTTAAAAGGCTACACTGGCTAAACTGTCAATTTCAACAAGACCATAAAGCCCTTCTATGCAGCCCACAGGGGAACTGCAACAACAATATCACACACAACCAGTAAAACTCTTGAACTAAAAATGCTATGGGGATTAGGTCAACAACCTGAATTAGATCGCAAAGTTCTTCTGCGCAGTCCTTACTGCAAAGCTAGTTGGGCAAAGAAAAAAACGACAACCGCAACAGGGGGAAGACACTAACATCTTGGTAAAGGAAATGCTCTCTCACCTCATGCCCCTGATTAAGAAAAGATTTGAGGAATTCATACATACATCACTTGCCTGTAATTCTGATTGCACAAATCTAGCTGCATTACTTTGAAACCATCAGTGCTGATCTGAGTTCCGGACAGCAAGAAAGCAGCTTGCAGGGTTGTTTCTGAGGAAGGTGAGCTGCTGTCCTGCCATTCAGAACTCAGATCAGTGCTGATCATTTTACTATAGTCCAGCCAGGGGCCATCTAAAAATTTGTGCAATTGGTAACCAGAGCTGAAATGAAGGGGTATTTGCATCT
Source organism: Xenopus borealis (assembly GCA_024363595.1). Classification (NCBI taxonomy): domain Eukaryota; kingdom Metazoa; phylum Chordata; class Amphibia; order Anura; family Pipidae; genus Xenopus; species Xenopus borealis. The sequence goes on from CM044437.1 coordinate 89,924,059, forward strand.
TTTTTAAACAAATGTGTAATGTAAATACTTTTTTTTAAATGTTGAACTGGGGACTGTGCTATGACCACATTGCTCATCTCTTAAGGGGACCTGTGGTGTTGCTGTTACTTGGGTTAGATGGGCCCCCCTGCAGACTTGGTGAGGAGGGAGGCAGCTAAATTGACTGCCTCATCTTTTGTAGGCCCACCAGTCATCCGCTTCATTATTACTAAATTTTAACAACATGTGGCACTATATATATATATATATATATATATATATATATATATATATATATATATATATATATATATATATATATATATATATATATATATATATATATACACACAGTCCCAAAGGTGCACACCATTTACAGGATAGAGTACCTGGGTGCCCAAGCCAGCAGGGTAAATGTATAGGTGAAGAATGGCGGCACTCACAGGCTTGTCAGGCGAAATAAAGAAAAACTTTTTATTTAACTCGACGTTTCGATTGTATACTCTTGAGAAAGATCCCTGTGAGGGATCGAAACGTCGAGTTAAATAAAAAGTTTTTCTTTATTTCACCTGAAAAGCCTATGAGTGCCGCCTTTCTTAACCTAGATATATATATAGATATATATATATAGGCAGTGATTCAACGGCACTCACCATTCCAAAGTTAAGGCTGGGTGCTAACCAGAGTATAATAACAGATTGGCAGTGATGAAAGCACTCACAGCAGATTTCTTCAATACTTAGTTAAAAGTTCTTTATTCCACGTTCTTATCAAGTGTGCTTCAGCATTTTTACATAGATATACTGAATTTCTGAACAGCACCCAGGGGTAATTGTTTTCTAATTGTGTGCCTAAGCCTTTATACATATATATATATATATATATATATATATATATATATATATATACATATACCATACAGGTACTGGTACACCAGTAATTCATCACACTTCCCTTGTAACTTAAGGCCCCCATACACGGGCCGATAAAAGCTGCCGACAAACCGAGTCAGCAGCTTATTGGCCCATGTGTGGGGCCATCCGACGGGCTTCCCCGATCAATATCTGGCCGAAAGTCGACCAGATCTCGATCGGGCAGGTTAAAAAACCCAGTCGGATTGCAGGCTCATCTCTAAGTGTATGTGGTCCCGTGATCCAACTTCAATAGCACCAAATAGTAAAAAATACCTAGTGTTGGAAGAAATGCTAATATAATTATATAGACGGCCACACTATTCTGTTTCAATTAAATCCATAACATGCGGTCTATGCTATCAATAACATTTATGCCTCAATAAAGGCTGCCCAAACACCAAAAAAGGTAATTTATTAAGCTGAAGTATGAATATTTTTGTCAATACTGGTATTTTCTTACCAGTAGTGCTGGAATTGAGGTGGGATGCAGCGGGATGGCATCCTTCTACTATTTTTAGTGAGCCACTTTTCTCTTTTTGTGGCATTTGGTTAGATTGCAACTGCTCTGAATTTCAGTACTTCTTAAAGGGTCGATAAGACAGCAATTTCAGAAAAGACCTGGTCCCACAGTTCTTAGACACCTCATATTACACAAAATAACAAAGTAAGACCCTGGACAGTCTGAAACTATGTAAATGTTTGTTGACTCCTAGTCCTAGAGTCTTGAGATTTTGGTTGGGAGTCCATACTACTATTTATTCAGTTAATGACCCATTATTTTATGAAAAAAAATCTCAACTAATACTTTGAATGCACATTTTTCCCACTGATAAGATAAGATGTAAGATTAGATTTCTGAATTGAATTGCATCCTAAAGTCAATCTCGTCCATGACTTTACACATGATGCACATATTTCTGAATTGTATTTGGCCCGTTAACTCTATGGGCCATATTTATCACAATTTGGATATATGCTATGCTAGAGGGTTTTTCAACCTCAACTCACATTTTGAAAAAGCACTAATGTTTGCCTTATTTATTAAAACATTTAAATGTGAAAAGTGTTAATGAATAAATACATGGAGCAAATGACAACAAAAACATAAAAATCCTTGCTTTTGTAAGAATTTTCATGCGGTTTCAAGCAAAAATATCCTCCCAAAAATCTCTAAGACCTAAAAGTAAAGGTTGTACAATTTGATAAGGACAGCTCCCATTGACTTCTACATGATGTCTACATGAAAGTTCTTCAACACATTTTTACACTTAATAATTGAAATTTTTTAGTTTAGAGATATTATTCTAATATTGATGAGTTTAACCCCAAAAAGTTGGATTCGAGAAAAGAAAGCTTTCTAATGATGATGAGACTTCATTTTAATAATGTACAGTTAGTACACAGAGGGTTTCAGGAACTGTTACTATGCCTAACAATTTTCAGTTAATTTATGCCTTTTCTGTTTTGACCAATTATGCTTGGACCTCCAGCATATTCAGGAACACATCCATGTTTTTACTTTTTTTTTACAGACCAGTAACTAAACTCAAATATTCCCAAAATGCTATTTTATTTTACACCTTAACTTGTGTAACTTGGAAATGGCAGCATAGACACACAACTCTGACATACTTGTACTTCTGAAAATGTTAATAAAAACAGTTGAAAAGAAAATTAAACCTTGCATCCAAAAGGAGTCGCAAAAGACTTCTAGTAAAGACTATAAAAAAAAACTTCTAGTGCAGCTGGACAGACCAGTTATTAACACCAATTTGATAGAAAGAATAAAATGACCCCAGTACTGCTGAAAGATATATTAGCAAGTGTATAAGAGCTCATTTATGGGTACGGGCATGGTGCAAACTGCAAAATATGCACCATCCTTTTTGCCTCTCCTTTTCACCACTTATTAGCACACCATTCTGAAAATAAAATCAGTAGCTCCTGATGGTGTTAAGTATAGGGATTCATTAAGCTTCAGAATGTTGAGGTCTGCACCAAATTTACCAACAACTAAACATAGCTAAAACAGGCACAAACAGGTTGAAATGTAAAAAACATGTGGCACTCCACTGGGTACAATGTTTGCACTGATTAGTGAACCAGCTTTTTTCCAAACAGTTTGTAAACCAACTCTTGAGAAAGACTATTGAACAAAAAAGGGATGTTGGCAAAGTAAACAATGCGATAATGGGATCTTTTTAAATTAGAAGAGTCAGAGGCCAGCTCTCATCTTTACTTCCCATATGTATGACAGCAATGTCCCTCATCCAGTTCTGCAAGTACAAGGTCACCAGATTAAGACAATTTTACATTGCAAAGCAGATCGTCTGTCTCTCTCTCTCTGTCATTTGTGTCATTAATGATGGATAGCCACAATTGGCAGGGTGATAGTAAGTACCAGAAAGAGGAATGTTGATCCATTGAACATAGATGCTGCCAGAAGTTTCAAAGCAAAAATAAAAATCTACAATTAGTCTGATTTATTTGGAACTATATATATATATATATATATATATATATATATATATATATATGTATTATATATATATATATATATATATATGTATGTGAATATTCAATGCATCATAATCACCCTCTGCAACGCTGTAGAGAGCTAAATAAGTAATTATTATGTAATTTGATTGCAAGCAATACATTTTCTTTATCTGAACAAATATAATACCTTTCCATGTTTTTGTCATCATGCCTTATTCTCCTGTGTATATGATTCATGGTGAAACATCCCTTGAACAACCGAATATCCAAAAGTTTATAATATATTCATAAGGATTTTAATGACTTTCAAATTGCTAACAAGAAGGATCCTTGGGATTCTTCCAAAATGAATACACGATTTGCAGCTTAAAATTGATTTTACCAAGAGATTCAGACGTTTAAGTTTATAAGACTAAATTATAAATTAATCAAATAAGTAAGTTAAGTAAAGTTTCACACTGGCACAAAATTACAAGAATGTGGTTTTTCCCTTGGTATGTATTATATTACATCTATCAAATATTGGGCCAGATTCAATTCAGTGAGAAAAAATATCATCATTTATCAAGTGAAAAGTCAATTTGAGAAGAAAAACTTTTCTCCAAATTCAGTTCCAGTTTTTTCCCTAGACTACAATAGAGTATTCATGTGATAAAATAATGCTTCCCTAGTGTGTTTTTCTGAATTGAATTTCAACTCAAATTGATTCTCGTCCATGACTTTTCACCCACATGCTGGGCCAAATTTAGATCCTGATACAGGCCTACTCAGACCCATTGAGAGAGGACCACAATGGATCTCTGAAGGTGAGTGACTGAAGAAAACGGCATATTACTCAACTAGTCTATTATAGGTAATGGAAATTCTGCCTTTCAGTTTTAGGTATAGTTTAGATTATTCAGTATTGATATTAAACATCTAAGCTAGAAGGCTTCATTAATATGATCCTCTTCACCGAGGAACTTCTAGATAGAGACTGATGCTTAGTATACTTTATTGATATAGAAGAGATCAATATTTACTTGTGGCAGTGTTCAAACTATATGTTAACTTATCCTGCTATTGATTTTTAACTGTTATTTCTGTGGTGCCATTACCATATATTATTTAGAGGGGAACTGCACCTGCTCAATGCCTTTTGTATAATGAAAGAAATTTGTTTCAAAGTTAGATTTAAATGTAATCCATAATAAAAGTTTCTGTCTGGTTGTTTATATTCGCTTCATTTCTGATTCAATTTGCAGAAAGCAAGTTGATTAAAAGGCTTGAAAGAGACCTGACTTTTGCTACATTATTAGTCAGACAGTCAGAAAGAGAACAGAAAGGGATATCAAATGCATCTACAAATATCTCTAAAACCATCAAACAATGTAAATTGTTGCATATAAAACATTTTATATGCAGTATGCAATGATTACACTTATGATGTTCTGTATGTAAAGTGTTTTGAATGTGGTAATCTATTCATTTGGAGTGAAAGGTATTTTCAGGCAACCACGGCAGAGGAGATTTCCCGCAGGTGGCAAAGTGTTCCATCTGCTAGAAGGAATCCTTCTTTATTGGTATGTAATCCACAACACCTTGTACTGTTTGTTTTCTGATTTTGAAGCTAAATAAAAGTCACTTATTTTATTGTATGATGCTGTATTCGTTTGTTATGCAATTTTAAAAACATTGCAATTCTAAATAAATCCCATTGAAATTATATTCCTGTTGTACATCAGCCAGCAAAATGATACAATTAGTGGAAATTTAGTGGAAATATCTTTATTATCTAGTCCCCAAGTACATGCACTGTTTCCTCTAGTCTCAAAAAAAGAATATAGTAAAGTCATAAATTACAATTTAGCTTTTAAATGTTAGACAGTAGACATCAAGAAAGAGCTGATGCTTCTCTGAATGAGACAGTTTGGATGTCATTATTATTCCCATATGAGTTTGATAGTTCAAGGTCAGAGTACGGGATATATGTTAACTGGTCAAAAATGGATCTACTGGGTGAGTTTCTTGCATATGTCATCAGTTGTATGAGAAATTGGACTCTGAAGAGCAAAAGCAAAATTGATTGGAAACCTAGCTTGGCTGTCTGTGATCATCAACTCTCATATCAAAACCCACTCTATGTTACTAGTGAGTTATGGCCTTATCTCAGATACAGCTGGTCACACAATAAGCAAGAAATACATTTTAGAGAATCCAATGATGCTACCATTTACCACATCTTCTCTTTATCCTAACCACCTTCATAGGGAGAACACTCTGTAACATGACATTCTCCATAGGCACTCTGAGATTGTACAGATTGAGGCTCCTTTGCAGAATTTCAGGTTACAACGTATCCTTCAAGTAGAGAAGCATTTTGTTATACTACAGCACAACTTACAGATAATGCTGTGCTATATTTTATTTCACATAATTTAAGCAGCTCTTCTTTTGATTGGTTGCCTGGTGGACCTTGACATACAAATCTCAGAAAAGCAAGATAATTTCTAAAGACTAAAATTTATATATAATTATGACATCCACACTCATATGATTTTTTTCAAGCAAGAAAGATCTGCAATTAAAATAAATTCATGATTTTTCCTATTTTGTCCTTCCAGAAATTGAATATAAGGTAAATCAAAATGAACAGTGACTGCATTATACTGTTGTTTAAGTCTGTTCTGCTGTAATGGTTTTTTACATTTTGATCATATTAGTTAATACCTCCCAAATGCTCGTCTAATATCTAAAGAAAGTGCTTGTTTAGATTTGACTAGAGCTGTTAGGGTCCATGTGCTCTTAATAGCTGCAAACACTGTGCATACTAATACAACTCAAAATTGCAAATAAAAGGTTTTGTGTCTTTTTTCATAGTTCTATTTTTTTTTTTATGTAAATTGAATATAGTCCTTTACCAAGCTTTTCTATATCAGTCCTTCTGTTGTTCCCTCTAGTTAGGGCAAAGGCACACATGGAGTTTATCCGTGGGTAGTATAGTCTACCAGCAACTTTAACATATGGACCCCTTTAAAGCGATACTGACACTACAATATTATTATTCTAAATATTAATGTACATAAAAAGTTACCTATAGCTCATGTTGATAATTTTTTACTGATACAGCTGCTTTTGTAAGTAATTGTTACTTGAAGTTCCTAAACCTGACTGTTTTGCCAACCTGACTGTCCCTTCTCAACATGTCAGTTATAGTTACTAATGCTAACAGACTACTGAAGATTAAATATGACAGCACCCCCAGAGAGGAACATGGGGGGGTTAGATGGGTAATGTAAAAGCATCTGTAAATACGTTTATGGGAAAATAATGGATAGCATGCACAGACAATGTTATAACAGATGTAAAAAAAGGTTTAATTTCTGGTGTCAGTATCTCGTTAAGTATTTATCAGAACAGTATTCACCCAAGAAAATGATTTTGCATTTTTAATGCAGAAATATTTTTGTAGTTTTTCACAGACATTTTGCCTATGACCAAAAGCTCCCCCCCATTCTGCGAGCAATGGAATAGTGGGAACTAAAAAAACTCCATATGGAGTTGGGAACAGTATTGACTAGCATCGTATTTTGTGTATTCTAAACAGGACATGCAGAGGTTGAATGGCTCCAGCGGATCCTTGAGGCTAACAATATGCAGCAAAGGTTTGGGGAATTAAGGACCCCAGTAATCTAATCAAAGGGCCAGTAGTAAGTAATGAGAACAATGTCCCTTTTCCCCATACTGTGGTGTTATTTGTCTTTATCATAAAGGCAAGTAATACATATGGTTCAGTGGAACCATATATACCACTGAATAAACTATGCTCATTATTTCATAACTGAAGAAAAATGAAAATTAAATACTTGAAAATATAACATTAAACTACTTATATATATATATATATATATATACTAAACAAAGTTGTTAACATTGCACCCACTGAATTGATTATGGGCTAAACATGTGTCATAATTTTGGTGTAAGACCCTCCATAAACTCATACTTTGCTTTATGAGCATACCAATTCTGTTTTAGGGTGTTGCTGGGTTTGAAATTCACAGGAATGTCGTGTTTCTTGAAATCATCCGAAGACAACAGTTGGTGCACCCTAAAGACCCCACAACAAAACACATGAAGAAACCATCTCTGATCAAAGGAGGGGGCCTGCACCACATATTGTCATCAATGTACACTGCTGCTTTGACATCCCTACCCTGGCGGCTTTACTACTATTCACCCTTTCAGTCATGCACAGTACATTGAACGATTAACACCAATGGTACCAATGAGAATCATGGTATCATTGTGACTGGATCTCACTCTCACACATCTGTAAGTTTTAGCCAATGCTTTACTGAAGTTCAATCATGGAACCATTGTTATACGATGTCTATGACTTTACTACCCTCAAGAGTTTAAATGTCTGAGAATTCCCTACCACTTCAGTTGAACTGAAGAAGCCACGCAGATGAGTGGTGAAAAGTTTTCAAGAAAAACTATAAATGTCCAGATGCCTTTGACTTTATTCTACTAGATACTGTATACTTTGAACTGGATCAATGGAAACTTCATAGACACACTGTTCATTGTGCTGTACTCTGAGTGGTCCTGACCAGTTACTTTCATGGTTCTGTTAGGTCTTCCTTTTTCCTGCCTTGCTCGTCCTTCATGCCATACTCTGCCTCCCTATGTGTGTCATACTCTTGACTGTACTATATTCCCTGTTTGTACACCATACTATGCTTCCTGTGTGTGTCATACCCTGCCTACCTGTGTATGCCACACTCATTTTCTGCCTACCTGTTTGTGTAATAATCTGCCTGCCCTATGCTCCTTGTGTGCCAAACTCTGCTTGTGGGAGATGAGCATGGTGGTAGTTTGTTCTGGGGTGTTGCTAGAATTTGGAAATCGTCCCTGATGTGTATAATAATGTTCTGGGTGTTGCTGTGCTATCTACTGGGGAGGGGGAGGAATATGTATTTAAGGGTATTTCTTAATATGACTTAATGAACTGCTGTCCTGTTGGAATGTCAGAATATGCATTGGTTTCTTTCCTGGGTGCTTAATTAATTATGTTTTCTTTTCTATAGGCAGAAGTAAGCCATTATCCATGTCAATAAATGCTGCCACTGATCGCCAGAAAACAAGTTTACAGTAAGTAAAGATTACATTTCTCTTTTGTACACTATGAGGCTCCCTGGGAAATAAAAGCATATATATTCTGAGAACAATATAATAATACCTAGAGCCTTGACAGTGGAAGTTGTTGTGTAAAAGCATGAATAGGAGACAATGAACCTTTACACTTCTTTTCCACTAGTTCTGCACTTCCACACATACTTTACCTTGAGTTTTACTGCAGGAAAACTGCAGAGTTTTCTGTCACTTTGTAAGATATAATAGCAAATGGAAAGACTGCTTACTGTATTTTAAGGTAAAACCTTGTCACAAATCACCTCCTTTAATACTTTTAATACTTTCTAACGTTATGCCTGTCTATAGGCAAAATGTTTTACCAGTCCCTGTTCAAGTTACTTACACTTACTGAATCATTGTGCTTATCTTATTGCCTAACTTTAAAATTGGATTATTCCTAAAATAAATCTATTCCTAAAAAATTGTATTTCTAAAACAAAATATAATTTTAAATTATATCTGGGGTGATTTCTTGGATATACAGTATATACTACTCAGCATTTGTCTTTTTTTAGGCAGATATCTCTATCTGTGGAAGTTGCAGAAGTCAATATGTCATTTCCCAAATTTACTTAATTTTTGAAATGTGGCCTGACCCCTTCAGATCATGATTTTCTGGTCCTGAGACAACAGTCACCCCTCTACCCACCCTGATTGTCAAATTGTTAGTAATGAGTTGGAAATCCCAAAGATGACTTACATTAATATATCATACAAACAAAGATATTGCAATAAATTATGATAACACCAATCAGTTTTGTATATAGAAGAATGGATGAAGAACTGCAATCTAATAAATCAGATTTAGTAGGAAGCACGATGAAAAATAACAGTTTTCTTGCAAATCTTACCCTCTGTTCCTCCACTGGGTCACACACAATATTAATAAAAATGATCAGTGCCAACGGTTGTGAAAAGGACAAAAAACAACAACCTATTGTAAATTGTCATAGACATGCAAACAGAGGGATTGTTTTAGGTGGATAAACACACAGACAGTTAAAAATATTGTGCCTTCAAGTTAATCATAAAAGCAAACTTCAGTACTTCTGAACACCCAGCATGTAGGAAAAATTCCTATTTTCCAGGTAAATGGTTGGAATGCCTATTTACAGACCCCAACCCAAGGGAAGCATATCAAATCAAACACATGAACAATTCAATAAGATTCTTCTATAAAAGCAATTTAGACAGTAGGTGTAATTTAGACCCATAGCGTAATTTGTCTTTAATATTGCATATATAAAATATTGCTACATACACAGACATCTGAGCCAATTTAAAATGTCACTGATGCCGTCTATAATGTGGTGTATAAGAAAGTCCTGTGCTGCACAGTGATGGAGTTGCCAGCAGTTCTCTGCTGTGTTCTGCTTTGTGTTTCAACATGGGCTCCACCTGCCAGATGGGAGTCAGTCAGCAACATCTTTCTTTGTTGCTATTGTCATTATCAGATTGAGCCAAACTGACTGAAATCTTCAAACCTGCTCAATGAACGAAAGTAGCATTATCCATGGTACATAGAAGGAAACAGCCTCCTTGATTGAACTGGTATGAACATTTTGGTCAGTTTTGCTAAATTTGATAGCAATGGTACGCTCAACACACAAGAGTAATGGTGAAGTGAGATAATGAATATAGAGAGATAAAAAGTTGGAATCAGACTGACATAACTCCAGGATGGTGCATGAAAGCTAAAGTAGAGCTAAATAAATACGCATAGATAAGCATGTAAACTAAAAGGGAAATATCTGAAGATTTCTATACATCAGAGATTGTGGAGATAATTAAGTGATCCCTGTTATCCTGAAAAAATATACCTATGTCTCATGATTAGATGTGCTGTTAGGTGTGTGCCGTTATGTCTATTGCATAAATGGTGCAGTCAGTCAGAGGTTTCCCTCCTCACCAATCTACCATGCCCTATGTCACCACCAGTTATTTTAATCAAACTGCTCTTTCCTTCTACATCCCGTATCCCTTATTCTGTCTGTGGCACTGTTCACATTCTGGGATGTCCAGATTCCCATCTACACAGGCGTCCTTCCTTCTGTCAATTAAAATGCTATCCGAATAGACAAAAGCAGCACCTTTATCTTACAGCTTATAGAACATAAAGTTGGAACCAGTTTCATGACACTAATTTACAAGAGAGAAAATGACTGTACTGGCACTGTGTTATATACAGACTAAGGAGAGACAGGTTTTTCATTGTCAGTATATAATAATGAGTGCAGACTGAAGTGGATTTGTTCAAGACCATAGCTAAGAAACAAGCGTAAAGATTCACTCTGAAGACAGTCACGGATGATTATTCAGTAAATCTGTTTTTGCCTGTGTAGCAATAAGCTATCTAGCATAAAATATAGGTTGGATTTACCTTCCATCTTGACTTTTTCTGTAAGCAATATTTTGAAATAGACGGCGTACATCTTAAAGGGATTCTGTAATGATTTTATGATACAGGTATGGGATCTATAATCCAGAATGCTCGGGACCTGGGTTTTCCGGATAACGGATCTTTCTGTAATTTGGATCTCCATATCTTAAGTCTACTAGAAAATTATGTAAACAATAAATAAACACAATAGGCTGGTTTTGCTTCCAATAAGGATTAATTATATCTTAGCTGGTATAAAGTACAAGCTACTGTTTTATTATTATAGAGAAAAAGAAAATCATTATTCAAAATTTGGATTATTTCATTATAATGAAGTCTATGGGAGACAGCCATTCCATAATTTGGAGCTTTCTGGATAACGGGTTTAACGGGATAAGGGATCCAGATATGGGTTTTTTTAAAGGAACGGTAACACCAAAAAATGAAAGTGTTTTAAAGTAATGAAAATATAATGTATTGTTGCACTGCGCTGTTAGAACTGATCTGTTTACTTCAGAAACACTACTATAGTTCATATAAACAAGCTGCTGAGTAGCAAGGCAGAAATTGGAAAATGGCTATATGGCACAGGATAATTAATGGATAACAGATAACATTATGTTCTACAGAGCTTATCTGCTGTCTGCTGTGTAACCTGAGCCTTTTCTCCTTTGACTAGTTGTCTCCATTGCTACACAACAGCTTATTTATATAAACAATAGTAGTGTTTCTGAAGCAAACACTGCAGTTTTACCAGTGCAGGGCAACGTTTTGGTGTTACTGGTCCTTTAAGCTCTTGATTACACTAAATTGTGCAGAACTATAGGTTCCATTCACGATGCTGCCACTTTGCAGAGTGATTTGTCTAAGTTAGAAAACTGGGCAGCAAACTGGAAAATGAGGTTCAATGTTGAAAAATACAAGGTTATGCACTTTGGCAAAAATAATATGAATGCAAGTTATACACTAAATGGCAGTGTGTTGGGAGTTTCCTTAAGTGAGAAGGATCTTGGGGTTTTTTGTGGATGACAAGTTGTCTAATTCTGGGCAGTGTCATTCTGTGGTTTTTAGAGCGAATAAAGTTCTGTCTTGAGTAAAAAGGACATTAACTCAAAGGATGAAAACATAATTATACCTCTACTTTATAGATCCCTGGTAAGCCCTCATCTGGAGTATGCAGTGCAGTTTTGGACTCCAGTCCTTAAGAGGGATATAAATGAGCTGGAGAGAGTGCAGAGACGTGCAACTAAACTGGTTAGAGGGATGGAAGATTTACATTATGAGGGTAGACTGTCAAGGTTGTAGTTGTTTTCTCAGAAAAAAAAAGCCACTTGCGATGGAACTGGATTACACTTTACAAATACATTAGAGGACATTATAGACAAATATGAGGGGTTCTTTTTACCGATAAAGAGGATCACCGCACCAGAGGCCACCCCTTCAGACTAGAAGAAAAGGACTTTCATTTGAAGCAGCGTAGGTGGTTCTTCACAGTGAGGACAGTGAGGTTGTGGAATGCACTGCTGGGTGATTTTTACTGAACCGTCAAAAACAGATCTTCTGCCTTCTCAATTATCACTTTATTAAATGACATTAAAGGGATACTGTCATGGGAAAAAAATTCTTTTCAAAATGCATCAGTTAATAGTGCTGCTCCAGCAGAATTCTGCACTGAAATTCATTTCTCAAAAGAGCAAACCGATTTTTTCACATTTCATTTTGAAATCTGACATGGGGCTAGACATATTGTCAGTTTCCCAGTTGCCCCATGTTACTTGTGCTCTAATAAAATTCAGTCACTCTTTACCACTGTACTGCAAGTTGGAGTGATATCTGCCCTCAGCAGCCTAACAACAGAACAATGGGAAGGTAACCAGATAACAGCTCCCTAACACAAAATAACAGCTGTCTGGTAGATCTAAGAATAGCACTCAATAGTAAAAACCTATGTCACACTGTAACTCCTTCAGTTACACGGAAGGAAAAATAACAGCCTGCCAGAAAGCAGTTCCATCCTAAAGTGCTGGCACAAGTCATATGACCAGGGGCAGCTGGGAAATTGACAAAATGTCAAGCCCCATGTCAGATTTCAAAACTGAACATAAAAAAATCTATTTGCTCTTTTGAGAAATGGATTTCAGTGCATGACTAGTATATATAATATATACTAGTATAGAACTACTATAGCACTATTAACTGATGCATGAAAAACATGTTTTCCCATGACAATATCCCTTTAAGCAAAAGCCATTTTTTTGTCCAAATCATTAGTGATTATGCACTTCCTTAAACAGATAATGCTTTAAGTATGTCAAAAGTCATCCTAAACTCATTTGATTTGCTTTGAATTCTAAAATGTTTATATAAAGAATGTTATTACCATTTAAATTGTTGCCCTACCCTGTGGGGTGACATAAAAGGACTTTGATAGTCATGCCTTCATACTAATCATGTTGCTGCTTTTTTGTGGCTTAAAAAGAAGCATATGCTATAAAACAGCATCTTAACAATAACTTGCTAAGGATCGAGGAATTATCTTTAACTGTAATCATTGGCTCCATAGAGCCAGCATATTGATGTGATCAGACAGTTTTACATAGAGGATTAATTACAGTGCCTGACAAATGTGATTGTTTCTTTAGCCACCTTTGCAAAGGAAACCACTGTGAAATGATTGCTTTGCTTTATAAAACTGGTTATTATTTCCAAAAGAAAAGGTCTGTATGATTCATGTGGTGCCTTCAAGTTATCTTGTTTCTCCTCCTGACTTAATTCCTAATTTCATGCATCTTGAATTCTATATAAAACTGTCAGTCTGCATACGGACCAAGCCTTTTTCTGTAGCAAATATATAATGATCCAAAAACTGACAATGAAAATAAAAATGTCATAGCTTTTTGGAATAAAGGAGAACTTAGCAATGAATATGACTACAAATACCATATTTTATATATTTATTGAACCAGTCAAAAGTTTCAGCATAGTAGGAGTTCCCCATGTTGGATTTTGTTGGGAGTGTCTGTGACATTCACATGCTCTGTGCGCATTGATCAGCTGTTGAGAAGATAGGCTTAGGGGTCATCACAATTCATCAAGCAGAAAATGAGGCTGGTCTGTCATATAAGCTGATGCTACATGGCTAATGATGCTAATTGTGCTGTGTGTACCAATAATCTGAATTATTTACTAATCAGCCATATATTGTGACATTTATTTTAAATACATTCAGTATATTTTGAATCGGTCTCTAAACTCAGTAAGTGACAGAAGCACAGAGCATGTGAATCAGTGAATCTGCAGAAAAGAAGATGGGGAGCTACTGGGACATCTTTGGAGACACAGATCTTTACTGTTAAAGGACCGTGGTTGCCTTGGGCTGGTATAGAACCCCAAACCCTTTTCATCATTAGGTGTAACTGGGCCCCACAATAAATTTAATTAGTAAATTGACCTATTCTAACAAGATATATTTAAATTTCTTATTATTTAGGTCATTATTGGCCCCCATACATTCCAGCCACTCCCCCCCGCCACTACAGGGTCTGCTTCCTCTGTGGTTACTTCCTTCCACTTCATAACTGTTGTGCGGTATGAGGCATAGTCCACCAAAATGAGCGATGGATTATATCCCTGTTACCGATTTGAGCAAGAGCATCTTGAAGTGAGAATCCTTTCTGAGTATGGGGAAGATAGCTTCCTATATATTGCTGAGCATTTATTCTACCATAAACATAACTATGATTATTCTTTTACAGTGAGGGGAAAATTCCCGCGCTTTGCCGCCAGCGAATAAATTCACGAAACGCCTGGAAAAATTCAGCTGGTGAAAATTCACCGGTGTATCATTTTGGACGCGGGTGTCCATGTTTCGACTCTGGCAAATGTGTCCCAGTATCCAAAATATGGATGCCTGCGTAGAAAACCTTTTCCAGAATGTCTCAGGAAATTCACAAAAAATTTGGCAAAGCAAAACACCCCAGATTCGTCCATCACTATTCTTCTAAATGATCATAATGAAATTGAACAGTAATCTTTCAATGTTGGCTAACATGACATAGGAGGATTCGCAATGTAAAATTGCTTTGTGGGTCCTAACTGTGGAGAGCTGGCACTGCAGTGGGAAGTTTTTAATGAAAGGATCTCTCTATGTAAGAAAGAATTTACCAGTGGTCATGTCGGGAATCCTGAGGCCAAATTGTTAAAATGCAAATGCCATATGGTAGAAAATATATGGGGGAAACTGGGTGGCCGAAATTTTTTTTTATGTCTTTTGCATAAAAAGTCACATGTAACCCATGCTCTAAGTCAGTGATCCCCAACCAGTAGCTCGCGAGCAACATGTTGCTCTTCAACCCCTTGGATGTTGCTCCCAGTGGCCTCAAAGCAGTTGCTTATTTTTGAATTATTGGCTTAGATGCAAGTTTTGGCTGCATAAAAAACAGATGTCCTGCCAAACATTCTCTCCTGTAGGCTGCCAGTCCATATAGGGGTTACCAAAAAGCCAATCAGAGCTCTTATTTGACATCCACATGGACTTTTTCATGCTTGTGTTGCTCTCCATCTCTTTTTTAAATTTAAATGTGGCTCACAAGCAAAAAAGGTTGGGGACCCCTGCTCTAAGCACTAGCTGGACATTAACCCCTTTTTGCTTAACCAAGTTAGCGTTACATTTACATATATCTACAGAACAAAAGGTTTATTATATAGTGAATCATTTCATAACTTAGAGAATTGCTGGAAATTGGTCTTATATAACTATGGATTCTTTTTCAGTTTTGCAGCCATTTGGGGTTTTTATAACAGTAGTCAGACAATATACAAGAAACCAACAGTGGGTGTATTTTGCTCATTGGCAGTTTATTTGAGTGTTCACTAATTACCTGCCATCCTATATATTGATTTTCTGGAAGAAACTACAGTTTGCCCAGATTTACTTTATTATCATTATAACAAATAAACTGTTACCCACATTTCAGTAATACCATTATGGGGATTATCTAAATGTTAGCTCTAGAAAGAAGACGGCCCATCTAGAACATG
Organism: Xenopus borealis; assembly: GCA_024363595.1. Classification (NCBI taxonomy): domain Eukaryota; kingdom Metazoa; phylum Chordata; class Amphibia; order Anura; family Pipidae; genus Xenopus; species Xenopus borealis. The sequence goes on from CM044437.1 coordinate 89,940,049, forward strand.
AAAAATGGGGGCAGCCCTTGTTGAGAGGTTCACCTGGTTGTGCTTTCCATGGTGGGTGCATAGTAGGTTGAATGAACAATAGATTAATATTCTTTTGCATTTACTTCTCTTATAAAATTCTGCATAGAAACCTATTATTCAATGACTAAAATTGCTGCCTTAAAATAAAATCAGTTTTCAACCTAGTGTCCTTTGGAAGATATATGGAAGCAAATGAATTGCTAATGACTACGGTATATCTTTCTCCAAATATAGTAATAGTACAGAATAGTTGTGTGTATATATGCAGCAGTAGATTTGATTTCAGACAGTATATCACATTTAGAAAACATGACAGCTCTGCCGTATTATTATAGTATTTGAACAGTGTTCTCTCCTTGGAGGTGTTACTCTGATGTGTTGCTTGATAAATACAGGCCTTAGTGTGAATCATATGTCTTTACTATTAACACTGTTGTTATGAACCTGCAAGTTCATAATATTTTATGACACATTGTGAACACATATCTGACTAGCAGAAGTGTAGATGAACTTGCAGGGAGAAGATAATGTGAATATCAGTAGAAGACATAAAGTCCAGCTGTGTGACCTTGCATAGTTGGAACAGGATAAGGAAAGATGTTATCTTGTCGGTATGGGGTCAGCACACAGAGCACCATGATTTATTTTGTCTTGGTGTTTCAAAGCTTATTGAAACCCGATAGATGATCTTCAATCCACAACCATGTCTTTCTAGCAGAAGCTCACAACAATATTAAGTGCACTTCTGTAGATTTCACACTGCAACAAAGATAATCAAAGTATAATCAAACCTGCACCAGAGCGAGACCAGGCTACACCACCATGGTCTTCATCTGACTCACCAAAACAACCTTCCTCCCCAAAGCCACAGAGGAACAGCGACTAAGGTGTAACTATACATTTCTCAATATTTTCAATGGTCCAGCAGGCTTGCAAAAGGCTTAGCTGTGGAGACTCCAGCAGAAAGCACCACTCAGTCCTTGCTGCAAACCCATGACCCCCCCCCCCCCCCCCCCCCCACTGAAGGGCCAGTATACCCTTCACTTGAAGTGACACACTTCAATTGTCCCAGTTCCTCATTTCTACCAACCTGATATTTTTATTTCAATAATTATTTTACCAGTTTCTTAGCTAAAAGTTATATTTAACTTATATTTTCTGAGCCCGGGGGACCCATGAAAATTATTCAAGGAGAGTATTGTAAGACATCAGCATTTTTGGTTCCAAGATCATGGCTAAGATAATCACTCTGAATGCAAAAGGTTTAAATAGTATGATGAAGAGATGTCTGCTTTTTAAGGAGGCTCATAGTCAAAAAGAGTGGACATATTATTTATCCAAGAGATGTGCTACCACCACTTTGATTCCCCTAAACTGCAATCTACACAATACCCTACCTCATACCTAGCCTCTGCACCTATTAAAAGTGCAGGAGTGGCAATCTTGACACACAAAAATTAGACTAGATTACTTTTTAATCAACCATGATGCTTTAATGGCCTTGAAAGATTCCACCATCCACTGGATGACCTGGTCCGACTATGGCCCAGTTGAAATTAACCTAAACATTCTACCATCCACAAGGAAGCCGTTCCAATGGAGACTTAACTAAATACTTTTAGCACACTCAGACGTAAAGGCACAGCTGACAGCAGGTCTTGGGGAATACTTTAATAGAAACCAGGGGTCTGTATCCTCCCCTTTCACTGTTTGGGAAGCCCACAAAGCATCAAAAACCATCCATCTTCACACTAGCACACATAACATTACTCAGAGCACAACTCAGAGATCTAGTTATTATGCAGGCGGAAAAAGCAATAACAATGTTACTATGAATACGGAAATAAAGCACACATTCTTTTAGCCGAAAGCTGCAAGACCAAAAAGCCCAAAAGGCTATATTGGCGATTTGCACTAAACATGGAAATTTGGCTTACACCAGGGATCAGATCTTAAAGACAGTTCAAAATTACTATAACTCACTATATACAATTACCTATAGACCTTACCAGCAAGAATAGACAAAGACCTAGAGAGGCATTTACAAGACATGCTCTCACCCTCCAAACTGCCCACTTTGACAGAAGAAGACTAACCAGTCCAATTACAGCAGAAGAGTTAACGGATACTCTCAAGTTAGCAGCTAGGGATGGGTGAAGTTTCTCACCTTGTTTCAAAGAGAAAATGACGCCCATAGACTTGAATGATGTTGAGCGTCATAAAAAAAAGACGTGCATCAAATTCTTTTCCCCTAGTTAGCACCAACAAAAAAATCCCTATGGTCTAAGCTACCTCTATTATAAATCCCTTAAGGAAAGTCAATGCCCCCAACTGATAACAATTTTCAATTAAACCTTACAGGGGTCCAAGCCACCTCTATCTATGCTCTACTAACACATTTCTCTCCTATTAAAGGAAGGAAAAGAACCTCAATCCTGTAAAAGCTACTGTCCGATAGCCTTATTGAACACAGACATTAAAATTTTCAGCAAAATTCTAGCAAATCGCTTAACTCTCCTAATGCCATCTCTGATCAACCAACACCAGGTGGGATTTATTATAGGCAGGCAAGTGGGAGAACACCAGAAAAACAATTGACCTTATAGATATAGTGAATTCAACAAAGACCCCCCTCCTGGTCTTGGGATTAGATGCAGAAAAGGCTTTCAACCATATGTTAACAAGGTGTTAGACCTAATAGGATTTGAGGGCCCCTTCCGAAAAGCCTTCTCAGCCCTATACTCACATTCATCTGCAGCAGTTAAAATAGAAGGTTACTTGTCTTCTAACATAGAAATAACTAATGAGACAAAGCAGGGTTACCCCCTTTCACATATGATAATTGCACTCTCCATAGAACCTCTTCCTGTCGCAATCAGGAATTCCCCAAACATTATGGGAATTAGCTACAAAAATAAGGAACGTAAAATCTCACTATTCACAGATTATATCCTTACTCATCCTCACCCGAGCAATGACATCTCTCCCAAATTTACATGTTCTATTGGATACCTATGGCAAGCTCTCAAAGCACAAGGTAAAACAAGATAAATCAGGAGCACTTATAAACAAACCCCAAGCATAAATAAAGGTCCTAAAGCTGAATTTCAACTAGAAATGGAAAACAGATTACATTAAATACTTGGGGATCCATCTGACCCTAAGCTATGCTACATTATACCCCACTTCTTACACAGATTCACCTTTTGGTAGAATCTCAACGGTTAAAATTGTTTCCCTCCCCAGACTGATTTTTTTTTAGAGATCTTTCCCGTTTGTGTCCAATTCAAGGTATTGAAAATAACCTAGGCTAAAATAGTGAAATTTACATGGGCACCTAATTATATAAAATCTCTAAGAAGATTCTAACCTCCCCACTTTTATGGGGAGACTAGGTGCCCCCGACATACATAAGTATTATCCAGCAGCACATCTGCGACAAGTGGTGGCATGGTCGTACAGGAAACATTGTGGAAAATTATACGGTTTCCCCCTATACTATATCCTCGCTATTATGGCACCCAAAAAAACTCACAAACATAAAGGATAACCCACTGAACTCAATAAAACTAACTCTCTATGGAACTATGCTAAGGTTCAGTTCAATACAGTCCAGGAGCCATTCAGACTGAGCCCCATATGGGGCAGCCTATACTTCACTCCAGGGCTCACCAACATGTACATGGCAAAGGGCAAACCTAACACAGCTAAGGGATTTCAACAAATCACTAACTCACAAATTATGCACATTCCTGGATCTCCAGGCCAAATATGGTTTAAGTAATTGCAATACCAATATCTACAAATCAATCACTTTGCTCTTGAAACTATGGGGCCTCAAATACCTACATCGCACCACCTTTGGATACAATTATGGCAACCAAAGTAAACAGGAAAGGCCTTATATTGGACATTTATGGAATACTCAGCAATTACTAAAATTACTGAATCCTCATTTGTTAAACATGGTTATATGCAAGCATGGGAGCAAATTCTCGGGGAAGACATACAGCTCACCAAATGGTCATCTATATGGGAGAACTTAAAAAGAATTCAATGTGTGTCACACAAGGAAATAAACTATCAAATCATTATGCATTGGTATATGACACCCACTAAGCTCCATCAAATATACCCAGTGACACCGCCCAAGTGCTGGAGACAATGTGGAGAATCGGGCACTCTATGCCACATTTTTTCGACATGCCCTCTCTTAGAAAATTAGTTGAAAGAATACTATCTCTACTGGAACCTTTGTTGGGACCGATAGCTAAACCCACAAACCTTCCTGCTAGGCTTGCCGTTTCCTAAACTTAAAAAACATCTACAGAAATCTTACAGTATACTGACTGCATCTAAGGGCTCATCCAGACGAGCAGATTCGTGGAGATTAGTTGCCTGGCGACAAAACGCCATGAATGGCTTGCTCGTAGCGCGCACCCGCTAGAAGTAAATTCGCCTGCGCCTGTTCACAAGCGGCGACACGATTTTCAAAGTTGCTGAAAATTGCCTCGCCAGGCGGGTGAGCGCTACGAGCAGGCCATTCGTGGAGATTAGTTGCCTCAAAGACGCTGCGTTTTGTCGCCAGGCGACAGCCCTAAACGAGTTATAGCTTGCAACTGGAAATAGGCACAACCCCCCGTAGGCACCAAATTAAGGCTGGCAATCCAGCAGATGGGATATTTAGCAGCACTACATCGCTCCCAACTACTTTGAGAGAGTATGGTCATGGGACATTCTGCACCCTTCAACAGCATAGCTCAATGGAAATAAATGATGATACCTCCACAAAACCCCTGGGCTCAGATTGTTTGAATTTGTTCTTTCTTCATGCTCTTTCTCCCCTTCCATCCCTCCGTCCCGCCCCCTCCTTTCTTCCTCTTCCTCTTTCTCTCCATACCTTTGGCTATCTTCACCTTCCCCTCTTTTGCCTTATTTTATCTTTCATAGCTCCTCAATGTTTTTACTTATGTACCATGTGATTCACATACTGTAACGCACCACTTCCCAATTGGGAAGAAATGTTCCATAAAGTGCAAGGCTTGTCTACATACTTAGTAAAATGTCTAGCACGAAATATGATGTGAAATGACAGCTTCCTCTAATATGCATAATGTGAATTTATTGATGTTATGACATGAAAATGGAGGCTCAAACTTAAATAAAGAGTTAAAAAAAAATGACACACCATGAAATATTTTACACAGCTTTTCACACTGTTTGTACAGAATAGATGAGGGTCAAAAGAACATGTCTAAACTTGCATCCAGTTACTAACCTGGGGTTGGGGATTGCATTATGTGACACCAAATGCCATCCATATAGTTGCAGGATTAATAGAGACACACTTTAATGTAAAAGTAATTTTGAAGGTTTACAGGTTGGGCAAAACAGACCTTCTTAAGGCCCTCCATACACAGGCCGATAAAAGCTGGCAGTTGGCATCTTACTGGCCCCGTGTGTGGGGCCATCCAACGAGCTTCCCTGATCGATATCTGGCCGAAAGTTGGCCAGCTCTTGATCGGGCAGGTTAAAAGATCCTGTTGGATTGTGGCCGCATCTGTGCGTGTATGCTGTCACGCGATCCGACCGCCCATTTCGGATGCATTATGATTCGATCATTGTGCCCTAGGGCCCATCATTGGTTCAGCCCGATATAGCCCACCAAATGAGCAGCTAGACTCCCCAGTTCTTCTTTCCAATATCTTGTACCCAACCCAGAAGGCAACTTAGTTGTGAATGAATGGTTAATAACAGAGCACAGATGAATATTGTTATTCAAGACTCTGCATGGTATTTGCATTTTATTTGTGAAGCCTATAAATTAAGTCAATTGATCTACAAACCTAATGCCAAGCCAATGACTTTAAAATCACTTTGAAAACTATGTGCAGGAAATAATATGTGAAAGTGCTCTGCTCGTCGTCTTCCATCAGAATAAAATATGTATAAATCCAATGGAGAATAATATGAAGAACTCTATGAATGGTTAGAAATTTGCCTCATGAAAAAATATGGGCTCTTTTGTGTGTGCAAATATGTGAGAAATAAAAAATATGCTCCCTATGTATCTTTAATTATGGAAGTCCTATTAATTCTGATCATTGGATCAACAAATTCAAACTTTAAATGTAAGAAAACATTTGTAATTTATGACATTGCTGGTCCTGAAAGAGGTTCAAGATAGGAACGTGGAAGATGGGGATTTTGAGTTTGTGAATGTTATCGATATAGATAATTAATATAAGAACAACATCCTATGCACTTATAGCCCACCCCCTTTTTTGTTTGTTTCCTTTTCCTAATAGATTGTAAGCTGTTTGGGACCGGGACCTCATCCTAACTCTGTATTAAAAGCTCTAAACTCTTGAACATAGATCTATCTCTTATTACATAATATAACTATACCCCTGTGTGTGTTCACACCTTGTAAAGCACTTCATACAATTGTGGTGCTAAATAAACACATTCACACATACAATAAAAATACAAACGTGCCACCAACACTGTTAAAAGTCATATAACAGAGGACATTAATTTGTTGCTTGCTCTCTGCAGAAATCCTTTCTCTGTGATTTGTGTCACGCTCAATTTTCTAACATATTACTATATCAACCTTTTGCATAATGCCTAGCGTTCCAAAAAAGATGGATGATGTACTCACAGTATGACAAGTGTGGCTGACTTGGCAGTTTCTATGCAGTTACAAAGTTTAGCCATTACAAGAGCAAGCAATTCTAACACAAGTGATTAGTGTTGATTATGGGCCAACTGCTGTACATATTAAGTTGTTCCGGACATCTCTGCAGGTATCCTTTTACTCTTACCTATTTCCATCGAATTGTCTAGTTTTTATACATATTAAACATTCATTAATTGACTCCAGATATTTATATTCCTGATATATAATTTGTTTTTGTATTTTAAAGAAAACACTAATTGAAAACCAAAAACAGTTACTTGTAATGTGCAACTATTTGCCGGATTTTGAGTTTTCAGATTACTCAGTGTATTTTTTTCTCAGCAGATACAGGCACTTTAACACTCTAAACAGATTAAGATCAAATAAATATAGCTATAAGACTGAATCTGCCATGTATGTTTGTGCTGCACAGATGACACTTGGACTGGATCAAAGAAGAATTAAAACTTCCCTAATGCCAAGTTTGTCCTCTGATCTTCCTCACTTCAGAAGGCCTCGGAAAGCAGTACTGCAATTTTCCTGATTTTCCAGCTGCCACCTTCTTACTGATCATATCACAAAGCAGGTTTTGGAGTGTTAGTTAACAAATCCATTCAAATCTCAGTACCCAGCTGACATTTATAAAGTCTTTTTCTATTGTATATAGTTCTTTGAATCTATAGGATTCTGTCTATTTAGGGCAATATTAAGCAGTTGTTGTGAACTGATACATAGTTTTAAGCTACACTTGAAAGCAGAGCACAAGGTCAGGTAAACATATTGTTTTCAAGGCTGAGAGAAAGAAAAAGTAAAAACCGTGACTACAGTTGGGAAACTGAAAATTGTCCAATTTTACTCTGGTGCCCACCTCACTGATGATCTTCTCCTTGCTTGTATAAAGAATACAGAATTCAATGCAAATGCCAGTCACTAGAAAAGGTGAACTCCACCTCATCCACAGTTTTAATATGGACTGGGAGAGCAACAACTCTCTCAAAGCATGGGAAAGGTTTATACAATATGTTGAGCTCACATTCAAATGTCCCCTCAAAAGAAGATTAAATAAGTGCTGTTATTTATTACTATGGTTTGGAGAGAATGTAAAGGACAATGCATGGGGAGGCATGACAACAGAAAATGCAGTCAGAAATTGTGCATACACTAAAGCTGGCCATAGACGTAAAGATTTTTGAAAGATCCAATAGTTATTGTGAGACCACGATTGTCTCAAAACGATCGTTTAAATGCCTGATGTGTCCATCAACTAAAAAGACCATTTCAGGCGATATTGCCAGCAAAACTGAAGGATCGCAGCCTGCTTTGCCCTGCAAACATAGGTAGATTGCATGGCGACCGATAAAGATTTTCTAACCTGGCCGATCAATCATCAGACCAATGTCGGAAGAAAAATCGTAAAATGTACGATCGTTTGTATCCCACTAACAGCACGATAATTTGACAGATTGGTCGGACTTCCCTAAGATCGGTCGTTCGGCAGGGAAATATTGTTGCGTCTATGGGGAGCTTAACAATGCACTAATAACATGTGACAAGTCTAAATCTTGCACTTAGAGTCCTTACAAGAGAGATTAATAGGTCAAGGCATACATCACACTCTTAACCAAGCAGCTAATACTGCACAATCTACTGAACAGGTCAGGCATAATGTATACTTATAGTAAAAGTGGTCACTACCTTAGGCTAGGACTACACTAGGCGGTTCTCGGACTGCGGAGAAAAGGAGGCAGAGAATTTGCTTGTCCCCTGTTGCTGTTCTGATTGATATGCCTGCACACAGAAGCATAGTCTACACTCAGTTGCTGTCATACGTCATACGTCCTTTTAAAGTTAAATAGAAAAGTGTACAATGCAAAGAGACAGCTATAGAATTAATCAATAGAATCACAATGTGTGCAAAAATGTAGAGAACATTCATTATAGAGCACAACACAAAGCTTATGGTAGCCTGTCAAGGTCTGCTAGTTTTCTGTATTCTTTGCAATATTATTCTGTAAAAAGCCATTCAATGTCATCTGCAAATGGCTTGAAATGAAAAAAAAAATACTCTATCCATCATTCAGTACTACAATACAGTAAAAGATTTATTTGGGTGCCGAGAAAAGTCCTCTGTGTTAACATTTTCAGACCAATTTGTTTTTAAGGAGTAAATACAGAATCCTCTAAGGATTTGATTATACCTGGTGCCTTGATATGGTGTTCTGATATATACACTATTTAACTTTCAGTAACAAATGCTCTAACAACCCGGACGTAGGGGCAGATTCACTAAAGCGCGAAGCGTCTAACGCTAGCGCTAATTCCCCAGCGTGACGTCATTTCGCAACCGCAAATTCTGCCGAAGTTTTGCTAGCGAAGTAGATAGACTTGCGCAACTTTGCACCCTTACGCCAGGCAAAGTTGCTCACTGACGAAGGATCGTAACTTCGCAAATTCACGAAGATGAGCATTTTCCTCAACGTTAGCACTTACGCTAGACTTTACTTCGCCTGGTCAGACCAGGCGAAGTTCAATACAATAGATAGGAGGTTGAAAAAAAAAATGTAAAATTTTTTCTAAGTACCAAAAAACGCTGGCGTATTTTAGCATAGGAGGTAAAAAGATCGATATTTTTTTTTGGGTGGTTACCCTCCTTCCTCCCCTACATTTCCTAACATATGGCAACTCAAATATACACACTATAAACAACTTTATTTAATGTATTAAAGGTTTCCTGGGCTTGTGTAGTGGAATATAGTGGCTGTAACATATACTTCTATTTTAAGTTAAGTTCCCGCCATATGCAAATTAGGCATCACTACCATAACTGCACTCTGCCTGGCGAACGAACAGTAGCGCTACTTCGCTAACGTTCGCCGCCCTGAGCGAAAATTCGCATCTTAGTGAATTTGTGTAGTGCTGGCGAAAATTCGCCTAGCGAAGTGCAGCGAACGCTAGCGAAACCAACGTTAGCGATTTTGCCCCATAGAGTCCAGCTAACTGCGATAGTCGTTCTATAAGTACAAACTATGTTAGGGCTCTAACACACACACGCAGGAGCACAGAAGTTAATAGACCGCACCTATTGTGACTATAGTAGTGGAATACATAAAAGAGCCCCTGAGGAAGAAAGCATCAAAAACACCCATATGTAAAAGTCCTTAGAAAAATGTTACCAGTTTTACTGGTCACACAATTCTATAGTGTCTTATAGGACATGTTTTGTCCTACAAAAGTGGCTTTTCTTCTGACTACATGTGCTATTTAAAAAAAAAAATGCCATCTGACATTTTGTCTGAAAAATAGCAAAATAGCAGTTTGCTCTTTTTCAAACGTTTTATTGCCAGTCAAGGATGAGAGGCCAGAAATGCCATTTTCCATAGCTATAGCGGAAAAGTTTATATATATCTGATTTTCTGTATGACAGTCCTGTCACAAAGCATACCATTATTTGTATTCCAGAGTATTTGACATTTAGAGAGATACAGTAGAAAATGGCAAATGCAAGCTGAGTGTATATATTATAACTAGTTTACAGTATTTAAAATGGAATAAATCATTATAAGCAACTGTTAATTATTGTTGCAAATGAATACAAAAAGTATAAGGTTCCATATTATTTTACATGAAATTGGCATGTGGAGATTTCTAACTTAATGACCTTTTGGGCTCTATGGAATTATACAGTACAAATAAGCTGGTAACTCAGCATGGCACTGATGAATATCACTCACACCACCCAACCTGGTTGGCACTTATTAGTCATCTGGTTTGCAGGCTTGATTGTAAGCATTACAATATGAAACTCAGCGTATAATTAAGTATAATCCCATTAATCAAACACAATGCAATATAATTATTTACTACTTATGAAATAAACATGAAAGCTTGCAACTAAAACCCTTTCAGTATTTCAGTTGCATCTAATAACCTTCAAAGCAGGAACATTTTAATTTTCAAACCAATCAATCATTATTGCAAGTAGATAAGGACCACATTAAGGAGTGGTACACCTTGAAGTTCATTTTTAGTATGTTATAGAATGTCCTATTCCTATCAACTTTGCAATTAATATTCAATATTTAATTCAATTATTTGCCTTTCTAAATTCTTTCGAGTTGTATCTTGCTATTCATTTGTTCATATTCTAGTCTGACATCTCACTGCCTGGTTGCTAGGTAAATAAGACCCTAGCAACCAGATACCTGCTGAAATACCAAACTGAAGAGCGGCTGAACAAAATGCAATCAAATGCTTTGAAATTGACCCCAATTAATTTATTGGTGTAAGAAGAAAAAAAAAATCAAAAATTGACTCTAATGCATTTGTGGAAAAAAAAATTCATGAAAATTGGCCATTGACTTCAATGCTTTTTGCATAAACCACAGCTCCACTTTGTTTCCTGCAGTTTCGATCATTTAGGCTGTCAGGCTGAATGAACAGAACACTGGGACGGTGACCATACATTTAGTCAGCAGGCTACCATGGTTACCACAGTGGACGTCTGAGCAAGTGTATGCCCACCTTTATCTAATCTGGTATCACAAGCTTATCTTTTGAGTTCACCCTTTGTTGCTGGGCAGAATTTCATGTATATATTATAGATGTATTATAGGGGAGGTAAATGAGTTGCAGGGCTCCTTGGTGTCAGTGCCCCTATATTTTGCACCTTGCAGGCAATTCATAAAAGCAAGCTGGGTTGGCATATTGGTTCAAGTTGATACGGGCTCTTAGCTTTGTAGTAGCAATCTTTTTTATTCACATTTTTAAATGGACTATTATTTCAAGCACGTATATTTTAAAATGAAACATCTCAGGGTGCACTAATTTAAATTATTACCATCTGTGTTTGTAAGGCTCTAGAAGACCAATAATTGTTTTTGAGAGATCTAACCAATACCTCAGTTTTCTTTGCCATCTACAAATGCTTCAGTTATGCACCAATTAACACCTGATAACATGTCTCCTGCACATAGTTGCTTCCTGTATACAAGGAAAATTAGAGGTTAGAACATATCATTTTTTTAAATAATGAAATAAAAAGTGCAAGCATGAGTAAAAGGTAATTTCAAGGCAATTCTTTTACTAATGACACCCTATACAGAGCTTGTACAAACAAACTAATGGGATCCAGGAGCTAAAACATCGGCAAATGTTGTAAATCTACAGTTCTCCACCAGGTTGGAGTGGGTGGAGAAGCATGACAGATTGGGAGAAGGAGAAGAACAAACTGGTGGCAGGCAGTGAATTAGAACAAACTGGAGCAATATGAAGCAGGCAGAAAAGCGTGACAGACTAAAGCTGAATGTAGAAGCATGACAGAATGAAGCTGGGTGGAGCGGGTGGAAAAGCAGGACATATTGGAGCAGGATGCAGCAGGCAAACTAAATAAATGAATGTTGAATTAATAAATTGTTCAGAGTGTTCTTCTAAGCATATTTACATAATTTTTATACTGTGCTAATTTCTCAAGGCATAGTTAATATCTTTAAATGAAGGGAACACATTAGGCATAAATAATATGTCTGAAAAATCTCCATGTTCTCCACATGTTGTTCAGAAGCCTTTGCTTTTTGAATGCTATTATCAGATGAAAAAGCAGCACTTTGGGTAAATTGTTCAGTTGCATGACAGGTAGTAGACCACAGTCATTTGCATGGGTATTATATTCATGAAAAAATAGATGACTTTGAATTATAATACTGTAATTGGAAGCGTTAAATAAATGTTTATTAAACAATATGTTCTTGCAGAGAGGAAAGATACAAAAAAAATAAGCTTTTTGTTTGCTGTAGACCATGTTAATCAAAGTAGCTTTGTAAAAATGTTCTTTATTTGGGTTTTAGAACAAATCAGATTCCTGTTCTGGCCATGAACTAATATTTTGATATTTTGATCTCAAGTAGTGATGGCGAAAACGGGATAGAATTTCTTGCGTAGTTTTCGGGGTTTTTTTTTACGCCAGTGAATTTTCGCCAGGCGGATTTTCTGCCCAGTGTTGATAAACAGGCCCCAGTATTTATTTAAAGAAGTAACCATAAAAATCATATCTCACATTGCTGTCCAATTGAAAATTAGTCTACAAAACTGGATGCATTTCTGCAGTTCATTTCACTCCCAAGTCTCCTACTTAGGGGCACATTTACTAATGGTTGAATTTCGAAGTGAAAAAAACTTCGAAATTTGACCATCAAATTTATTTGAATTTTCACTTCAACCCTTAGTAAATGTGCCCCTTGGTGTAATAGATTTCATTGCACAACATCAACATTTTAATGTAATTCACCCAGCCAGCATGTTGTTTATAGCATTATCTGTCCATTGCACAATTATTTATCGATGCACATAATTTTGCTGCTGTTGTGTGATCTACTCAGCTGTGACTCTTCAATCATGCTAGGATGTATTCACATGTACAGCAATGGGTGTCAGGGTAATATAAAAGCATAGGCATGGTAAAGCTTTGCAAGCAATCAGATGGTAGCATTTCCTTGTCAATTGCAATAAGTATTGAAAGCCATGCATTTTGTATTTTATTATATTGATACATGTATATCTATACATTAAGGGGCACATTTACTACCAAACAACTTTCAAATTTTTCCATGAATCTAAAAATGTCATGCAACAATTCAAATTGTGAAACTTTTTCGAATTTGACACTTGACTCGTGCAACTTTTTCAAATTGAAGCCCGAAGACCTTGACTTTTTGGGATTATCGAAGAAAACCCAGCGCAGATCACAATGTTTAGAAACATATTCAAAAGGGCCATCTGCCATTGACTTCTACGGGTTTTCGTTGTAGTATTTTCTGATTTGGATTTGGAAAATTTCACCTTTTTTTTCCTCTACAAATTCAAGTTCAATGATAAGTCTAGTTTTAGTAAATGTGCCCCTAAAAACTATACATACATCGATCATTTTTATATATCTATAAATGATATATAGGCTTCAATGTAAAACTTCGGCATCTAAAAGCTGCCGAGTTTGGGTAGTAGTCAATGTAATGCATTAATGTGTTTTTTAAATACATTGTTTTTGCTTTTTTAACCCATTGAAAATGATCAAATTTGAGCTATAATTTTTTCTATAGATTTTTTACATTTGAATTAATAAGTACCGTAAGCAAGCATTCAAATTATCTTAAAATTAGTTTATTTGAAGTAGAAAAAAATCTCTAACGTTACACAAACTTGAATTTTGATAATTCCATAAATTTATACATCTATACATTTGGGGGTTTATTTATCAAAGGTCGAGTTTTAGGGTTTTTTTTATACCTCAAATGAAATCAGTAAAAGCAGTTAAGGTCCCATAGAAATCAATGACAGCTTAGCTGATGCTATTGGACTTTTTTTTAGCCATTACGGTTTTTAGAGCGGTTCAGATTTTTTTTGCTAATAATCCTAAAAAAACTGAAAAAATTTAGAGGTTTTTAGAGAGATTCATATTTTTGTTTATATCTTTTAATAACATTCATGGCATTCATAGTTTTTGAGAAATAGAGTTGAATCTAGGTTTCGAAAAGCTCTAAAACCACTAAAATTCGATTTTTAATAAATGGGCCTCAATCTATTTCATTTAGAGGCCTATTTATCAGCAGTCACGTTTTAGTGATTTTAGAAACCACAACAAAACTCAGTTTCTCTAAAAACACGAATGTCATGAAGTGTATTAAAAAATGCAAATTTAAAAAGCAAGAGTTGAAAAAAAAAAAAAACACTAACTAGTCAGACAATTACTAGTGAAGAGAAATGAGAAATCTCTCAAAGCCCAAATTGGTTAAAAATGGTACAATATGGTCAGAGCAGTTCTCCTTGGATTTTGTAGGACCTTGACAACTTTTACCTTGAAGTTTTACAGAAAAATTGAAAAAAACATGAATTTTTAGACATTCCTGTAAAAAAATAGAAATTTGATTGTTGGTAAGCAGGTCCATAAATGTGTACATCATCTGCACATTTAATTTATATTATCTAAATATTTAGGGGGTTATTTATCAAAGGTCTAATTTTAGAACTGTGTGAGGTTTTTTTTATACCTCACATGAACTCACAACTCTAATTTTTTCTGATTTAGGAAAACACTTGAATGGCAAAAACCTCAAATCAGTGAATTTGAGGTGAACAACCCAAAAACTAGAATTGATAGTTCTCTGAGGGAAAAAAAATTAATCAAGTGAAACTCACCAAAGAAAAACTCGAACATCATGAAGGATATTACCGTAACATCTTCACATGGTTCAGGAGACCCTTGCCATTGATTCTACATGACCTTGACAGGTTTTAGCTGGACCATTTTCAGATTCAAGCTATTTCCAGCTTCAGAGTATAATAAATCTTGAAAAATATTAGTTTGTTTTCAAGCCTGAAAAATTAAAGTTTATTCTTTTTAAAGGGGTGGTTCACCTTCAAGTTAACTTTTAGTATATTGCAGAAAGGCCAATTCTAAGAACTTTTCAATTGGTCTTCATTATTTATTTTTCATAGTTTTTTAATGATTTGCAATTTTCTTCTGTTTCTTTGCAACTTTCAAATGGTGGTCACTGACACCATCTAAAAACAAATGCTCTGTAAGGCTACAAATGTATTGTTATTGCCACTTTTTATTACTTATCATTCTATTCAGTCCATCTCCTATTCATATTCCAGTCTCTTATTCAAATCAATGCAGGGTTGCTTGGTTAATTTGTATCCTAGAAACCAATGAAAACCAAATGAAAATTGTCTCAGAATATCACTCTCTACATTATACTAAAAGTTAACTCAGGTGAACAACCCCTTTAACCCAAAGATTCAAGTTTTGACTGAAAACTACCCTCAGAAACGCAAAATTTTCAGGTTAAATACAACTCAATCATTACTAAATCTGGCCGTAAATCTTGACATTTTTATCAATGTTTGAATTTCAGTTTTTACAGCAATTTGAGTTTTTAGAGCTAAAACTTTAAAAAATGAGAATTCGGCATCTGAAAGCTGCCAAGCTGCCAAATTATTGTCAATAGCAATTATCCTTCAAAACTTTTTGATTTTTTTTTTTTTAATCTTTCAATAAATGAGCCCCTAAATGCATACATAATCACACTTCTACTATTCCTGAAGACTCTGGGGCAAATTCACTAAAGTGTAAATTGTCTAAAGCGTGTCTAATTCGCCAGCGTGACGTCATTTCGCAAATTCACTAACACCGAGCGCAACTTCGCACCCTTACACCAGGCGAAGTTGCGCACTGATGAAGGATCGTAATTACGCAAATTCACTAAGATCTTTCACTCAGACTTTACTTTGCCTGGTCAGACGAGGCGAAGTTCAATACAATAGATAGGAGTTAGAAAAAAAAATGGTACAATTTTTCTAAGTCCCAAAAAAACGCTGGCGTGTTTTACCATTGTAGGGTGATAGTCTGAAAAAGATCGATATTTTTTTGGGGGGGGGTTACCCTCCTTCCCACCACATTTCCTAACATATGGCAACACAACTATACAGGGGGCACATGTAGGGCAATAGGACTTTATTTTTTTTATTAAAGGTTTCCTGGGCTTGTGTAGTGTAATGTAGTGGCTGTAACATACACTTCTATTATACTTTGAAATTCGCACCGTATGAAAATTAGGCATCACTAGCGTATATGCGCTTTGCCTGGCGAACGAACGGTAGTGCTACTTCGCTAACGTTCGCCGCCCTGAGCGCAGTGAATTTGCGTAGTGCTGGCAAAGTGCAGCGAACGCTAGCGAAGCCGCTAGCGAATTTTCACATCTTAGTGAATTTGCCTCTCTGTGTCTTGGAACACAGAAGTAATGTAGAGAGCAAGACTACATAGGTACAGGTCCTACAATGGTAACATTTTGCAGGATAGGGTCAGGTTAAGGTTTTGTGGGTAAGGGTCAGTTGCGTGTTGAGTTTTTCCTGACCCGCACATCACTACTATACTTTGTAAGACTTCCCCTCTTCCTGCAATTTTCCCCTAAAACCATGGTAAAACAATGGTAGAACCATGGTAAAACCATCAAGAAAAAAAATAATAATTTTGTTTGCAGTTAGCTACTCAATTAACAATTAGTTAAAGCCCAAATCCTTTTTTTTCAGCCAAATACAGAATCATTCACAAAGGATTTATCTGAATTCCAAACCAAATCTGCCAAAGACTTTGAATTTGGCTAAACACCACCATATATTTACAATATGGTGCATGCCAACAAGAAGCTGGCTGGTAATCATTCAGATATTTACTCAGTGAACCTTTATACACATCTGGTGCTAATAAGAACAGCTAACAGGCTAAGGGCTGGGGCAGCCAGGGAGATTCGGGGCGATTCTGTCGCCTGGCAATTAATCGCTGGCGACAATCTCCCCGAACTGCCGTCTCACAGTCCGCCGCCTGTTTAAATAAAAAAGCGTTAACGCTAATACACACGTGACGCGGCGATTTCCGGAATCGCCCGAAGTTTCCTCACGAAGCAACTTCGGGCGATTCCGGAAATCGCCACGCCATGTGTGTATTAGCGCTGGCGCTTTTTTATTTAAACAGATGGGACGGACAGGGATAAGGCAGTTCGGGGAGATTGTCGTCATCGATTAATCACCAGACGACAGAATCTCCCTGTCTGCCCCAACCCTAAGGGCCTTGTGTTTATAAAGTGCAGGACAGGATGCAAAGAGCAAAAACAATAGTTGGTCACACACTTTGGAAAGGATAATTAATTCAACTGCTAGCTGTAGCCATGAATGATCTTTATGTGTGTCTTTTGATGTTTGAATGATTCTTCTTCTGTAAACCGTTCTAGTTCTTATAGATTTGAAAACTACTTTCTTCCAGTTGCAGTTTTCAGATATCTTTACAAGTGTTTAATAGGATTTAGATTCTGAATAATTGCTGAAAATTTGCAGAGACCAGTGTTCCATATTTAACTATGCCTCTACGCTTTTTGAAGACCTGCAATGGAGACCCAGATTTCTGATACTGTATACAGTATTGTACTCCAAAATAGTCTTTTGATTTCTTTGCAATGAATATTTTCAGATTCATGGCATCCAGTTTCAGGGGCAGCAAAGTGAGCCTCCTTTAAGTTTGACTATGCTGGATTTTCCTTTAAACAAAAAGATATGTTAAGTACATTCTCCTAGAAGAATTTTGGCTTATATACTACAGTAAGCAGACAGACCTTCCAGGGTCTCCTACCATACAGCCTCCATAAATTGAGTTGGCAAAGGATGGTGCAAACTGAACCTGTTGTACCTTGGGTCTGAAGGTTGGCTTGAATCGACTTTTATCATAATCTGAACACATTTTTTCTGCAGTCCTTGATGACTTTTTCTCTTCCATCAATGTACAGGAAGACTGGCTACAGTGCCACCGGCCTCAAGATTCCTGACAATCTTGCATACAATTGACACAGGAACATTAACATCTCTAAAGATAGACACATAGCCTTGTAACAGACAATTCTAAGTTTTTCTTATTTTTCTTTATGTGCAAAATTATTACAGAAATATTTGTGTTTCTCTTTGACTGAGTGACTGAAATATAATTAAACAAGAGGCTTTTTGGCACCTGCACAAATGAATGCGTTTTAAAATAATAAAAATATAACGCAGTGTTGCCTAGCACTGGTAAAACTTCAGTGTTTGCTTCAGAAACATTGTTTATATAAATAAGCTGTTGTTTAGCCATGTGGGGAAAGCAATTCAAAATGCTCAGGTTACACAGCAGATAGCAGATAAGTTCTGTAGAACATAATGGTGTTATCTGTTATCCACTATTTAACATGTGCCATTTAGCCTTTTTTCAATTTCCACCATTGTTACACAGCAGCTTGTTTATATGAACTATAGTAATGTTTTACCAGTGCAGGTAAACACTTTTATTTTTTTTTGCCGTTACTGTTCCTTTAAATGAAAATTCACCTTTCTTAGCAAAACTGTAATAACACATAAAACATGACCCTAAACCCCCCAGAAATGTGCTCAGACTTACCATAACCTGACAAATTTTTGTGGTAATTAGGGGGTTGGCCACAAAAGGGCATGGCCAAAAAGATTTTGCAGCAATAACAGAGGCAGAACTTCGTATCCCTTTTTCTGATTGTATTGACTCCTGTTTGTTCTATTAAACGAATGGTACTGTTTAAAAATAACAACTTGGTAAATAGATAGAAACATTTTTTATTTTGCATAGCCTAATATAGTTAGTTAGCCAAAAATGTAATGTATAAAGGCTGGAGTGACTGGATGTCTAACAGAACACTACTTCCTGCTTTTCAGCTCTCTCTGAGTTAGTCAGTGAATTGAAGGGGGGCCACGTGGGACATAACTGTTCAGTGAGTTTGCAATTGATCCTCAGCATTCAGCTCAGATTCAAAAGCAACATTTATGACCCATGTGCCCCACCCTCTATTTACCCAGTTATTAGTTTTATACTGAACAATTCATTTAATGTATTGTTCTATTGCAAAGCACTACAAGCACAAGTAACACTTTATAAATAAAAAATATACATACTATAAATGTACAACATTTGGGGGTTATTTACAAAACTTTTGTTCTTTCTGGCTAAGGGTTTTTGGTGGAAAACCTAATTTATGTAGGGGGGGAAACAAGTTTTTCAACATTAATTATACCCCAAAGCTGCTAAAAAAAAAAATCTGCCATCTCAAACAATTTAAATATATTGTGATCTGCATTGGGATTGGTCTGATAATCTGAAAAATTGGGGTGTTTCAAGCGATAACCCTAAAAAAATTGAGCAATTTGGGCATCAAATCTGATATGTATGATTTCAGTTTTTGCTTGATTTTATCAAGTCTTGTACTGACCGTAATTTTTCGAGTTATTTTATTAGTAAATAAGTTTGGTCCAGCTTGGTTTAATAAAAAGATGAGAAAAATATGAATTTCAGTATATCACCCCCTTGATGTCGCAAGAATATTTTTTATTGAGTTATTGAGTTGAATTGTTAAAACAAACCACACACTGCCATCTACTGGAAAATTATAATAATGCATTACTTGAAAATCTTTACTGCATATTTGTAAAATTGTGTAAGAATAATACTGCTGCTTACCTTTCTATACCAGCTTCTTTTAAAGGAAACAATTACACATCCATTAACACCAAGGGGAGCATTTAATAAAATCAGAATTTATCTCATTTTATTTAAAAAAAAAAAACACGGTCCAACTCCTATGCCGATTTTGGCATATTTTTTTATGAATAAAAAACTTGATTTAATCAGATTGCACAAAACTTGATAATATCAAGTAAAAACCCAATTCCTGAATGGCTTGAATTTTTGCCCAAAAAAGTAGATTTTTTAGCTAAACCCAGTGCAGACCATGAAAACTTCAAATTGAGATAGGTGCCTCTCCCACTTCAACATTGACAGATATTTGGATTCAGGCTTGTTGCAGCATGGGGGGGGGTTATAATAAATCTTGAAAATATTTTTTTTTTTTTCACTAAAAATTTGAGTTTAGTGAAAAATGTTTTTTTCCATATTTCATAACTAAACCTTTAATACATAACCTCCTGAATGTTTTGTCTTTACTCATAGCTGGAACTTTAACTTCCATCCTTGCTGTTTTAACCTGCCTCTAAGGCAGAGGTTCAAGAGCCATGATTATAGCCTCCGCATATTTATTTGGATGAAATTAGCAGTCAGTACTACCATAAATCATATCAGTAAAAGCACAAGATCTGGTGGCATATATATTCTATTTATCTGCTTAGTAGCCAGATGCAAGGTGAAAACCGCACATGACACCTGCAATTAAAAATTAAGAAATCAAATTATTAAAAGAAAATCCAAATGATTACACTGAAGAAATGTGGTTTTCTTTTCCTTGCTGAACTAAACTAACCTCTTACAGGTTTTTGGAAAAGAAATTAGATTGTTAGTAAATCAGTCCCTAAGATTTTTTCAATATTGTTTAAAAAGGTACACGCAGGAGTTTAGCAAATGATGCAATTGTTTTTACAAATAACTGTCATGATACAGGCCTGTAATAGCTAATAAAACAGGCCAAGGTATCATGAAGAAGCATGTCTTAGCTAAATTAGACACATAACAGGCCTCTCTTCTGGTCTGGAGCCATTTGTAACAGGATCACAACTGCTTATGCCCTTCTCCAAGTCCTGGCTGATAAGAGCCATAAGATAAGAAGGGGGGAAGGTCCAAGGAGGGAGAACTTAAAGTTCACATAAAGGCTTCTCACAGGTGAAGGGAAGGTCACAAATAACACAACCAAAAACATATTCATCCTCACAGAACCCAGACCTGTTGTACCAACAGCGTTAAAAACTGGTGATGGGTTCAAAGTAATATTAGCTTTCAGATGAGACCAAACATGACTAGGTTTGGTACTCTGTTTATCAGATGTGAATATCAGGGCAGGGGCAGGTCACACAGTATTGATGTTTAGTATCTATGGAATCCAGGAGAGAATTCATAACCAATGAATATAATATCATATCTCTCCTATGTTCCTATAGGGAGTTATGATAATTGTATTCTTGGTCCAGTTCCTTCTCAGAGGAGGTCATAAAAACTGTGTCCTGCTAGGCCACGCCCCCATATATTCCTGAGGGAGGGGGGAGTGTGCAGTTACCCGATGCCCTGAAATCACTGATAAATAGTCAGCTCTTCTGACTAACATTTGGATTTACTTTGGAGGACCAATTGCGATTGGAAGTTATCCCATTTGTTTCCCCTTGCCTCCAGGACCAGGAATTTTATATCTTAACTACAAGGTACAGATTTATATTACAGGGAAAAAGGAAATAATTTTTGAAAATTTTGGATTATTTGGATAAAATGAAGTCTATGGGAGATGGCCTTTCCATAATTTGGAGCTTTCTGGATAACGGCTCCCATACCTGTACAGAGGCTCTGCATAACAGGATGGATAATTCTCCAACATCCTCCTGTAGACCTACATACGTATAGAACTGTTCTGCTTGTTGCAGGTACTGGTCATCTTGAATAGTCACTGAAATATCCATGTTTGACTCATTAGCTTCACAGTACTTGGTGCCAATAACTTGACTGAGAAGTTTGGCAAAGAGTCTGTATTAATATTTATTCAAACAATAGTTGGTGAGAACATAAATAACAGATTTCATGGTATAAACTGGTTATCAAATTAGTTCTTTAAGTGCAGGTTTAAGTTAGTGCCATTCCGCGAGTACAGGAGCAGAAACATTGCCTGTCATTGTGAGGACAAAAACTGCTGAGGGGAGCAAAGTCATATCATGGATTCAGTATAGTTCAGCAACACCTTTTTTTGTGTTCTATATTCAGTCAGTGCCGAGTCTGCTCTGTCTTTATAATCATTAGAAAGGTTAATAGACCCAAGAATGCCAGAACACTGCCAGATGAAGAAAGCAGAGTGCCCACTGTCAGGGTTAGGGAATTTAGTTGATGGGCCAAAGTCCATAAAAATTAGCCTGTTAAGATTCAGTATATTATTTAGACTGCAAAAGGTAAATCATTTATAATTTCAAATAAGTAGCCCTATTAATTTATTTGCTGAAGGAAAATTCCATGTGAGTCAATGACTGGCCAATAACTTATAGGGCACCAATCAAGACAAAAAAGTTTCCAAACTGAAGGTATAAACAGGGATGCAACCCAAATAGAAGAAACAATAATATTTTTGCAAGGCTAGCACTCCTTGCCTTTACAGTATCTATACATACTTTCTTGCATGACATTAAAGGCAAAACATGCATCATCATAATTTGGTTTCCAGTCTGAAACAGAGACAGAGGAAATCTGTGGGTATGGCGCATAAGGAGTGAGAATAACAGTTGCATATGTGAAGAAAAAAAGTTATAGCGAAATAAACAAAAAAATATATAACGGTGATAATTACTGTATCTCAATGGCAAATGAAGACCACAGTTTGGGCATTATAGGTGCATACCTATTGCTGCCTTAAATTTTTTTTGGCAAATTGGTTTCAATTGGATATCTGACCAGTACTGGACAGAGTTTTAAATTTAATTGAAAGCAGAACTCCACATAAACATAACTTAAGATTTTTGAAAAGTAAACATAATTTCAAGCAACTTTGCAATATACATCAATTAAAAAATATGCAGGCTTTTCATAATTTTTAACGGTTTGGAACAGTTCCCTAAGTCTAGCCCCCTGCTTTCCTGCTGATCTGTCTGACTACTAGTACTTTGTTTCAGCAGCAATCGGTACTTAGTATATATTCTCCAAAGCCCACAATTCCCTGCAAACTTTATGTCAATAAAGAATGGAACATCACAGTGCAATGCATTGTGGGTTATGTACTTCATGCATGCTGTCTGTAAGCGGTGGAGAAGTTGTTACAATTTACAATGTAACATCAGTGTTCAGTCCCATCTTACCTGCCAGGATTTCAAATGATTCAGAAAGAAAAGACCAGTTAAACAGCTGGATTTCAGCATAGAAAACGGCATTTATTCATACTTGTTGAAGAAACAGGTAAAACTTGATGGGTATATTAGGGGTTTCTGTGTTATGTGGGCCTCTTTATCAAATTTTGTTTTGGAAGCCAAAGTTCCCCTTTAAAAATGACTTTCAATTAACTTTTTTGGTGCAAAACAAAATTCAATTTTAAAGGAGAAGGAAAGGTTTAATCACTAGTGGTTACCAAATTGATTGTAAACCTTAAAGGGATCCTGCCATGGGAGAAAAATGCATCAGTTAGTAGTGCTGTTCCAGAAGACGTCTGCACTGAAATCCATTTATCAAAAGAGCAAACAGATTTTTGTATATTTCATTTTGAAATCTAAAAAGGGGCTAGACATTCTGTCAATTTCCCAGCTGCCCCATGTCATGTGACTTGTGCTCTGATAAACTTCAATCACTCTTTATTGCTGTACTGCAAGTTGGAGTGATATCACCCCCTCCCTTTCCCCCACCCAGCAGCCTAACAAAAGAACAATGGGAAGGCAACCAGATAACAGCTCCCTAACACAAGATAACAGCTGACTGGTAGATCTAAGAACAGCACTCAATAGTAAAACCCATGTCCCACTGCGTACTATTCAGTTACATTGAGAAGGAAAAACAACAGCCTGCCAGAAAGTAGTTCCCTTCTAAAGTGCTGGCACAAGTCACATGACCACGGGCAACTGGGAAATTGACAAAATGGCTAGCCCCATGTCAGATTTCAAAACTGGATATAAAAAAACTCTGTTTGCTCTTTTGAGAAATGGATTTCAGTGCAGAAGTCTACTGGAGCAGCACTATTAACTGATGCGTTTTAAAAAAAACATGTTTTCACATGACAGTTTCCCTTTAAAGCTCACATTCACTGTGAACAGAACCACCCTGATGAACTACTGTAGGAGTGTCTTGTCTTTTGCAGCTCCCTGTGAAGCCTAGGGGTGCATATGCAGATACGACACGAGAGATCCCTGGTAAACAGAAGAAGATGTTGATGTGTTTTCAGCCAACCTGAACACTGGCCTGGGGTCTCAAGACAGCCAATATAATCACTAGGCATAACTAACAAATTGGCACTCCCAAAGCATGAATTGGATATTTGACCAATAATTAAGGTGACTCCTAGCATGAACTCATCAGAATCATTAATCCCAATGAAAATGCAACATGAGGGATTAACAATTCAGACAATTGTTTTCCTGTCTAGAACATTGTTATATTATGTATAATATATCAACTGAAAGAAACTTGCATGCAGTTACAGATTTGATGGTAAGTACATTTACAGAAAGCTTTTTCACAAGAAACATTATGATTTTAAATCACTTTTAGGGAATCAATCCTAAAAGTAGTTTTCAGCTTGTAGAACAGAGCTTTTTTTTTTTACATTGGGGGATTAAATAGGGCACTTTTTAGATACATAAACATGTGGGTCCCTACTGTAGATATTGTACGATTCTCTAAACACTAAACAAGACAGTTAGTATTCTGGTGTACAAGAATAACAGTGTATGCAGAAAAGGGCACAAACATACACAGCTCATTATAGCTAAATCACAGGGTTACTGCAAAGATTTTTTTTTTTAATTCATGTTTAAAAAAAAAGAAGTTTTATCCATGACCAACAATGAATGAAAAAACAAACTCTGTATCATTGCTATTATTATTCTCCAAATGATATTTGTGGTGTCTTTTCCTGCTGCATCTTGTGTAAGTCCCTGGCCCTGTTCTTCAAAGATTCTGCTTTTTCATCATTTTTTGCCACTCCGTCGCCAAGTTTGTATATGCGGCTGGCATTTGCACATCCCCACACATGCCCCAGACTGCAGGCTTTCTCAGAAAAATGCAAGGCCATGTTCATATCCTTGGGGATACCAGGAGCTCCTTGTAAGTATATGGCACTGAGGTTAAAACAGCTTGCTGCAAAGCTGCCATCACAGGCTTTGTTATAATAATCTCTGGCTGTTATAGCATCAGATTTCTCATCATTCACTCGTCCATCATGAGCTAATAATCCTACATTATGGCAAGAATCAATGGATTTTTTCCCACCTTTGTTACATGATTTCAAGAAACAACCATATGCAGCCTTCAGATCTACTGGTAACCCACCTAGAAGAAAAGAAAACCAATATATTATACTACATTTGCTAAATTAGAACAGGGATGCACCAAAGCCATACATTTTTTTTTATTAGTTAGTCCAATAAAAATAGTCCAGCAAATTTAATCCACACTTTAATAAGCATATTTAAACAAAACAAAGTGTTAAATGTAACGGTCGATTAGGTTCTATTAACCCGCGCTACAAAAAAACAAAAAACCTGTCTTTGTGCAGGGTATACAGATGAGCTACTTTGTGGAGGGTCTATAGATGAGCTACTTAAAAACAATGGTTTTAGTAATTGGAAATAAACAGACGAAAAGATGATCATGGATACAACCTTTAAGGGTAGAACTACACGGGCAATTTGGGTACAATCCGACGCGACAAAATCATGGCATCAAGTCGGATGCGCCGAAGATAAGGTGAGAAATAGAAATGTTGGTCGCACTCACAACATGCTTCCGACACAACATGACTTGTCAGATTCTTGCTGCAACTACAGACATTCCTACACGTTCCCTTATCTTCAGCACATCCGACTTGACAATTGTACTTCAGGGTGGCTTCAATGGTATGGTATTAAAGGGAACTTCACCCCAAAGCAATGAAGGTCATAACAAAACAAGTTACATAAAAGAGTCCTTATTTAAAACATTTTTCAGGCAATGCCTTTTCATGAAAATACATTATTCTACTAGTATTTATATCTGAATCATCTCATAATGAAATGCTGCTATTTTAAGTTGAACCATCCGATTGGCTTGTATCATGCACTGTGCACACACACAAACCCATGCCTCACACTCTTCTTTAAAGGGGTGGTTCACCTTCAAGTTAACTTTTAGTATATTGTAGAAGGGCCAATTCTAAGAAACTTTTCAATTGGTCTTCATTATTTATTTTTCATAGTTTTTTAATCATTTGCAATTTTCTTCTGTTTCTTTGCAGCTTTCAAATGGGGGTCACTGACACCATCTAAAAACAAAGGCTCTGTAAGGCTACAAATGTATTGTTATTGCCACTTTTTATTACTTTTTTACAGTCCCTCTCCTATTCATATTCCAGTCTCTCATTCAAATCAATGCAGGGTTGCTAGGGTAATTTGTACCCTAGAAACCAAATTGCTGACAATGCAAAATAGAGAGCTGCTGAATAAAAAGCTAAATATCTATAAAAACATAAACAATAAAAAATGAAAACCAATTGCAAATTGTCTCAGAATATTACTCTCTACATTATACTAAAAGTTAACTCAAAAGTGAACAACCCCTTTAAGGATGCCAAGCAAGATACAACAGATTTATTAAAATTTAAACTCAATATATGGGCCAATCTCGGACACTATGACTGATCAGCTGACAGGCTCTTCCTCATCTGCTGCTGCACCATGCACTAGGCAATGTGACACATCAGCAGAGGAAATGTTCAAATTTGCACAAACACGGAACTAACCAATATACATAGTAGATGGATATTAGCTTGGTTTGGAGAGCAGCCACCTTACATGCACAGATAATCTTACAAAATTTGTACAATTTTATCTGTGATTGTTTGGGGTGAACAACCTGAAAACTCAAATTGCGTTTTAACCAAAAAAAAAACCCTTCAAGCCCTAATTGATCTAGTTTTTGGACAAAAATTCACCAAAAAATAAATAAAAAATAAAAATGGTTCAAGTTTTTTTTTTTTTATATAACTGGAAAATGGATTTTGACCACAAAAAAACATCACAAACATTTTTGTGGAAAACACAACTCTATCCTTAATACATTTTCCCTTAAATCTTAAACAAGGTGCTGGGAATATCCAGTAGTCAGAGAACCATTCATTTTCATTTGGGTGGTCTTTACACAGTGCAGTGGTTCCTAAAATAACCTTAAAGAAATGGAACAGAAGGCACTTTGAATGGCAATTTGTAAATCAACAGAAACCACCCACTACAGACAGAAATTACCTGCAAGCATTTGTCTAAAGGTGGCCATACACGGGCCGATAAAAGCTGCCGACAGACTGAGTCTGCAGCTTATCGTCCAGTGCGTGACCCTCCGACGGCCTTACACGATCGATATCTGGCCGAAAGTCAGCCAGATGTATATGGGACGGGATTAATAATCCAGTCAGATTGCATCTGTTCGTTGATGCGGTCCTGTGATCCGACTGCCCGTACCTCCTCCGTTGTGATCCGATCGATCACCCACCTCAAGGTGGGCATATCGCGGGAGAGATCTGCTCATTTGGCGACATAGCCAAACAAGCAGATCTCACAGTATATGGCTACTTTAAAGGAACAGTTCAGGGTAAAGATAAAAACTGGGTAACTAGATAGGCTGTGCAAAATAAAAAATGTTTCTAATATAATTAGTTAGCCAAAAATGTAATGTATAAACACTGAGTGAATGGATGTGTGACATAACACAACTTCCTGCTTTTCAGCTCTCTAAATCTGAGTTAGTCAGCGACTTGAGGGGGGGGCCACATGGGACATAACTGTTCAGTGAGTTTACAATTGATCCTCATCATTCAGCTCAGATTCAAAAGCAACAGTTATGACCAATGTGGCCATCCCTCAATTCACTGATTGGTTACTGCCTGGTAACCAGTCAGTGTAAACCAAAAGAGGGAAAAAGCAAGAAGTAGTGTTCTGTTAGGTTAGACTTGCAGTCATTCCAGCCTTTATACATTACATTTTGGCTAACTAACTATATTGAAAACATTTTTTATTTTGCACACCCTATCTATTTACCCAGTTTTTACTTATACTGAACAATTCCTTTAAGTTAGTCACTTGTCAGGTGGTAGTTGCCTTGTAAAGCAAACTGCAGACTTTAGATTTCCATTACTTTCTGCTAATTAAAGAAACAAAACTGCTCTTGACAAGCATTTGGAATCTGTTCTTCTGTAATCGATTCATCATCCATATAATAACCTACAGTATGCAAATTCTGAAAATATTTCAAATATCCTCCAACATCATAAAAACATACTAAAACACAGACATATTAAATTTGTTGTCTACTTACTATAAATCCTCAAAAAAAAATTATCTTAGCTAGTTAAAAGGAAACCTTAGCAAGATTTTTATTTTATTACTTTCATTTAGAATTTATATATATTTATATATAAATATATATAATATATAAATATATATATATCGACCTCCGAAGAAACAGTCTTCAACTTAAGCACCTACACTCTCACGGATTCCGAATT
>CM044437.1:89980192-89996135 GCA_024363595.1 Xenopus borealis
TTAGTCCTCTAGTAAAAATTGTGGCCATTGACAAAAGCCCCTTAAGGTCAGGTTTGGTAAACCAAAAATCTGTGGCATTAACGTGTGTGTTAACAATTCGCATTCTGAGGAGTAATCCTTCCATGTCATCGAGGGTTCCACGTCTTCTCCTCTAAATTTAGGGTTACCTTGGCTGCGGGTACATAACCACCACATTGATTGGGTAACTGGGGAGCTTATTCAGTCGGGTTACGGGTGTAGGGATTCCTGCCTTGCTTCCACTGTAGTGCTGGCAGCTTCTTCCTTAGAGAAACACCCTCCTTTCAGTCTCCCTCCTGCCAAATTTCCTCCCATCAAGCCTGCCTCCAATTTCAGTTCTTCGGTACATAGTTCTCCTTCGGCAGTTCCACCCGATCAAAGAAAAGCAGCCGATAAGTCCCATTGGGAGGTGC
Source organism: Xenopus borealis (assembly GCA_024363595.1). Lineage (NCBI taxonomy): Eukaryota > Metazoa > Chordata > Amphibia > Anura > Pipidae > Xenopus > Xenopus borealis. The sequence continues at coordinate 89,980,624 of CM044437.1, forward strand.
CCAAATATCTGGTTGGGGACTTAGTTTGGGTTTCCACAGGGAACATTAAGCTTAAGATTTCATCTTTTAAGCGGGGACCCTGGAGTTGAGATCGTTGACCCAACCTCAGTCCGACTTAAATTACCCGATGTGTTTTTGTTGTCTGATGTATTTCATGTTTCTTTTTTAAAACCAGCTATCCAGCATTTCTATTCCCCGGTGTTCCGACCCTGCCTGCCTGACTATTCTGATCTGATCTCCTGGCTTGACCCTTGCCTGTTATCTGACTCCGATTCTGCCTGAGCCTGCTGATAGTCTTCCTGGTATTGATCTTGGCCTTTCTGACTCCGTCTATGTTCCTCCCGTCCTGATCTGTCTATGTTATCTGCCTCCGTCCAGTCCAGTGACCTTCTGCCCAAAGACTTTGCTTAACAGTCGTGCCCCTTGCTAGCCAGAACTTTCGCCTTGCACCTCTCATTAAGTCCAGGTGGTAGCTGAGGCCAAAGGCAGTCACACTACTGGTGAAGCACGAGCTGAGACCAGGGTGCTTGGCATCTGTTCTGGTTTGGGTGCTGACCGTGACAGGACTATGGGGGGGTCACTATGCCTCCGATTTTCTCCGGGCTATGGGGGGGGTCACCTAACTCTGATTCTCTGTGGCTATGGGGGGATCGCTGTGCCTCTGATTTTCTGTGGGCTATGGGTAGCGTAGGTGGTTCTTCACAGTGAGGTTGTGGAATGCATTGCCAGGTGATGTTGTGATGGCTGATTCTGTTGATGCTTTTAATAAATACAGATATAAAAAATGCTGTGTGTGTATGAATAAGCTCTTTTTTTGGACAAATACTTACACTATATCATTTAATTACTTGCAGAAAAAGCTATGTGACCAGGGTGGGTTGTGGAAGTGGCTGGGAACATCAGCTATGTCATTTGTGGAGATTAAGCCGTAGTTCATATTTTCATAGAAAAAAAAATAGGAGGCGGGATCTATTTGGCATGGTGTATTTCTTTTTAACCAAGCATTTGAAAATGTCATGGGAAAAAGGTAGGATATTCAATAATCAGCCTTTAATTGACTACCTTAACAGCATTAGAAAACTTAGTAAGAAACTCATACGTGTTTAACATCTTTATCTCAACTGCAACAGAGACTGTAATTACTATTTTTGACACCTGATAAAATGTTACCAGAGGAATAAAATTGCATAAAATGAATTATTCCTAACTCTTTTTAGCTTTGGTGGCATTTTCTATATTCATCTGTCAATACACTAGGCGTCACTGTATAAAGCATTCAGAGCATAGCTTGGTCTGCAAAGACAATTTGTGCACATTAACCAGCACACACACACCTGATATCAGTTTGTTTTTAATAAAGCAGTTTACTTTTTTGATCAAAAAAATTCATACATTAAATGATTTTTGTATATAAAAGGCAAAGTTCCTGCAGTTTGCTTTCTTTTCTGCAAAAAGGATTTCATGAAATCTCCTGGCATCATTCACCAGTGTAATGTGGCTGGCGTTTCTCCCGAAATGCTGACATTCCTTCCAGTCGATCCTTAGTGGGAATGACCTGTAGGGGCATGAAATCCTTCTAGTTAGAAGCTAGAAGTCAGAAGATGGGGCTGCAGATAGTACTGGGTGGATGGATACAACCTGAGGTATACTAGATTGCTTCTATTTAACAATTTCTATAGTGTAGTGAGATGTGGCATCAGTCAAGAAACCCAGAAAATGGGCACCTAATTGGGTGATATAGTGTCCATATTCATTATCTAGATGCATGAATGCAACACATTGTCCTGCGTTTTCACAGGTCTTTTATTCTTTTTAGAGAACTCATTTCAAAGTAAAATTCGTGATAGCATAGATGTTGTCAATTAAACACTCATTTACCCACACCTTCCATTTACTTATAAAATGAGTAGGGCAAAAAATACACTGAGAATTCTTCAAATGTTTTTCATCATTAAATGACTATAGAAAACCTGCTGTTTGTGACATACCTGCCCATAACACATTGCTTCAATGGCCATTCCTGATGCAATATCCACCTGTCGGAGAAGGTGATCTCATTATCATATACATTCACCAGCTTTTGTGTAGAGAGAAATAAACAGTTCTGCAGTTGTAAACATTTCCAGTCATTTTTTATCTGTATGTAAGCTAAGCTTAGTTGTACAGTCTTAAAAGGGATACGGTCATGGGAAAAAAAGTTTCTCAAAATGCATCAGTTACTAGTGCTGCTCCAGCAGAATTCTGCATTGAAATCTAAATAAATTCATGATTTATCAATTTCAAATTCATGTGAATTTTTTTATTCTAATAAATTTGAATATACATAATTAGACTGGGAGGTTATTTATGAAAAAATGCTAACGTCTAAAACTCGAACGTATATTACTGACCCAAAAACGCAAATCGAGTTTCTTCTCAGAAAAAAACTTGAATGTCAGGAAGGCTATTAACATCTTCAAGTGGGTCACTGACATCTACATGAACTTGGCAGGTTTTAGGTGGCGAATAGTTAATTTGAATTGTTTCCAGGGTCCAGTTATGATAAATCTCTAATTTGAATTTCGAGTTTGGATAATTCCCAACTTGGATTTTTGAGTTATGACCAATGATCCAATTCGAAAATTTGAATTTCCAGTTGGAACCTCAATAAATCTGCCCCATAATATCAAATGTCATCTGCAGTTAGTACTGGTGTATACAGTGTATATATGCCACAGTATAGATAGGTCTGTATAAATATGTGTAAATGTGCACTAAGGTTGATTTGGAGGGGTTGAACTTGATGGACTTTGGTCTTTATGTAAACAAAATTAATTATGTAATATGATGCAAGAGCATTACGCTTTTGAAACAGCAACAAAGTAGATATTACCTCAATGCCCCTGTTCATAGCCAGCTTAGCCATTCTAACAGCCACTGGAGCCTAGAGATGGATGAGATAGAATCAGCTAATTAATGAACACACTGATAAAGAATCATATTTATTAGATAAAGACTGCTTACCAGTCAGTTCAGTACCATTTTGTTTTCTCTGCGATAAAGGGTTGTGTGTCAATTACTTCTACTATGGGGTTCATTCATTGTTGCCTATACACATGCTAGCAAAAGTCAACTAAAAGGACCTAATACAAATAATATGAATGATTCTAACAAAGTATTAAAAAATGTAAAGCTCCTGAAATAAGTGCTATTTCAAGTAGAACTTAACTCCCCACACAAATCCAGCTACATAGTGGTTAATGAAGCTAACAGAGTATTGTAATCCGTAACATTTAGCAACATTTTCACTTTTTTTTTTACATTACCCCTCTGTGCATTGGCAAATAGTGGACAGTTGAAGAAGACAAATGAACATAGACTGAACATTACTTTTTAGGAGAGACTAAAGTCAGGAACGCATTAAAATCTATCTGTCCTTGGAGCAGGTGAGTGCTTTACAGTATAATATTGAGTATGGACAAGGTAATGGATCAGTGGTACTCCATTTAATTCCCTAAATAGATATTGAAGAATATGTATCTAGAAATGGGCATTACTAATATATTAAACTGTGCTTTAAGGCAGTATTTCTTGAGTACCACCAGAAATACATTGGTATTTGTATTTGACTGTATGCTTTGTGATTCTGCAAACAGATCTCAATTACCGAGACTTAGACTGTAAGCTCTATGGGGAAGGGACCTCTTTCCCACTATGTTTCTTACCAAACAGCACTTTGTCCTGATATAAACTCTGTCTATATTTATTGTGTGATTTGTAGGGATGCACCTTATCCACTATTTTGGATTCAGCCAAACCCCCTATCCTTTGCAAAAGATTGGGCTGAATACAGAATCCAAATTTGCATATGCAAATTTGATTCAGCTGAATCCTGCTGAAAAGGCCAAATCCTGGCCGAATCCCAAACGAAATCCTGGATTCAGTGCATCCCTAGTGATTTGTCTTCCCGTGTATACTTTTATATTTATTGTACTTTAATGCACTGTACAGCTCAGCGGCTCCTTAACAGCACTTTACAAATAAAGTTATACATACATACAAAAATACATACTGAGCAATAACCTCAGTTCACAGCCATTGCTGAAGCAATCACCTGGGGAAGGATTTCCTGAGCCAGCTCCAAAGCTCTTAAATATGCAGCATCTCCTGCCTCGTTCTGAGGCACTGCATCATTAACCAGCCCTATACACTGTGCCTCTGTACCATCAATTTGACGACCAGTGAAGATAAGCTCTTTGGCAAGGCCTATTCCAAGCAGGCGTGGAAGTCTCTGTGATCCTCCTACAGTAAAAATGATTGCCTGTTATATCGAGTTATATAGAGCAGAAGTAATCAATAACAAGAGTCAGTTCTTTGCATTCAATGTCCTCTAAAGTTTTGGGTTGGTTCTTTCATGGTAATTTCTCTGACACAGTGTATAAAATGGATTGAACAAAGTCACTGACCAGCATTTAATACAGATTTCACTGTGAGCTTATTTATCTCAAGTTGAGCAGAAGTAAGTCAGGGTAAATGATGTGTCAGTCATCATCAAGTCTGCAATAACCACTATCATCTCCTATTGTTGTGCATTTTCCAAGGGTGTAACAGCTTTAATCAAAAAATCTTCAGCAGCTCATACAGCTTTCTAAAGGGGCTGTTCACCTTTTAGCATGATGTACTGTGTGATAGACTTTGCAATTGGTTTTAATTATTATTTGTAGTTTTTGAGTTATTTAGCTTTATTCAGCAGCTCTCCAGCTCTCGCAACCATGCATTGATTTGAATAAGAGACTGGAATATGAATAGGAGAGGCCTAAATAGAAAGAGGCTTAATATAAAGTAGCAATAACAATACATTTGTAACCTTACAGAGCATTTGTTTTCAGATGGGGCCCGGGTCAGTGACTCCCATTTGAAAGATGGAACAAGTCAGAAGAAGAAGGCAAATAATTCAAGAAGTATAAAAAAAATGAATGATGAATAATAATTGAAAAGTTGCTTAAAATAGTTCATTCTATAACATACTAAAGTTAAATTAAAGTAGAATCAACCCTTTTAAGCATGGATCTGCCATTTTTTGTTTTCAATAGAACAAAAGAAATGGCAGACTTATCACTGGTAGAACTCTAAATGGCCAGAAATTATGGTTATACCATGGTCACAGGGTTCCTTTAAGGTTTAAAGATAATGTGCACCTGTATATTACATTTGGGTATATTATAGATTATTATATTCTAACAAATGTTTTGAATCAGTTCAAACTATTAGAAGTGTTGTTCCTGCATCTGAAAATTCTAATATGATTATCACACATTATCGCTAAACAAACCAAAAACAGATAATCTGTAAGGGTTAAATGTTATTGTTATTTTAATGTTAAATTGCTCCAGAACAACAACAGGTCTAAAACATGCCAACATTTAGTTCTAGAGCCATTTAAGTTTTAGAATGGGGGGATTTATACCTGCTCCTGGAAGCAGTCCTCTTGTGGTCTCGATCAGTCCCATTTTAGCTGAAGATGCTGAAATGATTTAAGGCAGACACAAAATGTAACTAAAAGGATGGGCATGCAATGTTTGATTATATTCATTTTAAATATAGAAAGATCAGAAGAGCAATGCCCTAGATCAGAAGTAAATGATGGCCCTCATGCCATGCTCCACAAGCACAATTAACTTTTGTTTCTATGCCCGGGAACATGTGAGGAAATTAGTGGCTAAGATATAATTTTTATTCTTCAGACAAGTACGCTGTAAATGGCTAAATAAAGTACATGGACATTTCTGGAATGACAGTCTGCATATGACATTAAAGGGCAAGGAAAGGCAAATAAATAAAATCCCATTTTTACTTTCTTTAATGAAAAAGAAATCTATCTCCAATATACTTTAATTTTAAAATGTGTACCGTTTTTATAAGAAACCTGACTGTATGCAGTGAAATTTTCCCTTCATTTAGTGCTTCTGGTAGGGAAACAATCACTTATGAACAGCAGGGGGAGCCCCTGCCTTACTTACCAGCCATGCAGAACTCAAGCAGCTTTGTTTTTTGATGAGACAAAGATGTATAACAAAGTTACAAGATGACAGCCCCCTGTGGCCAACTTTGAAAGCATAAATCATTTGTTTACAAATGGTTTACATTTGGAAAGTGAATCTTACTTACCAGCTATCCTCAGATCACAAGCAAGAGCCAATTCCAGTCCACCACCCAGAGCAAATCCATCCACTGCAGCAATAGTGGGCATTGGAAGTGCCGCTGAAAAGAAATTAGAGTGCAATCAATGACCCAATTCTTTTTTCATATCTGCAAGTTATCTTGTGCATATTGGCTAACTACCTTTCACATAATTAATAAATGAAATTACGTGAACTCTCGGTTTCTCTTTTCACTGCTTGAAGGATACAGTACTATGGAGTACAGTGATCTACTTTAGGGAATTTAAAAATTAGATTTAACTTCAGAGCTATCCCTGTTAAATCCTCTAGAAAGTACTAGATCAATTAATAATGCAATACTTCTCAGTGCTGATATGCAAGTCATTTAGCAGGATATGGAACTATAAATGGATCACTGAAGGAGTTGCTCAAAGGGATGACATATAAGTTGTCACATTCAGTAAAATCCCCTTTTTGTCTAATCTTATTTTGGGCTACTGGGCCAAGGGAACACAAAAAAATAATGCACAGGAGAGAAAAAACAGCAGGTCACCTCCTAACTGAAATCTAGTTTTTAACAATTAGGACCTCTTGGTTCTCTATTCAGTAATATAGAACATGTGCTGCTCTGTCCACTGGAAAATAGGTGCTATGTCTGTCCTAGCAGCCACGCTGACCATGTCCCATGGTGCCCACCTCCACTTTATAGGACTTAGACAAATGAGGAAAAATGTACTTTGTCCCTTAGCTTGCCCAATCCATGCCCACAAAATGTTTCATTTTCCCCTGGTGCCTATAGGACTATGCAAATACAGCATGCAAAAGCACACAATCCTACTGGCCCTGTGAAATAGCAGGACTGGGGCGGGTTTTAATGTGCTCAGAGACGCACACAATGCCAGACAGAGCACCCAGCTAAAACAGCCTGTGGAGAACAGCAATATTATATACATTAAAAACTTATTGTTCAAGAAAACAAATAACAGAATAAAAGTCCAAGTGTCTGTGCGCTAGTTTCAAGGTTGTCAGCACCAATATCTGAAAATAAAAGATGCGCTCTCTGGTGTATTAACGTTATTAGATACTCATTTATAGGTGGTTTGCAGGTACTCACAATTTTATTGGATAATATAGGCTTATCGGCATAGATAGCAGTCTGCAGATATTTCCTCTCCGGGCTTGTGTTACTGCGAAAAGAAAAGCGCATATGGTGCAAGTATCGTAGAGGCTTTTCTGGGGCCCCACGTGGGAGTTTTACTCACCGGACAGTGTCAGGATGTAGCGCAAATAGTAACCTCCCGGTGGTTTCCTGCGTTCGATCCAGCCCCCTCCGCCGAGGTATAGCTATCCACACACTTCTTCGAGTCGGGTGTCAGTTCCAGCGGTAATCTCCTGCACGCCCGCTTTGTTCGCCTGAAGCTCCAACTGATGCCGCACGAGTCTTTTTTTTACCTGCAGCTTCCACCTCAATTGTTAGAGTCTCTCTACGAGCGCCGTATCATTAACCAGATAGGGTAAATTTTGTATAAAGAATCAATTTTATTTAAGCAAAATAGAATGCCCAACGCGTTTCGTATATAATATACTTCCTCAGGGGCTTTTTCCCATAGTTCTCATCAAGTGTTCAACACTTATCTATGCCGATAAGCCTATATTATCCAATAAAATTGTGAGTACCCGCAAACCACCTATAAATGAGTATCTAATAACGTTAATACACCAGAGAGCGCATCTTTTATTTTCAGATATTGGTGCTGACAACCTTGAAACTAGCACACAGACACTTGGACTTTTAACATTGATTTTTAAAGGACACGTGGATCCTTCTCGTCAGTGCTGCTGAATCTACAAAAGACTTAAGCGCAAAGTGATTTTTTTATTTATCCTTCATTGTAAATAACAGAATAAGACTAAAGCATCCACTGGTGAGAGTTATAGAACAACTAATGAAAATGACCCAAAACATCTTGGAAGGAAGAGGTTTAAAGTATACAATGAAAGACCTGAGTTTAATATGCACACAATTTAGCCCACGGCACTCACCAATCTCACTCATAAGTTTTCTCAGCTGCTGCACAAAGAGTGAAGCTTCCGCATTATCCATCTCTGCCCGCTCCTTTAAATCAGCTCCTGTTGGTAAGAACAAATAGAGAGAAGCAGTGGAGCTACTAGACTGACTGGCCAATTGCAGTGTGTGAAGTAAAAGCTATGTTTTGTGTTTACTAAACTTGTCTACTGCTTGGTTGCTAGAGCTTATCTGGAGCAAGATGCAGGTTAACCTGTTTTGAAAATTAATACCATTTTTATATGTTTTGTCTGTGTATAAATAAATATTATGTATACAGACAAATATAAGAAGTTCTCTGCACTTTACCCAATAACAATATATTTAAGACATTCATACATATTGTGCATTAAGCTTCCACAAAAATGCTTTACCCTTTAAGCAAAACAGGGATTGTTTGTTGATATATTGCAATGTATCCCTCGTTTGGCCAGTCCTACTCTCAAATTGCATCGGATTCATTAAGAATTCTATTGCTTCATTATACAATTTACAAAGGGACTAAGTTTTACCTGCAACTTACTTGCTGCTTTCAATGTTAAAACGCCCAAAACTTGGTTGCCCTATTATTGGCCACACACTTATTATTTGATCGAATGAATGAAATTGAACGAATGAAAAATACTTTGAATCGTTCGATCAAACGATTTCACCAAAATCCTTAGATTTCTCAAAACTTTCAGGACCAGTTCTGTGAGGTCCCCATAGGCTGAAATGCCAATTCTGCAGCATTAAGTGCCGAATAGTCAAAGTTGACAGATTTTTAAAGGGCCAGTACTTTCGAAATTAGAAAATTCGAATATTCTAATTCTATTACTTAGGGGCAAAATTGGCTATTCTTACATATAAAAAAGCTTGAAATATACTGTGAAGCGATTACATATTGATCAATACAGCAAAGAAGCCTGAAATACTGTAAAACTGTGTATAAAGGTATCGCTTTTCCTGAGCTGGGCTCTTGCTTTATTTGTTCAATAAATAACATTCTGCATGTTACTTTGTACTTTCTGAGAAAGTACAAATTTTTACCAAAGTAATAATTAACAAGTATTGAAGCTAAATTGTGTCAGTTAAAGGATCAGTTACACCAAATACATTAAAAGTATTTGAATTTAAAGGGCACCTATGATAATTATAGAGGCCACATGTAGCAATCACAGGTTCTTTCAGCTGGCTGAAATATAACAGACTATAAAGCTTCACATGTGAAATTAAACTCACTCAAGAAAATAAACAGGGGTCAAAGCCATTCATGGCCCTATACAGGACTGTAGAGTGCAAACATCTCTTTGTCAGGAGTCTGCCAGAGCGCCATCTTGGAGTCGCTGCCAGAGTGAGAGCTCTGGCGGTAAATCCAAGATGGTGGCACCCATTCATGTCATGTTACAATGATGTGCCAATGCGTGATGTCATTGCACTGTGGACTGGCAAGAAAATTTCAAATAAAAAGATGCTAGAGACCCAGGTTCATTGCCCAATTATAGATTCTTACACGGAGAGTTCCGGACTGATTTCTGGCCTTCCTGCTTTGATTCATGACACACTGATCTCTGCATACCCCAACTTCTTGCCTGGATACCGACATGTTCTGCTTAGCCCCTTGTGCATGGCAAATTGGACTATTTCCTGTCAACTCTGCACCCAAGCTTCCTCCTTGGTCCTGACTCCAACCTATTTGAGCTGCTAGGCCCTGACTGCTTCATAAAATAGGACTTTTTTTTACTATTTTACTTGAGCTGCTAGATTAACAGATAGGTAAACAATACTCATTTTATCTGGGCAAAACAACTGAATGGTAATGGCTTCTATTTTATATGTGATGTGACCTCTAGGATGAATGGTTAGAATGCCTAAAGATTTGGGCATGTGGGGCTAGATCCCACCTTTGTCACTTACCAGCACAGAAAATGCCACGTATGCTACTTTTAACAACCACTACACGGACACTGGAGTCATGGCGAAGACTGTCAACAGTATCAAAGAACTAGAACAAATACAAATACAAATTAGGGATATAATAAGGGGCAGATTTACTATTGGTCGAATTCGCGGGTTAAAAAACCCTCGAATTCGACCATCAAATTTAAAGGGGAAGTAAAATCCTTCAAATTCGAACATCGAATCAGAAGGATTTTGCCCCAATTCGGTTGGTTGAACAATCGAATAGTAAACATTCGATCAATAAATCATTCTAATTCAATAAATAAATCAACCCCAATTTCGGCAGCTTTGATATGGCGAACTAGGCAGTCAAATAAAAATTTAAAGGGGAAGTACTTTGACGGTCAAATAGTGGAATATTCGAATTAAATTTTATTCTAATTATTCGAATCATTCGATTCGGTCGAATTTTCAAAATTCACTGGTGGAAGTGGTCTTCAAAAACATTTGAAAATTCAAATTTGAGTCCTTTTGAAATTCGAATCCTTCATGTGAATTTAGTAACTCTGCCCCTAAATGTTCTATATACATGTATAACACAAGGATTTAGATGACATACAGATAAGTAAAGATAAAATTTAGCACGTCGATGCATTTAATTAATGACAACATAGGGTATTGCATGTTCATCATCTAATTACTAATCTCCTGTGAGGCACTACACTGTTAACAAAGGCATGCCATTCAAGGTTTTGTCTGAGCAATCCTTATGATGACATTCAGTTGGTCCACAGACAGAAGGGTAGATTCAGCTACAGGTGCATTTCAAATTAAACTGATCTGCTCTTTCAGCCAAGTAAATATTAAAGGACAATGAAACCCCAAATCACTTGGGGGGGGGGCTTGCCATTGATTTTATGGACTAGATGAAGGTGTGTGAACAGAAAATGCAAAAGAGGCTACTGAGGCATACATTATGATGGACCCAGGTGCAAAATTTATACCCTGCCTCCTTCAACGGAATGTGGTGTTCTGCAGGCCAGGCCCACCTACTACCCCAGTACTTATGCCAGTGAATTTCTATAATTGGTATGCACTTACCCAGGGCAGCACAGAATATGGGGAAGAACAACTAATGAAGGTCCCTGTATCTTCCTGGTCTGTTAATGCCCCATTGTACCAATGAGAGCCATTGCTATTTTTTGTGTAGACATACCAACTGTATTCCAAAGCGACTGTGCAGTAAATTCAGCTGGTCTTCATTTTTTTTTTTTATGTTGGTGGTTTATAATGATTTATCTTTTTGTTCAGCAACTCTCCAGAATTTTTGTCAAATGATCCTAGCAGTCAGCAAGTGGTTTGCATGTTAAGCTGGCCAGACACTTAGATTGTACAAATCATGGTACGATCAGACATCTCCATCTCCCGACCTGCCACTAACCTTCAGATCAAATAAAGTAGTAAAAGCACAGATCAGCCTATGTTCTGCCCCTGACAGGGATCATACGAAAGTTGTGTACAACAAAACCTAGTGACAGTCTCCCACTGAAAATCGTACAATTGGCAATACAAGCAGAGATATTATCAGCACCTAACCTGTCCGATCGACCAAATGACCAATCGGCATGGCATGGCATGACATGACAAATGTTGGGACACGCCACACATGATCTGATTCATACGATGGGATTGTTGAGTCTATGGCCAGCATAAGACTGGCATACGAATAGAAAGATAAGGAACAATAACATTTTTGCCTCACAAAGCAATAGTTTTTGGCTGCTGACACCCATTTCAAAGCTAGAAAGAGGCAGGAGATGAATAATTTTATCACACTAAAAGTTCACTTCAAGGAAGACTACCCCTTATTTGTGCATGTCCAACTTTACTTAGGGATGTCTGAACAAATCTGACAAAATCAGTTCAAACACTAACTGACTGTATAACTCTGCGCATGGCCATAATAGTTTTTGAAAACATTATATTAACTGACAAGTATGTTGAGGTTGTATTGTTTCAGGTGTTTCCAATTGGGTGAAATGTGTTGCTGCTTTGTTTCAGGTTACTGTGTAAATGGTTTTGATCTGGACCATTGTTATGAGCCAAAAGAACCATACAGAAATGTTTTTGAGAGCACAGATTTGATGACTGCAGTTATCTTTACCTCACTGACAAACACTTTTCCCAGTGAGTTCCGGGCATGAGGTCTGGACATGACAATTTCTGCAATTCCTAAAAAACAAAAAGTATTACATACATGGAACATAAAGCAGTCCTCATGCAACATACAGGGCAAAGGCCAAAAAAAAAAAAAAAAAAAAAAAAACAATGTTCACAGCATATGGCACAAACAATAAACCAAAACAAAAAAAAGGTCATAAGAACCAAACTTTTACATATAACTATGAAATAGCCCATAGTTTCTGCAATAATTATAAAAATAATAGGGATGCACCAAATCCCACCTTAATTTGCACATAAAGTGAGGGGGGGGGGGAGTGTGTGCAGCTAAAACATTTTTTTTACTTCCTTGTTTTGTGACGAAAAGTCACATGATTTTAAAGGAGACATATGGGATACATGAAAAAAACTCTAATTTTGTAGGCAATAATCAGTAATATATAGTGTTGCTTTTACATGGTGCTAAAAATTAAGATTATCTTTAAAAATAGCCCCTTTATTAGAGCTCCCTATAGATGTTCTCTGGTACCTGTCTGTGTTTCAAATGAGGGGTGGGTGTGTCCTAACTGTCCCTGCCAGAAGCACAGTAGGAGGGGGACAGCCAATCACAGCCCTGCAGTCATACAAGCACAGACAGGCTTCAGTTCCCTATCAGGTCCTGCTAGCTGCTGATTGGTTCCTGTCCTACAGTGCAGTGAGCTGAGAGCCACCGGCTCCCCTGCACAGCCTGGGAATTCATGGAGCAGGAAGTGGAAGAGAAGGGAGGGATTATAAGGGGTTTTGCAGAAATATTCAATGAATCAGCCTGAAACACTATTTTTTTAAAGGGAAACTGTCATGGGAAAACATGTTTTTTTAAAAACGCATCAGTTAATAGTGCTGCTTCAGTAGACTTCTGCACTGAAATCCATTTCTCAAAAGAGCAAACAGATTTTTTTATATTCAGTTTTGAAATCTGACATGGGGCTAGCCATTTTGTCAATTTCCCAGCTGCCCCAGTCATGTGACTTGTACCAGCACATTAGGAGGGAACTGCTTTCTGGCAAGCTGTTGTTTTTCCTACTCAATAGTACGCAGTGGGACATGGGTTTTACTATTGAGTGCTGTTCTTAGATCTACCAGGCAGCTGTTACCTTGTGTTAGGGAGCTGTTATCTGGTTACCTTCCCATTGTTCTTTTGTTAGGCTGCTGGGTAGGGGAAGGAGAAGGGGTGATATCACTCCAACCAAGCAGTACAGCAGTAAAGAATGATTGAAGTTTATCAGAGCACAAGTCACATGACTTGGGGCAGCTGGGAAATTGACAAAATGTCTAGCCCCATGTCAGATTTCAAAATGAAATATAAAAAAATCTGTTTGTTCTTTTGACAAATGGATTTCAATGCAGAATACTTCTGGAACAGCACTATTAATTGATGCATTTTGAAAAAAAATTTTTCCCATGACAGGATCCCTTTAAGCACAATTCTTCTATATCTAAATGAGTATAATGCACTGGTACATTCTTATTTTTTACGAAATATGTCTCCTTTAAGGATTCGGATTTGGTTTGGCCAGGCACAAGTATGCGTCCGAATCCTGCTGAAAATCAGGAATCCTGTCGAATTCCAAACCGAATCCTGGATTCGGTGCATCCCTTTAAAAAACCCATAATAATCAACTGTACTCTTCAGACAGATGCAAGTTGGGCAATTTGCAACTCAATTTTTAGCTCTACACAGTACTTCCATGTATGTGTATAGTAATGATAGGGAAACTATGTGTATTTCAGTGGAAATACATTTAATTCTAGCTCATGTGATCTCTCTGGGCTAAACCAATGTGAGGAAATAAATGCGCTCCTGCTGAGAATATGCTAACTTCTGTATTCAACCCCTTCCAAAAAGGAGAATAAGAAGTGGACATTTAAGTACAAGTGGTCCTCAAACTTGGCCCTCCAGCTGTTAAGGAACTACAAGTCCCACAATGCATTTGCCTGACTGTGGCTGTCAGACTCCATCATTGCATTGTGGGACTTGTAGTTCCTTAACAGCTGGAGGGCCAAGTTTGAGGACCAACATGTTACAAATCCCAGCATGCCCCACGTAGCAAGTGAGATGAAAGTTCTTGAAAAGAAACAAACAGATAGTTAAAAAAAAAATACGGAAGCCGGTTGTAACCTTATCATTCTTGAAAGTCAAAGTGTACAATGAGAGGCAATGACGTGTTAGGAATACACTCACCCTCATTGCTTCCATGTAGTCGGGTAACATTTACTTCTTTGCCTCCGGCTTCCGAGCTGAGCCTCCTCACAGACCACACAGCTCCGGGCACAGTCCTCTGCACTCCCACAAGCAGCCTCACTAGACTCCCCATACTTTATTTTCAACCCGCTTGCGCCCCTAGCGGCCACTGTAGGTTTTGTTTTTGTAGAGTTATGGGAAGAAGGACGGGGAAGCGTAGTCCTACTACACAATACTGAGAAATGTATGCAGATTTGGCCAATTGCCGGCCATGTAACTTGTTGCTTCACATCTTCGCATAGGCCGCATTGAAGCCGCAAAGTATTTTCTTTTTGGCCACGCCTCCTTTTAAGGCGGCGCTCGTCCCGTGAAGGGGATGTCGTGTTATCGCCGCCTTAAGCGAGGGGTAGGCGGAAGCTGGCAGTGTCACACATAAGAAAGTGTCAGAGGTCGACCGCTGTCAGTGTTGGGAGATTCCTGCAGCTGCTGGTTAAACATGGCTCCAGCTGGGAGGAACGTCTATGTGGTGGGGGTTGGAATGACCAAGGTTCGTGTAGTTTAGTGCGATCATGTTTTCTCTGTCATATATAAGCTTTTTGCCGTGAGCCTTTTATTTGCATTACCTTATCAGGGGTCTCTTGGGTGTCTAGGCAAGTGGGCATGGAACCGGGCTGCACCTTTTGTCATATGTAATTGCGCCGATAGGATCCCTGCTTTACTGTGTCGAAACCACGAAGCTGTCTCGCCTACTTGCCTCTATTCTGGCTCTTGCTGCTTCTCCACATCCCCTTGACTTACTCGGTCTCCCTCATAAATGCACCTGCCAGACCTGCAAGACTACTGCACTGTGGGTTCTGACTCCTGCTACTCAATGTCACCCACCTGAGAAAATCTACTGCTGCCTGAGCTTCTTATGTCTGCCAGGAACTGAGCTGTACATCACATATCTATGAATGTCCCTACTACTTGCTGTGTTATGCTTAATCTTTTCACTGTGTTATTCTCCCCTGTTTCTCAGCCACTG
>CM044437.1:90001913-90060103 GCA_024363595.1 Xenopus borealis
TATATATATACAATGTACTCTAGTTTTGAACTCCATTTTCTTTTATACAGGGCTGGCAGATTGTGTCCTTGCTCTTGGATTTGAGAAGATGGAACGAGGCTCTCTACAATCAAAGGTCAGTTTTGATTGTCAGAGATGACAAGAGCAGAATAAAAGGTTTTTCTGTACCATTAGGTAATTGTACTTACTTTGCACAACACCCTGGAAAAAACCCTACTAAAGAACTAACTAAAGACCTTGCAATCACAGGGGCGCCCGGACTTGGGGTTGGAATTCTTTGTATCATTAAAAAAATCCCTTCCCCTCCACTCTTCTTTAAATTTTTGCACCCATATGTGGTGGGTAGGGGTATTGCTGGAGGGGCAGCTATGTGCGCTGGCCCCTCTGAAGGTTTCTGTGGCGGAGGGGGGCCCTGTGCACTCTTATTATGCCACTGATTCCATATGCAGAGAACAGGAGGGAAAAAATGGTTTAGGGAAAAAAATACACACCAAATATGAAAGACTATGTGCTTAGCCAATGGTCAGAGACTACAACATTGTGTATTTGTTCTTTTGCCTGCATGCGTTTACACCCACTCATCATGAAATAAATTAACTATGCTTTCTACAAGAAGAACAGATAAAGGAGATTCATGCTTTTGTAAAGTATCCCTTCAGTTTAATTGAAGGTATATTTTTTAAAGTTAGGCACATATATTTCCATCTCTGCTGGGTTCTTATTACATTAATACACCACTTTTTTTTTTGAGGAACAGAAAGTGACTTCTTGTTGCTGCTTTAGTTTACAGACCGGGTCAACCCTATGGACAAGCATGTTGAGGTGCTGGTAAACAAGTATGGTCTGGCAGCAGCTCCTATGGCCCCTCAGATGTTTGGAGGAGCAGGGCTAGAACACATGGAAAAGTATGGTAATTATAACTAATCATTTACTAAAATATTAAAAAAGCGAAGCATGGTAACACAAACTACATTGCCGTCTTAAAAGATATATACATTATTAAAACTGCAAATACAGTGAAACCTCAATTTTATATCCCATGGATTTTACCATTTTTCTTCTCGTCCCCTGAAAAACATAAAATGGGGGCTCTACTATATTTCAAAACAGAATATTCCCCAGCACTAATTTTAGTGCATAAAATTAAATCGAGATATTTAAAAGGAAATGTTGGTGATAGTGTCACAGTAAGAATAACTTCTGCTTTCATTATGTTTATATTCTTTACTCTGCAAACAGGTACAAAAAAAGAACATTTTGCCAAGATTGCTTGGAAGAATCACAAGCATTCTGTAAACAACCCGTAAGTGTGAGATGGGGGGGCTTAAAGTGTGCCTTGTCATTAAGGTAAATTGTTATATCATATATGAACTGTAATGTCCAGCCTACAGCCATGCAGCTAAAATTAAAATCATACAAAACCTGTGGCACAAAGTTTTACACAATTCACAAACATACTGTTAAATGAGGGAGTGTTTAGGCCTTGGGTGAGGTAATATCCTCACCTCAGGCAATCGAGTCTCAGGGCTAATATGAATCAGCAATTAGAAATGCACTGCTAATAAACAGCATGGTTAAATTATTTGCAGTAGGAAAAATGTTAGGTGGAGGCAGCACACATATCTTAAAATACATTTTGGTGTATATTTATAATCGTTCCTTCTTAAAGGAGAAATCAACCCAGAAGTAAAAAAAAAAACAACCCCCAGCCTAGCTTCTACCCTTTTGTGCGCACAGGTACATGTACATTGATAGGTTACTGTCTGTTTAGGAAGTTGATTAAGAGCTGTGATATACTAGGCATTTGTTTCAAAATTTCTGACTCAAAGTTTCTCTTTGATATTAATCTTAACTTTTCTGTCTTCTCCCTGCAGGCTGTCACAGTTCCGGGATGAATACAGCTTAGATGAAGTGATGAAGTCAAGGAAAATCTATGACTTCTTAACCATCCTTCAGTGCTGGTACAGTGATGACTTGAAATGCAAAACACCACTTTCTTACAACAAGCTGGACATTTGCTAAAATGAGTTATCACTTAGTCACTAATGTGGTGGGCCAAGGTTGATCAGTCTGAGCTACTGAATTGGCTGGGCCAATAATCATGTTATAATGTAGGGTATGCAGGCATGTTTTGAGAAGAATGCATCTGTGAGCTGACCTGTCTCAGTGAGAGGCAAAGACTGCACCTCAGATTGACCTGTGACCTATTAATTTATTAAGTCTCTTTGTAACCTTATCTTTTTCCTGCACATGGATGCCATTTCTTTTTACCTAAGAAGCACGTTATCTAAATGCTAAAACACTGTATGTTATAATTGCCATTTAAAAGGAAAAGCTCAATATGTGTCTGCTTTTATAGATCTGTAGTGTTATGTAAGTGCTGCTAGAGAAAGCCGCAGGATAAACCAAGAAAAACACTAGTTGGTACATTGAATAAATGTTACTTTTGCCTACCCTAGCAACCAATAATGTAATTTGCTATATAACATTGGAGAAGGCTTCAAATGCAGTTACAAACAGAATTAACATTTTCTATCAACCCATCAGGATTTTTCTTGTGACTATTTATTCAGAACCTTTTATTGTTTTACTCTTAACTACAGCCCAACTTCAGATGGAGCAGCTGCAGCTGTGATAGTAAGTGAGGACTTTGTACACAGACATGGGCTAGAAGGCAAAGCAGTACAAATCCTTGCACAAGAGATGGTCACAGACACTGCCAGTACATTTCAGGAGAACAGTTGTATTAAGATGGTGAGGACATTTTTCGATAACTGTGTCAACGCATCAACATTTGTTTAACAAAGTATTTCAATACATTTGTTAATTTTAGAAATTAATTTACCAGGTTCAATATAGAATTTTTCACTTATAAAACATTTTACACTTAGTACAGAAAGCTAGAAATACTTTGCAGTTTACTAAACATGCTACAATTGACTGTGTATGTTGAGATTACTAACTCCACTGGAGCAAGGACTGATGTGAATAGAACCATCTCTGAAACACTGTGTAACATGTCTGAGCTATATAAATAGAAGAATTGTAGTACTACATCTAAGAAGTTGTTGACTTTTAAGTCTCTTGGCTTATTGTAAACATCTGTGTGGTGCTTGTGGCCTTGCAGAACTGGTCAATTCTCTTGTGTTTCAGGTTGGATATGACATGACCAAGGCTGCTGCTGAAAAATGCTATGCGAAAGCTGGTGTGAAGCCAGAAGATGTGAATGTGATTGAACTGCATGACTGCTTCTCTGCTAATGAGCTTATCACATATGAGGCATTGAGTCTGTGTCCCCCAGGTACTTGAATATGGTGGGGTTATATAAATACAGGCATGTATAGCCAACTGTCCTATTTATTCAGTGTGAGCCCTTTATTAAAAAAATACCATCACAGTCTACCTCTTTTAAATTTACCTTTTCTGAATAACTCCTAAATAAATCTTGGTGACTGCCCTGCAGGAGGAGCTGGAGATCTCATTGACAGAGGAGATAATACCTATGGAGGCCGCTGGGTTATAAACCCCAGTGGAGGCTTGATATCTAAAGGGCACCCACTGGGAGCAACAGGTCAGTGGTGAAAAACTAAACCATTCATTTTTCTATCTTTTAAAAGAAAACTATACCCCCCAAATGAATACTTGAGCAACAGACAGTTTATATCAAATTAAGTGGCAAAGTAAAGAATCTTACCAAACTGGAATATATATTTAAGTAAATATTGCCCTTTTACATCTCTTGCCTTGAGCCACCATTTCATGATGGTCTGTGTGCTGCCTCAGAGATCACCTGACCAGAAATATTTCAACTCTAACTGTAACAGGAAGAAGTGTTGAAGCAAAAGACACAACTCTGTCTGTTATTTGGCTCGTGTCACCTAACTTTATAGTTTGTTTGGTATGTTTGTGTGCACCGTTGGATCCTAGGATCCCAGGAGACTGTCCTTATTTTTTAAAATGACAATTTTCTATTTATGATTACCCAATGGCACATGCTACTAAAAAGTATATTATTATGAAAATGGTTTATTTACATGAAGCAGGTTTTTACATATGAGTTGTTTTATGCAATATCTTTTTATAGAGACCTACATTGTTTGGGGGGTATAGTTTTCCTGTAAAACATTGACGGAAACCTATAAATCATTGTTATGTTATATCATATTATGACAAAACTAATGGATCCATATTCAATGTAGTTGAAGGTGCTGTAGCTGTGGAAAAAGTTTATGGTACCAATTCCATTTATTTTATATAAGTAAAAGTTTAAAAATATGACAGCTGCTCGTTGCTTGTCAAAGTGCACAGTGCACAGCAAAGTTGTATCAGATATCTGCAGTGCTAGCACTCCGTCAGATTGTTGTTCCATAATGCTTAAACAGATGCAATGTTTGTACTGCAGCATTATACTTATTGTAAAATGCGTATATACCTTGTATTGCTTGCATCTAGGCTCAAATCCATCCAGACTATATCTATATATATATATATATATATATATATATATATATATATATATATATGCCCCTATGCCACTTTGATAAATATATAAAGCCCCTTTGCAGCCCCCTGCATTGATATGTATTTTTAAATTGCCCCATAACATGTATAATGTATCTGTGTTTCTGACTCTTCAAATATATTGCTGATTTTCATGGTTTAGTTGCAGTGTATCATGGAGAATTCCTCAGTTTAAAAGTAACCGGCTTTGTTTTTATCAGTTGTTTATTACTCAAGCATAGCAAAGAGTTCCTGGTACAGCCAGGGAGACTTTACACCCACTGCCTTGAACTTCACACAGATCTGTTTATGTCCTTTGACACACATCAGATACAGTGAGCATTTACTATCAGAAATAAAAGTCAGAAATAATTGCTCACAAACAATGGTCCATTTAGTATATAAAAAAAACTGTAGCAACCAGACAATACTTCCTCTCATAAGTACTACTTTCATAAGAACTCTTTCAAAAATATAACTCCATGGTAGTATCTACATAATTAGTGTGTCATTGCAGTTACATGCATAAAAATATACATTTTGGCTAAACATAATGAAAAAACTTTTTTATTTTATACAGCCTATCTATCCAGTTTAATTTTTACACTGAACAGTTCCTTTAAACCACCCTAAATTACCAGATATATCTGCTTTGAAAATCTTCTTTGAAGCCATTGGTCATTCTCCTGTTCTCTCAGCTTGTAGTCAGTGAGGAGTTAAGTATGTGGAAACATGATCTCTTCCTGCTTAGCTCTATTGTAGTTGGTAATTCCACTCCCCCTTGACATCATGAGGCGCTGCTTGGTATTACGCTCCAGTTAATCCTTTCTGTGGAATTGCTGTGTGCAACATAAATCTCCTGCTTTAAAACAACATAGGATTCCCTTTCTTGTTTAGTAGGCAGTAAGGGTTAACTGTTAAGGCTGTAGTTCTCCTGTTTAGAAGGCAGAGTGTGAGGAAGAGTCGGAAATTGTGTGCTTAATCCTACTCTCTCTCACTTCCTAGGTCTAGCTCAGTGTGCAGAGCTCTGCTGGCAGCTCAGAGGTCAGGCAGGCCGACGACAGGTTCCGGGGGCCAACATTGCACTGCAGCACAATATTGGACTTGGGGGAGCAGTAGTAGTCTCTATATATAAGATGGGCTTTCCAGATTCTGCAAACAAGTAAGTGTTACTGCCTGTTTCACAGGCCTGTGACTGGTTAATGTGACTGCTTTCTTCACATTTGTACTTGGATACTCGCATCTTTAAATGCTATTTCTGAAATGTATTTTTATTTATGTATTTTATGTTTTGGGGATTTTTTTTAAATAACTTTATGAATGTATTAGTGTAAATTATAAATAGTTTTTAAGAATTAGGTAAGGGATACCTGAGGCCTTAGACTGGTAAATCAAGTACTTCTTTCATGTCTGTTCCCAGATGCATAGTGTGCATTTTTGTCCTCTGAAGTGTATGTATTTGTGTATGTTGATTTAATCATCCATACACCTGTTTATAGAAGTAGATTTTTTTTTTCTTATGCTCATACATGTTAAGTGTTGTACTTCATTTTGTGATTTATTATCGTAGTTATGTACAGGCACAAAAACGAAAGGTTTAATGTCAAATATCAAATGCAGCAACATTTGGAGAACAGCTTAAATATGTAGATAACTGCCACTTCAGCAGCTATGTTTTAAGATACCATACACTCTTAAAGACGAATGTATTGCCTGTAGCTGGTTTGATGTCAAAAGTCGGCTACAGCAGCTTGCTTGTGGTGGTAGATCTGTAAATGAAAATTCTGCCCCTCTAGCAGTACACCTGTGATATATTCATTCATGAATGACTACCATAAGCAAGAATTGGGGTGCCCAATGTGCTGCTTTCTAAGCTTTACTTTCTCTTCCTTGCATCACAAAGGCTGTTGAGGTTTTGCTTCAACAGCTATATGGGCAGCAACTGAGTGTCTGTAGTGTACTTTATCATCCAATTCAGTTTAGCTGTGACTTTTGTGTTAAATCATGAGTAGTAATTTGAGTTGAGTTTTACCTTCATGTATCTGTTGAACAGTAGAATGCCACGGCCTCCAAAATTGTTTTGTGGTAATAATCCAAATTTATTTCCTCAGATCTTCTGGGATTCGCATGGTTCCAACCAGTGCTTCAGATGGATTCAAAGCGCAATATGTGTTCAAAGAGATCGAGCAGAAGCTTGCAGAGGTCACAATGAAACTCTTTTTCTATTTCTATTTTGTTTTTGCTAATCAATTTTTTGTTTGTTTTTTTCATTTGAAATATGATTTTTTTTTTTAAAGGCAAATTGATTCCATAAAGAAACAACTTTCCCGATAGTAACTTCTTTGTTTACAATATATCCGATTTTCTGCAGTGCAACAAAAGGGTGGGAGGAATGAAGAAAGGGGATAGAAGAGGAACAGTCAAAATATTTTGGTCTGCTCTGCCCCTTCATTTATCCCATGTAAAATACCTTTTATTCTTAGAATGGTTTGAGAATTTAGCAAACTTACAGCAATGCGTAGCTGAACACTGTGCCCATTTTGGCAGTGCAAGGCATGAAACTGAATGCAGCAGTGCAAGGGTTAGCAGAAATGTGCCCACTGCCTTTCAGATATTCAGGTAGAACAAAGATCAACTTTCTAATCGGTGAACTATCCAGATAAGCGTTTTAGGTCAAAAGCTGTTCATAGTTCATTTTTTTTCTAGCACTGCTTCACCAACAAATAAAATCATCTATGATAACTTTATTAATACAATGTGGCTTTCTATCCCTCATTTGTATCTGAATTCATGTAATGTACAAGGACTGTATTTGCAGTAGAGCTAGCAAGCGAACTGCTGATTGGCTGCCATGAATTACTGTGCTGTGTTGGTAACTGAGCCCAAAAATGTGTATAGCCATAGGGTTGGCTGGACTTGTTTACGCTACTTTAATTAGTATTTTAAAAATATATTTTTGTACAAAATTAATGTTTCCTAAATTCACTCTGCAGGAAGGGGAGCAATTTGTAAAAAAGATTGGAGGGATCTTTGCTTTCAAAGTAAGAGATGGTCCTGGTGGAAAGGAAGCAACCTGGGTAGTTGATGTTAAAAATGGAAAAGGCAGTGTCGATGTCAACTCTGGTAAGTGTTTGTTATGAGCTATATCAGAATATATAGGATATAGGATTTTATAGACAAAAGAGAGATTTGAGGATATTCTTAAAGGGGCAGCATGACCCCCCCCCCCTTCAACATGGGTTAAATGAATAAGACTTGTGCTGAACATATTTTTGCCTATTTTACTAACAAAAAATGTGTGCAAGATAAATAATTAGATTCCCGGTGAACAGATAATCCCCCAGCATAATTCAACAAAACAAAATAAAGGGGTAACGCATGGGGTTGTATACCGGTACTTACCTATTGCAAGGATCAAACACTGAATAGCTCCAGGTTTCCATCTTTTTCCTGTTCAATGCAAGAATTAACAAAAAAGATTTTTCATGAATTAACAATAGACCAAAACTATGGTCTGCATAAACTGTAGTATTATTATTATCATGTATTTAATGTGATCAGTTAATTGTGCTGCTCCAGCAGACTTCTGAAAATCCATTTCTCAAAAGAGCAAACAGATTATTTTATATTCAGTTTTGAAATCTGACATGGGGCTAGACATTTTGTCAATTTCCCAGCTGCCCCTGGTCATGTGACTTGTGCCAGCACTTTTGGAGGAAACTGCTTTCTGGCAGGCTGTTGTTTTTCCTTCTCAATGTAACTGAATTGAACGCAGTGGGACATGGGTTTTTACTATTGAGTGCTGTTCTTACGTCTACCAGGCAACTGTTATCTTGTGTTAGGGAGCTGTTATCTGGTTACCTTCCCATTATTCTGTTGTTAGTCTGCTCGGGGGGGGGGGGGTAGGTGTAGGGAGGGGTGATAACACTCCAAATTGCAATATAGAGTATTGAAGTTTATCAAAGCGCAAGTCACATGACTTGGGGCAGCTGGCAAATTGGCAATATGTCTAGCCCCATGTCAGATTTCAAAATGAAATATAAAAAAAATCTGTGTGCTCTTTTGAGAAATGGATTTCAATGCAGAATTATGCTGGAGCGGTACTATTAAATTATGCATTTTGAAAAAAAAATAAACATTTTTCCCATGACAGTATCCCTTAGGATATCATTTGAGCTTGACAGAGAATCCTGTCTTGAGCTGCAATCTGTAGTCATTGGCGCTGCATGAAGCCCAGTGTGATTTTATTTTTGTATTTCAGATAAGAAGGCAGATTGCACCATCACCATGGCAGATGCAGACTTGCTGGCACTGATGACAGGGAAAATGAACCCTCAGACAGTGAGTTTTCATACCTGGTTTAAAGAAGCAGAAGATTGTTTTTTGGTTTAAATGTTTCGGTAAAAACCCAGGCGTGGAGAGCACGAAACCACTGAACAAACACCATTTTGTCGTGCCAAGTGCTATCATGGAAACCCCTTCCTGACAAATGAGTTATATGTAATAGAAGTGTAATTACCTGCAGCGCATTCTAAGAGTTAAAGTGCTTTTTTTATTAACAAAGCAATGCTTTGGGCTTTTAGGCCTTTTGTCAAGCCTGGAAGGGCCTAAACTTTGCTTTATTAATATGTTTTTCTTGGGGCTAAGTAAATCTCAAAGCACTTTAACTCATACATAGTACTGCTGGTAATTTCACTTCAAAAACATTTCAGTAAGATATAGAACTTATTCACTTGTCTAACACAAGTAACTCAAAACAACTGAACTTGCTGAGAAATTTTTAATTGAGACGTTTCGCTGCTCATACGAGCAGCTTCTTCAGTTCAACTGACTGGTGTAGGGGAGTTCTCGGCATATAGACTCTTCCAATAATCCAATCACAACAGCACATTGTAACTCTTCAGAGAGGTTTCAGTTCAACTGACTGGTGTAGTGGAGTTCTCGGCATATAGACTCTTCCAACAATCCAATCGCAACGGCACATTGTAACTCTTTAGAGAGCTTCAGAAAAAGCTGCTCGGATGAGCAGTGAAACGTCTTCATTAAAATTTTCTCAGCAAGTCCAGTTGTTTTGAGTTACTTGTGTTAGATATACCATGACATGGATGAATGAGAATCTTCATAGTCGACTTATAAACTGTTCTTCACTGTTTTTAACGCATGCAAACGGTTCAGGTTTTCCTGTATATCCTCTATTGATCATAAATGCATCTTTTTATAATGCTTTATTTGTGGGGGGTAAAACAACGAAGGAATGCTTTTTAGAACCAATCATTGTTATGTATGATGTATAATCTCTATAAAGTTCTGCAAGACATGTTGGTGTTATATAAGTAAAGAATAATAATACAATCTTACTGAGTTGGTTTCTGTCTTTCAGGCCTTCTTTCAGGGGAAGCTGAAGATAACTGGAAACATGGGAATGGCCATGAAGTTGCAGAGCTTGCAGTTGCAACCAGTGAAAGCCAAGCTGTAAATCCTCCTGATGAAGCGAGCAGTATAGAGCTTCGAGGTCATTCCCCTCAATTTCATTCTGGCAATGACTTCTTGTGGATCAATGGCATCTGGTGTTTGTACCAGCACTGAAAGAAACGTTTCCTACAACCCTTTCATTATAAGACAGGCTGTTTTTATTTCTTCATAGAGCCTTTGCTTATAAAGTGTGCCCTGAAAATCTTATTTAAAGGTCCAGGTTGTGCCTGAATTTGTACACGTCAGCTTTGGCTGTGTAGATTAGCACACAGTCCTGTCTTCCAATGAAAAGGTTTGGTGAACTCTTAAGGAACAGCTTTTCTATCTTCAAAAAGCATTCCTTCCTTTTTTTCTAATCTACTCACCAATTGTCATACAAATAGATGGAGTTACAATGATTGAACTAATTTTGCAGCCAGCGGCTACGAATAAGACCTGCAAAGCCATAACTACTTGTGGCACTACCTGAATATTTACCCTGGGCCTGTTGTGCTGACTTACTTTTATTCAACCCCTAGAGTTTTTTTGGCTCTGATAGCATACAGGTTTCATGGTGACAATGCAGTTCCTCAACTTATTAACATTTAATAAAACACAACTAATTTCACTTGTTTCCTATTCGTACATTATTTGTTAAAGTCATGCATGTGTTCATTGCCATCTCCAGCCATTTCAGAGCCATTCTTTTTTTCTTGTGGAAGATGATCAATGATCTCATGCAAAGATCTAAAGCAGTTACTGATGCCCTTGCATGCGTTTCTCGAGTTTTACTGCCACCACATTATACCACATTACACAACGCGGTGTTCTCGAGATTATAAAAGCAGAATGATTCTGTTTGCAGGAGCAAAACTAGAAGAAAAATGTATACACCATTATTTCCAAATTTCATATTATAGTTAATAGTTCAGGTTGAAAAAAGACACGTTTATCAAGTTTTCACTTTTTTATGTTTAATCAAAACCTGCTCTAACTTCAGAGGAAGAAAAACAACCCTGGAACCATTTTCATTTTGGTTCAGAGTTGGGGAGAAAACTTCAAGAGGGCAATTGGGCCAGTTCACTGATCAATTTGTACTAAGAATTCATTTAACTAACGCCTGTGTTTTCTTCCTTGCCAAAATGACGTTCAACCCTTTGGCAGTAAAACGTCATCAATGTCCTGGCTGTCACTGTCAAAAAACTTTGGCACCTTAAAGTTATAATGACACTTAAAAAATACTCTTAGAAATATTAATGTATATGAAAAATCACCCATAGGTCATGTTGGTTTTTTTTCTGATCCGGCTGCTTTCGTAAATGATTGTTACTTGAAGTAACTAAACCTGAGTGCTGCCAAGCTGACTGTCAGTTATAGCTTCTGATGCGAACTGCCTACTGCTGCACAAATATGGCAGCCCCCTCATAAATGAACATGGGGGATCAGACAGGTAATGTAAATGCATTGGGCAAATACTTTTATGGTAAAATTATATGTAGCATGCAAAGATATTATGATGGATGTTAAAATAGGTTTAATTCCTATCTCTTTAAGGTGGATCCCCCTTTCTACTGCTGCACAAATATGGCAGCCCCCTCATAAATGAACATGGGGGATCAGACAGGTAATGTAAATGCATTGGGCAAATACTTTTATGGTAAAATTATATGTAGCATGCAAAGATATTATGATAGATGTTAAAATAGGTTTAATTCCTATCTCTTTAAGGTGGATCCCCCTTTCTTCTCCTTGGATGCTCTTGTGTCAGATAGAAGGATCTGCTGGTTAATAAAGCATCCTACAGTGTATTGTATGGTTCCCTTATAAACCTAGTTCATATACCCTCTCAAGTGCTAAACCAGTGTGAACCAATCCCAGCCTTTCTTCATACTCGTTATTATCTTTGTTGTGACTTGCATATTGCAAACTACCAGGTGTATAATCTTACATTTATCAGAATCCGCTGCAAGGGAGATGCATTCTGGATGCAATTAATTGGCCTGCAGATTTTGTGTCATTGGCTGATCCAGATACATTGCTTACAATGCCCACCCCTACACAGACACAGAGGCAATTGTTATGCTTCAGCTTTACCACTAGAGAGCAGCCTAATAACATAAGACAGACTAGATTGTTCTTGTGTAACAACCCTCCCACAGTTAAGAAGTTAGTGAGCTGAAAAAAAGTTCCGTAAACCAAAACAAGAATTTTGTTTTATTAAAAAGAAAAACAAAATCTCCATAGATCTCTGTGTTCAGAAATGGAGGACAAAGACCTGTGGCAATTAATTTAGCTGAAAGGCAAAGTGCGGGGGCAGGGGGTGGCGGTGACATTGCACCTGTTTTTTGCAGCCTTAATGAGCTCACACTTTTTAGTATTTTTAATCTGTAGCAAAAACCTTCCAGTGTCTTAAGCTGGCCATAGACGTAAAGATATTTGAAAGATCCAATTGTTATCGTGAGCCCACTATTGTCTCAAAACGATCGTTTAAATGCCTGATGTGTCCATCAACTAAAAAGACCATTTCAGGCGATATTGCCAGCAAAACTGAAGGATCGCAGCCTGCTTGCGCTGCAAACATAGGTAGATTCCATGGGGAGCGATAAAGATTTTCTAACCTGGCCGATCAATCATCAGACCAATGTCGGGCGAAAAATCGTGAGACGAACGATCGTTTGTATCCCACTAACCACACGATAATTTGACAGATTGGTCGGACTTCACCAAAATCGGTCGTTCGGGAGCGAAAGATCGTTGCGTCTATGGGGAGCTTTAGTTGCACTAGTAAGAGCTGCCTGCTGTTGTTTTGCTGCTGATAGTAATTGCATTTTATTTGTTACTTCACAATCTCGTTTGTGCTTTACTGTGAACATAAACCCACTATTCATCTCTGTACAGTAGGCACTAATTAAATGTACACAGTAAGCCCAGGTCACACAATTTTATAATGTTGAGATCAAAGTGGAATTCTAAACTTGAAGCTATAGTAGTTGGGGGACTCACATTAGGGCAAGGGCATACAGGACTATTACACATTAACTCCTGTGTTATATAATAAAACAAAATCACAGCACAGAAGTTGCCCTTCCATAGACCCTAAAGGAGAAGGAATGTCACAATCACTTAGGGTGCCAAAAGTAAGGCCCCCCAGTGATTGTATTCACTTGCATGATAAACTGGGCTGGAGTTTCTGTCCTGGGGTTCTTCTCAGCAAGCTCCACAGAGTGATCCTAGTCTTCCGCTTATTCTTTCTTCAAAATCCTGGGACTGATGCATGAGCAGCAAAGGCAGCTTTTATAGTTAAAGGTTATCTTTTTACTCTACTGAGCATGCAAACACGTGAAGAAAGCAGAGAAAGATTGCTATATGGCGCTCACACTGGGACAGGACAGTTTCAGCCGATATGAATACTGGCCTGGGGTATCTCTCAAAATTCATGAATTTCTACCACTGATAATGTGTTACTAGTATTTTTTTTCTTATTTGAAAAAAAAAACATATGAAAAAGTTACCCCTTTCTCTAAAAACAGCTGAATAAGAGCTGAATTCTTGCTCCCAGAAGAGTTATTTTGTATTGTATAACTTTATTTGTAAAGTGCTGTTAAGGAGCCACAGTACATAAAAGTACAATATATATAAAAGTATACACGGGGGAGACAAATCACATATATACAGAATCATAGGACAAAGATCTTAAGGGTTGGGGCAGACGGGGAGATTTAGTCGCTTGACGTTTAACCACCTTTTCTGTGATCAACCTGAACTGCCTGTTCCCTTCCTGCCGCTTGTTTGTATGAAAAAATGGCAGCACCAATGCACTTGCGGCGCTTTGATTTCCAGAATCGCACGAAGTTTCCTCGCTAGGCAACTTTGTGCGATTCCGGAAATCAAAGTGCCGCGAGTGCATTGGCGCTGGCGTTTTTCATACTAACAGGCGGTGGGAAAGGAGCAGGCAGTACGGGGAGATTGTTGCATCGCAGAATCTCCCTGTCTGCCCCAACCCTAAGTGTTATGTGGTAAGAGACATAGGGGCAAATTCACTAAGATCCGAAAATTTGCTAGCGTTGGCTTCGCTAGCGTTCGCTGCACTTCCAATTTTCACCAGCATTACTCAAATTCACTAAAGTGCAAAGTTACGCTCAGGTCTGCGAACGGTAGCATAGTTGTGCTAGTGTTACTTCGCCAGGCAAAGCGCAGTTATGCTAGCGATGCCTAATTTGCATATGGCGTGAACTTAAGTGTATAATAGAAGTATATGTTACAGCCTCTACATTACATTACACAAGCCCAGGAAACCTTTAATAAATAAAATAAAGTTGTCCTATTGCCCTACATGTGCCCCCTGTATAGTTGAGTTGCCATATGTTAGGAAATGTAGGGGGGGAAGGAGGGTAACCCCCCCCCAAAAAAAAATATCGATCTTTTTCAGACTATCACCCTCCTATGTTAAAATACGCCAGCGTTTTTTGGGACTTAGAAAAAATTAAAAAAAAATTTTTTTTTTCAACCTCCTATCTATTGTATTGAACTTCGCCAGCTCTGACCAGGCGAAGTAACGTCTAGCGTAAGTGGTAATGTTCAGGAAAATTTTCATCTTAGTGAATTTGCGAATTTACGATCCTTCGTCAGTGCGCAACTTCGCCTGGTGTAAGGGTGCGAAGTTGCGCTAGTCTATCTACTTCGCTAGCGTAAATTCGCCAGAGCTGGTGTTAGTGAATTTCCGAAGTTACGAATTGACATCACGCTGGTGAATTAGCGCTAGCGTTAGACGCATCGCGCTATTATGAATTTGCCCCATAGTGAGGAGTAGAAGAGTGAAGGGCTTTAAATGTTAGTAGAAGGATTTTATATGCTATCCTTTGCTTAACAGACAGTCACGCTAAGGATTTTAGTTGGGGTTGAGAAGATTCCCTTTTAGGAGAGAGCAGAAGGATCCTGGTAGCAGAGGTTAAGATTGATTGGAGGGGAGAGAGATGGGAGCAGGACTGGACTGAGAATTAAAATAGGCCCTGGCATTTCAGGTACACAAGAGGCCCATCAGCCCACATAGAGGCCCAAACAGCCCCCACCAGCCCACTAAATACTGACTTTCTATGGCATCTTATAGCAGCCCATCTGGCATTTGCCCTAACCCACAAATGGCCAGTCCGGGCCTGGATGGGAGTCAGGAAGACCAGCTAGGAGGAGATTGCAGTGGTCTAAACAGGATAAAATTAGGGCTTCTCTATTACAGCCAGTTAAAGTGAAACTCTTTTAGTTACTTTTTATAGTTGTTTTTATAGTTAAAGGTTATCTTTTTACTCTACTGAACATGTGAAAAAAGCAGAGAAAGATTGCTATGTGGTGCTCACACTGGGACAGGACAGTTTCAGCTGATATGAATACTGGCCTGGGGTATCCAATAAGTAAATACAAGTACTTGGGGTGCTTAGCAGCCTACTATTCCCTGACTGAAGTTGGCAATCTACATTAAAGCCTATAGTGGTGCATTTTTAGGTTTTTTTAAACATTACTAAAATAGGAAATTAACAATGGTTCTTAAAGCACCTGGCTTGGCCCCCTGTACCATTGCTCTTACATAGACCAAATGTAACATCATGCACTGTCAACTCTATAGCAGTAATGATCCAGGCCTTCAAACTTGTGCACAGGGGATCACCATCTTGGATATTGTTTGGATATTGTTCGGAGTGTCAGTTACACTGCATATGATCAGTGGGCAGCTATTGAGAAGAAAAGAAAATGAGGTTTGCCTTACATAAGCTGCTATAGCAAGTGATGCTACAAGACTGATTTATACATATATATATAATATGGACACATGGACAGCACCCGATCTCTCATATAATTGCTCTGGTGCACAGTAATTTGGTTAATATATGGAAAAAAAGACCAGCAACCAAGGGAATTCAAAATAGTTCACTCAGGACCAATGTACTGGTACACGCGTGCACACTCCTTAAATAACGCCTCCCACCTAGGGAGGGCTGTCCGGGTGAGAACTGCCTGTCAGGATTTCCAAATTAGGGAATCCAGACAAGGATTTAAATTGAATGGCAGGGTGATCAGCGAATCAGCAATTGCTATATCATAACTCCCGCCTCCAACCAGGCACCAGCCTCACCCTCTTAAGTCATCTGCCCGACCCCCAATGTCACTGAGACCACCCCTGACATCATCAAACCCGTCCCCGTTCAGTCTGCCACTTGGAAGAAGGTGGCAACCCTATACTAGATGCGGCCCAAAGCACATACAAAACAGGTGGCTATTTATGTTTTACAAGTGCATGCTGAATATGAAAAATACACACTTTGTTTATATGCACTCTGGACCCCGACCAGGTTTTTTCCTGGTGTCCTGAAAGCCCTGCACTACCCTGATTATATTGATTGCTGAACACGCCTCAAATGCAAGAAAATGCAGCAGCAGTTACATCCAAAACATCAAAATATGATGAGAGAGGTAAAATGTTCCCATGGTGATCTATGACAAGTTTTAATAAATAAACCCTTAGCATGACAGTTTTTGTCATGAATTTCTACCATTGGTAAGGGTTTAGCAGTCCCAGTCCCAATAAATGATGTGCTACTAGTATTTTTTCTTATTTGAAAAAAAAAAAATGAATTAGTTACCCCTCTAAAGACAGCACAATAAGAGCTGAATGCTTGCTCCCGGATGAGTTATTTTGCTTCTCTATTACAGCCAATTAAAGTGAAGTTCTTGTCTACACACCCCTTTAGCTATTTCCTGTTGGGAATCAGTGGCGCGTGAGCTGCTGGTGGGGCCCTGAGGGGGTGCAGGCCCTGGCCCAAATGCACCCCCTTCTCCCCTGGTAGTTCCGCCACTGATAGGGATGCACCAAATCCAGGATTCAGTTCAGCATTCGTTAAAGATTGGGCACTTTTGAGCAGGATTAAAAGATATCAGAATCCAAAAATTCATGTTTGTCATACAAAGAATCTGAATCCAAAAATTAATGTGTCACACAAACAAGGAAGTCAAACATTTGTTTACTCTTTTTACTGTCTTTCCCTCTCATTTCCCTAATTTACATATTCAAATTAGGGTTTGGATTCGGTTCAGGGTCGGACTGAGGTGCCCGGGGCCCATCGGGGCTGCTAGCCAGGGCCCCCTTCAGAACCCCAGACCCCACAGCTACAGCGGCGTGCACTGAGCACATGCACAATGCCCCCTGTGGGACTGCAAGTCACGGATCTGGGCCGGCAGGGCTCACAAGTGCCATGGGCCCAGCAGGTTTTTTACCGGTGTTCCGCCGGCCTAGTCCGACACTGAATCGGTTCCGTATTCAGCCAAATCTTTCAAAAAAGATAGCGGATCCAGTGCATCCCTACTTTCTGAAATCCCTACTTTCTGAACATTCCTCTCTCCAACTATGAATGCCTGCTCACTGACACCAATGGAAATCAATCAGGCATGTGCAGTATGTGCCTCATTGAGGTCTTCATCATCATCATCATCATCATTATTATTATTATTAATAATAACATGTATTTATATAGTCAACGTATTTCGTAGTGCTTTTCATAGTTGGTGAGAAGAGAAGGTGTGATCAGAAAGGAAAGGGGGATGAGTTTCATGTTAGACAAGGAACTAACTAAAAGTGCTCAAGTTGAACTTACTGTAATAGAGAAACATAATAAATCTGAAAGCAGGGAGAAAAGTATATTATTCTGGGGGTTGTTTTTTGTAATCTTAAGGGATTTTATAATAAAGACTTACTTATTATTTAATAACTTAGCTGGAAGCAAAAGTTAATCTCTAATTGTGTAGATATGGCACAGACATATTATACAGCGCTTTACCTAAATTGTTTGTTTAGATAAGTCCTTGCTCCAGCTGAGCTTACACTCCTAAGGACCCTAGAAGATTCACATAATACCAATTTACTAGGAGCCAATTAACTTGTGAGTACTTGCAGAAAGAGCAGAACTGAACTAAGGAGCCCAGCATTGTAAGGCAGAGAGCTACCAAGATGGTGTGTGGCTTCAAACTGGTAAATGCTGGTAAAGCCAGTGGCACCTGGGTGGGGTTCAGCTGTCATACAGTGGAACACAGCAGCAGTCAAAACACCTCTGTCACATTGAGTAGTGAAATGCAGACCTTAAAGGGCAAGGAAAGGCAAAGAAATAAAATCCCATTTTTACTTTCTTTAATGAAAAAGAAATCTATCTCCAATATACTTTCATTTAAAAATGTGTACCGTTTTTATAAGAAACCTGACTGTATGCAGTGAAATTCTCCCTTCATTTAGTGCTGAGGATAGGAATTGTCAGACGGTCCCTAACTTCTGGCAGGGAAACAATCATACTTATGAACAGCAGGGGGAGCTCCCGCCTTACTTACCAGCCATGCAGAACTCAAGCAGCTTTGTTTTTTGATCATTTATGACGATCCCTAAGCAGCACAGACCATACTGAGCATGTGCAGTGCCAGTGTCAGACAAAGATGTATAACAAAGTTACAAGATGACAGCCCCCTGTGGCCAACTTTGAAAGCATAAATCATTTGTTTGATTAGGCTTGTGGTGCAGTAAGTTCATGTTTATTTTAAGTATACAAAATACAGCATTTCCAGCCTTATTCTATTTTAGACTTTCCTTGCCCTTTAATGCATAAACAACTTCGAACAGAAAGTGATTCTATGCCTCAGTCTGCTACAAACACACCTGCAAATATAATAAACACATACATCTATCTATATATACATATACTCACATTGTTTTAGATTAAAAAAACAAGCACACTGAGATATATATTAAAGGATTAAACTTTGAAATGATTTAAAAAAAAAATATTTAGGTTAAGTAAATCACTATACATGTGGACAACACCCAGAGGACCATGCACAATCCGAATGAATGAAAGCCCACTAATACCTGAGAGATTCATAAATCCTATATGCGTTGTATCCAGCCCTTCTGCTGGATCGTTTTTACTACCCAGTTATCATAAATGCAACCATTCCAGGCATACTTTCTAATGTTAGAGTGATGGGAGGGAAGGCTGCAGGTCTTATTCAAAGTGTGTGTTCCAGACATTAAGCTTAGGTTTCATAATGCTACGCAGACACAATAGTTTAGAACTGAACTCTTTTACAGTATGGGGGTAATCTGTCTGTAATGTGTACAGAGATTAATGCTGATATACTTTAATTATAGTGATTGATGTAGACAATGCAGGAGAGGGATTTCATTCTCTCACATTCATCATGTTAGGCCTTACCCAATGATGTGTTTACACTACTCTGATCATGCCTGTATCATACACAAACATGACCAACAGCCAGCTAATTACTTCACAAGCATTTTGCAAAATCATTTTTGTCATTACCCCTGGAAATGTCCATGTTTTACTAGCACAGGTATCCTAACGTTCAGTTCTGAAATGCTTGCCATTTGCCAAACCTACAAGTTGGATGCTACTCTTCTAAGACAATGGGTGCACACTGTCCACTTATATTGCTATGTGTACTCTCTGGTTTTTTTTTTTTTTTCAATAGTTCAATAGTTAATAGTGCTGATCCAGCAGAATTCTGCATTGAAATCCATCTCTCAAAAGAGCAAACAGGTTTTTTATATTTCATTTTGAAATCTGACATGGGGCAAGACATATTGTCAATTTCCCAGCTGCCCCAAGTCATGTGACTTGTGCTCTGATAAACTTCAATAATTCTTTACTGCTGTACTGCAAGTTGGCGTGATCACTCCCCCCCCCCCCCCCCCCCCCCAGCTGCCCAACAAAAGAACAATGGGAAAGTAACCAGATAACAGCTTACTGGTAGCTCTAAGAACAGCACTCAGTAGTAAATACACATGTCCCTCTGTGACTCCTTCAGTTACATTGAGAAGGAAAAACAACAGCCTGCCAGAAAGCAGTTCCCTCCTAAAGTGCTGCCACAAGTCACATGACCAGGGGAAGCTGGGAAATTGACAAAATGTCTAGCCCCATGTCAGATTTCAAAACTGAATATAAAAAAATCTGTTTGTTCTTTTGAGAAATGCATTTCAGTGCAGAAGTCTACTGCAGTAGCACTATTAACCGATGCATTTTGAAAAAAACCTGTTTTCTCGTGATTGTATACCTCTAACTTTTAGTATGATATAGAGAGAGTTATATTCTGAGACAATTTGCAAAAGGTTTTTATTTTTTTACTGTTTGTGGTTTTTTCGGTTATATAGCTTTTTATTAAGCGTCTCTGAAAATATGGTTGCTTGGGCAAAGTTACCCATGATTGATTTAAAAGAGTTTAAAAACTGGATTTAAAATTGGAATATAAATATGAGACGACCTGAATATAAAGGGACAGTAAGTAATAAAATGTGGATTGCAATAAATTTATAGCCTTACAGTGCATTCACTTTTTTAGATGGGATCAGTGACCCCCCATTTGAAAGCTGCAAAGAATCAGAAGAAGAAGGCAAGTAATAAAAAAAAAACTATAAAGAATGAAGACCAATTGAAAAGCTGCTTAGAAGTGGTCATTCTATAACACACTTAAAGTTAACATAAATGTAAACCACTCATTTAAGGAAAGAAGCTTTATAATAAAACTTTAAAAAAATCTGTGGGATCTATTCCATATCAGCAGGCGTGAAAGTTGCTGTGATTTGGGCTGAGTTCTGAGTTTGAGTAACTCTATGGAGAGCAGGCAGTGGGATGACAATATGGTACCCTGGGCCATGCAGGGTCCAAGTCCCATCATCTATCTTTAACATTAGAGATCTGTGTAAGCAAAAGAGCCTATGGAGTGTGATCCCATTATCTTCTAAAGGAGTAGTCAAGGCCCAGGAAGGTTTCCTCTTTATGTTCATTCAGATCCAAACCTTGTCAGTGCCTGGATTATATAATGGAGTTCAGGCCCACTGGTGCATGATAATATTTAGCACAATGCAATAGGTCCCATTCAGTACCAGTGCTAAGTAATGGTTGGTCAGTGTTCCATAGTTTAAAATCAGTACATTGCATTTGTTCAGTACAAACAGGTGCTGTAGATGCAAAAAACACAAACACATACACACAAAGAAATCACATGAATGTTCATCCAGCAGCAGTGAGTGGGTTTCACTCCAATGCCAAGTTCCTTTCCTCTTTCCTCCCCCTTTTGAGGCTGCCTGACATTCTCCCAAATCCTCACATCTGCCAGGAAAGGCAGGACGTTCCCCACTCCCACATCTGGGATGGATCCTGTTTGCCTGGGAGTGAGAGGTTGAAATCTGTGGGTTCCCTGACATGGCATGAAGTCTTTCTGTATATGTTCCTCTCTGCCTGGAACTGCATATCGGTGTCTGCAAGGTGAGGAGTGTTGACGTTGAATCTCAGCTGGTGAGCAACAGAGGGGATTTGACATAGTGCCAAGCACAGATAGAGGGGGTGCAGAAGGAATTAAATGTTTGAAAGTATGGGAATAATAGTTGGAGGCCAGTCATGGATTGAAGAAAGGTTTATGAACTGGATAAAGCAGGGAGATGAGGGCTCTCCGGCTTGCTGCCTTCCAGCTGTTGAACTACAATTCCCTGAATGCTAAAGTACAACAACAGCTGGAGGGATGCAGGATAAACTTACTAGACTACACCGTAGTGTCTCTATTTGCAGGAGAAATGTATACCTGACTTTAGTTTATTCAGGTCACTTGATCTCTGCTGTTTCATAGACAATGTACCCATGCTATGATGGCACCACTCACATATCTATGCCTTACAATTCTATGTAGTGGTTTCAAAAATAAAATTAATTGCTCCTTATATGGAGCAGTTATGGCATCAGACACCATTATACAGAAAGCAGCGCCTTCTGATAGAGTTACCACCTGTAACAGGACTTTGAACCTGCAGCTCACAAGCTCCATTTGCCACTGAGCAGCCAACTCTCTCTCTGCACGAGTTTATATTCACCGATCCTTCCATCTGCTTCTTATTACCTTGGTACAGTGCTTGTGTCATAGTTTCACTGGCTCAAATTAGTATGCGCCTTTTCATCTTTTTTTCCTCCCTCTGGACTGGAAACGGTAAGAATTTTATATTAGCATCATAAATGGTTATACTGGCATTCTTTCAGCTCATTAATGTGGGATTTTAAAAATATACGCACAGGAAGACAACTTGGTATTTGTCATGGAATCTAAAAGCTTGTCAATTATTTTACAGTGTGACTGCAGAACTGTGGTATTGTCATGTAAAAGGTTGCACTTGATATAACCCTTCATTGTGTGTTGTGACTACAGTGAGGTTGTACAGGTGAAATGCTAACTGCTCTGCGCACTACATGCTGAAGACAAGAAACATTAATCTATTATAAATTATGAAATTTACGGTTCTGTTTTATCAGTGGCGTTAATATGAATTGTGCATTTAATCAGGGTTTATTTGACTTCTGTGACAGGTAATATTTATTCTGCTTCCACACTGTATGGTTCATATGACTTACAGATTACTAGAACAGACTGCGTGCATTGACAAGAGGCATTTTTTTACTACAGATGCTTAGAACAAGTGCCAATACTTCTCTGTTTTGTCTAACATACAATAACCTTCCAAGAACAAATCATCCATACAGGCTGATGAACGGCTGGAATTCTAATGCAGGAAGTCTGCTCTTAATTGCTTCTGCACAAGGCACTTATTCCTGGGGGAAATGCCTGTCCTCTTAATCTTGTGCCAAATAAAATAAATCAGGGGCAGACCCATGTCTTACCACTGACCATAGGGCACACAGCTAGGGTAGGGTCTAATTGCAGCCCATGTGCTCTTCCACTCCCTGATTTGGTTGAAAGACACTCAAATTAGGAGAAAGGTATAGGGCAGGGGCAGGTACGCCTATGTGCCTCCCACTTTCTGCAACTCATGAATACAGACCTCCTAAACACAGGCAGAGAAGTATTCATGTGGGCAGCAACAGGACTCTGGCCTTCGAAACAGATCACAGTGACCAGTGTTAATTCCGGGAGAGTAAGTCGATGTGCAAAGTGCAAAGAATTAGATCACACATTTTATTATTATTATAGCAGCACTAGCCTAGTATAATCAAACTGTTTATTATTTGCTTTGGATTACTGGATTGATACTACCCTGGCCCCCTAATTTGGCTCTGGCACCTGCATCTTACAATTGAGTCACAGCAAGAAGTTAAACAATAAGTGAAAATGCACTCAGTAATCATCTCATCTATTTCCTAGTATTATCATCTTAATCATGAAGAAATGCTGTTATTAGTCAAACTATAGGGAACAAATGGCACCACCCTGCACAGAAGGATGTAAAAACAGACACCTACAGCCTAGATTTAGATATTTAAGTTTGTAGCCCTTCATTTGTTTATGTTACTCTTGGTTCATAAAATCATAAAATAAAAACTTAAAACTTAAAATGTTATATAAGTCTTTCAGTGGCAGCCATTGCACAGCAAATGACTTGCACTCATTTTTATTGCAACTACTGCTTTGCCCCATAATTAAATGAGGCCCTCAAGGTTTTCATTTGATTCATGTTACCTCTTGCTAGAGAAGAGGGAATCATTTGTGGTTTTATTCATGGTTAAACTGTATTCTGTGAACAGCTTGTGGTTTGTTTAAAGATTTGGTTATGGCTGGCCTCATTCATTGCAATGATTATTTTATGAGCAAAACAGGTATTCTGGATATTTTGCTGATACAATCTGTAATACAACTGGTGAATACAGCAGTATATGTATTTGGAAATTTTCATAATTTTCCAAGTTTCTATTAGAATTTATATGTAGGGTCAGTTGTGTTCAGTTTGGATGAATCAATTGGCCTGTTTCAAATTACCATAACTTCCTAGAGTCAACAATTTGTCAACATATATTCTACCCAAGGAAACTGTAGCAGTTTTATATGGTTTCGAGAAATTAAAAATCATTTCCAGGGACAATTGACTACTTCAAAACTTACTGAGCCACAGGGCAGTGTAAAAGTTTCAAAAAATAAGTGCCCCACACTTTGCATTACAGATGCAGGTCTGCATTCCCCCATGAATACAACACTGCCTGCGTTTGACAGAGCTGTATCCATGAGGGGAAGATGCTGTAAGGCATGTGGGTTTCCCTATTCCTGTCTCCTTCCTTTCTTGTAACTTGTATGTTGTTCAGGCGCAGGGTGAGAAGGAGCCCAGTACTTAGCACCTGGTCTATGGCTGGAGGTAAGGTCAGGGCTGCCTTGTGCTCACCAATGCCAGGTGGAGAGCACAGATATGGATGGTCACAAGTGCTTCTGAATGAGCACTAATGGGCATTGCATTTTGTCCCTTAATGTTCTTGCTTCCAGAGTAGTGGCATAACAGCAGGGGCCCATGCTTCCCCACAAAATGTTATTATTGAGCCCCTATTTCCTCCCAGCACAAAACTGACCAGCAACCACAACTCTCATAGATCCCTTGTTCCCTAATGGCTCCCACAGCTGTGAGGACTGCCTCTTCTATACTTATACCACTGATGATAGACATTAATAAGTGACCTGTAGTAGGTAATGTACAGTATTCCATATATGCAATGCCATATTTTGAAAACATTGCCTGGAAACTCCATAGCTATCTGACTTTTGTTATGAGTAAACCTGGCCTATTTCTTTCCAGACTTCTTTAATATGGTCTTAGCCTCTTGCAATGGAAATTGGTGGTATTTAAACGGAGTGCTTTAGTTTATAAAAACTGATTATTTTTGAAAAATCCTCATTTGTAGATGCAGGCCTGTGTTCTGGATTCCTCAAGAAGTCAGAAAACCCATTGTGCATATCATTAAATGAAATCTAACACTTAATACAAGCTGCTGTTTTCCTAGTTACTCCATTGTGGTGACTCACTCATGAGTAGTGCTTTCAATGTAGGAAAAAAATTACACTAAAACCCACCATCTCTTTTTTCTGCCCGAGTGTTTAGCTTACATATGTAAAGTATTAACAGGTTGGCTGTATATATTATAAAGCTACAGAATTAGTGACTGATAAATGCATGCTGGAATACTATAGCTAAAGGGTAAACATTTGTAGAATATCATTAAATACTGCAGATAAAACATTATACAAAAATGATATAGAATATAAGTGACCTTCAGTTCAGACAAAAAAAACATCCTCTTCTCATAAATGTGACAAATCCATCAAGTTTAAACTTGCACAAATCCCTTATTGGCACAGAACCTATAAAAGTTTAGTCACATATACACACAGGGGCAAATTTACTATTATTCACCAAAAAAATCCCTCAAATTTGTAAAGAATTCGATAAGCATTTGACTATCGAATGCTTATCGAATAGTTTTAGGCTATTTTTTCCTGGATATTCGATTTCTTGATGAAATCGTACGATCGAATTTTCTTGGAGTGCTCAAAAAATTTGTATGATTCGAAAGATCGAGGCTTTCGATCGTACGAATGGTATTGGAGCAGGTGTTTGAAAAAGAAGCCTATGGGGGGATTCCCATAGGCTTCTATTGCAATTCGGTAGGTTCAATCTGGCGAAGTAGGCAGTCGAATAAAATTTGAAAGTTAAAGTCCTTCGATCATCGAATGGTCGAATGATCGAATATTTGATCATTCGATCTATTTGATACGCTCAAATTTTGAGTATTCGATGATCGAAGTGGCCAAATTTGTATATTCGAATATCCGAAAAAGTCGTACGATCAGAAGTCGATCGAATTCGATCGAACTTCGATCTATTCACGTGAATTTTGTAAATTTGCCCCACAGTTTTTGAGCTCAAGTTTCTTCTAGTACTTACAATAGAGTGGGGAGCTGTATCTAAAATTCCCTAATTAAAGGAGAACGTAACTAAACCAATAATAGTAAATTAAGGAAAGTAGTACTCAAGCAAGTAGTACATGTTAATACCTGGCACACTGAAAGTTAGTATGAGTAGTACTTGGAATATACTGTATGAATGTTGTTGAAAAGTAACAGATTTTCAGGTTCTCATGCAAAAATATTTTTACTGCATCTCACTGGATCTCATTACTGGCAGTCACTTCTAGGAATAGAATACCCTAGAATCCCTGCACTGATCTGCATACATCCCAACATTTAGAAAAAAAAGAGGGACAAAAAAAAAGTTGCAGTGACAAATTTTTTGCCCTTTAAGCTGTGAGTGTAACTTTTTCCAAGGGACCTGCTATCTTATATTGTTACAATGACTTATTTGCTTATCTAGAAATTATTAGAAAAGTATCTTAACTGCTGTTGTGGCTCTCTGCAAAAAGCCATTTATGTTAGAAACTTTGTTTATTTTCCTGGCTGTTCGGTGCAGAGAAAAACAGGACTTTCCAGTACAAATGAGGGACTGCGGGTTTAACTTGCAAAAGAGGGACTGTCCTAAAAACAGGACAGTTTGGATGTATGACATTGACTTGAAAGCTTCTTATTCTTTTTCTAATAAAAACAAACATTCATAATTGGCATCCAAAAATAAATATATGATATTTCTAATATACATTGTACGTTACAGGGCCTAGGGCCAAACATTATTACCAGGTATGGGATCCGTTATCCAGAAACCCATTATCCAGCAAGCTGGAAGTCCGTCTCCCATATATTTTATCCAAATGATCCAAATTTTTAATAATGATTTCCTTTACCTTGTACTTGATCCAAGATATAACCAAGCAAAACAATCCTGTTGGGTTTATTTCATGTTTACACGATTTTCTAGCAGACTTGAAATTATAAAGCTATAACATGTAAAGTATGGAAAGAATCCAGGTCCCGAGCATTCTGGATAACAGGTCCTATATCTGTACAACTTCCCTCTGTAACCTCTTTGTCATTAAAGTGATACTAAAACCTAATTTTTAAAATATGAGTGTACATTAAAAATGACCTATAGGTCATGTTTTTTGCTGAGAGGTTTGTTTTTGTATATAATTGTTAGTTGAAGTTTCTAAACCTATTTTGCCAACCTGACTGTCCCATCTCAGCCTGTCAGTTAGTTTCTAATACTAACGGACTCCTGCTGCACAAATATGGCAGCCCCCTCATACAGAAACATGGGGCATCAGACAGGTAATGTAGAAGCATCATGCAAATACTTTATGACAAAGTTATACGTACTTGTGGTGTTTATACAAATGGCCTGCAGGTGGCACTGTGCATACATAGGACTTTCTGTACAGCTTGAAAGTGAAAGTAAGACTTACTGCTGTTATGTAATGGCTGCATGAACCTGCTAATAAAGGACTGTTATACTCTCCTCATCCTCTGCTACCAAAC
Organism: Xenopus borealis; assembly: GCA_024363595.1. Taxonomy (NCBI): domain Eukaryota; kingdom Metazoa; phylum Chordata; class Amphibia; order Anura; family Pipidae; genus Xenopus; species Xenopus borealis. The sequence goes on from CM044437.1 coordinate 90,029,097, forward strand.
ACAGCAAATGGCGACAAGGATGTCTTTTCTACCTCTGCAGCAGCCTGCACCTTTTCTACCAAACCCTGGTGAGCCTACCATACCTTTTACTGCTTGGATCCATATGTTTGATAATTACATTATTGCTGCTGACCAAGGGAAGATTTCTGCAGCTAGAAAGCGTGCTTTACTTATTCACTGCCTGGGGGCAGAGGGACAGCATATATTCCATACATTACCATTACCTGATGATACTTATGAAACTGCTCTTACTGCTATAAAGAACTTTTTTGTGGTTGCTGAAAGATATAAATTCCGCCAACGTGGACAGTGTAGTGGTGATTCCACTGAACATTTTGTAGCAGCTTTAAGAGAGCTGGTTGTTAACTGTGAGTTTGGGATTCTAACAGATGAAATGCTAAGATTATGCATTAGAGAGAGAGACTGCTCCTCGAGCAAGATTTAACCCTTGCAAAAGGCTATTACAGTTGCTAGCCAAATTGAAACAGCTGTGGCGGAGGCTAAAACTCTCAGTCAGGGAACTGCTGGGAATGTACAGATTGTGAATTCAAAACTGTGGCCTAATAATACGCAGTCACAGGAAAAATACATTGCTAAGGAAAGGGATTCACTGCAAAACCGTGCAGGAAATACAAATAAAAAATACTGCTTTTGCTGTGGTTCAACACAACACCTTGCAAACTATGCTAAATGTCCAGCAAAAGCTATACAGTGCCGCAAATGTTTAAAGCCAGGTCACTTTGCTATGGTCTGCCGTAGTTCTACTAAATATGTTCATGAACTTACTATTAAAAAAGGATATTTTCTTGAAATACTTTGCAAAAGATACACTTGTTGCACCTGCCCTGAGACTGGTCAGTTACTTAAAGGGATCCTGTCATGGGAAAAATTTTTTTTTCCAAAATGCATCAGTTAATAGTGCTGTTCCAGAAGAATTCTGCAATGAAATCCATTTCTCAAAAGAGCAAACAGTTTTTTTTATATTTCATTTTGAAATCTGACATGGGGCTAGACATATTGTCAATTTCCCAGCTGCCCCAAGTCATGTGACTTGTGCTCTGATAAACTTCAATCACTCTTTACTGCTGTACTGCAAGTCCCTCCCTTTCCCCCACCCAGCAGCCTAACGAAAGAACAATGGGAAGGTAACCAGATAACAGCTCCCTAACACAAGATAACAGCTGCCTGGCAGATCTAATAATAGCACTCAATAGTAAAACCCATGTCCCACTGCGTACTATTCAGTTACATTGAGAAGGAAAAACAACAGTCTGCCAGAAAGCAGTTCCCTCCTAAAGTGCTGGCACAAGTCACATGACCGGGGCAGCTGGGAAATTGACAAAATGTCTACCTCCATGTCAGATTTCAAAAATGAATATAAAAAAATCTGTTTGCTCTTTTGAGAAATGGATTTCAGTGCAGAAGTCTCCTGGAGCAGCACTATTAACTGATGTGTTTTAAAAAAAAAATATGTTTTGCCATGACAGTTTCCCTTTAAAAGATCCAATCCCTGTCCTTGGTTGCTTGCCAGTGACTGTACAGTTTAAATCAAATACTGCAAAATGGGAGTTTTACATTGTGAATAAAGGTACTGCTATACTTGGAAGGGATCTCTTTGCTGCATTAAACCTACAATTAGTTGATGGTCTTATTACTACAGCACCAGTGCCTGCCACACAGCCTGTGTCTAAAATTTCACCACAAAGCAACACATCACTGGGCTGTGCAAAGAACTTTGTACACAAAGTTAAGTTGAGACCAGATGTAAAACCAGTATGTCAGAAATTGAGACTGTCTCACAGGAACTACATAACTACAGAGCAACATGCCATGCAACAACCCAATCATCTCCAGCTGAATTATTACATGGCAGACAGATGCGCACTAAGTTATATGTTGCAGACGTCAAACTTCCACCAAAGACTATTCCTACAAAATCATCTACTGCTGACATTGTGAAACATCACCAAGCCAAATGCAAGGCTTATACTGATAGAAAACGTAGCGCAAGATAAATGCACTTTCAATCTGGATCGTTAGTGAGAATTAAGAAACCAGGAATACTGAAACAAGGACACTGAAATTTACTACACCACTTGAAGTGAGACACCAGCGAGAACCATACACATATGAACTGTCTGATGGACGCATATGGAATGCCAGTTGTCTTGCTCCTTGACTTTGGAGATGTTCCATGTGATGAAGGACATTTCCCTACTCCTGATGCCAACTGCAATAGGGCAGAGGAAAGTGAACCTATAAGGCATACTGAGAGAATCAGGAAACTACCTGCATGGACCAAGGACTATGTCATGTAAAGAATGTATATATTGCTTTAACATACACACGGTTTAATTGTTACTGTTTATATATTTGTCCAAATGCTTTCCTACTATAGGGGGAATATGTGGTGTTTATACAAATGGCCTGCAGGTGGCACTGTGCATACATAGGACTTTCTGTACAGCTTGAAAGTGAAAGTAAGACTTACTGCTGTTATGTAATGGCTGCATGAACCTGCTAATAAAGCACTGTTATACTCTCCTCATCCTCGGCTACCAAACACAGCAGTACTGAAGCTTTCAAAGGCAATATTAAGAAAGATGTCAAAAAGTTTAATTTATGGTGTCAGTATCACTTTATTACAGACTCTACATTGCTGACAGTTAAACCATTCTTCTACCCCAGAAAGGGTTGTGTAAAACAGTATTGGTCAATTTAATCCTTTATCCAGAAGGCAAGCATGGTTGACTATTTATAACACCTGTAAGAAGGTTTGGGCTATAAAATTGCTTGCAAAGCCATTAGTTCAGTCGGATAGCCTTGATGTAAGTAATCCATGCCTGCTCTGTCCAGGATCTTTGGGGCTGGCAGCCTATCCCTGGACTTTCAGAAATACATTTTAATGTTCTTAGTAGAAAGTGAAGTTTGGGTGACTTTTTTTTAATGAAAAACAGAGATCAATAAACTATAAATACACAAGTTGAACTTTACATTACAGTTGCCATGAACAAAGTTTTAAGGTTTTTAGGGTGAGCACAAACAGTGTGGCCTCCTAGAGTAATCAATTGAGAAACAGTGGCTTTGTCTGCTTTGCACTGTAGCATTTACCTCGCTATTAATTGGGGGTTTAAGGAATTATAGGACTACGTCTATGTTAAAAAGACATCTGTTAAACAGATCAGAAATGTTTGTCATTACAGGAAAAATATGTAGTAGCTTGAAGATTTACCATTCACCCATATAAAAGACTAATGCAAATCAGAATGGATACTCACATGGAGGAGACATAGCCCTTCAGCTTCACCCTGATCAATTTTAGTGATTGTATGCATAAATCAAGCAAGTCAGTATTTATTACATCTGCAACTTGCAAGTCTTATTTAGTTATGCTGAATTTTAATTGCTTAAATATTGACAAGAGTGGTAGTAGCGCCAACACATTCAACAGAGAAAGTTTTTAAATTCACCAGCTAAAACACACTAGATTTGGTGATCTCTTACAGCTTAAACAAAACACCATAATATGGTCTTATTAATGTACAGTAGAATAAAATTTTTAGAAATATCAAGACACTAGGGGGCATATTTATCAAGCCTTGCATTTCGAAGTGAAAAAAATTTCGAAATTCGAGCAACCAAATTTTTGGTCAAATAGGTCCGTTTTTGATCTAATGATTAGTGCATTCGATCGAATTCGATTCAACGTATTTGCCCCAAAAAACTTCGACTTCTCAAAGTCCACCAAAAGACCGGAGCAATGGGGATTGGCGCATGGGAAATTAAAAGAAACTATTGTATTTCCTGCGCCTCCCTAATGTTTCTGAACCAATGTGGGTGTGGTTGGGCAGCATGCCGCCCCCTAAAATCCTGTCACCCTAGGCCCGGGCCTAGGTGGCCTTTCCACAAATCCAGGCCTGGAAAAGAGATCATATGTTAATGCAATTTTTTTTATTGGTCCGTCTTGCTGCTAACATTTTGGGTGTTATTTATCAAAGGGTGGGTTTTAGCGGTTTGTGAGGTTCTTTTATATCTCGAACAAACTTACAACTCAAATTTTTTCTAATTTAAGAAAAAACGTAAATGGAAAAAATTCGAATCAGTGCTTTTGGGGTTAAAAACCTGAAAACTTGAATTGATTGGGTTTTCACGGGAAATATACAAAATTTCTTGATTCAAGGGACCTCTACCCAGGGCGGCCATTGGAAATTACAGGCCCTGCCCCCTGGGGGCCCCACCCACCCTTGCACCCAAGCCCCACCCCTGATCCCACCCACTCCACATCAAAAGACCACACAGACATCAGCGCTAAAAACAAAACCCCCACACACAAATATTGATGGTCAGGGCTCCCTTATTATTATTATAGTAAAAAAAAACATTGGTGCCAGGGCCCCACATAAAAGTTCTTTTTAAAAAAAGAATTGGTGCTAGGGCCTCTCTTACAAGTTAAAAAAATTTGGGCCCCAAAAAATATTTTTTTAAAATACATTGGCACCAGGGCCCCCCCTTACAAGTTAAAAAAAAACAGGGGCCTATAGAGTATTAAAATAAAACATTGGTGGCCAGGGGATTAAAAAAAAAAAAAACAAAACCCACATTGGTGTCAGTAGAATTGAACTTGTGGCTTCAGGAATTCAGTGTCAGAGCCATTTGTGAAATCAGGTATTTTCGCCACTTCAGTGACTTCAGTGTCGGCTCTTTCGTGACTTCGGGTATTTCCGCTGCTCCAGGACTTCGGCACTTCCGCATTCTACTGGGACATCGGAAGGCAGAACTCCTTCAGCACTCGTAAGGGGGGCCGGCTCTTCGAAAAGTGCAGTACTGCCGGGCCCCCCTTCAGGCCTTGGCCCGGGCCACTTGTCCCCCTGTCCCCCCCTAATGGCGGCCCTACCTTTACCATTGATTTCTACATGACCTCGACAGCTTTTAGTCAGGCTCGGACTGGCAATCTGTGGGTTCTGGCAAATGCCAGAGGGGCTGCTATAATGTACTATAGTGGGCTGGTGGGGGCTCTTTGGGCCTCTGTGTACCTGAAATGCCAGGGCCTGTTTTGACTCTCAGTCCAGGCCTGTAGTTTTTGGATTCAAGCTATTTTCAGCTTTGGGGTATAATAAATCTCGAAAAAAATTTAGTTTTTTTTATAAAACCATGAAACATTTGCCTTTTTTTGACATAGCAATTCAAGTTTTTGACTGAAAACTACCTTTAAAAAAACTCAAATATTTTGGGAAAACACTAACTTCATCACACGTTTGTTACTTTTTTAGTTACATTGTTATTTGCATATATGTGCTACTTTTTCAACAAAATAATGAGGGATTTTTTTCAGAAATGCCTAGCTATTGACTATTTTCAGTAAGATTAAATAATGACATACTTACATTAAGGCCAATTTCCAGTGAAGTGCAGGGGTTGAGAAGTAGAAGACTTCCCATTGTGTCATTAGCAGATACGTAATGATTCTTGTTTCTTGTTTGGCATTAATAAAAGTTTCCAGACAACGGAAAAAACTGTTAAACTACTAAAAATTATTTTAAAGTGACTTATGTAGTATGTTAACTAAATTGTCTTTGATACTACATAACCCTTTATATGTCCTATGTGAGTAGTTACAGTCCGTGTTGATGTACATGCACATATCCTGATCAAAGCCACCCTGCTAGGGTTAATATCATTATCTGCAAATCTTCTTTATGCAATGTACTGTAGCTATATTACACAGCAACGAGACTGTTTCTCATTCTAATCAGCCCTTGGTCAGTACATTTTATAATCTGAGGTCTCTACCATGTACACATATGGCCAGACACACTAGGGATAATTTAATGAAAAATACAAAAATAAAAAAGAGAGAGAGGCACAGGAAACTGCTATAGAATGCACTCACCGTTAGCCTCAGACCTTCAGCTCAGGGAGCACATAAGCAACAGCAAGAAATCAGGGGGCATCCAGGCACTTAAAGTGGACCTGTCACCCCAAAAAAATATTCAAAATCATATTTTATCACATGAACATTAATTACACTATATAAATTATTTTTAGCTTGTTTACTTCAGTCTGGTAATTCATAATTATAGCAAGCAGGCAGCAGCCATTTTGTGGACACTGTTATTAAGGCAAGCCTTGTTTCATCTCAGAATCTTGTTTGTGCACCAGAATGGGGGACCCAATGTCTATCCCCATGTCCTGGCTACACAATTAAATGGTTAAGAGAATTGGGGAAATGTGTTGGGAGCAGTGGCATCTAGGAAGTGCTGAATGGAAAGTGAAAGTAATTATCTGCCCCGCCAGCTATGAATGCTTTTTTTTTTTAAATGTTTTTATTTGTGAAGTTTGCCTAGTACTTTATAAACAGTTCCATTTCTGGAGAGAGCTTAGGCAGTTGTAGGAGTGTTACTAGAACTTTGCTAAACCTAAATGAACATCAAAAAATAATATGGCAGCTATGAATGCTTTAATAAAAATTTGAAATTGGATTTCATGTTTAATTTGAAAAGGACTTTTATTATACAGATTTTTGTGTCTGGGTGATGGGTCCACTTTAAAGAGCACCAATGTGTAGGGTCACTGGACATCATGAAGTTTTAAATGTAATTTTCAATAAATAGTTTTTTATTTTGATATTTGCAGACCTCATAGAAACCTTGAGTGCCTGGATGCCCCTTGATTTCTTGCTGTTAATGTAATCAAAATTAATTTATTTTGAACATTATATTTGCACAATTGTCAACTGTCCATAATATCCAGGGGCTTTCCTAATTTCCCTTATGTACAATTATACAATGTCTTATATCTAACTCTTGAATACCCATACTCCAATATATGTTTGCACAGGCTATGCATAACTGTATATCAGACATGCCATGCCCAAACACTGGTTACATATAATGATAATAACAGTACCATATGTGTTTACACAAAACATATACAGTTACATTAAAGGCTAAACCAGTTAAATACAAATGTTTATAGTATAATTCCTTCCTGTTCCGAAGAGCCAAGCATAAACCAACCAGAAGGTCCTGTTTTTAAGTTCTTAATGCATCAAACTGTGCAGACACCAGAGAATACCAAAAAGCTGCAACCTTTTGCCTGTCATATTAAAATGACTTAAACTGGCAGCAAATTAGCTTTCATTGTCTGTCAGTTTTGTCATAAACATTCAATTTTTGCAGGACGATGAAGAAATAGCCTGGCTATGAATTAAGTACTTCTAGCTAGCGATCCCTCTGGCCTCTCCAGTACTGTGATATTAGAAAGGAAATTTAAAAAACAGACCCATGTCCCACATAATTTTTATGAGATTGTGACCTCCTACCCAATCACTAGTGGTTCAGAAGTTCTAATATACAGTGGTTGAACTAGCAGAGGTGTGAGGGTGTGACTGCCCCAGGGCTTGCACCCTCAATGGGAGGGATTAACATAATTTACAATAGCCTTTTTGGTATGGATGATGGTAAGCAATGAATGCAGTATGGAGGCATAATAAGTAGTGGACGACAGTTTGGAGAGATAAAACTCCATTGAAGAAAAGATAAATGTATGAAAGATAAACCATTCAAAAATACAAAGATAAACCATTTAATACAGGGAAGAACTGAAATAAGGAGAGAAAAGAGAAACAATGAGAATACAAAATTGAACAATTAACTTTCCTACAATTAATTGTTAGCCCATTCACTTTTATTACATAAAGAACAAACTAAAATGTAATAGGTGATTAGAATAGGGTTCCTCTAACACTGAAGAATGAGGTCTTCAAAGTTTTCCCCAAATCTCCAAATGATAATTACGTATTTGGCCATCTCCCTAATGCATCTCTGGCCTTACTCTTTTATAGTCTAGAAAACATAACATGAGAAGTGCCAAACAAAATGAGGAAAAAAAACGCAAATGGGTCACAATGAGGCCCAAACTGACTGTGTTCTAGCAGAGGGGCTGCTGTATGATGCCATAGACAGTCACTATTTATTGGGCTGGTAGGGGCTGTTTGGGCCTCTGTGTATCTGAAATGCCAGGGCCTCTTTTGATTCCCAGTCCTGACCTGGGGTCACATAATTTAAAGGCAGAGATCTTAAGTTATTGGGCTGCTGTAACTCTGGACTTGTACTTACTATAAATGAGGTAAATATTTTCTTGACTAATATATTTTAAAAGCTTTGATTTGCCTTTAAGTCCAGTCCAGTATTCATAGCTATGGCTCTTGCAATAATCAGACACCACTATAACTGCCTTTTTGTTTTTCTCATTTCAGAGCTCAATTATTTCCTGTTATTTGTTAATCTGTCAGAGGAATACATGTGCAGTGACTCAGATATATAGACATCCCACTGACTCTGTATTGTTTCCCTGAGAGGCCTCAGAACAGGAATGTGCAATTTTCATTACATTTTATGGAGAAACAAATTGAACAAAATGCTTTACACGATACAATTAGAACAAATAGGCAAATTTCTTTCCAGTGTATATTAAAAGTACCCCTTAAAAAATGAGATTAGGAGAAATCTACATGCCTTTTTAGTCCTTGTTTTTGTTCCTTCATGATTTCATTGCCAAGAAATCTGAATCTGGTGATTAGAAAAACATCTGGTATTATTTAGCATTAGCATTCAAGTGCTATTCCCTAAATCACGGTCTTGACTGATTTACCCAACAAGTGTATATGTGGCATCTTGGGTGTGCTCCTCACCAGAAGAGTCTTCCAGCTCTGAGCACAGGTCTCTTGTCAATGTTTTATAACACCTGTCTTCTAAACGTGATGCTAATATTTCAACTTTTAATGATGTGCCTTCTGGAGCATATGAATGTACACTCACTCAATAATCATACATACAAACACATTATATTTATAGCTCATATATTATCCTTAATCCTCTTGTGCCCATACACCTTGTGTAACCGCACAGTTAATTACAGAAAATCACGCATATTAATAACATAAATGCAAAAGTAGGAGAAATTATATTGAATTGTATCACACAGCGGCAAAGAGCACTGTAAATTAGGGCTGTGCCAAAATCAATATTTTAAGATTGGCTGAATCCTTTGTGAAAAATTTGTTTGAACCAAACCATCTCCAAATTTGCATTTGTACATTAGGGAAGTGAGGGAGAAAGTGAACCAAGCATGGTGTGCAAGGTTTAAAAAAAAAAAAAAAAAATTGGCTTCCTTGTTTGTGTGTTACAAAAAGTCACGTGATTTTTAGGATTTGAATCTTGAATTCGGTGCATGCCTACAGTAAATTAAAGGGGTGGTTCACCTTTAAGTTAACTTAAGTTAATTTAACGTCAATAGCCCCTTTAAGACCCCACCCTGCTGCTCATGGGACAGGACAAGAAGGGGTTACTCCCAGGAGCCCCTGTGAACTGGAATGCAGGAAAGGAAAACTATACCCCTGATCAGTCTCTATAACAATATACTGAACTAACAGCTCATTTTTGAAACCCTGCTTCATAAAAAAATATTTTTTAATAGTATGGCATTGGGTAATCTTGCCATTTTAAGAACTAAAGGCCACCCCCTAGGACTTTATTATTCACGGTGCACATAAACAAACAAAGGGCACACACATGTTGCATGCACAATAAATGTCTTTTGCTTCCATACTTCTTCCTGTTACAGTTAGTGCTGCAGTATTTCTGTTAAGCTGATCTATGCACAGAGAATAAAAAAAGTAGCTTAAGGTAAAAGAGCTATATTTATATTCCAGTTTGGTAAGATTATTTTTATTTCAATAAAATGTTATTGTTTTCAGACATATGTATACAAACATTGATTTGCTTCAATACATTTTCAAAAAAAAAAACAACATTTGTGCACAGATAATTATTTACGTATATGTATTAAGTGTGTATGTGTTCACATTCATATGCTTATTATTCTGCAAACTGTTACAAATTGTGTAACAACATATTCCAACTATGTGGTAAGAATCTTTAATATGCCACTTAATAAGATAGAAACCAACCATGTCAGTTTAGTATTCATTCTGAGGGTATCATTTTCCTTTGGGTGACCATTTAAGACCACTGCTGTACAGTAATGCACGGGTTTTGCAAAAGCAATGACTTTCTAGTCCATTCGGCTGCTATTCAGCAATACAGAGTTTGAAGTTTATACTTGGTTTTATTTGGAAATATGCCTGTGTGACGGACTACATAGGAATTCTGGAATAAAGCACAAACATGTGAGCTGCTTTTTATTTTAGCCTCTTTAACTACCTAAACTTGGTGTATAAAGTCAGGGGCAAACTGGCTCATTTTCTTCTTACATCAATTCTGGCAGGTCTTCCTTGGATCTGAGATCCTGAATCCATAAAGGCAGTAGTCTAACAACCTATATACAGTATTGTGACACAATGGAGTGGTATTTTATTTTATAAATATATATTTATAAAATGCAAAAATATAGAAATTGATATATTTATAGAAACATAAATCAAATGCCTGAGTGCCAGTAATGCATAGTTAGTTATTTTAACTACTGTGCATTACTATTTAAAAAACAATAAATACACTTTGGTGTTTTGGTGCTGTTGAAAAGACCAGCACAGTGCTGTAATGTGTAATATATTTATATTTACAGTATATCTTCATGGCTCATTATGTTTCAGCACTGATTCAAAGAAACCGAAGTGCTCCCAAAGTGATTAGTCCTGTTGGTTTATTTGCAGTGCAATGCATCCCTGTACTCCATTTCTGATCATTACATGGGGTTTGATCTCCATCCACGAGGTTTACAGTCAGGAGGAAGAATATGAATACTATTTGGAGGTTCCAGTTGAAGAGGAGAACAATGATGTTTATAAAAGTCTTGTGGATGAGATGAAGCCGACCTTCCCAACACTGCTGTGCCCTACAGACTGCAAGTGCTCCCAGGAAGGGGCAGTGGTGAATTGCGCTGGAGTGGATCTGAGAGAGTTCCCTTCTAACCTTCCAGATATTATTATACACATTTCTCTACAGGTCAGAGCTTCTCATGGCCCTTGTTTAAGACACGGTAATAGAGACTGTAGATTTTGTATTTTGCTTAATATTCCTAACTGTGAGGTTCCTAACTAGCACCGCTACATCTGTTTCTGAGCTGCCATTGACAGCATTGTCAGTAAACCACTGGGATCATGTGGAAACTGCAGCTCATATGGAGAACCATAGGTTGAGGGTCAATGCCATTGAAGGATCTGTGTATTCGTCATCTCTGATGTTCAAAACAGTGGATGTGAACTCTTCCACTTATGTTATATTTGCTATGATTACTCTGTAGCCTCATACAAACCTCATTGTTGCGTGGTTTGCATATCTCCTTTATTCAAAATATATATCACATACCTGTTGTCCCCAAGACTTACTATCTACAGATGCTGCTCTGCAGGGCCCATGGCACTATTCAAATTCCTTAGACAACCCAGTTGTATATTGAGGCCTAAATGCTTTAAGATCAAAAGTATAGCTCACTAGAAAAATTGTTCAACTTGATCTGTGATTATCTATGCTAAAGATGACCTCCTATTACTAAACTCTTGTCTCACTATCTCATATATTTAACAATCATCTTCTTGTCTTTAACACAGAACAATCAGATTGAAGAGATTCCCCCAGAAGATCTCACCAGACTTTTTAAGTTGGAGACCCTTAATCTACAGAACAACCGACTGACATCTCGAGGTGATTTTATAGCATGAAATGTAAAAGTTTAAATGAAGATTTGAGGTGACCTATAAAACACTCTTGTTGTGGGTAGAAATAAACACACACATAAACCACAAGCTACCACTACTAGAAGAATCTAGCGAGACTTATAAAAAAGAAATTCTTCACTCTTAAAGACTTCTTATCTAGTTAATTTTTCCCTTAATAATAACACAGACACATTGATGGAGTCCAACGACTGTAAATGCTGGTCTAAAAAAATATAAAAAATATTTTTGTATACATTTATTGTGTGCATTGTAACCGTAGGCTTGTGTGTTGGCATTACTCAGGCCTCACAAAATAAAGATGTTTTATTTTCCTCCTCCAGGAATTCCTGATGACTTGTTTGAGCACCTAGAGAACCTGAATTATTTATACCTTGCAAACAATAAGGTGGGTAAAATAATACAGATGTTTACCAATCACAATCACTTTAAGAGAATAAATAATAATGAAATAACAGTGATAACACGGATTGTTTGGTGGCAGACTTGCTCTAGTAAAAAGGTAAATTAAGCGTTTCTGTGAATATTCACTTGTAACAACACAGTTTTATGTGAGTTTTTATATCATTTGTTTTATTTAAGCACTGGACAGTCAAAGCACTGGACAGTCAGTTGCTAAGATAAATCAAATACAAAATGTATACACACCAGGGTGGCTTCACACAACCCGTGCAAATCCACAGCTCATTTGCAATATGGGTTTAAAAAAGTAATGCGGAAAAATGGGTCAGTGCCTATTGATCTGTGTAAATTAAACAGGTGAAGGAAAGAATGAAAAGGGTGAAAATAGAGTACAACATTACTTTAAATGCCAAATATCCTAGTATGGTTACATCAATAAATTTTTTGGTTTTGATCCCTTTAAAATGAATATACTCTAAGGGTTTCAGCCTTATCCCAGTCCACAATAGGAAGTATGCTTGGATAGAAAGATAGAAAGAGTTATATCTGTCATCCTTTGCTTAGCATTCAGTTACAATAGAAACTGAATCTACATGTGATCGATCCAACATAAATATTTGTGGCATCTGTAACTGCTTATAAAACCAAGACCAGTGATAAAAGCACTGGTGTTAGGGGTTCAGTATATTTAACTGTAACTGGTAAGTGTATATCAGATATATTTATATTTGGAAAGAAAGGCTTTAATTGGTCTAAACTGTCCCAACTCTTAAACATTGCAGTGGTGTGGAAGCCATCTTGGGGTCTGATTATTCCTCTGCATGCTAGAATTATGGGTAAGAAATCCCTATGACGTAATCAGGTGCCCTATATCTAGCAGATATTGACTTCTCAATATATTTCATTTTTCCAAAAAACCAACACCTATAGTTTAGCATATGGTTTTATGTAGCCAAATACCTCCCATAGCTTAATCATAAGCTGTAAACATACCTAAAACATTAAGAAAAGTTCTAAATGATAAGTTGGATTGGTTATTCTTATGATTTTATTTACTGAGAGATGGTGTCCATTATAAAAAACGACTGCTCTTTGAAACAGAATATTAAGCAAAGCATTTCACAGAAATAACTGAGCCTCATTTTAATCTTCTGCTATAGTAATCCCTTTACAGTTACAGTACATAGATTGTAAGATCTTTGTATATGACAATTAATTTTATAGTGATATCTATTTATGTTTTAATGTTTGTCCTCCCCATGTGTACTTATTTTATGTATGTATTTACTTATGTTGTAAAACTGTACAAAACATGTCCAAGTAGCACTATATAAAAAAGGTTATACATACATACATACATACATACATAGTGCACGGAATTGAGTCAAGCTAGAATCAAGTTTAGATTTCATGTTCTTGCAAACCATGAACACTTTTAAGAGTAAAAAGCCTGGAAATATGAACTGGCTCTTTATTAACATTTTTGTGAGGACAAATTATGGGCCCATTTCCATTAGCAATGGCAAAATTTTCAACCTCAAGATGTTGTTACTACAGAAAGAAAGATTTAGTTTGATGACGTGTGTTGTAAAACATGCTATAAACTGCAATGTTGGATTAAACCCCAGCTGGGATTTAAGACATAAAAGCCGTATTCAGAATAAATGTCCTTACTCCTGTGGAACATTTGTGTTTAGAAGAATTCATTAGGAACCTTTTAAACATACATAATGGTCACACAAAAGTCAGGCCCTTTTTCATGCTCCAGTTATGTTCACTGAGACTGAAAATCTTAACTATTTTGATAAATAAAAACAACTTGAGTCACAAAAAAACTCAGTGTTAGATTTTGGTAAATCTTCCTCTAACTGGAGGAGGTCCCTGCCCCATTCAGCTTGCCTTCCTATTAGTGTCTCTCTGTGTACCTACCTATGTATAATGTTCATAGTAAGTGCTGTTTACAGTGTTGGAGGCATTGCCTGATAAGTGCCAAGACTGAGTGATATTATGGTGGTGGTCCTGAAGGTAATCTCTGAGTTTATGTTAAAGAGATAGAAGAAAGGTTCTCTTTGATTAAAATGCAGATATCGGAGATTCTGGAAGCAAGGAGCAGCAGGAGTAAAAAGTTGAAGGTAGGAAACAACAGTTGAATGGGGTGCTGTGATAAGGTGTTGGCTCTGATAGGCCAAAAAGTTATGGAGGCACAAGAGAAAAGATCTAGTGAGGTACTAAATATATCAACAGTAGAGGGGCCTCTTACATAATAGGAGAGACAGAATAAAGTGGATAAAGGTGAGATTGAGAGCCATATAGTAGCTTGATTGTACAAGCAATAGAGTACAAAGAGGAAACTACCACCTTTCATTTACTTTGAATTATGTTGATTGCATCAAATGACTTTCTAGTTTTGGTGAAACTAGAGTAATGGGGACACTTTCAGTGTCCTGGTGGTGGCTATTGATTGCTTTTGTATACTGCAAAGTTCTGACTGAAACTGTTTTGGTGCTGATCCAGACATACAGGCCAGATAAAGATAGAGTACAGCGTGTTTCTCAGGCTCCTCTTTAGTTATTTCTCTTCCAACACATGTTCCCACCCATATTATTTTTGGAACAGGAGAAGCAGTACATGTAGGTGCCAGATTAACAGAAAAGTGTCAGGGATTTGTCACTTACTTTACAGCTTGTAATAGTACATGCTGCAGAGAGTGGAATATTCTTCTAGCTATGAATGCACTTTAACCCTCTCAGTTTCCAAAAGTAAAATTTACATATTTACTGCTTTATTCAATCATTGTACCCCACAACTAATGATTTAAAATGTAGTGATGAGCGCAGCTATCCTTTTTTTTGCTACAGTTATTGCTTTATATGCTGTTTCTATACAGATGCACTTAATTAATAGCACAAAAGACTATGAAATCAGTTTGCAGGGAGTGAAGCTGTACCATTGTAAGAACCAGCTATGAATACATTACAATATTGATACAATATTCATTAATATTGATTTTCTAACACAGAGCACAGCTAAATGATCATTATTTACAATGGATTAGCACACTTGTAAAGAACTACACCTGTGTTAACTTAATTTCATCATAAGACATCAAAACAAAGGCATGTTTAAAACACAGGCATTCTTAAATTCTTTTTTTCAAAATGCATCAGTTAATAGTGAATTCAAAACTGAATATAAAAAAAATCTGCTTGCTCTTTTGAGAAATGGATTTCAGTGCAGAAGTTCACTGGAGTAGCACTATTAACTGATGCGTTTTGATAAAAACATGTTTCTCCATGACAGTATCCCTTTAAAATAACATTATAAAAAGAAAAGTGTATTTTCCAGTAACATGTATATAGAAATGTGAAAAGCATATTATGTATACAGAACTAAAAAAAACTTTAATAGTTACATATTTTATTGATGTTTTGTGTTTTTTCGAAAAGTTGTCTGTGGCTCCCCGGTTCCTTCCAAGTTCGCTGATCAGTGCAGATTTTGCAGCCAATAACATCACTAAAATTTATGAGATGACATTTGGACATAAGCCAAATTTAAGGTTAGTATACTTCAAAATATCATATGTATATTGCAAATTTTTTCCAATACTTGAAATATATGATGTATTGATATGTGTTGCCATCAGTCCATCACAAACTGGACACTTGTATTTAGCAATGTATACTCTTACACAAATATTCATTGCAAACTTGTTCCATAACTTATTGCTGATTTACCAAAGCAGTTGGTAATTTGGATTTGCATTCTTGTTGTTAAATCACAATTAAAGTGATATTTACACTCAAAAATTTATCTTCAAAATATTAATGTACATTGAAAGTTGCATATAGGCCACGTTGATCTTTTTTTTTTTTTTGCTGATAGGTCTGCTTTTGTAAGTAATTATTACTTGAAGCTCCTAAACCTGACTGTTTTACCAACCTGTCCCATCTCAGTCTTTCAGTTAGATTATCTAATGCCAACGGACACCTGCTGCACAAATATGGCAGCCCCCTCATAGAGGAACATGGGGGTAAGAAAGGCAATGTAAAAGCATCAAGCAAATACTTTTACGGCAAAATTATAAATAGCATTCAAAGATAACGTTATGATGGATATAAAAAAGGTTATTTTCTGGTGTCAGAATCTCTTCAAGTTGCAGCACACATTATTAATGAGGCTCAACAAAATGACATTTAAGTTCTGTAGAAAAACAATCACATTGTGTGTAAAATATATGGAAACTTGTATTATTTTTATAATTTTATTTTGTCCTTTGAACCGTCAACTTGCATTTGTAAATTAGTCTTTCCATACTAAGAAGTGAATTTGATTGGGTCAGTCTAGTGCGTGAATGTGTGATTTGTTGGTTTGGGTTACTGCATACAGTTAAATGTTTGTGTTTGTAAATGAGTGATGTATTTTATACAACATGACTTGTAATAGCTGTAATCAGGTTTAATGAATTTTATTTGTATTAACACCACAGTGATGGAATGTTTTGTTTCCCTAGGTCTGTTTATCTGCATGACAATAAGCTGACAGACGATGGGATACCAGACAACATGTTTAACAGATCAAACCGTGTGGAGACTCTGATACTGTCCAGTAATTTCCTGAAGTACGTTCCAAAGAACTTGCCCCCTGCATTATGCAAACTGCACCTGCAGGTACCTAAGCATGTGACTAGACAATGAGGGGGATAATGTACTGAAAGTTGTTACACAAAAGGTGTTAAAATACTTGTAGCTAAACCCCTGGTGAGTGATGTTAATGGGTCAGTCTTCAGCAAGCCCCTTTGGGGGACTTAGGAGAATTAGAAGTGATAATGACTGCTTGGACATAAATGTTCATTGCAATGAACGCAGGGATAGCTCTGGATATGCTCATGTTTTAGGTTCCTTTCACTATAAAAAAAACACTCATAGATTCCAATGTATTGTAAAGAAAAAAATTGAGCAGCATGGAAAAAGTTGAGCAAAAAAAACACCCAATGACTTTACACATTTTTTGCATGTTTCACAAATTTCTGGCAAAGCAAAACAGGACAGATTAGCTCATCATCTAAAAGAGAAACATTGTTCACAAGTTATATAGAGAGTGGACAAATAATTATTTATTTAAAACCCCTGAAATCTCAGTTGCCTAAATATTACTTAACATTTTTTCAGAACAACAGGTTGGAAAGTATTCCCTCAGGAGCGTTCAGTCACTTAACAGACCTACGTGAGATATATCTGCTCAACAATCGCCTCACCAATGACGGAATGGACAATGAAACATTCACGTAAGCAGTTACCCTACTACCTCCCTATACTATAAACAATTTGGTGCAACAATCAGCATTACCTTTTTCCATGTAAGTATTGAGAAACTATAATTCTCCTGACTCTTTATATCCATTTGATTTTAGGAAACTAAATAAGCTTGAATACCTTGATCTCTCAAGCAATAACCTTACAAAAATACCAAGTGGACTTCCACGTAATATTGTCATCCTTCATTTGGAAAAGAATTCCATCAGGTTTATCTCTGATAATGTTGTTACACAGATTAGAAACCTGGAGTACCTTTTGCTTCACAACAACAAGTTGAGGGCCCATGGTATTCATCCTGGAGCCTTTGTGGGCCTTAAGAAGTTGCACACAGTGCATATGTACAACAACCTCTTGGAGAAGGTCCCACCAGGCCTCCCACGCAGAGTGAAGACATTGATGCTCCTCCACAACCAGATCTCCAGCATTTCCAAGAATGACTTTGCTACTACATATTTGCTTGAGGATCTAAATCTGAGCTACAACAAAATAATGAGTGGTAATGTTCATAAGGAAGCCTTCCGTAAGCTAAGACTCCTCAAGACCCTGGAACTGTCAGGAAACAACTTAAAGTCAGTTCCTTATGGACTTCCAAAAAACCTGGAGATTTTGAGGTTGAAGGACAATGACATCAGCTCTGTCCCTGAAGACAGTCTTGCTGGGATGACAAAACTAAAAGAATTATATCTGAGCAATAATAAATTAAAAATAAGCTCTATTTATTCTGGAGCTTGGGCAGAATTGATCAGTCTTCAGGTAAAGTAGTTGCTGTCTAAAGTTATATAGTGGGAAAAAATGACTGTTTTAATTGCCGATATGCAACAAAACGGACTAAGTTTTTTAGACACAATGTTCTGTTCTACTGTTCTACTATCCAATCTGAACAATATACATGCATTTTGTGTCTGATAATTAGTACGTCTGCATGTCAACCACAAGAAAAGCTCTTGTATTCATTAAGACAGGGACACCAACAACAGTAGCACCACCATGGACAAAACTGCTGCAATGCTGATCTATGTAGAATATGCCACTGGAAGCTTTGTAAACCGAATTGCATCAATAGAGAAATGTGATTAACTGAGCTCAAATACTGGTAGTCCCCAGGTTACGTACAAGATAGGGTCTGTAGGTTTGTTCCTAAGCTAAATATGTTTGTAAGTTAAAATATATACTACACATTTATTTATTAAATGCAACAAGACAGATATCTGTCTTAACATCATATTTATTTTCTGTGCATATGTATTTTTACTTCTCTGTGCTCTGCAGTAGACAACACACACCAGAGGGGATTGGGGCAGGTGGTTTATTAGAGCGAAATGTTAATAAAGGCCAAGCAAGCCACATTATATTACTGTAATAGCATGAGTTGTATGCATGTTGAGTGTATATAGCTCGAGGACTCCCTGCACATTAAAGTAGCCCTGGAATTGAATAACCAGCTGTTACATGAATGTGTATTTGTCGTTTATAGCACACATGATACAATCTCCCATGTCGTTAAAGGGGAACTCCAGCTTCCAAACTTAAATTTGATAAAGAGGCCCACATAACACAGAAACCCATAATATACCCATCACAGTTACCTGTTTCTGCAAAAAGTATGAATAAATGCCATTTTCTATGCTGAAATCCAGCTGTTCTTCTCTTTCTGCATCATTTGAAATTGATGTCAGGGAAGGATGGACTAAACCCTGATGTTACAAATTGTAACAACTTCTCTGCAGCCTACAGACATCATGCAGGAACTTCATTACCCACAATGCATTGCACTATGATGTTCCTTTCCTTATTGAAATCACATGTGCTGGGAATTGTGGGGTTTGGAAGATGCAAGCTGAGCACAGCTGGCTGCTGGTACAAAGTAACAGTAGTCAGCCAAGCCAACTCAGCAAAGTAGTCAGAATAATCAGCAGAAGAGCAGGGGAGCTAGGCATAGGGAACTGTCAGGAACCATTGACAACCATGAAAAGGCTGAATATTTTTTCATTGATGTATATTGCAAAGTTGTTTGAAATTATGTTTACTTTTCAAAAAGCTTAAGCTATAATTTTGTGGAGTTCCCCTTTAATCTGCAAAATATGTTTTAAATACTGCTTATAGAAGAAAAATATTTTGTCTGTTTAATGTCTTCCAGCTACTTGATCTGTCTGGAAACCAGTTATCTTACATCCCATCTGCCTTGCCCGAGACGCTAGAGTATCTGTACCTCCAGAGTAACAAGATTATCACAGTAGCAGATAATGCCTTTGAATCCACTCCAAACATAAAGGGCATTTTTCTCAGGTAGCATTCCAATGGTAATTGTAAGTCGGTGTCGATTGCTCTTCCATATTATTTTAATACATGTTTGATGTATAGAACAGGCTACAACAGTGCATTTGGCACACTTATGTTGAATCAAAGGATCCTCAGTCACAGGAGATAAAATACTTGTAAATATACAGCATTATCACCAGAAAAGCCTCTAACAACAACCAGCATTTAGTTGAAATGCTTTGAAAGTATTCAACAATTACATCATAAACATGTAAATATTTCATCTTTCGTAGTTGCGTATTTATATATATATATATATATATATATATATATATAAATCCTTGAGAAAGGTCCTAATGAGGACCGAAACGTTGGATACTATGACATGCCAATAAAATATTGAAGAATTTTTAAATAGGAGTGCTGGTTTCATGAAGCTGTGTATGAATACCTTTCACCGTGCACCCTGAATTTGTAAGTAGACACGCTGTAACAGCGGCGGCTTTGGAGTGCGGACACTCATCGAGTACTATATATATATATATATATATATATATATATATATATATGCAATGTCCACCTAAAAATATCTTTTTATCTTACAATGCAAAAGCACTGAAAATTCAGACTTTTGAAAGAATGCATCAGTTCAGCTCTCCACCAGCCAAGACATTATTATATTGTTTCAACAGCCAGAACCAGCAGTGTAAAGAACAGCAATGGACACTGCCTTCAGTAGCAATCAACCAAAAAAATGTATAGTTATACTTATGTGCAAACAGTGTTTATCTGATATAAGCATTCTTATATATCTTATATATTCTGCAGAAAGTATATTGTGCATTTTATACTTTTATACTTTCAAGTAAAATTTTACAGTGCAACAACTGCTAGGTGAAACTATATTACACTGCAAAACGTGAAGTTGTTTTTGTTATTTGTTACTTTATTCTTTGGCAGGTTTAATTTGCTCACAGCTGGGTCTGTACAAGAAGGAGCTTTTGAAGGACTGGACAAGCTGCAAGTACTAGACATTGAGAGCAACCTGACCAAAGCCTCGAGAAAATCAGAAAAATACACAAAACAAAGTGAAGAGGAAGAGGAGGAGGAGGAGGAACTGGAATAGACACTATAGACAACTAGGTTGGTAAAGGAACAACAGTAAGGTGCATACATATTGACGAAAACACTGTAAAATATTGAGTAAACACTGTAGATGCCTTTGAAAAGTCATTCTTAATCAAACATTTGCACAAATAGTTCCTTGTAAGCAAATCATTTGGTAAAAAATACACAACTTAGTGATACATGCTCGTTACACAAAATAACCAATTAATTAACTGCATGGCTCACCATCAAATAAAGCTTAACTTTATATATATAAAAGAAAAAAATTTGGTCACTTCTTTAACAGCAAGTTATGTTATGAACAGCTTATTAATCCCAGGTACAAGATCTAGTACAGTTATGGAACCTACTATCCAAAATGTTCTGTTTGGCTCACCATACCTTAAGTGTGCCCCTAGGCGCACCCTGCTGTGCGGTCCTAGCTCCTGCCCCCTCTAACCCCAGCAGGCACACAAGCGCATGATTACATGAGCGCAAGCGCCTGAGCACCGGGGAGCAGCGCATCCCCAGTGCTCCCCATAGAGCGGCTCTTCAGCATGCCGCCCCTAATAAATCCAGGCCTGAGTCTACTAAAACACATTTAAACATTAAATAAACCCAATAGGATTGTTCTGACTCCAGTAAGAAATAACAATATTGTAGGGGATCAGACAAATTCTTCCCCAGTTTTTCTGTCTGTGACTTCATCCTGCCCAGTTACAGGCTGGAGAGCCATCAGATTGGCTGAGTGCCCCAATGCATCCTTGGGAGAGAGGGTGTGCCCGGAGCTAAATGTACAGGGTCTCAAACAGAGCTTAACAGGGGTTCTGTGCTACAGTATACAGCCAGAACCAGTTTTTGTCAGACTGTCCAGTGTAGAGAAGCTGCTGCATCTCTAGAAGTACAGAGAGAGACCATCCTGTTCCCTGCCAAGCTGCTAGAGACTCAGGAGGTGAAAGGTGCCACTGGTGAGATTGATCCTGCTGCAGAGCTGCCTGTAATCTCCAGTGTGACTGCCTCTGAGAGCACCCTGGTGAGTGAGCTAGCCAAGGAAGGATATTGGCGAGGATATGTAAGTATGGGGCTCCAATTTGAGGACAGGTCTTGTGCATTCATCTGCTACCTGGGAGCGGCTGCTAAGTTCCAAAGGGAGAGGTACTTTTGGGAAAGGTAGTGCTACCTGGGGTATAAGAGCTCTTGGGAAGGGACATTCCAACTCTGTGTGGTTATTAACCCCTTCCAGAGGATTGGGACTGTGATAATAAAAAGGATTGTGTTGGAGAAACAGTCAGGTACCTAATAGTGAGTTAGGTAGTGTCCCACGTGTCCCCAGTGCAGGAGTGCATTGTGTATTAGATTGCCCAAGTTCTTTCACTACAGTTTTACATAAAGTTATATTTGTTTCATTGCAATCGTGTGTGTTTTATTTTTCTTAGTGGAATTCCCCCTCAGGTGTGCTCTTCAATGTTCCCTAGGTGGAGGCACTGAGCTGTAAAATCCCAGTTCCCAGTACTTTCATACTAAATAATGAGTCAGGGCCCTGGATTGCCAGGGTAAATTGCTCTTTAAAGAGACAGTAACCAAATTAGGTTAGTATGAAGGTACTGTTTTAGCCAGAAAGTTAGGGATCCATTGAAAGCAAAGTTTAACCATTCAATGATGTGCATAATCCATACAGTACTGCTGTACTAAAATGGGGTAAGAACTTCTCTGGCACCTGTGGGGTGCATTAGAGCACCAAATTTGAGCCAGGCCGGATCACCCAACAATAGTGGGTTGGTGTAAAGGCTGTTATGGAATTTCAGGGAAGGAGCCCACATATTTTTAGCCACATGCAATGCATATATAATTTACAGAAAAAAATACACTAGTTCATTTGGATCTTTTATATTCTGAAATTCTTATTATTGCTAATAAAAAGAGTTGCTGTGTTAGCCTGTGGCCCTTAATCTGTTTTGGAACTACAACTATTGCCATCCCCAAACTGCAAAAGAAGCTAAGAGTTTCAGTTTCTCAGATGGAAGGTCTCTGGTTAGACATCCATGATGCAGAGCGAGCCTTATAACTGATTCTTTTCTTTCAAGAAGATTTGTCTGTTAACTCTGCTTTCTTACTGTTTGCAGGTTTTTTCATTGTAGAAGAATATCTAGGATACACCAGGCAGTTTATAACTCATTCTCTGCCAGGAGGACAAGCTCCACAATCCTAAAGTTTGTGCCTTTTTTCAACTACCCTTTGAACTTCGATAAACGCTGGATCTCAAAATGATAACTTTCCAGCTGAGCTGAACTATGACCACATCATTCTTTAATATCGAAGCACTTTTGGGGTTCAATTTGAGTTTAACTCGGAAACAATCAAATAGCCACTGATCTGTACTCTGTGGTCATCTCTAATAATGAAACTGTTAACAAGCTCTGATAGTATTAAGGATAGTATAGGCCTGTATTGGTCTACATGGACTACACAAAAGCTGGCTTTTGTCTTGTATTTTAGAATCTATTTTATGTAACAGAGTTAAGCCTTTAGATAAGCAAATTCTTACCCTCATATTTCTTCATTTTCTTTAACCTTGTAAGCTGCTAATTTCTATAATACTATGTTGTCTTCAAAACTATCAGAAAGAAAGCAAATAACGTTGACCCTTTGTCATACTTTACTGTTGATATTGGCTAACAAAGTCAGCCATCTGTGAAGATATCCCAGTAAAAAATTTTTTATCCTGTCTGTAATTTATTTCGTTTACTTTTTGCCTTGAAAATATATAATTTTGGCATAACAATTTATTTAACTCCTGTGCTGGTTTTATGCATAGCCAAAATGAATGCAATAGTTTATCTGTATTGGTATAATGGTTTACCATTATAAGAATGGTAAAAAACTAAAGGCATCTGTAAATTAGGCTATTATGTTATTGTTTTGAAACATAAATACTTACATCTATTTACTGTATAAGCAGTGGAGTAACTAACGGGGGTGCAATTGGGCCAGGGTCTGCACCCCCTCAGGGCCCCCCGGCAGCTCGCTTGCCACAGAATCAGAGGTGATAATCGCATACCGTTGTAGTAACGTTGCTGTGTATAAGATGCAACTGTCGTTCTTTAGTTTATATTTATACATAAGAGAAATAATCCTGTGAAAAAGGTTGTGATAATACAGGTCTATTTAGATTATTATGTCTATAAGTGGGTCATTTATCAAAGGTTGAGTTTGTGAGGTTTTTTCAAATAACATTTTTTTCAAAATGTTTGCTTATTTATGAAAAAAACTCAAAAGTAAAAAACTTGACTGAATGCAATCGGTGGGAAAAGCTTGAATACTTGAATTGATTGAATTATTGGCTAAACAAACCTCGAATACCTCGAATTGATCGAGTTTTCGAGTGAAAACCACAATTAAAAACCCAAAAATCACGAAAGCAAAATCATCTTCAAATGGATCAAAGGACCTATGCCATTGACTTCTACATGACCTTGATGGGTTTTAGCTGGAGTATTTTTGGATTCTGGCTTTAAGCAGCTTCAAGGTTATAATAAATCAAAATTTTTAGTTTTTTTCTATCCCAAATTTTCCTTACTCATTACAACAAAAATTCTCTCCTACTTGTCTTTTTAACCAAAAGCCAAATGCTTGTTATTTTGCCATTAGTTATTTTTTCAGCGGAACTGTTGCGCCTTTCATGAAAAATATACAAAACATATGTTAACATACAATTTCTTTAGATATAACTTCCGGCAAATGAAAACATATTTTCCAAAGTAATTTTCAAGGCATCTTCCACAATTATCCCCAGGAGGACAACAAACCAAGGAGCAGCAGGCTACCGTATTTGCTGGCGTATAAGACGACTTTTTCCCCATGAAAAAAATGCCCCTAAGTGGGGGGTCGTCTTATACGCCGGGTCCTACTTCATCCGACGTCGGTCGCGATCTGCTCCACTGCTCCACCTGCACTTCCTGGTTGTGACGTCAGAAGTCTCGCGAGACGAGACTAGACGCGCAACCAGGCAGCAGTGAGTTCTGAGAAAAGAGCGCGGGAGGCAGAGCAAACAGAGTTTGAGCAGCAAGACGCAGAAGGTAGGGCTAAGCACCTAACTGGGACACAGGGAAACATGGACACAGTGACACAGAAGGCGGTCTGAAAGCAGCAAGTAGGGACACAGAAGGGGGGCTGACAGCAACAGTGAAACAGAAGGAGGGCCAACAGCAGCAAGCAGGGGCACAGACGGTGTGCAGAAGGTGTGCGAAAGAGGGGGTAGTCTTATACGGCGAGTATATAACAAACTGTACATTTTAAGTGGAAATGTTGGGGAGTCGTCTTATACGCCCAGTCGTCTTATACGCCGGCAAATACGGTAATTAAATAGTACCAGTCAGTCATCTGCTATTGATGTCCTTTGTCCCTCAAATAGATCTTCTGCAGGAGAGTAAAATATTAAAAGAAGCAAAATAACATTAGCCCCATTCACTGGAGCAAGCCTCACTTGGTTTTATGTAAGGTAGACATTGTAGACTTATTCTGCCTTTGTGTTACACCATAACTTAGTTCCATTCAATAGAACTTATAAAATCACCTTTTTGATTATGACGTTCTAGAAGGTATCATGGTTAGAATAGCTAACATGGACAAAAGGAAAAAATCTTTCTTGGTTAAAAGAAGAGATGCACAGCCACTACTAGTGAGGTCACTCATTAAGAACATGGAGACCTTCATCTGTCAAGCTTTCAAATTGTTTAGGGTTGATCTAGCCATCCTTAAAGGACAAGGAAAGTCTAAAATAGAATAAGGCTAGAAATGCTGTATTTTGTATACTAAACATAAACATGAATTTACTGCACCACAAGCCTAATCAAACAAATTATTTATGCTTTCAAAGTTGGCCACGGGGGGCTGTCATCTTATAACTTTGCAAGACCAAGACTGTACACATGCTCAGTGTGATCTGGGTTGCTTAGGGATCATCAAAAATTATCAAATCAGCACAAGTCAAATAATATCTGACAGAAGCCGATATAGCAAGACTGATTAAGAATCAGAATAACAGACTGCACTCTGTCCTGTGTTGTCATATAATCTAATGTGGATTTTATAGTTTTTATATTGTTTAATACAAACTTTCTCCAACTCTGCAGAACCAGTGGCTACAGAAAAATAATCCTCCAAATAGAATCCCAGTTTATCTGTTTAAATCTGGCTCCATGATCTTTGTCCCTGCAGCTGGAGTTGGGAACAGTAAAGGGGATGTAAAGGCAAAAATAAAATCCAATACAAATCCCTACACAGTCACCGACTGCTAGCTGCTGGAGTTCTGCATGGCTGGGAAGTAAGGTGGGGCTCCCCTTGCTGTTCATAAGTATGACTGTTTCCCTGCCCAGCAGTTAGGGACCGTCTGACAATTCCTATAAACAGCAGTAAATCAAGGGAGAATTTCATTCAATACAGTCAGGTTTCTTATAAAAACGGTACACATTTTTAAATTAAAGTATATTGGAAATTGATTTCTTTTTCATCAAAGAAAGTAAAAATGGGATTTTATTTTTTTTTGCCTTTCCTTGTCCTTTAATCACACTGATTCTTGGCCATAAGATTCCTCAACATTGAACTAACTTACTTACATTTTTTTAATTATTTCTTTTTTTCTCTATAATAAAAACAGTAACTTGACCGTAACTTAGATATAATTAATCCTTATGGGAGGCAAAACAATCCTATTGTTTTAGTTAATATTTAAATTATTTTTTAGTAGACTTAAGGCATGGAGATCCATTCTGGATAACAAGTCCCATACCTGAATAGTCAGGTAAACAGTAAGAATTTCACCTAACAGCACTTGAACTTCAACAGATCCCCATGCCTACAAGTGGAAGAGGAAGATAAAAACTGCTTTGTACCCATAAACAGCCTTTGAATTCAACTTTGAAAGAAATGTGATAACAATGATGGCCTCCAGGTATGTGTTACATGCCATCTACTTCTATTACTGCACTTCCTCTACAATATTGCTGTTCACATTCGTGTAACTATGTATATTTCAGTGATGTGATTACTGTAATTAAAAAAGGCGTTGTTCACCTTTGAGTTAAAATTTTGTATGATGTAGAGAGTGATATTCTGAGACAATCTGCAATTGGTTTACATTTTTATTATTTGTAGTTTTTTTTAGTATGCATTTTGTTGAGCAGCTCTCCAGTATGCATTTTTTAGCAATCTGGTTTCTGATGTCCACATTACCCTAGCACCCATGAACTGATTTGAATTAGAGGCTGGGTTATAGGAGAGGGCCTGAATATAAAGCTGAGTAATACAAAGTAGCAATAACAATACATTTGTAAACTTACAGAGCATTTGTTTTTAGATGGGTCAGTGACCCCGTTTGAAAGCTGGAAAGAGTCAGAAGAAGAAGGCAAATAATTCAAAAACTATAAAACCACCCCTTTAAGGCAAATTCACAATTCTCTTTTCCTCTCCGCTGTTCATATGTACATATTCATTTCTAGTGCAGAAAAAGTTTGCTTTCTTTACAGATACAGCTGAAAGAAGCTGTTTACTGTTTACAAACTAAAACACTAGTATCACTGATTCACTGATGGTCACCATCAAAATCAGATCTCTTCTGCACATAGCAAAGTCACCACATTTGTATTCTCAAATCATTTTATTTCAGAAACATCCAAACAAGCTTGTAGTCCATGTCATGGTTAGAATATACTGCTGTTTTATTCTCCACATTGTATAAGATTTGTATGATAGATTGCAGCAAATCATTATTAAAAACGAGAAGAGTAATTGGAAGAGATCTTATGACCATTACTGTAGCACAAGATGACTGTAACTCTACAGTTCTTCTGGAAAAGGCCAAGGCCAAAATCTTTAGCAGTTTATCATTATAAAAATGTTGAGAAATTCAGAGGCCTTGGCTGGGTCTATGTCCTCCAAACACAGCAAAGATTAGTAGTGGTAGAAGCAAATCTTGGTAAAATATTTCAGGTGCAACTAAAACTAGTCTAGTGGGTAAGCACATGCTTGAGCCAAAGGGGCTCATTTTTATGGCATTTAGAAGTCACTGCAGCCAATGTGACACAAGCTGGTATCAGATAATGTCCTCACAGGTGACATTTAGATCTGTATTTATAGAAATGTGTAATTTTACACATTAAATATGTGTTTATAAAGTTGCGGTTTAGTAATAAACCCCATTTCTCCTTTTTTTAGGGTAAATTCATACAAAGGTTTAAGATTTGGGTGTATATGAGCCCATACAGTAGCAGTGAAGGAACTAGTGGTTGGCAGAAGAGACACGTGCCTAGGGTACAACTGTAGGGGCACTGGGAATGTACCTCTTCTGTCTGCACTCCTCTAGGCCTAGGCCTTCTCTGAGCACAGTATGTCCTTGCTTGCAAGTGTGCCAGCTGTGGAGTAATTCAGTGCTTGAGTTATGTGGGGTAGAGGAGTCGCTGGAGGATAGCATACCTCCCAACTGTGCCATTTTTCATAGGACAGTCCCAATTTTGACAGCTCAACTCGTAGTCCTGGATTGTTACCGAAATGTCCCAGCATTCTCTTTGATCTCCTGCACTGAACTGCCAGAAAAAGATACAGCCCAGAACACTCAGCAGTTGCACTATGATGCTTTTGTAACAATTTTAGATAAGCACAGATGAAATTGTAACAATTTAAGATAAGCAGGTCTCTTTGGGAAACTGTGACTTGCAGCTTAAAGGGCAATTCACTTTCATTAGTAAAACTGTTATAACACACAGAAACCACAGAAATGTGCTCAACCTTTCATAACTTGCCAAATTTTGTAAAATGAACAAGGTAATTAGGGGGTGTATTTTGTCCCTCTTTCTATTTCCAAAATGTTGGGAGGTATGGGATAGTCAGGGGGCTGCTTTGCAGGTGCATTGAGAATTATTGCGCTTGCAGCACTAACGGAGCTGAATTTCTGTGTTAAAAATACAGAAAATCTGCTCTTAAAGTTATGAGAGGCAGCTTTTTGCCTCCCCTGGTAGCTGGCTGCTCCATGCTGCCTGTAGAAAGCTTTTCACCTTGCCTCATGGCAGGAGCGGCACTGGGGATAGTTAAGCAGGCTGAGTCATGGGGCAGATTTAGTAAAAGGCGAAGTGGCCATCGCTAGCGTCAATGATCCGCAGAGACACCAGCAATTTACTAACAAGCATAGACGCCAATTCGCAAATGGCGCATAGTGTGGCGGAGCAGTTAGTGAATTCCCCCCATGGTGGTTTGCAGGATGGGGAAGGGGGTAACCTTGGGCACACACCTGTAAGCCTGGCAATGGAGTTTATGCCAAAATCATACTCTCTGCGCATATAAATCATGGTATGTCTGAAATACACTAGACATAATCATTATAACCCCATGTTATTTGGTGTGTAATATAGCCCATAATCTTAAAGCCATGGAATGATTTTAACAAAAAGAGTTATGTCAACCTGAAAAAAGCTACATTGGGACCCATTGCTTTTTACATAGCATTTTACAGCAGGTTTTATGCCTATATTTCTGTAATGGAGTCATAGCTTATTAATTACTGTCCTTCAACAGATTTGGCAAACTCCATTAAACTGTATGGAGATAATCTTGCACAAGTTTAGTAAACTCACATTCAACGTATGCAGCTGTACTAGATCTGTGACAGTTTCTATGCTAATGTTTTACACTTACTTTTACAATTTCTCTGTGTTTCAAAAGAGAAAGTACAATGCTTAAAATTTTATTTTTTCTTTTAATTTTTCACTTCATTTAATTTCTTTAGACAGATTTATAAAAATGGTTCAGTGGGAAACAACTCTTCTAACGTGACTTTGCTGCTTATATTAAAATAGCCACAGCTGTGAATCCTGCAGTTGTTGGTCCAGTGGTCCTAGCCTAGGGGGCACAATCATTTCATAAAATATTCTTATGAATAAAATAAGCTTCCAGGACCTTAAGGCCATTTAAATTGGCAACCACTTTTCTTAATTTCTGAAAAAAATATTATTCTCTGGTGCTCATATGCATTACCATTTTACTAGGTCACTAAAGATTCTATGTTGTCTATAGGGAATACTTTAGGATATGAATGTCTCCCTATACATCAAAGCTAAATAATTCTAGTATGAATAATAGTTTCTACCATTGTCTACAGACTCCTGTGCAGTAATATATTTATCTATACAAGAGTGTTCCAGGCACTGAGGGTAAATAGCAAAAGCTGCAGGTAGGTCAGACCCAAAACATGTTCACATGAGAATGTTACCAACATCAATGATCCATGGTCAGTAAATATACTGTATCATGTACTTAATATTATTATTTTTGTGGTTATATTTTGGGAGGCCAAGTGGTTACCATTTCATTGTTAATGCAAATCGTAAAATTACCATCAGCAATTGTCCATTTATTTTCACCTTCAGCAGGAGCTGAGATCTTCATCTTTCTTTAACATACTGAAGGCATTCCCTTCATCTGTAAAATACTTTTCTTATCTAGGAACCACAAGTGGTACAGAGAGATACAAGAAAACATTTGAAGGAAAGCAGTAGGCTCATCTTCA
This sequence comes from Xenopus borealis, assembly GCA_024363595.1. Taxonomy (NCBI): domain Eukaryota; kingdom Metazoa; phylum Chordata; class Amphibia; order Anura; family Pipidae; genus Xenopus; species Xenopus borealis. Next base: position 90,059,434 of record CM044437.1, read on the forward strand.
GTCATGAATGAAAACGAATAAAAAAAGTAGCGATCCTATGGTGGAGTAACCATCACTGACGTCATTGTTTGCTGAAGATCCATCACAGGATGGTTGATCACATCTGGTAGTGGTAGCACAGCAAGATACCAGCACAACACCACCCTCTAGCTGCCTGGCAAGATGTGAGCAGTTGTGGGCATGTGACAACAACTGAGAATCATCATACAATATAGACTGTTATAGACTGTAGTTAGACATTAGTCTCTAGTTCACTGATTTCTATTGTGCAGTGGTCTTTGTCTGTGCATCTCTCAGAGGTCTCTGGGAAGGCTGACTCTGGATCTTCCTTCATCTGTTGGAATTCCTGTGGAGAAGGGGGAAATTGCGGGGCACTACGGCTCTTCACACAACCATTTCGCTGGTATGCCATGATCTGATGGAGACTAATGGGCTTGGTCTCACAAATCAGAGGAACTTGCTGCATGTAAAGAACAGAAAGTATACATTTAAGAAGTGGCAGTTAACATTGACATATTTGCTTTTTTAGAAGTATGCAGCAAACTACTTCACATTATGTTGTTTTGCAGTTTTATGTATAAATATATATATATAATTTAACTGGCAGAAATGACCGCTCTAAGCCCACTTTGTTGTTCTGCTCCAAACATACCCGGTCAGGTGCTCAGTC
>CM044437.1:90063857-90137055 GCA_024363595.1 Xenopus borealis
GCACGAACACCCGATGTTCGCGCGAACAAGTTCGCCGGCGAACAGTTCACGCCATCCCTACAGAACACTAGTCCAAGTACCTAAGGCCCTCAGGTATAAGTGATAAGACTTATAAAGAAAAATTGTAGTTTCAGATGTCAGACTCATAGAGCATAGCTAGCAAAATTGTATTATTTATTTTCATGTATATGCTATTCAACCTGAAGCATAGTATAAAAAGATGAGGCTTGTTTAGAATAGCACTAAAGATCGCCAGAATATAGCCAATCTTAACTCCCCCAAAATTCAATAAAAAAACAGGCCAGATTATAAAGGGCTAAGCCCCAGTGAGTTTCTAAGTGACTGGTACACAGCCAAAGCCAAACTTCTGGAGGACCAACATTGTGGAGCCTTCCTTCATTCATCAAGGACGTTGTTGTAGTGTTTATATACAAAGAAAGTGGATAACTGTCCCTCTGTGAATCATACATACTGATCTTTGCTTAATGGCAATACCAAGCTATTTGCTAGGCATGCTAGGTAATCAATACATTAATTGGCTCAAGATACTCTATCAATGACCAAAGGCAAGTTTAAATACAATGTTATCTCTACAATTTCACTTGTGAAGTAGAACAAGGCATAGCTGTCCATTTTCCCACCTACTCTTTCTTCTAGTAACTGAACAACTAACATAAGTAGTTACAGCAGCAGACACTTGCAGAGGCCTAAAGATTCAAGCAGTTGAGACAAAAATCCTCTATTCTAATGATGCATCACTGCTGGGCTTTCTAAAAATTCTAAATTACATCATTGCTTCCAACTACAGGAACATTTCCAATGGTGTAATAACAGAGGAAGCAGCGGTGGCCCATAATTTTTTTTTCATCATGGAACCCTGATTTTGTCGAGGGTGACCCATGATTTCGTCCGGGAAATGGGCCCAAAAGAATAATTTTGCAGGCACCTAAAGTTATGCCACTGGACACTTCCAAATAATTTCCTTTGTATTTTAGGACTATTCGTTAAAATGGAAATCCCTAATAAAGTGGACAAATTCTTAAGAAGTTCATATATCTATCCATGAAATAATTATTTCAGCTATTTAAACAATAAAGGAGAAAAGAAAGGGAGAAGGGATATTCTTACGTTTAGCTTGACAGCCCATGTAAAAGTACACAAAATGTAATGTGCCCTTTTCACCAAAATGAAAGGTAGTTTGGAGCACATCTAGCATAGAACAATATTGTACATTTTCCATGCAGAGTTAGTGATGAATAAAATTCTTTAGCAGGCATGGTTTCGCTGCAGAATTCAGCATTTCACCATTGGTGAATATTTTCGTGAATCTTTACAAAGGAGAGAGGTGCTCCAGAATTATATTGTAAATCACAATTGTGAATAACTCACCAAGTTGATCAAGTGGTCCAGGTGCCCAAGCCCCAGACTCTCAGCCACAGGGAGCAGAAAACCGAATGGTAGAGCAGAAAAAGCAGGGCTATCCAGCACTCAGAAAGACCACAGGGCCAAAAATTTGTTAAAAAATTACTTTTGTTAATCAAAGTTAAAAATCTCCTAAGGCCCTACATGTTTCATACCTCTGGGGTAATCAAAGTTAAAAATATGCTTACATCTCCTAAGGCCCTATGCATCACTACTGGGCTTTCTGAAATTCTAAATTACATCATTGCTTCCAACTACAGGAACATTTCCAATGGTGTAATTACAGAGGAAGCAGCAGTGGCCCATAATTTATTTCGCATCATGGAACCATGATTTTGTCATGGGTGACCAGGCCTGGACTGGCAATTTGTGGGTTCTGGCAAATGCCAGAGGGGCTGCTATAAGGTCCCTTAGAAAGTCAGTATTTAGTGGGCTGGTGGGGGCTATTTAGGCTTCTATGTGGGCTGATTGGGCCTCTGTGTACCTGAAATGCCAGGGACTATTTTGATTCTCAGTCTGGACCTGTGGGTGACCCATGATTTCATCCAGGAATGGGGCCCAAAAGAATAATTTTGCAGGGGAGCCCAGGACCACAAAGTTATGCCACTGGATACTTTCAAATAATTTCCCTTGTGTTTGAGGACTATTCCATTAAAATTGAAATCCCTAATAAAGTGGAATGGCCATGGCTTCACAAAAATATTTGAATGCTATAGCAGAAAAATCAGGGCTATCCAGCATTCAGAAAGATCCACAGGGCCAAACATTAGTTAAAAAATGACTTTTATTAATCAAAGTTAAAAATATGCTTACATCTCCTAAGGCCTTACGTGTTTCTTACCTCTGGGGTACTTAGTCATGGGCTGAAATCACTCCCACAGGAAATGAGCTTTTATATTGTATGTAACTAATCCAAAGAAGTTAGAAAAAAAACTGAAAATATACATCTTAAAGGGAGCACATCCCAAAACCAAAAATTATTAAAAGAAATTATAAAAAATATATATATACAAGATATATAGCATAAAAACATGATGACAGCGAGAATGCACATAATATAAAGATATTTGTCAGTGATAGCATGTAGCATCAAAATCGGAGTTTGTACCGAATGGTATTCTTGTATTTAAATAGAAAATTCAAACAAACTTCTCTTTTTGTGAGTAGTTTAAACAAATCACCTCCACGGTTGTCCAAACTAACTCGATCGATGCCCTGTATGCTAAACAGTTTCACATCTCCAGAATAACACAGCTGAAAGTATATGTCATGCCTGCCGTCAAACGTCGGCGCATAAATACTGGCACACGTCAAGTCGGACACCCATGCCGTAATGGACGGCCTAAGGCCCCATCACCTTGAATGTCTATCTTGGAAGCTAAGCAGGGTCAGGCCTGGTTAGTACCTGGATGGAAGACCACCTGGGAATACCAGGTGTTGAGTTTTTTTTTATACCAGTATACTTAGGTGTTATGACATCTAATTTGTGCGCCTAGCTTCCTATTGGTTCCTGATGTGTCTGTCCGTCCTCAGCCTCCTGATTGGTTCCTGGTCCCTTAAATACCTTCCTCTTCCTCCTCACATTGCCCAAGCTGGCTTCTGTTTCCACAGTTCCTGCTCAAGCCTTGCCTGACATCTGATTCCTGGTTTTCGACTCCTGGCCTGTTTTTTGACCTCTGATCCTCTGCTGCCTGCACCGACTCTTTTGCCTGTTTCGACTTTGCTTCTGTTTCAATCCTTGATGGTACCTTGATCTCAGCTATTCCCTGCTCCTTTGCCTTCTCCACCGCAGAAAGCCCGGGGCCCCAAAAGGGCGTCGGTGAAAACCGGAGCCTTAAAGGAGTATCCGTGTCCACCAGTGGCTCTCCTTCGGGATCCAAGCTATCCATAGGATTCAAGGTAACAGATTGTTACAGTATATTTGTATATTAATGTCTGATAAATGCTCCCTAATTCTCTCCTTCAATTTATTTGTCCTATGTATTGTATCTTACATTTCAGGCATGTATCAGATATTTAAAATTTTTGTATTACAGTTAATGTATTGTTTCATTTTGTAGGATCTAACATCTGTTGTAGCTCCAAAAGTATTGCTGTTGTTCATATGGTGGAAAATTACACATCTCCTATCTCCACATGCATAATTTCCCTTAGTCGTTAACCAAGGGGATCCCCTCTTTTTTTGTACAAACCTGACTTGGTGACAATATATTACTCAGTGTGATGCCTTTTCTAGTAATAAATGTGCACTCTGAGCACAGAATCTCATTTTGTTTGTCATCAGTTTGTGAAATAGGGATGTTCTTCTCTATGATGTGCTTAATATTCAGAAATTGTGGACTGTGAGTCAAAATGAATAGTGGTTTATTAATAGAAGGTGACACTTTTTTGGCCTTGAGGATGGGAAATAAGTTTCTGGAGAAGGGACTCTCTTGGGGTAATTAAGGCCTTCTTAAAGGCTTCTCTGAGCGAACCCATGTTTTACCACTTACTGTATGTAGAAGTCTGTTTTCAAACTGCATGCTTCCTTTACAAAATCCTGAAACAAAGAAGTTTAACGCATAAAAATTGGTCTGTAGGTATATTTATAATAAGATGTTTAGGGTGCGAGGATGTGGCCGGAAACAGTGTTCCCAGCACATTCTTTTCAATACAAAGATGTAGTCAAAAAATTGATTTTAGTGTTGTGAAATTGGAGGTGAAACACAAATTTAGGTCACTGAGATTGAGGAATTCAACAAATTCATTGAAGATGGTCTCATCTCCTTTCCAAATGAGGAGAAGATTGTCTATGTAGCTACCATAATAGTGAATAAATTTTATAAAGGGATTATAGTCTCTGTAAATGTATATGTATTCCCACCAGACTATATACAAATGAGCATAGGAGGGGGCAAATGTGGCGCCCATTGCTGTGCCTTGTTTTTGTAAAAACTATTGATTGTTAAAGAGAAAGAAATTGTGTGTAAGAATTGTATTGCTTCCAATATGAAGTCTTTTAAAAGACTGTCAGCGAAACTTTTGTGGCTACAACACATGGTAGATCCCACAAAATGAAACAATAATGTAATACAAAAATTTTTATATATGTGATTATATGCCTGAAATATAAGATCCAATACATAGGGCAAACTACACATAAATTGAGAGAATTAGGGAGCACTTATCAGATATTAATATACAAAAAGAAACTAATGTTGCAAAACACTTCCAGCTGTGTTATTCTGGAGATGTGAAACTGTTCAGCATACAGGGCATTGTGCGAGTTAGTTTGGACAAAAAGAGACGTTTTTTCGATTTTCAGTTTTAATACAAGAATTGGAATACCAGTCGGTATGAACTCCAATTTTGATGCTACATGCTATTACTGACAAATTATACTTTAAGATTGATATTTTTATATTATGTGCATTCTCGCTGTCATCGTGTTTTTATGCTATATATCTTGTACATTTATTTTTTTATTTCTTTTAATAATTTCTGGGACATGGTCCATTTAAGATTTATATTTCATATTTCCTTTTTTTTCTAACTTTTTTCAGATTGGTTACGAAGAGGTATGAAACATGTAGGGCCTTAGGAGATTTTTAAAAAAATTAACAAATATAATTTTTAAACTCATTTTTGGCCCTGTGGATCTTTCTGAGTGCTGGATAGTCCTGATATTTCTGCTATACCATTAGAAATTTTTCATGAAGCCATGGCAAAATTTTGCCATGAAAAATGCCCAAATGTCCAATGTGTTTTTTTTTTTATTCTTTATTTTATTTCTTTCATTTCAGCTTTGTTTCAATTTGTGTGTAAATCAACATGCATCGCATTATATTTTGCATCAAACACATTGCATATATTGCATTTTCACACAGTTTTAGCTGTATAAACTTAGGGTTTACAAAAATTCTAATTCAAACAAACAGTTAGGGTGTTCTGCATTCACAGTTCAATTGCATTATATTATATTAGACATTGTTAAATGTATCTGATTCTCTAACTAAGACAGCTAGATTAAGCAACTGGAGATATATTAATATTTAAAGTGCCTGAAGGGAGGAGCGTCAGGAGCGCTGATTTGTATGTCAACCTTAAGCCTACATCTCAGCTTTATGGATACCCCCCTTTTTTTTCCAAAGGGGATGTATGATATTTAAGAAATTAGGGCCTTATATTCTGGAGCTTCTGTGAATATCAGCCAATGATACCACTTTTGCCTGAATCTATTCTCTTGGGTTTGGTACTCTCTGTTATCTTTTAGACCTTCAAAGAGATGGATAGATATATGAAAGATATATATAAAGGAAATTTTGATTATTAAATTCTTAAGAATTAGTCCATTTTATTAGGGATTTCCATTTTAATGGAATAGTCCTCAAACACAAGGGAAATTGTCCAGTGGCATAATTTTGGGGGCCTGTGCTCCCATGCAAAATGATTCTTTTGGGCCCCATTCCCAGACGAAATCATGCTTCCATGATGAGAAATAAATTATGGGCCACCGCTGCTTCCTCTGTAATTACACCATTGGAAATGTTCCTGTAGTTGGAAGCATTGATGATGATTGTTGAAGCCCAGTAGTGATGCATAGGGCCTTAGAAGATGCAAGCATATTTTTAACCTTCATTAATAAAAGTAATTTTTTAACTAATTTTTGACCCTGCGGATCTTTCTGAGTGCTGGATATGCCTGTTTTTCTGCCCTACCATTCGGTTTTCCGCTTCCAGTGGCTGAGGGTCTGGGGCTTGGACACCTGGACCACTTGATCAATTTGGTGAGATATTCACAATTGTGGTTTACATTATAATTCTGGAGCACCCCTCTCTCTCTCTTTTGTAAAGATTCACGAAAATATTCACCAATGGTGAAATGCTGAATTCTGCAACAAAACCATGCCTGCCAAAGAATTTTATTCATCACTAACTCTGCATGGAAAATGTACAATAGGTAATAACAACCCCTTCAGAATCGAGACAAGTTTTAATTTAAAGGGATCCTGTCATGGGAAAAAAAAATTTTTCAAAACACATTAGTTAATAGTGCTGCTTCAGAAGAATTCTGCACTGAAATCCATTTCTCAAAAGAGCAAACAGATTGTTTTATATTTCATTTTGAAATCTGACATGGGGCTAGACATTTTGTCAATTTCCCAGCTGTCCCAAGTCATGTGACTTGTGCTCTGATAAACTTCAATCACTCTTTACTGCTGTACTGCAAGTTGGAGTGATATAACCCCCTCCCTTTCCCCCACCCAGCAGCCTAACAACAGAACAATGAGAAGGTTACCAGATAACAGCTCCCTAACACAAGATAACAGCTGCCTAGTAGATCTAAGAACATCACTCAATAGTAAAACTCATGTCCCACTGTGTACTATTCAGTTACATTGAGAAGGAAAAACAACAGCCTGCCAGAAAGCAGTTCCCTCCTAATGTGCTGGCACAAGTCACATGACCAGGGGCACCTGGGAAATTGACAAAATGGCTAGCCCCATGTAAGATTTCAAAACTGAATATAAAAAAATCTGTTTGCTCTATTGAGAAATGGATTTCAGTGCAGAAGTCCACTGGAGCAGCACTTTTAACTGATGCGTTTTAAAAAAAATGTGTTTTCCCATGACAGTTTCCCTTTAAATTCAGTAGAACAACCGCGGGCTGCGGACAGTCCTGAACTGGGCTACTGAGCCTAGCCTGCAATTAACGTGGCATGCCTAATTGGACGCTGACCCCCACCGATCCCCCTCAGTCCCCCCTCCCTGGTCCTTTTTTTGCTTAAACACCGATCCCCGAACCAAAAAGGGTTTGGCTGTAGAACATGAACAACAAGAAAATGGGGGGAAAACTGTTTTGGATAAAGCTTTAGCATCTCTTGAGAAGAAAATAATGGAGCTAAACACAGCTTATGCCCAATGCCTTTTATAATCTGAAATATTTGACTGGTCTGTGTATTAATAAAGACACTTTACACAACAAATGCTGGTTTGTCTATAAGGAGAATTTCCTGGAGTGAAAAGGTTAATTATAAAATATATTAATATCCGTCACAGCCAGAGAATTTCCAGATTTCTGTTTTAACTTACAAGTTGAAAGAGTGGTAAAATTAGACCAGAGGCAGTTCTGAGTTACAGATGTACTCAGACACTGAACCAGGAAAGAAATCAGTTTGGGAGCATTCAATAAAACCAGAACCAATAGATAATAAAGGAAAAAATATTCTGTCATGTGAATATGGAGGTACTTCAGTAAACTCAGCAAAACATTTTTGTCTATGATTTGTATAGTGGCACTCTAAGTACAGAATGCCTGAAGGGCAACCGAGTTTGGGAGTTTTACTTTGAACGCAGCAAGTAAGTTGCATTCGTACAAGTTCATCGAGAAATCGGATATCGAGCAAATGATAGCCTAAAACAATTCGATAAGCATTCGATGGTTGAATACTTATCGAATTGTGAATTTGGTCGGCCTAATTTCTGGGAGTAATAGTAAATTTGCCCCTAAATCATAGGCTGAATTTGTTTTTCAACAAACATATTTCATATTTAAATGAAAAAGCACCAATGAACATAAACCAGGGGAGGTGTCAACTTTAATTGGCCCTGGTGGTTCTAAAATAAAATACATTGAGTATACAAATACATTATACAACAATTAAAAACATAATTTTGTAATTACATAATGCAAATAAATCCATACAATAAAATTTTAAATATTAAACATGATTTTAAATATTATATATTATAAATTGAATTACAAAAGGAGTTGTCATTATATAAAGCAATATCAAATTCGTAATTTAAACCTAGTGGTTGTCTAGTCCCTAGGTGAAAGATCCATTTGGCTTCCTTCTTTAAAAGATCTGTGGTTCTATTCCCTCCACGTATATTTTGAGTTATTTTATCAATACCTGTTACATTTAGAAAGCATAAATTCCTATTATTACAGTCTGCAAAATGTTTTACAACTGGTGTTAAGCAATTTTCTTTTGTAATATTCAATAGATTTCTATTTCTAGAATAATAGTTCTCTGATCCTATCTTTCAATTTCTGGCCTGTCTGGCCTATACATTGTTTCTGACATTTTAAGCACGTTATTAAATATATGACATTTTTTGTGTTGCAATTAATATAATGTTGTATATTGTATTTCTCATTTGTAACTGAGGACGTAAACTCTGATGTTTTTTTGCTCGATATCCGATTTCTCGATGATAAAGAAGGAAGCCAAATGGATCTTTCACCTAGGGACCAGACAACCACTAGGTTTAAATTACGAATTTTATATCACTTGCTTTATCTGATGACAACTCCTTTTGTAATTTCATTTATAAGAAATAATATTTAAAATAATGTTTAATATTTAAAATTTTACTATATGGATTTATTTGCATTATGTAATTACAAAATTATGTTTTTAATTGTTGTATAATGTATACTCGATCCCAACTATTAATCCTTACTGCATGCAAACCAATACTTTGGGGTTTAATTCATGTTTAAATTATTTTCAGTAGACTTGTGCTATGGAGATCCAGATTACAGAAAGACCCCTTATCTGGAATGCCACAGGTCCCAAGCATTCTGAACAATAGATCCCTTACCGGTAATATGTTTTCAACATTGTGCACAAAACAACATAATTTTCAGATGTTTTTTTACTGGGGTGAAGCACGTTGTTTTTTTGGCATGCCAAACTGAGCTGCTTGGTTTGCTCATGGTACAGCAAGACGGTATGGGTGCATATGTATTCCTGGTGCAGTTAGAATGAAACAGTACATTGTCGTAGTACATTGTAAATTTGGTTTCATCCCATTATGTTACTCACCTCATCATTCTGCTTTGCGAAGTCCTTCCTGCAAACATGGGCCATAATTCCAGCAGCTAGTGCATCTCCCAACACATTAATCATGGTACGGAATCTGTCCCTGAAAACAACACAGCATTTATCATTTATAAACTGCCTGGCAGCTGAAGGATAAAAAAACTGAAAGGTATCGTTCAAAACATTCACATGCTCAGTTTTGGTGTGCTAGATATTTTGTTTTAGGGTTTAGGTCAGATAGTTTTACGGTCTCTGTTACTATAAATCAGGAAACTATGAGGCTTGTACTTCTAAAATAATATTAGAGCCAATGCTAGGAGTTTTTGCCAATCCCTGTCTTCAGGGGTGCAGCTACCATAACGTTACTTACCAAAGTCACCTCAGGCAACAGCAGCCCCAAGTTACCAGTGGTTGGAAGAAGTTGCTCCTGGTAACTTTACGAGCTGAATGTCTGGTTATTAAACCGCTATTGCGCTCTCTGCATTAGCAGGCCCGGAATTGTGGCAAGGTTTGTAGGCAGGCCAGCGCCGTGTGGCCTCGGGGCGCCCACCCACCGAATCCGGGTCTGTGCATTAGAGATGCAGCCCCCCTGTTCCCTCTCCTGCGTAAGAACTGTAATTGATGGGAAGCGAGGGGGCAGGATCGCTGGAGCTGCCTCAAGTGGCAAGTGGATCAGAATTTCCCCTGTCTAACTGTTAAACCTGTGCAGGTTAAAAGAGTAAAACAGCATTAAGCCTCACTATGATTGTGGAGGCACAATGCCTCACTAATATTACTGCACAAGGTCTAGTAAACTATTTTATGACTGATTTCAAGCAGGGGATAGTAAATGCTACCTGCCAATTAGCTGCTCTGGGCAACCTTTATTACATTACATTACTCCAAAAAGTGCATAAAACAACAAACTCACAGTGCCCAATCCACTGCAATGATAAGAGTGATGTCATCAGTAGGAAGGCCAACAGAGGTCAACACAATCACCATGGTTACCAGGCCGGCCTGGGGTATCCCGGCAGCTCCGATACTGGCTGCTGTTGCTGTTATACTGGGAAAAGAAACAATTATGTGATACTTGACCTACAATATAAATTGAGTTATATATGACTGAAATTGACTCTAGTACAAAGTTTATTCAGGGATTGGTCCAAATGCCCACATAGGACTTTTTCCGTCTCTGAGGCAAACTGGAGAATATTCACATGGGGTTTTTTGCCTTCATCTGTCATCTGAATCAATCAGTTAGGCAAATGTCGCAAATATGTTGCGTCTCACTTACTATGCATTTTAATATGTATGTATTTTAACTATATATATACTATGTTGTTTCCAGCACCCAGGCAGATGATTTGAGTTTGGTGTGCACCAGTCAGCATTGCATTTTATATATATATATATACTGTATATATATACACGTATATATATATATATATATATTAATGTAGAAAAGATTCGCACTCCATTCTTGCTTGTGTAAATTCAGATATTTATTTTGTACATCAATCCGAAGTTTCCGCCCCCATTAGGGCCTTTTTCAATGTCAGCACCCCGACATTTATGGTGAAGCAGCACCCAGATTGGATATGCACAGTTATCCTTGAAAAAGGCCCTAATGGGGGCCGAAACGTCGGATTGATGTACAAAATAAATATCTGAATTTACACAAGCAAGAATGGAGTGAGGATCTTTTCTACATTAATGTATGCACACGTTTGGATCCTGCACCCGACATTGATTAAAGTAAGGATTCCGGATTAGAGTGCGGTGCATAAGACAAATTATATATATATATAATTCCAGAAAAAAAAGTTACAGATAAAGACATATTTAATTGCAATGTATTAGTTAATCATCTAAAAATAATACTCTTTTGTCTGCTCTATATGCCTATAGAATCAGAATTAGACCTACGCCTATAGACCAGGGCCATATTTACATATAGGCATCCCTTGGGCCTCTGCCTATTCCTGCTGCTGCTGGACACTTTTTGCTAAATCCTGTGCTGGAGGTCCCTCTAACTTTTGCACTTGTATAACATACTTCCCACCTGTCCTGTTTTTAGAGGGCAGTCCCTCTTTTGACAGCTCAACAGGCAGTCCCTCATTTGTACTGTAAAGTACCGTTTTTCTCTGCACTGAACAGCCAGAAAAAGAAACAAAAGCCCAGAATTGCCAGGAGGTTCAGATAAAATACTTTGCAACAATTTTGAGATAAGCAAATCAAAAATACGTAATTTTAACAATAAAAGATAACAGGTCCCTTGGGAAAAGTTAGACTCACAGCTTAAAGGGCATTTCACCTTCATTAGCAAAACTGTAATAATTAAAAAAAAAAACTTTCATAACCTGCCAAATTCGGGGCGCGGCTAAAAAATGTTGCAGCGCTACGTGCGCCCACTTTTTTTCATCCCTCTTTTTATTTCCAAAATGTTGGAAGGTATTACTTGCAACCAATTAGAAATTAGCCTTCAACAGATAGAAAACAAAAGCAAAGATCTGATTGGTTGCTATGAACAACATCATCCGTAACTTTTCCCTCCAATTTTTAGACAGAATGATAAATATACCCTAAACTGTACTATGAATGCACCAGTGACAATGTGTGGGGTGGGGGGGGGGCAGAAAAGTTTAGTCACTGATGCTGAGACCATAAACAAACTCCCCAGGTAAGCACAGTTTAGTGCATTATAAGGTCTGAATGGCTACACAAGCTTATGTCTAAACTAGTGAGCCCTAAACTCTTGCCCTAAGCAAGAACAATAACAGCTTGCTTAGGTTCTGATAACCGAAAACTTAACCTGGTTAGGGTGAGAAGGACTGTAAGGAGCCTAAAAAGCCCTTCACAAGCAATTACATGCAAAGTGAAGGTATCTACTTGTCTCATGCCATACACATAGCATTGCCTAGATATCAAAAATGAGAGTTGTAATCCTCCCATAAGGCATCATGGGCGGAGACATGCATATCACTCCTTTATGTCCCTTGGCCAACTATGGGTCCAGAACTGCTGGTTTACAGCCCAGATAAGGCCTAATGATTCAGAGATGGCTCTGATTTCAAAAGGCTTCACTTTGTATGTTCTGATAACCCAAATCAAACAATAAGATTACATTTTTTTAATGGAGCTGTACTCACACAGGTGCATGTAGGCACCGAATGCAGGAACAATGCAGCATGTTGTGTCTCAACCTACGTTTGGCGCCTACATGCGCCTGTGTGAGTACAGCCCCACTGACAAAAATTGAAAGTGTCTGATCCTGCGTGGGGGAGCGCAGCTTCAGACACTCGTGTGTAGGAGCCCTAACTGCTACCTGCTTATTGGGTGCTGTGCATACAAACAGGCCAAATTACGAACTTGCTATTATAGTAAAGGACCAGTAACACAAAAAAAAATTTGTTTGTACTTAATGCAAAAAAACTACCAAGACACATTTAACTTTAAGAGTCTTTATTAAGAAATAATTTGCCAATACTCGATTTCTCCTCCCTGGCTATCTCCTATAGGCAGGGAGGAGAAATTGAGATGGATAGTCGTCCTGTTGCCTTTTCTGAAGAGGAGGTGGAGTATTGGTAAGTTATTTCTTAATAAAGACTTTGCGAATTTAAAGTTAAATGTGTTGTGGTGTTTTATTTTCATTTGATACAAACAAATTTAAATAAAAAAAAACATTTTTATGTTACCGGTCCTTTAACTTTTCTCTTAATAAACAAACCGCAGCAAGTAAGCTGCTAAATAGGAAATAAAGATGTTTGACTATTACCTGATAGTGATAATCTGCCCAAAGTCCAGATCATAGTTGTTCACCTGGGCAATAAAAATGGCAGCTACAGCTTCATACAAGGCAGTTCCATCCATATTAATAGTGGCTCCCACAGGAAGTACAAACCTGGCAATCCGCCTATCTATGTGATTATTCTCTAGCAAACATTTGAAGGTAATAGGCAGAGTAGCAGAGCTGGTAACACAAAATAAAACACATTTGTAGAACCGCATGATACAATGATAATAACCACAGCTAAAGAAGAGACAAAAAGTGTATAAGGTGTGAAGATTAGGAACAAGGGGCATTTTACGCAGATAGAACCCAGATAAGATAAGGAGGATAGAAAACTATAGCGGAAAGGGAAGGGAAAAAGTAAAAACATGAATCATAGGTGTCATAAATTGTGGAGACAAATATATTTGGAATCTCATTTGAAGATGTATGGAGTAGAAACTGGTCACTGAAACAGATTTATCCTGATACTCTATTTCTAACATTCCCATCAATCTCTGCCCCTGTAGAGCTTACAAAAGCTGGTAAGGAGAATTATTTTGATTTAAATTATCAAATGTATCAGCTGAATTTATTTGTCCTGTAGTAAGATATTTTACCAATAACATTATCTCTGTTTCCTAGTATCTTCCCCTTTAATTAATACAAATACTAAGGGGCCGATTTACGAAATTCACGTGAAATGATCGAAGTTCGATCGAATTTGATCGAATACCGATCGGAAGAATTTTTCGTGAACTCGGATATGCAAATTTGGCCTCTTCGATCATCGAATATTGAATATCGAATAGATCAAATGATCGGATATTCGATCATTCGATGATCGAAGGAATTAAAATCTTAAAGTTATTCGACTGCCTACTTCCCAGATTGAACCTACCGAATTGTAATAGAAGCCTATTCGAGTCCTGCTCGAATACCATTCGTACGATCGGAGCGTTCAATCGTTCGAATCGTATGAATTTTTCGGACGCTCAAAGGAAATTTTACGATTTTTTTGTGAAATCCAACGATCGATATCCGATCGTACCAATTCATTGAGAAATCATATAGTGAGCAAAATGATAGCCTAAAACAATTCGATAAGCATTCGATGGTTGAATGCTTATTGAATTTCAAATTTGGTCAAGCTAATTTTGGAGAATAATAGTAAATTTGCCCCTAAGTATTTAGTAGGCTATTACCACTTTGCCCAGTGCCCTTCTGCCTTGCAAAAACCACACAGAGGGTGTGGAGATGCAATTAAAGGGCTGACATCACTAAACAGATGAGAGTAGCCAAAAGTGACCACACAGTTTAAAAAACGCACACAATGAATCTTCCCTTATTTATAAAAAAAATCCAAATCCAAAAATTGAATGAATAAAATTGTGGGGAAAAACTTGAATACCTTGAATTTGTGTTTTACTCATTATTTTAGTGAGTTTACAACAAAGAAACAGTTTACATTTTGACTAGGATCGCTCCCTTTGACTTCTATATGACTTTGCGAGTTTTTTAAGTCAAAGTTTTTCATGATTTCTTCTCCTAATAAATAGTGAAAATTTGTGTTTTCAAATCATTATTCAAATTCATGAATGTGGATATATAACCTCCATAGCCTTGCACAAAAATATATATCTAGCATAGTGTACAAGGCAGTTCTACATACTGTTCTGTGCCTTATTTATATTTACAGCACACATATTCAGGGGTGTCTGTTAACACAAAATCATGAATAAACCACCATTTTAAGCTATTTGACACTATAATACTTATAGTACAGGAAATGTATATTCTCCAATGACCCATGCAATGCATGCCATGAACTGTGTGTTTATTCCTGTACTGATGGTTATGGCATTTTAAGTCCTGATATAAATGCAAAAAAAGCAAACTGGTTAGCAAGTTTCCAGCTATTTAAATACTTTATGGCTCATTTAAGTATAAAAGTACAATGAGCAAAGTTACATTTTTGCACAATCTCTTTTTTCATACAATGCAGCATTTTTTTCAAGAATTTGGCAATGTTGCTAATGCAATTTTGCTGCACCTGGTGCATTTGCATCCGATTTGCAAAAATGAACACAATTGCACATACATTTTGTCTCAAATTGTGTGGAGGTCATTATAGAGTCATCACCTGTGTTTGGTGTGTGAGTGAAGAATTATTTAGGTGCAAGTGTACTGCGCCTATTGATGCTGGGTACAAAGGGAACCCTGGCGCTAACACCTGGTTAAGATGTGGCAGAGCTCAATTTAGAACAGAAGGCAGGAGGGCTGTGCAGCACTAGGTGCAACTATATATATAGAGGTGCAAGGAGCATATTTTGATGCAAGTAGCTTTAATGAAAGTGGTTGTATGCACAACCCACTGCTGGGAAACAAACAGGAGCACAACTGCACTTGCAGATGTAAACAAGCCCTTATGTGTTACTTATTAGCAAATGTCTTCAGTTTAATACTGTACCTGGAGGATGTAGCTAGTGCTATGAGCAGAGCCTGAAGCACCCCTCTGATAAACACTATTGGATTCTTCTTTGTAATAAAAAGGTACATGATAGGAAGAATGAAGAGTCCATGAACCACTAGACCACACAGAACAGTAATAGCATAAAATCCAAGTTTCTTTCCAATGGCAGTGGGGTCATCCATCTCAAGGATCTTCCCTGCTATGAGGAATACAATGCCAAAGGGAAAGTAGCTGTAAAACAAAAATTAAGATTGTTGACAAAAAATGAAAAGGTTGACATTGATGGAATACTTGTTCAATTCAATAGATATGCCCCTCTTCTATGTACTGTTTCTGTGTTAATACATTATTCTTCAACTGCAAAATATAATTAGAACAAAGATAAAATTTCAGCAGGACTGACTTTATTGAAGAATGAGGGAACTTTCACAGCCACACCACACATTTGTAACACAGGAATAGTGCCAGAGAGCACTATTATATTGCTACAAAGGGCAAACATTGGGAGTCCAGGTATACCCAGGAGGACTGCAAACCTTGCATTCCCAAACCGTTAGGACACTCCCACCATTAATTTGAAAAACAGCTAGGGACAGTAGTAGATCTTTAGGGAGCTCCAATAAAGGGACCATTTATAAGAAAGTATCAAGTAAGTAAAACCAGCCATATAGTATTTATTATCGCCTACAATAATGAAGGCAATTTTCCTATTCATTTATCCTATATGTCTCCTTTAAATATATTTAGTCATTCACCTTTCCAATGTTGCATATATATATCTCCATGGTTATTTCCCCACTTCTACTCAGTGCACTTGTCCCACACATCTCTAGAAGCAGTTTAATTAGACTTGTCCCACCCCAAAAGAGGCATTGTATTAGAGAAAGTAGAACTCACCAAACTGCAACAGCAACAATCTTCATAACAGACTCATTTAAGCATTGACAGAAGCTCACAAGAGGAACTCCACTTGTTCCCATGCGTCCAAGCATTATACCTTGACAACACAGACATGCATGCAGTTGTACTGTAAATACTGGAGTTATGGTTGCAAATATAATATACTAACAGAGTTTTCTGAAAAGCGGGACCCTGTTTTGTCAGGTTTGACAAATTTTCAAGGGAAATAATAGCAACAACTAAGTGATAAAAAAATGTCATGTAACAGAATAATAATAATAATAAGCCTGTAGTATTATATTTCCAGTATGCAATTCCATTTTGAAAAGTTTCTAGCTAGATAGCAAGCTGGAGCTTCTAGGAAACGTATTTCTGTTATATACAGTATTAAATTAAATTATGCACTACAATTACAGAAGAATAAGTTGTAGAGAGTGTAACTATCTCTATAGCAAAGGCACTGCAAACCTCCTGACTGAGAGATGAGACATTCTTTATGTCTTGGGTTTAAAGAGAACAAAACTTAACGCCCAGTGTGCCGACATGTAGTGTTGATTTAAATAGAGTACTGAATTAAATACAGTACTTAAAGGAAATGTAAAAATAAAAACCTGGATAAATAGATGGGCTGTGCAAAATAAAAAATGTTTCCAATATAGTTAGTCAGGGAACAATGCAAACTATAAAGGCTGGAGTGACTGGATATCCAATATAATAGCCAGAATCCAACTTCCTGCTTTTCAGCTCTGTAACTTTGAGTTAGTCAGCGACTTGAAGGGGGGCCACATGGGACATAACTGTTCAGTGAGTTTGCAATTGATCCTTTACATTCAGCTCAGATTCAAAAGCAACAGTTATGGCCCGTGTGGCCTCCCTCAAGTCCCTATTTGGATACTGCCTGGTCAACAGGGTAAACAGTCAGTGGAAAACAAGAGAGCTGAATAGCAGGAAGTTGGATTCTGGCTATTATGTTAGACATCCAGTCACTCCAGCCTTTAAACATTACATTTTTGGCTAACTAACTATATTAGAAACATTTTTTATTTTACACTGCCTATCTATGTACCAAGTTTTTATTTTTATACTGAACAATTCCTTTAACAAACAAGATAAATAAACTGCTAATATGTGTCTAAGAGTTAGTTTAACAAAGAAGAACCTTAAAGCAGCTAGAATATTTGTTGTTTAACAATAAAAGCCTATGTCATGGGCCCTGCATGCCAAAAAATTAAAAACCCAACTATTATTTAATTGTTCTGATTGTTAACATACAAATATCAGAACCCAGTGTCAAGTTTGCAAAGTTAGAAACAATAAACAGAGAAGTAAATTACACAATTTTACCATACCCATGGTGGCAGAGAATATGACTATTCCCAGGACATTCATGCCTTCGCTAGTTCCAGGTTCAGACTTGAAGACAACATCTGGAGATGGGGTGATATCTAGTGCAAAGTTCTGGATGTGTGAGCCATTCTCATCCTGAATCCCATAGATCACAATTCTATGTGTGAAACTTTCAGAAGGAAAGGCCCTGACAGACTTCAACACTGGGACATTCTTGGTGCGGTACTAGTAAAAAACAGAAAAGCCTCTTTTAAGGATTAATGTAACCAAACAAACTTATCATTAGCTGTTTATTTTATTTACTAAATTATATGAGCTCATTCTCCTTCATTTAGCAGTAGAATGACTAGTTATTGGGTCCCACAGAAGATCATTTGACCATAAACTTTGGAAATCAAATATTTCCCATACACTGTAGCCTCCTATACAAATTTTATTGGGCCCCAGCAGTTGCAAGGTCTGTTCCTCTATAGTTAGACCCATGGTTTTCAGTAAAACGATTGGCAAATTTGTACCATAGTGGCTGAAAAAAGTTCCATCAACATTTTGTCCAAGTAAAACCTACATATCTGTACAAAGCCATGCTCATTCTTCATTGTATTTACTGCCTTATGGGAGATCCATTTGTTTGATATTAGTTGGATAATATTGTCAACATTACATCGTACTATAGCAGCTTAGCTAAATACACTATATACACATTTTCTTTCTTTAATTTCATAAAGCAGAATCTCCATTTTCCATGTGACCAGAAAAAATAGTGCAAAACCCGAAAAAATCTAAAACCATGAAATGTGTTAAAGCAACATATTCTTCTAGTGCTAAAATGATACAAGCACTGGAATTCCAGTGCTTGTATCATTTGAGCACTAGAAGAATATGTTGCTTTAACACATTTCATGGTTTTAGATTTTTTCGGGTTTTGCACTATTTTTTCTGGTCACATGGAAAATGGAGATTCTGCTTTATGAAATTAAAGAAAAAAAATGTGTATATAGTGTATTTAGCTAAGCTGCTATAGTACGATGTAATGTTGACAATATTATCCAACTAATATCAAACAAATGGATCTCCCATAAGGCAGTAAATACACAGTATGTGCTGTGTTAATGACAAGGGTTAACCATTGCAGCATCCATGTAACACTATGCTGGGGCATACGCAAGCCTTTCTGGCATGTACACACAAGTACAACCTAAATTAGAGGAAATGCAGGAGAAATTTAAAACTAGAGGATACCCCACTGAATTATTGGTCCAACAACGTCTTGAAGTGGAACAGCAGGATAGACAAGGAATACTTAGAAGTGGCCCTCAGGAACCATTAGAACGTATTCCTTTTGTGTCGACATATACTACAATGAGCCCCCAAGTAGCCAATATTTTACAAAAACATTGGAATTTATTAAGGGATGGCATCCCGAATGTACAAGCATTTAAACACCCCCCAATGATGTCCTATAAAAGGGGATGCACGATTGGTTCAATGCTAGTAAAATCCGATCTGGGAGGTGTGGATAATAGTCAATTAACATTTCAGCCCAGGAAAACTGGAACATTTCCATGTCTTAATTGTAATTGCTGTACTAATTGCTTGAAAGGTCCTAATATCCACCATCCCAGGAAGGGCACTCCAATTAAAATCCAAGGATATTACACTTGCTTAACTACATATGCAGTGTATGTAATTAAATGCCCATGCGGTCACCTATACGTGGGACAAACTAGTCGCCAAGTGAGGGAAAGAATACATGAACACAAATCGGCTATTAAAACTAAAAAGGTAGAATAGTATTGTAGAGATGGGCCATGGGGTACATCAGCTGCGCTTCCAGGTGGTGGAAAGTGTACCCTACCCCAAACGAGGGGGTAATAGAGTAAAAAACTCTTAAAAAGGGAGGCATATGGGATCCGCCGCCTGGAAACGTTAACCCCAAATGGCTTGAACAAAGAGTACGATCTGCAGACAATTTTTTAAATAAATCAGTGTTTTATTCTTGTTTTTAATATTTATATTTTACAGATTATTTTTTGCACACATGAATTTGAGAGGTGCTGGATTAACAGGGGCGGATAAATGGCAATTGCAACATGTCATATCCTTTCTATAATTGAAATGGCAACATTGTATAACATTGTTTGATGTTGTGTGCTATGTTTTTAAAGGAAATGTAATTATACCTATTTTTGCACACTAGAGGGTGCTACTCTGAATGCTTTAAAAGGAAGTTTGATAAATGTATCAGTTAGTTCGACAAAGGGCCAGGATGTGGCTCGAAACGTTACTGTATCACTGGTCATAGCCATGCTACAATAAAGGCTTTTTATTGAAAGAAGTTGGTGCTGTCCGTCGTTGAAACTCAAGTACAACCTAAATACAGACCACAAAAACACAGTGTAAAATGCGTGGAAACTTACAATCTCGGTATGTAATTGAGGTTTCACTTTAAGGGGTATATTATTCATATAAAAGGAAACAACTGCATATATTATTGACTCACATTCCAGAAAGTGCCATCTATTCCTTAGTTTAGAGATAATTCTAATCTGACAGTTTGCAAATCCTTATAACATCAATGAATGACATTTTAACAGTACACAGTGTCAAACAGGATCAGAAGGCTATTGTTTGTGCTCTACAGATTGTATTGCCTCACAAATCCTTGACTGCACAGTAACCGCACACTATACAGATTATTCACACTTAGGGGCAGATTTACTAAATTCACATAAATTCACATGAGTGATTTGAATATTCGATCGAATTTTCAAAGAGATTCGAATTTCGAATATGCAAATTAGGCAAATTCGACCATCGAATAGTCGAATTCTAGTAATTCTAATTTAATTTTATTCGAATATTCGAAAATTCAATGGTCGAAAACTTCCCCTTTAAATTTTAATTCGACCACCTAATTCGCCAGATTAAACCTACCGAAATGGGGATCATTCCCTAAGATCAAATATAAAAAATTCGACCGATCGCTAAAAAATCGTTCGAATTTTCTATATTTGATTGTTCGATCATTCGAATTACGGTAAAATCCTTCGAATTCGATATTCGAAATTTTTTTATCATTCAAAATTCTACCAATAGTAAATCTGCCCCTTAATTCTGCTAAAGAACCAACAGATAAACTTGCCATTTTTCATTGAGTACTATATTTCTTTTAAAATACTACATATGCTTTTTTTAATAGAAGCGACAGAGATAGGAGAAATGAAAGGTCACCAGTCATATAAATGAAGACAGAACACTATCTTTGGAATTCCAATAATTAAATGTTAAATGTATTAGTTTAAAGTCTTTTATAGAGTTGCATAGAATGACAGATGGCCAATAGGATGATCATGTTGTGGGATACCTGGTCCTACAATGCATTAATACATACCAATGTTTAATTTTTTCTTACATATATGAAATAACTGACCTGCTTGAACGTGGCTTCCACAAGGTTTGATGGGAACATATTCCTAGGGAAAAGACAAATATAAAAAAATAAATCTATCCTTTAAGAAAACGAAAACAAAAACCAGTGTTTTCGGTACTTATCTGAGTTGTGCTTCATAGTTGTAAGTATCTAAGGGGGCTTGTTCATTCAGTGATCTTTCATGTGATCACATCAGTGAGCAGTGTGCTTTCCTGATGGTCTTTCCCAGTATGCATTTTTAGGTTTGTTACTTAGTTGCACAATATTTTAATGCATATCTACAAAGGTTAGGTGGCCTGCAATTCATAGTTTTGAACACAATGTATGTTGCTCCATCAGATCATGTATATGTTGCAGCAACAGAGTGTAATAAAGAAATGCAGGTTTAATACTGTTTTATTACATCACTCCCATTAATTTCTTAGCAATTAATTTTCTAGCAGATGTCAGTATGTTCTCTGAAATCTCAAATGTAAAAGCGTTCATTTTCCTCAGAAAGAGAGAGAAGGGTCTTAGGTAAATGCTCAGTAAGGTTAAAATACATCTCAAGCTATCAGCAGATTGACTATGGGATATAAATCTAGTTTTATCTGCATGGATAAGCCTTGGGAGGAAGTGTTTATCCTAGTTATCTAAAATACTGGCAAGTAATTTAATGCCAACATTTAATAAAGATATAGGCCATAAGTGCTTTACATTTAAATAGTCTTTGCCAATTTATGGGAGTAGAGTTATGAAAGCCTGATTCATCTGAAGTAGTACTGAGCAGCCTTGCATTGCATGATTAAAAAAGAAAATGCAGAGGCTGAGTCAAATATCTAGAAAATTTAAAAAATAGTTTTTTGAAAGACCATCTGGACCTGGGGATTTGCCTTATTTAATACTGTTTATGGTCTGCTTTATTTCTTGCATTGGTGGGTGACAACCTGGCGGAGGACATGGGGTCAATATGTATAATTCAGTCAGAATATATAACTCTGGATAGGCTTGATGAAGTATAAATCTCTGACATACATAAAAACTGTTTTGCTATCAAAAAATGTGAAAGCTCAGAAATTTGAACTTGCATTGCATTTGTCCTAAACAGCTCCCATTGACTTACAATGTTGATATATCATCCCCTTAAGGTGGCCACACAAAGTTTGATAAAAGTGGTCAACTCTGTCCTTCTGGACCAAGTTGTCAGCTTATTGTCCCGTGTATAGGGCCAGATGACTGCTTTGCCCAACCGAAATCTGGATCGGGCAAATATTCATTGGGCAGCTTTGATTTGCCCCTTGGTGCTCTGATGTAGTACTCTCCCCGACAGCTTGCAGCAGGACTGGACTGGGATTCAGAATAGGCCCTGCCATCTCTGCTACAAAGAGGCCCAAACAGGCCCCACCAGCCCACTGAACAGTCACTTTCTATGGCAACATGCAGCAGCCCATCGGGCATTTGCCAGAACCCACAGATTGCCAGTCCGGGCCTAGCTTGCAGTGGCAACAAGTATGATCAAATTATCAGAGGGAGGGCCAAACGATTGGATCAGTCTAAGGTGGGTTTTAGGTTTATGACCAGCTGTAGGTCTGCTATAGAAGATAGCAGAAGAGCATTGTCTTTCTTTGAAAATCACAATGATTCTATAACTTACAGTACATTTTAGCTATTTTGTGATGCTTTTTTTGTTTTGGTTTTTGTGCTGTTTTTTTTTTTGCTTTAGGCTTATTGTAATTCATCAATTTTTTGTGTACACCTGACTGTTTAATATAGCTCAGATAGGACAAAAAGACAAGATACTTGTGTTTGGTGTATTGGATAAGCGATATCTCCAAGTTATGAAAATATTATGCTGATAGAGCACACAGGTATGCATTACAAACATAGTGCATCCAGATATATATAATGGCAGTTTTTGAGTTCTTATTTTTCAAAACATTAGAATCTCATCCCATAAAACAAAAATAGGAAGCATGATTGATGGTTGGTTCAGTGTTTTTCAACCCTTAATGATCCTGCACCTAACCTTTTCTAAGTGAGATTACAGCAAAACGGTGACGGTGAGAAAGACAACAGAAAATGAAAGGACAGAATAAAACAAATTGAACATGGAAAGTGTTTGGTGGGGGATGAGTAAAAATAAATAGAAGGAACAAAAGCAAAAGACAAAAAAGAATAGAACATAAAATAAATGGGATAGAATGGGATAAGATATTGCACACAGAAGCAAAGAGAAAATGTAAAATAATCTCTAAAAGGCAAATAGATTACAAAGTGCCATCCATAATATAGTCAGTCTCAAAGGAAAATGTTGCATTAATTCTTTGTGCCTGTCAATGTTTCTACGTTTTGTAGACCTCTGTTATATTTATGTATAGCTTAGTAACAAATTGAAACATTTTGAGACAAAACCCTATGGATCAATTACAAAGACCCTAAATGCAAGTTGAGTGCTAAAATTCACAAGATCAAACAGTCTGTGCGCACTCACTAAGCATGAGGGTCTGGCAAAGGTGTAGAGTTTAGTGTCGGAAATTGAAAGACAAGCCTGTCCTTAACTGTCTGCCATAGGGCAAGTGGTAATACAATAAATGAATGAACGAACGAACGAATGAACAAAGGAATGAATGAATGAATGAATTAATTAATTAATTAAACAAACACACAAACAAACATTTTATTGACTTCTACATTATTTGTTAATGTAATGGCTATTGAATGCATTGCTGGTCTGTTCCTTTTTGCATTCCTGGTTCTATCTCTTGAAACAATGTAGCAGAAGTCTGCTCTCCTCCAGCCAAAATTCTTTTTCTCACAATGCCTTGCATGCATATGGCAAGACCACATATTTTCAACATTCAGAACTACCAGTGAAAAAGTGACCGCAAATACTGCTTTCAACAGCAATCATTTGAAATGATTTTAAAACTATTTTTAATGAATGCATAAAGGAATGTTTCTTAGAGTTATAATTTTTATTCATTTATCTTTTTTTAATTTATTTTAAGAGGTTACCATAATGCTCACCCTCACTTAGCCTACATCTTAATCCTTTATGCATCTGTGCTCAGAGAGGACTTACATCTTATAACTGTCACTTCAAGTTTTGTGTCATCTCTTTAGAAAGTAAACAAATTCCCACCACTGTACATGTGACTGTGACTTGCCATGGCTCCTTCCCAAGTCAATGGATAAACAGTTTAACAAGACTAAAAGTACTACAGGAAATCTAACGATTCAAGGGGTAATGCTTTAGTGTCAGCTTTTAGTTAATTCTGTAGCACAGATTGTCAATAGTATTTATAGTCCCAAATGCTCTTTTTTTAAATAAAAAGAGGCCATACCTGTATGTTTGTGATAAAAGGGTCTGTAGTACAAAATTATACCTCAAATGATCCCAGAAGAGTGTATCTTGACCATCTGATAAGAAATTATTTCAAACACAATATTAAATAATGATGAAATATTTTATAATAGGACACTAACTAGCTAAACCAATACCCATAGTTTAGCATTGTAGTGGTATATTACCAAGGATATTTATCCTTCTCCCAGCTGGTAAATGCTCCCTTGGGACAGAATACAAACGTTCAGCTACTCAATATAAAATCTGTTTTTCCACTTTTCATCCTATATTTTCACAGTGGGAATTTGCAACAGAAAATATAACAATTGATTCCTGATAACTATGATATGATATGATAATGGTACATAACCTTAATAATCACAGATAACATTACTTTGTATCTATCTTTTCTGCCATCAGCCATTAATTATTCCAATTAAGTATATTAACACTGTAGTGTTTTTATGTCAATTTTGCATAATAGTAAAACGCTTTTTTCATATACCACTTTTGCGTTTGAAATAATTTTTTTGAGTGAGCAAACCAACTGCATCGATTGCACTGTGTTTAGTTACTCAATGTAGGGATAACTCCTGGTTTCAGCACCTAGTAGTTTGCTCTACCTAATATTTTGTTAATTAGTGTGCCCTTCATCCATTGCTCCATAGCCCTGATTTCACTGGATAGTCCTAAAATTTTGGGAAATTACAGTCATAGTCCCAAAACAGAAGGCTTTAAATTATAAATGCGCTCCTACAGCACTGCTGAAGAGTTCTATGGTTCCATTTCTTGCTTCCTTCTGAATCAGGTACCAACCCTTGCTTATCTTTATAAGAGAAAGAAGTAGAAATGGGTTTATCTATGAACTTCTAGAACCAGCTCCACCAATACGTCTTCAGCTTCCCTAGCCATGTGTCAGAGCAACTAAGAGCTCACTAAAAGCATTTTTCTTGGGGTCCTAAATAGGAATGAACTTTGTAGGTATAGCTGTATCCCAACACAGAAATGTTTGATAACAGTATCCCAGCCACCAAAGAAAGTTTGATTTCTAGCATCCTGCTTATCTCTGACTATTCAAGTATAAACCAAATAAATCAATCAATCATTGATCCTGATAAGTGCTACCTAGCCAGTATAAATTACATTAGCCAAGGTGGATCTTACAATAATGTAACAGCACAATTCCTGTTGGAACCACATGAGGCTCAGCTTTGTTAATAATCTTGATAAGATTTTCATAACACGCACTGCCTCTACTTCTATTCCTGGGACTGAAGTTAAATTATTTTCCTGATTCTGCATCTGCCTGTTGTCTGCTGCTTGACATTACCTCTAGCCTATTATTGGACCTTGGCTTTTGTCTGCCAACTCTCCTCTTCTCTGGCCAACTACTGGATTGTGAAGATTATCTGTAGTTCACCCTCCCCATTGGTCTGCACAGTTGTAATAGCCCTATGTTACCCAGCATATACACTCCAGCCTGCCTATATGCAACTATCTTCTCTTCACAGGATGGATACGCCATGCAACTGCATATTTATAGTAGTAAGTCAAATCAAATGAACTTGCTGTATTTTTTTTTCCTTGAAGACGTTTTTCTAATCATCTGACTGGCTTTCTCAATTCAGAATGGCCTATATAAAAAGCTTTCTGTGGTTAAATACCATGGAATCCAAAAGCCTAGGGTATCCCCTTTATCAAATGCTTAATCAGCACTTGCCAGCTGCACCAACCAATTGAGTCAGTTCTAATGTAGAGGCCTCTAGGTTAGAGTTGCTGTACAGCCTCAACATACCAATGGCAAGTCCACTAAAATCCCTCCAGTCCTTTCATACACAATATAAACCTTTCATCTACTTTATTTAGCCCCCTTATCATGACCAGCACACTGGAGGCAGATTATGTACAGTAGATGGCTCCCTTGCTTAGGCAACACTACAGTGCTAGATAACTCATTTATGGCAGTATGGATAATATATATATATATATATTTTTTTTTTTAGAAAAACAGAGAACGAAAGGACAAGGTACCAGCTTTTAACCCTGCCAAGATCTCAATGGTTTCTCACAGCATAATTATAACACCTCATCAGAGCTATGAATACTAGAATATCTCAGACTGTGCAACTAGGTTACCCATGTGTTAATATCCTTAGTCAGCAGAGTAAAGTGCAGTTGGTATTTCCTAGCAGCAATAATTAGCAGCATTTAGGTCAGTTTCAAATTGCTCTAGATAAAGAACCGGTCACATGATCACTGTACAGATTAATTGTTATTAGGTTTTGAGGAGGATTAAAGCATTCTGTTTTCTATATCTCAATGACCTGCAGTAAAATTATACTGACGCATATTGAGGATAATCCAATGCATTGTTATAATGTCTGTCTGTTGTCTCTACGAGTTATTAGTCTTGGAGATATGTGATGGCGAGAGACATGACTTATCCTAGAAAACAAAGGTAAGGAATACTCAAGATGAGGAGGATAACTTTCTCAAATATAAAAAACAAGAACAAGAAAACTGGTGTAGTACTTACTTATCATGTTACATTGCTTATTGCATTGTAAAAGGTACAGCAGGTTTTCAGTCATTATAGAAAATAAACTTTGTACTTTTCTTGACAGGTTTCTCCTCTGCCTTTAAAACAATGCAATGATGATCGGAGTGCAACATGAGTTAAATCAGAAGCATTTCTAAGAGGGGGAAAATATGGGAGTTCAGCCTCTCTTATATGACATCTGTAATTAATTGTTTCCATTTATTGAGCATTGCAGTATATCTTTATGCCCACCCAAGTGGTGGAGTATGTTTCTTGCATGCTTCATATTTTGCCATAAAACTGTCTTAATGTACTGATTCCATTACACAGAATCAAAGGCACCTTACACTACCATGTAACTAGAAATACATTTTCCATATAATATTGGTTTTAATTGGGTCCCTAGTCTGTTTGTCTCCATAATGTGCTCAATGTCATCCCACAATATACAAAGCATTTATTTAATTGAATTTATATATTTGCCACATAAAATAAGCTCTGTAAAGACAGCAGGTTCTGTTATGTATTAGAAACAATTAATCCACTCTGGCCAAACTAGATTTACAAGGTCACAGGGAGGTTGGCTTCACATTTTGAGAGATGCTGAGCTAGGAGAATCTGTGCAATTGTTCTGTGTTGCCAGTCATTTCTGGTTCTCAGGGAATCTAAAATAGAATGCACACATAGAACAGTACTGTCTTAATTAATACAAATTAATAGTAAACCCCATAGAGCCAAAAATTGTTTGAGTGCTAGATTGCAGAAGATCCACCACTGTGATAATCTTCAAGATTCCTCCTTTCAGGTACAAGATTTCTTGTAATTTTGATGCATTTAATAATGTCAGTACTTATAGTTTCCCCCCAGTCATCCACCAAGTAATATCATGAAAATTTAAAGCAACTATTGTATAATATTGCTTTAATAAATGTTAAGATCACCATAAAACAGCTGATTTTCCACTCACAAGGATAGCCAGATTATAAAGCATGTAGTACCCGAAGTAAAGTAAAAGTCTGCTATTCAGTGGAACAAGGAAGGCTTTTCGAGTTGAGTCTGTAATTGGTAAATAAATCACACAAATCCAATGCATTTTGCAGTCTCCATTGACCGCTTCCTAAGGGTGGGTGTGGTGATCACACAAGTCTTTTTTAAACACTTTGGGGAATGTAATATTGGTCGCGAACGCAAAAATTGTTTGCAATTTGTTTGCAATTTGTTCGCAATGCGAATAGATGTGAACATTTTTGCCTTTGCAAACACTTTGACCCTTGCACAACAGTAGTATATCGATTGCGAATTTTATAGTTTGCAATAGTGTGCAAACTACACTGTATGAAAGTTGTTACATTTGCTCCAAAAGTTTTCCCGACCTTCAAGCAGGTGTTAAAGGTTCACAATGCACAATTAAGATTTGCAATGCAATAAAAGCCTAATGAAGAATAGTACATTGCAACATACACATTTTTATTTGCAGATTTGTTCGCTTTGCAAATTTTATTACATTATCCTCTTTGTGGGTCTATGGACGCTAGTACTAATTGTTATTGATTGAGACAATACTGTGCTATGTGCGCGCTTTCTCTTGCATTCTGTTTTAGATTCCCTGTCTCGTTTTAGCCTGGTTTGAACAGTGATCTTCAAGGAATCAGACCCCTACTTTTCAATTGTTGAGTGGCACGGTATTTGGATAAGACAATTATAACACTTTCTATCTAATTTCGGGTTGCTGCAGAATTGACTTGTAAATAGAGGCCATTTTATGATCCTAGAGGAGAGCTATTTCACTAGATGTCACAAAGGAGAGTGGCACTTTGAGACAGCAGGAAGCAGAGAGTCATTACTTCAGAGATTTGCATTTAATGTCATTGGTGCTGATCTGTGATTGGACATGTATTTTAGATCCATGCAGTTATCTATTAGTTCAGATGTTACATTATATAAGGGCTTTCCTTTGCACTTAAAAGCTTCTTTAATCCAAACAGTTTCAACCAATAGGTGCCATAATAAGGGAAATTCCTTAACATTCTAGGCTCTAAGTGAGTAGCCAGTGTAAAGGAAAGGTGTTACCCTGGCCATTATAGAAATCTTGGTATCCAGCTTGCAGCAAGTTAAAAGAAATAAACTCTAAGGGTAATATACATATTTTTCTTTTTATGCATTTATAATGAACAAGCTACATATGTAATTGCTGCCCAGTTACCTGATTAAATCCAGAAGGGCATCTGCTGAACTCATCACTGGCTTGCCGCTCTGCTCTGTATTTTCCTTCTGAGCTGCACCTCCTGGATGGATGATGGAAACCATGATGATTCCTACTATGACAGCTACAAATGTTGTCCATAAGTAGTAGGCAATGGTAAAAATTCCCAAACGACTGGAAGTTTTGGCATCAAGTGCAGCCAGTCCCGACATCAAACTAGGGATACAAACGTTTAATAGATGCACTAGTGAGAAGGCTGTGGAAAGAGAGGCTTTTTGGGTTGTTAGGCTCATAGCATTACATTCAACATAACAATGAACAGAAAGTATGAATATAATGTATATAATGATGGAGCTCATAAACACCTGTTTGAAAGGTGGCTGCATGAACCTGCTAATAAAGCATTGTTATACCGTTCTCATCCTCGGCTACCAAACACAACAGTACCATAACTCAATTAAACACATCATATCTGTAAAGAAAGATACACATATATGAAATTGTATAGAAAAAACTGTTGATGAAGTATCCCTTATTTTATATACTGAGCACTGTTGTATATAAAATGAACTGGCCTGGCTCTCATCAGAAGCTTATATGTCCCTATTGAACCCTGTACAATTGAACACTGCTTTTTAGAGTGCCATGATTAAACATCACTATATTTTTAAGATGTTGGCATCATGCCCTCAACATAAAAAAAGATGCTGAAAATGTACATCCTTCCTCTAACACTACAAAGGTTTGCTGGATAAAAAGCTTCTGAAATGTGCTTCAGCTGCAACCAAGAATGAATGACTAAGCCATATGGGCTAGGCCTAGGCCTCGCAGCACTGGAACAGGTTAAAGGAGGATTCCACTCATCTCTACTGGAAGAAGTATTACTACATCAACAAGACTGAGCCGTAGAATATTTATAGTCCACCAAATCATTTATACAGTTAGAGAATACATACATGTCCAGGTGAAGCATTTACAGATCTTTAAGTAATAAATCTATAAGAAATTTGAGCCATAAAAAGAAAGCAAATCATGTTTTAACAACAATACTACAAAAGTATTAATGGTCTTCAGGTCTGTACAGGATGATTTTCCATGAGTGCACTATGCCATATATAAAAAAGTTACTGTTCCTGTAGTTAGGTTTAATCTTTATGCTATATGTGTGTCACTGAATAGACCACTAACATTCCAGCTCTGACCAAGAAGCAGTAGAGAATTAATAATTTTTTTTGAAAACCTGCACTGTATTTGCATTTGTTTCCTCCAACTGCTTTCGGGAAGACGCTTGCTTTGCAGGTTTTTTTTTACATGTTACATCTAGGGTTACCTGGGTCTGCAGTGTGTAAAAAAATGGCAGTAATATTGACAGTGCAAAATTATGTACTGCTAAAAAGGCAATAACGGAGAACCAAGGCAAGAGTTCTGGGCAGACAAAGGGACCGTAACATGTGAATGGAGGGATGGGGTTAGAGCTAAGCATAGTCTTAGAACAGTACGGCATCAGGAACCAGAAGCATAGTCAAAGACACAGGTTGGAGTCAAACTAATCAGTGAATGCAGTAGAAAGTCAGGATCTGGAAGAATGGTCAGAAACAGGCAAAGGTTCAGGCGGCAATAAAGGAATGGTTAAGGACAGGCAAGGGTCTAGGAACAGTAAATCAAACCAGAATAACATCCAGGATCCAGGGGGTTAACGCTGGAGCTTTTGAATTCCCCTTTAATAAAGTCAATAGAGTTGTTTTTGAGAACCTGAAAGAAATGTTTATGCCTTTTGCAGCCTAACACCCTGAAAAATTGAAAAGACACCAATGTTTTTTGGAAGATATTGCACTCAAAAATTATGATGTAAGTAACTATAGATTGAGGATGTTCTATGTACTCCAATGCACTTCACCAGGTCAGAGCTGGCAAAGGCAAGTCTGGTAATAAAGGTAAAATTCTTACTAAATTTGCTGAGTTACGTCCAAAGTGCAAAGCAATGCATCTATCTCCTTCGCTAGCGAACTGACCCCTGCACCCGCTAGTAAAACAGGGAAGTCGTTACCTGTGGGTTGTAACACTAGTGAATTGATGCACTTTAGTAAATGTGCCCCATTGCATAGATGTTATGCAAACAGCATAGGAACACCACATCACTGGTTCCACTCCAGGCAGGATGTTACAAGTATATAACCAGACTATAAAATACAACTGACTAGGTAAAATGATCTGAGATGGTTGCCAAAATCACAAGTTTATTGGTTCAATAATAAAATTTTAAATGCTAGAATGAATTACTTGAGATGTAGACAGTGTAACATGAGAGAATACCTTTAAAAGGTCTTTATTACAGTCTTGGGCATTACACAAAACAAACAAGCACACCATGCAAAACCTTCTCATGCTCTACTGTTTCCACTTCTTAAAGGGGAACTATCACTATAATGAAAATTTAATATAAACTTCATCATACCAAAACAAGAAGTTTTCTAAATATAATAAATTAAACTTAGAATTGAAATTTTAAACAATTTCTGAAATATTCAAATTACTTTTTACTCTTAGGGGTGCTCATTTTGTCTAGAAGATATAGTAAATTATTGATATATATATTAAAATAACCAGAAATCATGTCTCTCTACATTCAAAATGTGTGCCAAAGGCAGTTATTTTGTTAGATTTTGTTTGTACTGGAATCAGTTATTTGAATACATCTGCTAGGAAAGGGAGCCTGCCACTATAAGATATATTGGCTCTGTCAATGAAAATCTGACACCCAACTACCTGCATGAAGATAGTATGAAGAGAAACATATGCTGCAAGAGGGATAGTGAGGATAAACTTGATTATTTCAGAAACAATACAGAATATTTAGAAAGTTTCCGTAAAAAGCAGCTTATATAAAATTTTCATTTTTGCTATAGTTCCCTTTTACACCTACAAGCAATAAATTTATGAACTGAGGGCCAGTTGATATATCCAGTGTTCTGTTAAAGAGGTGTCCTGAACACCTTCCCCATGGACTATTATGAGCAGGTATGGCCTTAGTGAAATAGAGCCTGTACAAATTAGTAAGCAATCATATCGGTCCTTGCACATTAATAAGTAGTTCAGCATTCTGAAATTATAACACTGCACCCAATGAATAAATATTGCTACCAATGCCCATTTGCACTGTTACCCCTTAGTCAAACAATCAAACCCTCAAATCAAAGATAACCATAAAGCATGCAAATGTAAATGCTCACAAATTATTCTGTGTGACTGAGCTGCTTTCTGCTAGTTAAATGTGATTTTCAATTTTTAGATGGGGAAAAATAGTTTAATAATTTTACTTTAACATGCACAAACCCTTTCTTCCTTTTCTTGCATATTTATGTATATATTCTGTTAGCCTTCAGTGTACCTTGCCACTGCTGATACTGAGGAGCATTTGAAAAATAATTCTGGAGCTCACGTCTGTTTTGCCGTAAAAGAGGAAAAATCCTTCCAAAGAACAATTTATTAGCTATTTAATTTTTTTTAGGCCCCGGGACTTTCCTTATGCAAAAAAAATATCTAAACAATTTTTGAAGACAGTTGGGTATCTGCCATCCCAACCTTCTCTGGCGGAGCATTCTAGAATTTAGCTGTTCCCTCTGAAAAGGAATATTTACAAGATTGAAGTGATCTTTCTGGTTACTAATTTTGTTGCACATACTTTAATGAACTGTACTGCATACTGAAAGAGTGCCCTAATCGAGGACAAAGAGGTAAATGTATGATTAATACAGTGAGTTAAACCATCATCTTGTGCACCCAAATATGGATTTGCCTTTTGCAGATACAAACTGCCTGTGCATACCGTTACAAAGACTGTTATCTAATCCGCATTCATTACATTTAACCAGTGCCCCCCAACACATACCTTTTAATTGTGCAAGTGGTGTCGCTCAGTGATGTTAATGCTATTGCACCGGAGAGCCGAGTACTAACTCACACTAGGCACACTAGACGATAAGGATAAGTATGTACACATTGGCCCAAAACTAAAATATAAAAGGCCTGCTGACACCAATAACTATGCCTTTTGGTAAGGTACCATACCCTGTGCATTTCTGCCCTGAGTACAGTGTCGGACTGGCCCACCGGAATACCAGGAAAACTCCCGGTGGGCCAAGGTGTCAGTGGGCCCTCATGCTGCTAAACTTTTGGCCTATTTCATGGCCATTCCCTATTTCTATGAGAACAAAGAGGCTAAATAGACAAAGTAAAGTAAACAAACTAGGAGAATAGAGGTTGATTGAGGAGATGAAGAATATTAGTACCGAGAGTGGGCCCCTTGTCTAAGGTTTTATGGTGGGCCCCTGGTGTTCCAGTCTGACACTGCCTGAGTACCTAATCCATGTGCACACTAACCATCCTGTACGTGCTTTGACCCTTGCTTGGACTTGGACATTCATCATGTTGTTACCACTTTTGTGCCTTGTTCCGGACTTTTGTCTATTTGCCTTGCCCTGAACTCTTGCTTTTTCGAATTGACCTTGCCTATCACTGCTTGCCTGTTTCAGTACCTACATATCCTACCTGTTATCCAAGCTGAGTGAGCATTAGTGTATAATTACATACCAACTTAGCTCTTTAGGCTCGGTGAGCAAACATTTTACACTGGGTAGCTGCAAAATACAAGACATTTCAACTCAAGCAAATATACACATATTCTCTCTCTATAAACTTTTGCACACTACAGGTATTTTTGCTAATTGGTGGATTATGCAAAAAAACACATCATTATTTTTTTACCACAAATATTATTTTCCCAGCATACCTGCATAATATCTGGTGCATATCATTGTCTCCAAAGCTAAAAGCACACAGTTTTGTGCCAGGTGGTAAATACCGACCATGTAAGGGGTGCCCTTGGATACCCAAGGGCAATTTCTTGCATCCTATATCCAGTATTCATTCAGATCTTGCTGTTCAATACCAGTGTTGGGCTCTTAAAGCTAGATGAAAGACCAATCCTGCTTTTAAATAGGATCCAGAGCACAAATTATTGTATACTTGGAAGCTGTAATTAAGAACGTCTGCCTACAGTTAAGTACATTTGAAGTCCTTGAATTACACTGAGTTGGCTTCATGACATTTGCAACTTAAAATATTACGATTCTTCTTGCTTGTCTACATGGATGACTTATTAATATAAATACTGGGATCCTACAACCACCCAGGTTTAGCTGTGATTCTGCAGCAATAGAGTGGAGAAGTGAGCACTGACTGACTCATCGCTTCCGTTAGAACTGAAAAATTTAATGATACACAAACAAATCCACTCTGTGGCACGCCAACCACACAATATTTCAGACATGTCGAAAATGTATCTGTATTTTTCTTTCTTGTAGTTTTTGAACATATGAAAGTTTTTGTGACTGGCAAAACAAATGGGTAAATGCCATCTATCCAAAAAAAAATGCCTGAACCTGTTTTAAAAAGTTGCACAGAAAATTTCTGACGCACCAGTCTCTGTCGTTTAAGGGAAACTGTCATGGGAAAACATGTTTTTTTTAAAATAGTGCTGCTCCAGTAGACTTCTGCACTGAAATCCATTTCTCAAAAGAGCAAACAGATTTTTTTATATTCAGTTTTGAAATCTGACACGGGGATAGCCATTTTGTCAATTTACCAGCTGCCCCGGTCATGTGACTTGTGCCAGCACTTCAGGAGGGAACTGCTTTCTGGCAGGCTGTTGTTTTTCCTTCTCAATGTAACTGAATAGTACGCAGTGGGACATGGGTTTTTACTATATGCTGTACTTAGATCTACCAGGCAGCTGTTATCCTGTGTTAGGGAGCTGTTATCTGTTTACCTTCCCATTGTTCTTTTGTTAGGCTGTTGGGTGAGGGAAAGGGAGGGGGTGATATCACCCCAACTTGCAGTACAGCAGTAAAGAATAATTGAAGTTTATCAGAGCACAAGTCACATGACTTGGGGCAGCTGGGAAATTGACAATATGTCTAGCCCCATGTTAGATTTCAAAATGAAATATAAAAAAATCTGTTTGCTCTTTTGAGAAATGGATTTCAATGCAGAATTCTTCTGGAACAGCACTATTAACTGATGCATTTTGAAAAAAAATTTTTTCCAATGACAGGATCCCTTTAAGAAGACATTAACCTGCAATTGAGCTTAAGGACAGAACTGAAATGTTAGCTGCAGGAAGGATATTCCATTTTAACACCACAATCTGCAACACATGTGGGGACAGCTACACATACTCTGACAGATGGGGAATATTCACATGACTTCTAAATTTTGTGACCATGGGTTTTTACTGAAATTAATTTCAACAATATT
The DNA here is from genome assembly GCA_024363595.1 of Xenopus borealis. Lineage (NCBI taxonomy): Eukaryota > Metazoa > Chordata > Amphibia > Anura > Pipidae > Xenopus > Xenopus borealis. Next base: position 90,099,372 of record CM044437.1, read on the forward strand.
TCTATTAAACTCTAGAAAATTCAGTACTGCAGATGCAAATCTGACTGGGTCCATATGGTTATAATTCAGCAAAATATTTCCAACTGTTATTTTCTAGAACCTTTTTTTGTAGAAACATAGAGGTCAAAAACTCATTGCACTTATATGCAAGTACAAGGAAAGTAACAAGAGAGCCAAGTAGAGTGGATTGGATGATTATAAGGAAATATACCCATTGTATGATTTTAAATTACCAAAGTAGTCATAACTAGTATTATAAAATGTTTACTTTCTGTGCACCAGTGAATTGTAACTCATACAAATCTGTTGACTGTGATCAAGGTTAGGGATGGCGCAAACTGTTCGCCGGCAAACTTGTTCGCGCGAACATCGGGTGTTCGCGCTCGCCGGAAGTTCGCAAACGTCGCACGACGATCGCCAATTTGGGTTCGCCTTAGTTGGCGGTTTTATTTTGCCATTTCTCCCCCAGACCAGCAGATACATGGCAGCCAATCAGTAAGCTCTCCCTCCTGGACCACCCCCACACCCCCTGGACCACTCCCCTTCCCTATAAAAACCGAAGCCCTGCAGCGTTTTTTCACTCTGCCTGTGTGTGCTGAAGAGATAGTGTAGGGAGAGAGCTGCCTGTTAGTGATTTCAGGGACAGTGGATAGTAAGTTTGCTGGCTAGTAATCTACTGTACTTCAAACAACTGCCATCTAGCTGTGTGAGCTTGTTCACATTCTGTCTAAATATCCATAATATTACCCTCTCCAGAAAAAGCACCTGAGTGACTTTTTTCAAGCAGCCATAATATATTTTACGTAATCCGTATCCACCGCTGTAGTAGTGTATTGTTGACCTTGTAGGCATTATTTGCCCTGTAGCCCTTTTTGCCCAGTGTGTTCTTCGAACAACTGCCATCTAGCTGTGTGAGCTTGTTCACATTCTGTCTAAATATCAATAATATTACAGTGTCCACAACCACCTGAGTGACTTTTTTCCCTTTACAGCACAAAACGCAGCGCTGTGTCAACAATGGATTTTTCAGATACATTTTTGCCCTTGATCCCCCTCTGGCATGCCACTGTCCAGGTCGTTGCACCCTTTAAACAACTTTAAAATCATTTTTCTGGCCAGAAATATCTTTTTTAGCTGTTAAAGTTGCCTTCCCATTGAAGTCTATGGGGATGCGAACCGTTCGCAAATTTCCGGAAGTTCGCGAACATGTTCGCGAACTTTTTTTCAGCGGTTCGCGCCATCCCTAATCAAGGTATCCAAGTCTGGTAATAGGCATCACAACCCTTAAACCATAAAAATTAATATGGCTAAATAAACTATACTCAATTTATTGAACCAGCCTAAAGGTTAAGTATCTCTATAGTAGTAATGATCCAGGCCTTCAGAGTCGTCACAGGAGTTTCCCATTTTGGATTATGTTAGGAGTGTCTGCGACACACACAAATTCAATGTGCCTTGAGCAGCTGTTGTGAAGCTAAGATTAGGGGTTGTCATAAATCATCAATCAGAAAATGAGGTTCGCCTGATATAAAAGATGATGCTACAGAGCTAATTATTGAAGGGGTGGTTCACCTTTCATTTAACTTTTAGTATGTTATAGATTGGCCAATTCGAACCAAACTTTCAATTGCTTTTCATTATTTATTTTTATATAATTTTCCTTCTTTTGAATCTTTCCAGCTTTTAAATGTGGGTTCCAGTCTCTGGAATATGGTTTTACATGTTTTATATTTGCTGTCAGCAAGGAGACATCAATACTTTCTAAAAACCAAAATCTGTTGGGATAAACTTTCTGCATTCATTAAAACAATACATTTGTATTTCATTCAGGATTGGATCCCTAGTGTATAAAAGTTTCCAATACTCTGCACTTCTGAAGCTGGTGATTCATGGATATGTCGCCCCATATACTGACATTCATTTTGAATTTTATTGCTTAATGTGCATTAGAAAAATGCACTGGAAAAAGTCTGTGGTATTTTTATACACTTCCTGAAGCTTTCCCAGGTGCATAAGGCAAAAACTAGCAGGATCCTGGAATATTAACCATTTCATCCAGGGGCACTAATATGATAAACCTGAGGACGAATGCAGGTATTTTTATGGTATATATGCTACTTTTTTCCATTATGAATAACAATGGCACTGTTTTTACTGACTTGGCTGGTAAAAATACTCGCCAGTTGGCAACCAAACTAATACTGCTTAACAATGACCGAATTCTACAGTAGGTTGCATAACTGGCTAAAATTCCTTATCTTAAATATATTAGCAGCTGAAAGCACTGTGGATTACTGCGGATCATATATACTAATATGGTATAGGAAGAAAATAATATCAAAAATAGAGGCAGATGTACTAAAGGTGGTTTTATGTTCTGCACAAATCCCCCCCCCCCCAATATGTTGTTTTCCCAAAGTGCAAATATTTTTTTTCAAAAATATTTTCTTAATAATCTTGCATTTTAAAGATGTCAATTTACAAAATCCCACTGGAGGGTATCTGCAAAAAAAAAATCCTGCATGGCTTATTGGGAGTCCCCAATGACATCAATGTGCCATTCTGCATCACTGAATGCTCAAAGTGCATGAGCACATCTAACCCAGTAAACACTGTCTTTGAGTGGCAGGATGGGGCCCAAAACTCCAAGGAAATCCAGCAGTTGACAGGTCTGGTGTGGCGTTTATACAGCATTGTTATACCCTGCTCATCCTCGGCTACCAAAACATAACATCTGGCATTTACAAAAATTTGTGTTTTCAAGCTAATCAATAAAGCAATAATTTTGACTTTCACTAAACAGCATTGGCTACCTCTGAATTGCTGAGAACCACTATAACATATTGTTGACAATTAAGCAGAAAAGTCAAAAGAAAAATTTTTCACAAAAAGAGAGGACACTAAAGATTGGTTAACGACACAAAGCATTTCATGGCAATTCATTTTATGTCACATATTTAAAGCATCTGTGTATATGTTGTCACAGCAAAACCCTACACATGGTGGGTTTAATAAATGGGCAGGACCCACCACCACATGTTTCCTCTGCTGTAACCATTGACTGACTAAAGGAGTGCTACATAACCATAATCATAACCATAATCATTTATTCAACTGGAACAACCAGTGGTGTAACTAGAGTCTGCCAGGTCCCCCTGCAAAAAAAACTTCAGAGGGGACTGGTGCACTCTGGGGCAAATTCACTTAGAAATGAAGCTGAGCTAGCGCAGCGTTCGCCGCACTTCGCCTGGTGAATTTTCGCCAGCGCTCATCTAATTCACTAAAAAGCGAAGTTACGTTCATGTAAGTGAACGGTAGTGAAATTGCGCTAGCAAATATTCGCCAGGCAAAGTGCAGTTTCGCTAGCGAAGGCTAATTTGCATACGGCGGTAACTTTTAAGTTTGAATGGAGTAATATGTTACACTTTAAACATTACAATACACAAGCCCAGGGAACCCTAATAAAGCCTAATCTAGTTGTTTTATTGCCCTACACATGTGCCCCTAGTCTGGTATATTTGCCCTATGTTAAGAAATTAAGGGGGGAGCAGGGTACCCAAAAAAAAATTTTCTGTCATTTTTTTTTTCTATCACCCTACACTAAGGAAAAAACGCCAGCGTTTTTTGGGACTTAGAAAAAAATTTAAACTTTTTTTACCTAATCTGCTATCTACTCTAATGCACTTCGCCTGCTCTAACCTGGCGAAGTGAACTCTGGCGAAGGGGCTAATGTTCAGAAAAATGACTAGGTTAGTGAATTTGCGAATTTTCGCCACCTTCGCCAGAGTGCAACTTCGCCAGCGTTAGTGTGTGAAGTTGTGCTAGACTATCTACATCGCTGGCGAATTTACGTCAGTGATGGACTGAATTTGCGAAGTTACGATTTGCACTAACGTTAGTAACTTTGGACTTTAGTGTCTGATCCTCATCCTCCCGCCCATGCCCCAACTTCACTCTGCCCACAACCTGACCCGAATTTTCCTACGAAAAAGCCTGTTGGGCCCGTCGAACCAGATCTGCACCCTGCTGTTCTTCCAACAGCGACTGTCTAGTCGCAGCAAAAACAACGTGCGTGTCTGCTTGGTTGCATGAATGCGCACACACACAGCGGGGGTGGGGCGCAGGAGGCCCTGGGGGGGCCCTGCTTGCAGGTAAGAGAGTGGCTGGGGAGGAGGGAGTTTTTTTATCCGCTATTATGGAAGCAGACCCCCAAAGTCTAGCCCCAGGTTCCTCAGGGAAGTGCTGGGTCTTCTTCTATAGTTACACCACTGAGAATAACTTCAAGTGGGGATTTATGGGGGTAGATTCATCAAAGAGTGAAGTTAAGAGTGAAGTTCTGCCTCTAGAGTGAAATTCCACCACTCTCCATTCATTTCTATGGAATTTGTAAAGGCATATTCATCAAAGGGTGAACTTTCACTTCACCCATTGATGAATACGCCTTGCAAAATCCCATAGAAATTAATTGAGAGCTGCAGAATTTCCCTCTAGTGGTGGAACTCTTTGATGAATCTATCCCTTAATCTCCTTGTTCAGTCACATAAAAAAGGGTTTTGTTATTCTGCTTGTTTACTTCTTAGCAATTAGCAAAAATTGAGACCTCTTTGTTGTTTTCTTTGAATTTGACCCACGAGTACCTTAAAGTGGCCTTGATCCTACACTAATACAGTAGCTATGATTCAGGTCAATGTTGTAACTATAAAGGAAGCAGACATAACAGTTGGGAAGGGTGGGGGGTCTGCATATATTTTACATACATACAAGTTGGAAGGTATTTAATTATGGTTAAAGAAAAGACATGACTGCTGCCATATTGAATAATGGAATACTGAATACATTTTTACCTTGACACCACAAGAGGAAGGATCAACATTTTCAGCATCCGCATAAGGAGTTCTCCAGGAAACTGGAAGTAGCTAATCTCCTACAAAACCGAGAAGAGACAGAGTTAATCTTATGAGAATGAAGCTGGCCATAGACTCAAAGATAAAGTTGCACAAATTAGTTCTGCACGATTTTCAGACCGTGTGTGGATTGTCCTGACATTTTTCATATCGATTGGACAGGTTCTGTTGGCTAAAGATATCTCTGCATGTATTGCCTATCTGACAATATCAATGGGTGACTGTCACTAGTATTTGTCATGGCCAGAACATTGTTTGATCTTTGTTCTTTTACTACTGTATTTAATCTAAATGGTTAGTTGCAGGTTGGAAGATTATTTGTTCGATATGAGGCTAAAATCTGAACGGGCAGCTTTAACAGAATCTATATTCATGTGACTACAAGTTGAAGATAGCAATGTTCACATTTTGGACAGAGAAGAAGGTTTGGACTGGTGGGTCCGAGGCCCACCGAGGCTACTGCCCCAGGGCACCCCTCTGGCCGCCCCTGCCGCTCCATCCTGCAAATGCGTGCAGCGCCGCCCTGGTGTGCATGCATGCAGAGTGCGCAGGGATTTTTTTTGTAATGCCGCAACCCCTTTTGTCGGAGGTCACTGCATTACAAACCAGATGGGGTTGCGGACCTGGGCTGGCGGGCTCATGAGACCACTACGTTGAACAAGGTGTAAAATAAAAAAATTCATGTTTAGATAAAAATAAATCCCCAAACAGAATAGGGGCATTCCACACCACCACATACAATGTTGTTCTAACATCTTTACCTTGGCGGTTTCACAAAAGTTCACAACTCCATTTATGCAACTCTCAGAAGTTTACACCTGTCTCTTTGAGTTGCATGACACATTGGTAATTTTATCACAGTAACTACACAGCATTCACAACCTATGTGAGTTTCAGTTGTCACCTTTCTGGATAGTTACACTGCACCATTGTGATTGGATTAGTGGAAGAGTTTATATGCCAAGGATTTCCAGTACCATTCAGTTGAACTGAAGAAGCTGCTCGGATGAGTAGTGAAACGTCTTCAATTATTACTCAGCAAGTCCAGTTGCTTTAGATTTACTTCTACTAGATGTTATGTTCACACTTCACAGCAAATATTACTTAAATATTACTCAAATGTTTTGAAAGCTGAATGCTGCTGTAATTGCATAGTACATTTCTCTAATGAGACTCAACCCCCAGCAGCAAATACAGTAGCCATCAGTGAAATGCCTGTTTAATCTATGTAATGCACTAGAAATAATCTTCATTTGAGATATTCGCTAGCACAGACTTTCACGTGGCCTCAAATAAGCCACAAATAATGTAAGCACCCATCATATATACCATGTTCATCCCATGGCTAACACCATTTTAGGCACTATTAAAGCTACTGGAAGGAAAGAATGCAGCAATAAATAAGAAAATGGTTTGAAAAGTACAAGCATAGTTATGTTATAGGAACAGAAAGGCCATTTGCATAAGACCCCCACCAGTGAGTGGCCAAGTATCCACCAGATCCTGCTGAACTTCAGGCAGTCATGTGGGTTTGGATGCCTACAGCTTGAGAATGCCTTGTTGCACATCTGTGATATATTCTATTTCCCCCTGGGGGTACAGAAATGACCTAAAGAAAGGCAATTACACAATATAAGCAGGCTTTTTGGATAGCAATGGTCTATCACCCAGGGAATAAAATGTTATCACTAACTTGTGTACCGAGTGCCAGCTGATCACTTTATAAACTGTGTCACAGCAAAGCCCTATACAGGATAATTTTAATAATTGGCTAAAAAAAACATTTATACAAAGCCCACCAGGGCAGAGGGCCAACCATGAGACATTTCATTCACCAGAAATGGGATTTTAAGTAGCAGCAGTACCAATATTGATTTATAATACACAAAAGCTGTGAATATCTTGTAAATTATATCCTTATAAACGGTGAGTTCTGATATCATCTGTTATAAATGGTGAGTTCTGATGTCATTTCTGTCACATGACTCACTGAAACTTGTGTATTATAATAAATTAAGTAAACCCAGTTGCAAAACATGAGGATATTAGAAGTTACCTCGGAGTTCCATGACCTGTATAAAAAAATTTATATGGTCATGAAACTCCTCTGTAACTTATAATATACTTGTAATTTACAAGTATTCACTATATATCAGATGTATACCAGAAGGACTGAACAATTTCTGGAGCCTTAAACCTTTCCTATAATAAATCTAATGATGCATAACACTCAATATTATATTTCTCCATTGTTTGAAAGACTTGAATGTAGGAATCACCAGCAACATAGCTGAATAAAGGTCAATCCAAGAAATAAAAGTTGTTACGCTGGTGTTTCAAATATAGATTTCATAAATGTTTAAATAGAAAATTGCCTGTTTTGACATGTGCAGTACTAAAATAACAATGATGTAAGACCTTGCACACCCTACTTAATGATACTGAAGAGCTGCCTGGTGCACATAGGTGGAGGCTTTGCCATCCCCCAAATAGTCCAACCAAAGAAATCCAGTGGCACACAGGACTGCAATAACACCTCAAGTGTTTATTGTGGCGGACTGCAATGCAACGTTTCGGTCTGCAGTCCTGTGTGCCACTGGATTTCTTTTGCAGTACTAAAATAATCCCTTTCTCTTGAGATTACACATAGTGACAGCCACTTTTTTCTATTTTTATTAGGATTGTGACAAGGTTACTAAATAAAAAAAAAATATCTTATCATGATAAACTGTTACTTTGTTTAAATGTATCACGTTACAACCTTATAAATGTTTCTTGTTTTTAGCAAATGTATTTTTGTTGTTTTAGTTACTAGAGTAAAGAAATTTTTTTCTGGCTAATACATGGACATTTGGAAAAAGACTTGGTTCTTTGCTGAATATAAATACATGGACACACCTGATGATTTTTATTATCCACTTCATGGGGAGGATGGAATGGGTTTGTTTAAAAGTTTGCACGCTCTACCTGGGGTCACAATTGAGAAAGGGCAAGGCCCAAAACATCTCGTGTGATATGTAGTCTTTGAATAAGCTTTCCAGAAACTGCTTCTGAGTGCTCTCCTCAACAACTGATCGATTTATATTATTGAACTTTTTTATTAGAACAACCCTTAGTGGAGAAGTTTTTCCTTTTTGAGCCCTATGTAGAGGGAGCTATGAGGTTCTGTTTCAGTACTAATCATCAGGAGATCTCTTTGTTTCTTTATTTTTGCTTGCCTCATTGTATTCAAGTTCACAGTCCTGTCTGGCTGCAGGAACCTAAAAATTAGATCTTTGCAATGGGCCCACTGGTACCTTAAAATGTTCCCGGCCCTGCACAAATAGCTAAGCTGAAGGACTATGTGCCAACTGATGTGCTAATTTTGATTACTTTATAGAACATGTTATGGTGCCAACTGTGGCAGAATCTTGTTCAGCTTGCACTTTGTGACAAACAAACCATGGGACTAAGTCAATGTTGCCTTGAGAACATCTGTGGACCTTAGTGTCCTTAATCTGCCTCTGACAGTTGCTATCCATTTATCTAGGGCAGAGGTTGCCATACATTTCAAGTCACCCTGTTCAGAATATCATTAAGATATAACAGTAAATAAGCACACCATTCCCTCATTTATCTTATTCTTGACCCCCCCTTTCAACTACATTGACTCTGCCTAGAGAGAGTAGCCCCACAGCTTACAATCCATTGGTCTAGCACATTCTAACAAATATAAATTCCTTTAGACAACAACACATCTATTTCAGTGATCTACTTCAGTTTTTTGAGTGATTCTGAGATTTGCGGTTCATTGAGAACTGTAGGGTTACAGTATGACGATCCTTGCTTTAAGCAATAGTATAAACTGTTAATCCATGTATATTGCTCCACAAAGTATATATAATACCTGACAGAGGTCAAGAACATAAATATAGTAAACAACAGTACAATTAGGACTGAAAACACTGGCACTGGAGTGGATGTGTCCCCTTCCCTAATCCAGATGAATGTACAGTCATCTTTTTACTCCTGCAGTTTCCCTATTATTAAGCAAAACTTAACTGTCAATAAATTGGAAAAGGGAATTACTTTTTTTTTTTTTTTTTTAAACCTAAATAATCTACCTTTAAAATAAATTAAATCTTTCTTTCTTGATAGCTGTAATTATCGCTCCTGGGCATAGCTGGAATTTTCTTCTATAGATTTGCAAGAAATAAAATTGTCAGAAAGCTACATCAGAAACTGACAGTAGCCAAACAATCTGTTTGCCTTAATGTAATTGTATTTAATGAAACCAAGGTTCCTTGTTTTGCCTAAACAAACTGGAGGAGGCATGGCCCATCAGTATTCTATGCTGTCACACTGAATGCTGGTTATAAGCACCAAGTATTCGGCAAACCCCACTTGTGTTTAGGTTGAAATGAATATTTCAACTTCGCCTGAGAATAGTGTCCAGCTGTTTCACCTACCTGTTCTGTTAGTCGCCTAGTCCTGAGGAAGAATCCAAGCAGACATCCCACTATGACGGATAAAACTGAGAGGATGAGCAGTCCATTCCGCTTGCACACATCCTTCACTCTGGCCAGTACCGCATCCACAGCCCCTGCCATTGTGTACTAAAAGTGTATAGCTGTCCCACAGAGGGACCACACTGCTCTGTGACAAACCAACTCACATACTCTAAAGATCAGATCAAAGCCAGCAGAGACTGGCCACACTACAAGGTCACCCCTCACCCACTAGCCACGCAACATGCAGCTGGCATTATGGCCCCAAATTAATACCCAAATCCTATTACTGGTTTCATCATTAGAAGCCTGAGAGGAGATTAGGGAGCTCGGGATAATTTGTAAAGAATATGAATATACTCAAGGAAATGATAAGATATTGGGATTTTTCTTTTCCAGACAGAAAGTGCAAATAATTAAGCAGTATTAGTAAAAAAAAAAAAAGTTTCATGAATTTTTTGGATAGATGTAATTTAGTTATGGTATTTTTCATAGACTACATATTTAAATAAGGAATTGTACTACAATCTGGGGTGTTACTGCCCTGTGCAATTTTACATTACACTTTTCAGGACTAGATAGAAGCATTTGTTTTTTCTGTGTACACTTCGCATACTGTATATATTTTATTCACTAAGCATACTATATAAAGACTATATAAAGACATGAAGGAGGTCCATGCTGTATGTATTCTTTACCCACACATATTACAAAATATGAAGCGGCAACATTAAATGCTAATAAAAGAGCTCAAGACTGCAACTGCACAGCAGTGTATGCAAGAGTCAACACACTAATCTATCATGAGTGAGGAAAAGTACATTAATCTATCATAAGTGTAGGATAACAAACTAATTATTTTTACACTGGACATAGGAAATCCCCACCTTGCATGTACTGGAATTGCATAACACATGATATATTCTATAGTAGTCTGCAGAAGACATACATTATTTGTTAGTTAGCCATACAGAATTTGTATGTCTCTTGTTTCAAGACATTTTTACTCTAATACAAAGTATTTTAATAATATTTTCTATAGCTTAGACTAGAAGCTGGGCAGTTGGATAACTGGATAAAAAAAGGTTACGCAAAACCTCATAGACAAAATAATGGATATACACTGGACATGCTATTGTATGCAATCCTGTATCTAAGGATGTTCTTATTTGTATTTTGTGATCCATAAATAAAGGTGAGTTACTGTGTGCAGTTCCCATTAAGATTATTTTATAATTCAAATCAAGCAAAACAAAGGTAAAAGACAACTTTACAAACTGTTCCCAAATGAATTCCTTTACATTTACTGGGATCTCTACAGAATACTTTAAATTCTATTTTTTATGGAATATCTGTGTGGTTTAGGAGCATGCAGAATCTTGCTTTATGTATCAAAATCTCAGATCTAATTGGGCTAGATACAGTATATAGAATTATTTCCAACCACAACTGCAATTTTGTACAGCTCTCTATATTTGTCCCCACAATTCCAGTATTATTGCTGGGGGGGGGGGGGTTGAGATTGATGCAATTGCACCTGAGGTGTCAAAAGTCTAAATTGTGTTCTGAAACTCTGTGTCAAAATTAAATCTTTGACTTTTAGGCACAAGTCTGCTGTGTGTACTGATGCAGTCTGCATTGGGAGCCCTGGAATGACCACCAGCTTGAAGGAGGTGGTAGCGTCAGGATTCACTGCATCGAGGTGCGTGGAACAGAAGGGGGCAAATTCACTAAGCGACGAAAATGTGCTAGCGTTGCCTTTGCTAACATTCGCCGCACTTCGCCAGACAAATTTTCGCCAGCGCTACGCAAATTCACTAAAGTGCGAAGTTACGCTCAGGTCGACGGACGGTAGCGTAGTTGCACTAGTGTTACTTTGCCAGGCAAAGCACATTTACGCTAGCGATGCCTAATTTGCATACGGCGCTAATTTCAAAGTGTAATAGAAGTATATGTTACAGCCACTACATTACACTACACAAGCCCAGGAAACCTTTAATAAATAAAATAAAGTTGTCCTATTGCCCTAAACATGTTCCCACTGTATAGTTGAGTTGCCATATGTTAGGAAATGTAGGGGGGAAGGAGGGTAACCCCCTAAAAAAATTTAGCTCTTTTTAAGACTATCACCCTACAAAAGAGTAAAAAAAACTCTCATTTTTGATATCTAGGCAGTGCTATATGTATGGCATGAGACATGTAAATACCTTTTGATTTCAGAAGGCTTCACTTTGCATCCTACAAAAGGTAAAACATGCCAGCATTTTTTTGGGACAGAAAAAAATTCAATTTTTTTTTCAAACTCCTATCTATTGTATTGAACTTCGCCAGGTCTGACCTGGCAAAGTAATGTCTAGCATAAGTGGTAACATTCAGTAAAATGGTCATCTTAGTGAATTTGCGTAATTACGATCCTTTGTCAGTGCACAACTTTGCCTGGCGTTAGGGTGCGAAGTTGAGCTAGTCTTCACTAGTGAAAATTCGGTGTTAGTGAATTTGTGAAGTTACGAACTGACGTCACGCTGGCGAATTAGCGCTAGCGTTAGACGCTTTGCGCTTTAGTGAATTTGCCCCATGGTTGGATGGACGCACCGGTGCCAAGTAGAACTATATAAAAGTTTGGATACAAGTATCTTTAACAAATAGCATCAATATATGCTTCCAACGACTGATTCCATTTTTGTACAATGGGAAATGAGTCTAATCTGTCCACACACACATATAATTAAACTGTTCATCATTCAGGATCTCCAATAAGCCCTGGCCCCTAAACAAACACATTCTATATCTACCCTGTCAATTTGAATGAATGGGATTAAGTATATAGCTTCACTGGTATTTAGCAAAGTGCACCCTCTGGTGGCCATCATGTAAAAGACCTGCCCACACTATAAAGTTTATATTATAAATACACCACATTATTCTTTAATTATCTGTTCAATACATATATTTATTATTTCCCTTCTCATCTGTGAAAATATATAGAAAACAAAAAGCCTCTACATCAAAAGCAGTTACAAGTTAAAACATAGGTAGGCCGCTATTATAGTAACCGATCCCAGGTTGTACCAATTAAATGAGTAGCACTACTGAGGGCATTGCACATGAGTACGCCCTGCCCCATATATACACCAACATGTATGTAATTATCAACAAATTTACCAATAGTATAGATAGGGAATAGAATATAATACTTGATTTGCGTCACAGCTCATTCTAGCCTGTAGTCTTATTTAATAATTTATATTAACAGTTAATGTTATGTTAATAGGTTAATATGAAGAAGGTCCACTGGAAAGCAAGTAAATGTTGTGTTTTTATTGAAGATGCACGAACACTACATGTTTCGGACCTCTAGGGTCCTTCCTCTGGTGCAGTTTTGTTCAAAATTAACCTGAAAACTTTGTGGATTTGGCAAACCCCACCGCTGAATGATTGAGCACCTGATACTACATGACTGAGGTGATTTCTGACTTCAATTTTGTACCTTATACTTGAATGTTATGTCAATAGTATATGTTATTAAGAAGATAAATTAGCTATAATATTTTTATACAATTTTAAAAGTGTGGCTCAGTAAATATAAAGGTTTGGATTTGCTTTAGGTGAACACAGACTGGCACAGTGGCATAAATAGAAGTCACAGGGTCATCATGCAAAAAAAAGTTTGCCCCCCCCCCATTACCATCACCCTGCTTATTAGAGACTATACTAATACTGCATATTGTCCATGGCTGGGGTGGGTTGCTGGATCACCCAGCCACTTAAAGGGTTATTATTTTTAAAAAGGAGGTAGGATCTGCGCCAATGTGACAGAATGCTCTTTATACAGATATCTAGTATCTAGGCCATAAAGCAGGGCAGGACTGCTGCTGACAGCGGCTGCATTGCTAGTGCAGAGAGCGATATTGCTCTCACTGCACTAGCAGAGCTGAATTTCCATGTTAAAAAAACAGAAATTCGGCTCTTACAGTTACCAGAGGCGATTTTTTGCTGCCCCTGGTAATTGGTCGCTTCATGCCACCTGTAGGTAGGGTTGCCACCTGGCCAGTATTTTACAGGCCTGGCCGGTATTTTTGATGGTTGATCCCAATGTTATTAATAGGGAAAAAAACATATAGGAAGGCCAGACCTACCTGTAGGGTTGCCACCTTTTCTGGAAATGAATACCGACCTTCCTACATTCTTGCAGTTTTTTCCTATTAACTTTAGCATCAAGCTTAATTTTTACCAACCAGGTGGTAACCCTAGCCACCTGAGGTAAGGTGTGAATCTATCATCATGACAGGAGTGGCCCTGAAGATAGCTAGTATCTCATAAAGCAGGGCAGAGCTGCAGCTTACAATGGGTATGGATAGGATTTGCCACTGTGACAGAATACTACTGCCAATAAAGCAGGACAGGACTGTCAGTGTGATTATCGGATAGGCTCTGTGCTGTGAAAAATGCTCAGGACAGATCAGTCGCAGGAATCACAGACACAGGATATTTTTCAGTGCCACTTCAAAGAGACACCGTGTGTGACCACCCCTCCTGTTGCTAAAGGCAGCATATCAAACCAGTCACCTGACAAACCCTGACAATAGCTTAACAGGAGGTGGGCCAGCGGCCAATTAGGTCATGTCAAAAGCTGTCTGAGGTGGCCATATTTACTGCTGGCAGAATCTTGTAAGTGTACAAGAATCAAATGAAATTCATTTTCTGTGATGAACAGTGTATACAGACGCAAAATCTATCTATGCTTTGTCCGATTCGCACACTTCCAGTGTTGGTGCAACATCAATATTTTTTTCCCCTTATGCAGCCAGAATGCAAGCGACAGGAGGGCGTTTCTGATGGGAGCTGAAAACGGCACACATGTGTAGGAAATTTTATGCTGATACGTTACGAAATGTGGGGCATATAATGGGGTAAAATTCAAGCTTTGTGATGATTTTCTGAAATTTGATAAAAATCGTTACTTTTCAGCATCGCATTACACTTTGTCAGTTTGCAGTAGAAACACATATGTACCCATATTGGATTCGTCAGAATGTGTACTTTCTGAAAATATATGGTTTTCTAGGGTCTCTGTATGGCTAGGGGGTCTTATGTCACATATACACATAAGGGGGTGCTGATATTGCAGCAGCCAGCTCTTCAGCCGTGAAAATTTATGTAAACTATTGTCAAACTATTGGATGTCTCTGTGCGCCACATAGTTAGGTCTATCTATGCATATTGGGCATCAAAGTGTTCAGTAGACCCCTGGCGTTCATGTGTAGGATGTTTTATGCTGATACGTTACGAAATGTGGGGCATATAATGGGGTAAAATTCAAGCTTTGTGACGATTTTCTGAAATTTGATAATAACCGTTACGTTCAGCATTGCATTACACTTTGTCAGTTTGCAGTAGAAACACATATGTACCCATATTGGATTCGTCAGAATGTGTACTTTCTGAAAATATATGGTTTTCTATGGTCTCTGTACTGCCAGGGGGTCTTATGTCACATATACACATAACGGGGTGCTTATATTGCAGCAGCCAGCCCGTCAGCAGTGAAAATGTATGTACACTATTGTCATTTGGGCGTCTCTGTGCGCCACATAGTGTGGTATATCTATGCATATTGGGCATCAAAGTGTTCAGTAGACCCCTGGCGTTCATGTGTAGAATGTTTTATGCTGATACGTTACAAAATGTGGGGCATACAATGGGGTAAAATCCAAGCTTTGTGACAATTTTCTGAAATTTGATAAAAACCGTTACGTTCAGCATCGCTTTACAGTTTGTCAGTTTGCAGTAGAAACACATATGTACCCATATTCGATTCATCAGAATGTGTACTTTCTGAAAATATATGGTTTTCTAGGGTCTCTGTACTTTTAGGGGGTCTTATATCACATAATGCACATACCGGGTGCTTCAGCCGTAAAAATTCATATACACTATTGTCATTTGGGCGTCTCTGTGCGCCACATAGTTAGGTATATCTATGCATATTGCCGATCAAACTGTTTAGTAGACCCCTGTGCTCCTATTTAGCATGTTTTATGCTGGTAAGGATACATGGACATTATGATGCTGGAAAGTTGAAGCTTTGAGGCAATTTTCAGATATTTCACCAAAACCGGGAAAAGCCTTGCGACTCCGTAGTTTGGAGCAGAAAGGCACGGGTACCCATTTTAGATAGAATGTGTACTTTCCAAAAATATATGGTTTTGTGGGTAAACCTATTTTTCTGTGTTTTTGTCCCACAAAAAAGCAGTCAAATGTGCTGATTTTTCATTACCAAGTCCTGGACAATTTGGTTGCGCTAACTTCATATTGGGGTCCCTAAATGCCAGATACTTTGGTAAACCTATGTACAATGGGCATCAAACTGTTCAGTGGACTCATGGCAATCATATCCAGGGTGTTTTTCCTTACCTAATACAGTGTGGGATATGCAGAGCAGCAAAATAAATCCTCTGAAAGGATTTTTCAAAATTTTGTAAAATTTTTATAAAAACCGCTATGTTCAGACAAGCTTTGATGTTTGGTAGTTAGGAGTAGAAAAATATGTTTACCCATTTTGGAATCAGCAGAATGTGTACTTTCCAAAAATATATGTTTTTTTGGGGTAAATGTACTGTTTCCGGATTTTTTTGGCCTTGGAATCTAAAGTATGCCGTTTTCTGCCTTGGTGCTTTCCAAAATGTGCTGTCAGGAGTTTTTGCTGTACAGAAGTCCTAAATCTCCCTAAAACTATACATGTCTGGTATTGGCACGTTCAAGAGACATGAGGCTTTCCAAATCAGTTGGATTTTCATGCGTAAAATTAAATTTTTTTCTGTTATAAATGCATATATTGTCAAAAATAGGAATTTTTTCATTTTTTTTTTGTATTTAGAGCTATAAATCTTTTTGCAGAGGTGGAAATACATGATTGGAAAGCTCAATTTCTCCCAAAAAAAACTATGTATAGTTTTCCTAGGTAAACTATAGGTTTCCCCTCAGAAAATGCCCCTAAAGCGAGAGAGCACAAATGTTTCAAAAACGGCTGGCATTTCGCGTAACCAAAATGTAAAATTCTGATGGAACTTAAAGGGTTAATCTTATTTTATGTGATGGATCTGTACAAAATAGTCTAAGTTGGTGAAGTGAAATGAGAAAAATATTACAAAAAAGAAAAAAAAAACCCTGAAAATTGGCATTTGCATATGTATTCACCCTTTTGCCATGAAGCCCCTAAAAAATCATGGTGCAACCAATTACCTTCAAAAGTCACATCAATAGTGAAATGAAGTCCACCTGTGTGCAATCTAAGTGTCGCATGATGTCCGTATAAACACACCTTTTCTGAAAGGCCCCAGAAGCTGCAACACCACTAAGCAAGAGGCATCACACCATGAAGACCAAGGACCTCTCCACACAAGTCAGGGACAAAGAAGTACAAGTCAGGGTTGGGTTATAAAAAAATATCAAAATCTTTGATGATCCCCAGAGCACCATCAAATCCATCATCTTCAAATGGAAAGAACAACAAACCTGCCAAGAAAGGGCCGCCCACAAAAACAAACAGCCTGGGCAAGCAGGGCATTAATCAGAGAGGCAGCACAGAGGTAATCTTGAAGGAGTTGCAGAGTTCCACAGCAAAGACTGGACTATCTGTCCATAGGGCCACAATAAGCTGTACACTCTATAGAGCTGGGCTTTATGGAAGAGTGGGCAGACAAAAGCCCCTCCCCTCCCCCCGGGCAAATGCCCCATACCTTTTAATTACCCCTCGGTGCAGATTCTGCCCTTGAGAGTTCACGGCTGCCATCATCTTTTCTTCGTTAAACTACTGAAGCAGAGCGGCGTTTCAGCACGTGTGCAGTTGGAGTAATATTCTGGTCCCGAACAACTTTGCATGCACAGAAAAATCACAAAATATTTTCTGGAATTTCACTCCAATTGCACTGAAAACGCCAGGCTGCTTCCGAAGTTTAGCAAAGAAAATAAGATGGTTGCCTTGAATGCCAGAGGACAGAATCTGCACTGAGGGATAATTAAAAATTTAGGGGTAATAGCCCAGGAGTGTGCGCTACATTGGGATTTTTTATGTTACAGGTTGAATTCTCCTTTTAAGTTAATAATAAGAAGGCACATTTTGAGTTTGCCAAAAATCATGTGGGTGACTCCCCTAATGTATTGAGGAAGTGGGGAGGGGGTACAGGTTGAATTCTCCTTTAAAGTAGAATTCAACCCTGCTGACGCTAAAACCCCTCCCTCCCGAAGATTGACAAAGATAGAAGATTGTGCCCGCGATCCTCAAGGATAGAATAAGCACCAAGGGGTAAATAAAAAGTTTAGGGCATATCCCAAATAAATCAACTGATGCAGCATCAGCCAGTTCATGGTGCACCAGCAGATGAGGAAATGCTTGCTGTCTAGATCATTCATGGAGAGACAATAATAACCATAATATGCTTTCCATCCGTGCAGAGAGGGTACAAGATTGCCCTAAGTATGGCCACCTTTAGAATGAAAAGAAGGATCCTGTGCCAACATCTTACTGATTTAGACTTTATCTGTTTTGAAGGGAAAGCCTATAAAGAAGAATTGTCATTGAATACTGTTGGATACTAGCACAAATTGTAGATACATCTGTAAATTTTATGAGGGGGAGTCTGACAACCATGACAATAAGTAACACTTGACTGATTTGAATCAAAACAAACTACAGCTGAACACTCAGTGGCTAAATATCCTCCAACTGTATTTGCTCAGTAAACAAAACCAAGTTGACTTTTCAAAATGTTTATTTTTAGACTTTCATTAAATACCAATTAATTCTAGTCCTGATTTCTCAATGTTTGTATTTTCCTGCATCAAAATCACCAGGCACAATTTTATGTTCTGGATAGTTTAGCATGTACTCTAAATACCTGTTCTATTGGCATTGCAATTGATAGAAGATAAGTTTACTTTTTAAAGAAAGAATATATCCATTTAAAAGATTTTCTTCCATTCATTCCTGTACGGGTTAAAATAAAAATGTATCTATAGCTTATATTCACTTTCTTTTTTAAGCAATTTCCTAGTAAACCACACTGTCAATGGTAAGTTTGGATTTGTAGATATCTGTGCATATATTTATGTATTTAACAGCTGTGTTTGTGATATTGAACTCATCCTACAGTACCATTGGGTGGCAAGATTATTATACAACAAAGGAAAATACTTACCCTTCTATATAGCGAATATAGTAAAAACTATACATTCAAACTCTTAATAGAGCTAAGAAATGATTGTACAGACTCATTCTTTTTTCATTGCTGTTAAGATAGCTACACGAGTAAAAGTGATACAGAGAGCATGGATTATTGTGCAAACAGAACACTAATGCCACAGCTCCAGCAGCTAAAAAAAAGTCATGAGTGGTTATTAAGAGTTTATCATGTTTAAATCATGTGCAAATATAAACTGAGGGAATGTTCTATGTGCAAAATAAGTCATGCCTTACTGCAAATGAAGGGAAATGAATGGTGCGTTCAATATAAATGTATGGATAGATTTTCTCTTTAAAACAAATCAAACCAAATCAAGTGCTATATTTTGAGTGACCTGTAAAAGGTAACTTTCTGGTACAATGCAGACATTCATGAAATGCTTCTTTCCAAACTGCATTATTTCAAGGGCTTGTCTTGCAGAACACCGAAGATGTCATCCAGGGATTGATGAACACACTGCACAAACTGTCTCACATCACGCTCCGGGTATGAAGAAACATTGCAGCCAATCCAATCATCATGTACACCGTATCCTACTCCAAACCCATCTGGCACTACTGGAGCAAAGCCCCCAAGCTGGACAGCAGGGCTGGTGAGTGTGCTGGTGGATAGAATGTTGTGATTAATCTGTGTGTATGGGACGTCCTGGTAAATTTCAGGAAGTGAAAGCCCCTTGCTAGATGCCAAGTATCTCAGTGCAAATAAATGCCGATCAAATCCCTGACCTTGAGGGGGAAAACACAGCTGTTAATTATGTACACAATAGTGACAGTTTGTGATCTAGTTCATATAAACCACCCATTAAAAAGACACATACATAATGATATCCAAGCTGTAAAACAGGAGACATTCTGGACGCATATTACCATACGGCTGCCAAAGCTAAAGCCAATAATATAATTATTCTCATATGCAGTGTAACATAATTTGTATGCTAATGCTGATGAATTAAAGGTATGGGCTGCCATTCACTGAAGGTACTATGTGACAAAACAAGATATTATTTTACATAGATTATAAACTGTAATATGCAATCCATTTCTGAAGAGGATGTTCTGTTAGGTAGACTAGGTCCAAGAAAGGGTCATATACTTTTTTTTTTTGTTTTAGCAAATCTTACTAGATTTGCAGCTATTTTGGTTATCAGTGATGGGTCATGGTTGAAATGTTCCAAATTTAAAGTTCCCTGAAACATGAGAATATTAGTTGCCCTGCAATTAATCTCTCTTAGCACAGGCAGCTAATATCCTCCTAATAGCTTCCCACTGGCAATAATGTTAATTATTAAACTCAGCTTGCGCTCCTCTACAGAAAAGGCGATCTGGCGATCCATCGTGCAGCACTCTATTTCTCCTCCCTGCTTTCCTTATAGGAGATTGCCAGGGAGGAGAAATCGAGCGCCTCATGATGGATAGTCACAGTGTCATCTTTTCTGAAGAGGAGCGGAAGCAGAGTTTCGGTAAGTTATTTCTTAATAAATACTTAGCGATTTAAAAGTTTAATATGTCTCTGTGGTTTTTTTTGTTCTACACCAACTCATTTTTAATAAAAAAAATGTGTTACTGATCCTTTAAGGAAAACTGAAGTGTGCATTATTAAACCTTCTCTTGGTCAGCTTGATGTTATGGGTGGTGGCAGACGGGAAGATTACTGGCCCAGTGACAAATCTCCTCTACTGCGGGCGACTAATCTCACGAACTGCCTTCCAGCTGGTACGAATACAAATCGCCGGCGGGATCACTTAGGATTTCCAAAGTCGCCCAAAGTTGGGGGAATGCCAGATCAACTTCAATTGATGATGACCATTTTTTTCAGTGCTTGGTATATTGTAACTTACCCATTGCTGCTTCCTTTGTCAGTTGTCCATGGTATTTTGAGCATTCCTGCAGCATGCTGCGGAGCTCTGCTGGGCTATGCTTCGACGGATGCATAACAAATGCCTCCGAACACTTCTTAGTATATGTGGAAGCTGGCCTAATGGTCTCTGTGCGACCATGTTTGAATGCTGCAGTGCTGCAGGATTCATATGTGGCTGTTGTCTTGCCATACTGTCTGAGAAAAGCCATCTGAAAGGACAGCTGCGAAATAGCATCAGGGCTCAGCTTCTGTGTCTTGAGAAAGTCTTTTCCTCCTTTCTTGAACTCCATTGTTGCAATGGAAAGTGCATTTACAGAAGCGTCAAACTTATTTTTGGCATTTGTTATTGCAGCTTTCAAAGACTCATCTAAGTTAAAGTTCAGTCTCTGAACTGCTTTGCTTGAGTCCACAGGAGCAGAGCATGACTCTGGAGATATTGCTGGCCTCTGTGTGCTGTCCTTAAAAACCTCATTTTGGAACCTTAACACAGCAACTCCATCTCCCCATGAGTGTTCAAAGTTAATAGCGGCTGTCCCATCTTCAGTCATAATAATGCTGAATGACTTGTCAAACCAGCGATTCAGACCAGAACCATGCAGCATATTGTGTGACAAATGAACACGATCTTTAATGGGGAAATCATCTAGGCATAAGCAAAACACAGCAGAATCTACTTTTGCCAGAGCCTCTTCATTCCCGTTATCCAGCAATGTCTGCCGTAGAACTGCCCATGTGTTCCTCTCTTCACTGGTCAAATACCCTAGTGGGAATTCTGGGGCTGGGGTGGTATCAGTCAAAATGTGCTGAAGGTGTGCCTGGATTTCTGATGCCTTCACTATATTTCCATCTCTGTCTAGGACATCAAATACATAGAAGTTCCCTTTCCGTAGAACAAGTAAGTGTCTACCCTTTTCATCTGCCAACAATTCATCTCTGTTAGGTTTTGGAATGCGAGTAGAGTTAAAAAGACGGAAATACTGCGACATGTCTAAAGGATATGCATTCACCATATATGCACCATACCAGGAAAGAGAGGAGGGCACAAACCGGATTAATTTCCGAAATGTCAGTGTGTCACTTTTTGCTGGATTTAAGTGGAAGATTTCAGGTTCCAAATTCCCAGCTCTCATGGTCTTTAAAAAACGCATGGCAGAAACGGTCATGTTTGTGGCTCTGATCAGCTGCTTGTTATAATCTGGCCTTGGGTCAGGTGTGAAAGACATAAAGGGGTTAAAATTCAGCACGATGGAATCACGGGCACACAGATACATATCAAACCAAGGACCTGCAAATCAAAACAAGTACATTTTAGCTACCATTGTCACCATATAACACACTCAACTTTACCCTTGGCTGAATAGGTCAAGTGACAACCAATAAGCATGTTCAGCAATTCTGCTATTTATAACATGCATATGCAACAGACAAAATAATTTCATTTAAGGAAATATCCATTTATCAAGGGTCGAATTTCAAATTCATGCAAGGTTTTTTAAACTCTAAAATCAACCAATCAAAATTTATTAATAAAATCTAATTTTTTTTTCTCCGAAAAAACTTGAATGTCAGTAAGGCTCAAAATTGATACCTGGACCTCTCCCATTCACTTAACTAGCAATTTGGTGGCAAATAGTCGAATTTGAGTTCTGAAAGGGCCAGAATAAATTGAAAACTGAATTGGAATAAAAAAAAAAAACAGAATCGAATTTGAATTCATTGAGTCAAATTTTAAATTCAACCCTTGATAAATCTGCCCCTAAGTGTTTATAGGTGTATTGCATATCTTGAGAAAACACCTAAACAATTAATATAAACAAACCATTTATAGTCTAAATTATAGGATATGCCTATGATCTAGGACGGATAAAAGACGGCATGGGCACATATGGTTTCATCAGCTATTTTATCTCAAACTTTTTCCAGGAAAAACAACTAGGCACAAAACTCCAGTGTCTGAGGTGTCTAGGATAAAGTTTGGGGAAAAAATCAGAATGGTCAAAGACAATAAATCTAGGGCCACTTGTGGCCCTAGTCTTTATTAGAACATTCTTACCAGAGATATAGCTTGTGTGTTTGTTCTGTTTGTCCTGCTGCACTAGCTCTTCGTGCAGCTGCTTTCCAACACTGTTCTGAAAGTTCAAGGCCAGCTGCTCAGTTTTCCTAGTAAATAAGAGCAAAATATTCACGTTTGTGTTTTAAAAAAACTATAAGGTCATATAGTGCCCTACCCTGAATGCATACTTAAATTGAACATCATCCAGCAGAGGTCTTTGTGCATTCAAGTATCTCTTAATAGTGTCTTCAAGTTTAGGAATTGGCAGCCTGAGAAGACAAAAAGAAAAATATGTCACATTGATCAGGTTTTTAAAAGTGGGTGTAAAGCCATCCCTTTAAGTTAAGGGATTCTGATAAAATCTCCAAAAACAAGCCGCTTTCCAATATACAAGATTTATTTTATTCTTACTGAGGCTGCCAACAGGATGGCACTCAGAACACTTCAGTTTCTGAAGTCACCTGACGTTTCCTTGTGAGGCAAATTCAGAAAAATGAAGCAATTCAAGTGCGATTCAAGGCAGTTCGGGGAGATCAGTCGCCCGAAGAAGAGGCAATTTGTTGCTGGGGGTGACTAATCTCCCCAAGTAGCAGCATGTGCCACCACCCTAAGAATAAAATAAATCATGTATATTGCAAAGTTGCTTGTTTTTACAGTCTTTCAGAATCACTTAACATAATAGAAAGCCTTTACATCCCTTTTAAAAGTCATCCTATAATTATTTGAAGGTGCCAGATGAAAAAAGGGACATTTAAGAATGAAGAAGCAGAAGAAGAGGATCGCACAGAAATACCCTGAGCAGGTGCAGTTCACTGCTAGTGGGAGCAGGGGCCAGTGTATTGGGCAAGTGATTATAATCACTGGGGGGTCCTAACATTTTGCACCCACCTGTGATTTCACGGTTTCTTCTCTTTTAAAGAAGAATACTATTTATTGCACTATTGATTCTGACTACAGCTACCATTAAAACATTAAAACTATTTGTGTTTTCCATTTGACTCACACGTACATATCCAGACTCACCTTGGCAGGCTTTTCTGGAAGTGCATAGTTGGAACAATGCTCCTGTGCAGGTACTCTGTATCGGAGCTCCCTGAGCTGTATGCTCTTAGCAGAACTGACTGAGAGGACGTTACTGTACCCCATCTCAAGGCAGATGAAGAAGTTAGTAAGCGAGCCATGAGGGACTTCAAATAACAGTAGCAGTGAGACCTAGAAATAACAGAAATGGAGATTAAAGGGGAACATGATAATCAAACCATGTATCTCTGGCAGAAAGTAACATGATACCGAGTGATCCACCTGTGAGGGAAATAAACTCTAGTAGAACTAGAAGAAAACTATGCCACCTGCTGAGAATAACTGAAACTCCCATACAGGTTGAGCAGGTCACCCTAATACAAAAAAAATTAGATCATATTATTTAAAATACTCCTGACTCATGAAACAATGTAGCAGAAGCCAGTTGTTAAAAAGACCTGCTGCTACACTTAAAAAAGTCAGAATCAGAGAAGGGAGTATATAAATACTGCAATAACATTAACAAATAACAATGAATGTATTTAACCCATACATGATACAATGGGAATGGAAAGTATCCAAAGAAGTACCAGGATGTATTCGACCCAGTTCTTGTTGTGATCAGACAGACAGGCTTTGTACTTCTTGTTTGGGTTCGGTTTATGTTGAACGAAATAAAAGATTGAATTCCCCTTCCCCCCCTTTAGTCCGCTAGGAAGCACCACTGTGTACAACAGCCAACTATACTGCCCATTACACACACTCCTTGCACCCAAAACACAAGCTGTCACCTCCGCCTGAATTCATACGAGCACCGATAACCACAGAAGTTTTCAACCTTTCACCCACCGGTACTAGTTCC
Organism: Xenopus borealis; assembly: GCA_024363595.1. Taxonomy (NCBI): domain Eukaryota; kingdom Metazoa; phylum Chordata; class Amphibia; order Anura; family Pipidae; genus Xenopus; species Xenopus borealis. The sequence goes on from CM044437.1 coordinate 90,123,797, forward strand.
ACAGTTCTTCTCTCCCCGCCCCCTTCTATTCTGATTACCTTTGCCCTCCTTTCGACCTACCAGTCCCTTTACACAGTCCTTGGGTTCAGGGTTCATGGAATACTATGTCACGTGCTTTGCTTATAGGACCCGCCTCTCTGTACAAAGCCAGCGGGCACAGGAAGGCGGAAGAGAAATGTATTTGCCAAGCTGATGCAGAGCTACATCTCTTGCTAAGAAGGCAAAGCGGACAAAGTGTGCAGTAGCGTACACAGTCCATCTTTCCCTGCGTTTATTGATAGCGTACCAGTCCGCATTAGCTCACACCCTCCCTCTTATTCGCCACCCTTGAGTCGTTTGTACCGGTGAACGTTGGCCACGCATGTGCTGTACGCGCTACGTTAGTGACACGTGTTGTAAAGCAGGGTGGGTGTGACGTCATGGTGGTAAGTGCCGAGCATTGTTTGTGAGGCATTGGTATGGTTTCTCGCTTGCATGAATGCAGTGATACACTTGTACGCAACTACTGTGTTGGATGAAGTGGTTGTGTCTGCCGTTAAAAAGTAACATGTGACGTTAAGCGCGCATTGACAAATCGAGACATTCAGTAAATGGATTGAAAAGCATATAGTCCCTGTTATTTCATGTGCTGAAGGACCCAGTTCCCGACCCGTACACATTGATAGTATAACGTGCTCGTGCATGTCATTTGCATGAACCCCCCCTTTTAGGCCTTTTCCGGTGCTTGGTTTTATTAGGGATGGCTGTTTATATTCCTACAATAAAATGAGCCTGACCTAGGGGGCCCAAATATAAACTCGGTGGTCACGTGGTGTGGTGGGCCCTACCAGCTTGAAAAATGGGGTCCCTTAATTTAGGATCATTTATGAACCGTTCTTCCTGAGAACCAACATACCTTGTTTACCAACTTGATAATGAGTAACAAGTCCATGGCGTTCTGAAGGGATTTAATAAAATATATACTATACTGACATGGAAAGGACTTTATGATATTTGCTGCCAGTAGGGTTGCCACCTTTTCGTGAAAAAAATACCAGCCTTCCTATATATTTATCTTTCCTATTAACAACATTGGGATCAACCACTAAAAATACCGGCCAGGTGGCAACCCTAGCTGCCAGTGAGTTGCTCAATTGGGTGAGCTGAGAAGGCTTTATCGTGTCTGATCTGATTAATTTCACACGTGTAAACATGGAATTGCTTCCATCTTATACTCACTTCTATTAACGGGTTTTGTTAATAGAAACTACTGACCTGTATCACGCACACTGGGATATCCATATAATTGCTGCCTACTTGGATCATGTGCCACAGGTTGTGTCTATAGACTACCGACTTCCACCCATCAAACTGGATGCTGATGCCTTCAGTAACACCTAGGGTTGCCACCTTTTCCTGAAAAAAATACTGGCCTTCCTATATATTTATCTTTCCTATTAACAACCAGCCAGGTGGCAACCCTAGCTGCCAGTGAGTTGCTCAATTGAGTGAGCTGAGAAGGCTTTCTTATCGTGTCTGATCTGATTAATTTCACATGGAATTGCTTCCAGCTTATACTCACTTCTATTAATGGGTTTTAATAGAAACTACTGACCTGTATCATGCACACGGGGATATCCATATAATTGCTGCCTATTTGGATCATGTGCCACAGGTTGTGTCTATAGACTACCGACTTCCACCCATCAAACTGGATGCTGATGCCTTCAGTAACACCTAGGGTTGCCACCTTTTCCAGAAAAAAATACTGGACTGCCTATATATTTATCTTTTTTTCCTGTAAATAACATTGGAATCAACCATCAAAAATACCGGCCAGGTGGCAACCCTAGTAACACCACATCCTGTTCTAACACAAATCACATCCATTGCCACTTTCAAGCAATTTGCCAAATGGATGCTGTTTCGTGTCCATATTGGCTCATCATTCGCAAATTTTAATTGTTGCAACTTAGCACGTCTGCATTTGCACTGCATCTCTTGTGGAAAACACTGCATTGTAAGTAAAAGAGAAAATGCTAGTTTGAAAATTGCCCTTTGCTCCAGACACACTCTGGGACTTAAACAGCATATATTAACTCATGAACTTTAACTGGATTGCTGTAAACATAGACAACGCCTAATACATTTTGTGTGTGAGCACTATATCAAAGGCACAAAAAACAGAGTTGAACCTGATACATCATATTTAATTTTACATACATTTCCTTGCACTGAAGTTGACTGCCAATGTGGCAGTGGTGTAGTCTGGAATAGCGATCAAATGAACGTCAGTCTTCTCATGCAGCAATGCGTAGCCATTGTGGCAGAATTTTTATATTGTGCTGATTAAATAGGGTACTCTTTATGTCTCTTGTTTTCTAACTGTTATATACCATTTATTTGCAGACCAGCACTCCCTTATGCTAAACTTTGTCTTTTTATTTATTGCATGGTATCAATCTCCAATGTTTTGGTCCCCATTGGGACTTTTTTCAGATAGCATGCAATAATAAGACAATAATAAAAAGACAAAAGTTTTGCATGAGAAAGTGTTGGTCCTCAAACAATTGGTGTATACATAATTACCAAGCACCCCTTCCATTACTAGGAAAATTGCAGATACTCACTTGGAAGTTATATACTGCATTGACTGAAAACAGTTGTCTTGGTAAAGTGTTCCATATTCTGAGGATTATCGCAAGGTTGTTGGGACTTTCATTGAGTACACTTTAAAGTCTGTATGTGATTTTATCAGTGGCGACAACGTGGTTGTGTTTACTCTCATCTCTCTCAGTAACATCTTGGAAACATACTATCCTATGAGGTGTTTGTTATGCACTTCAAGTTTCCTTTTGAATTTTATTTTTGGGATGAATGTTGAAATGTTGAAGGCCAGTTTGAGGGACCTGCACAAGCTGAGGGAATATTAAGGTGCTGGTTCAACTCTATATACTGCGTTTGAAACCCAGAATCTAACCCAGAAACTTCAACTTGCATGCCGGTGCGGAGCTACTACGCATGCACCGAAAGGCTCAAAGTTTTCGAACAAAGTAATTCTGTGCATGCGCAGTAGCTCCATACTTGGAGATTCTGCACATGTTTTTGAAAGTCACAAACTTTCTGATCTTTTTTTCAGGTACAGGTTGAATTCTCCTTTAAGGTGGGTGATAGGCTGATCCAATTGTGGGCCCTAGGGCCCAACGATCGGATTGTAAAGGGCGGTCAGATCGCGGACCACATCAACAAAACGATGAGGTCCCCAATCTGACTGGATTTTTAAGCCACCAATAGACATCGGGCCAACTTTTGGCCAGACATCGATAGGAGACACCTGTCGGAGAGCCCCATACACTGGGCAGCTTATATCTGCCTGTGTGCGGGGCCTAACAGTGTAGAATAGTGACTCCAAAAGCATCATTGTACCAAATACATTGGTTGTTTTGGTGCTCACTTTGGTGTGTACATGTACTGGAGGAAAGTGTATATGAACATTTTTTTCTCTCCCTAGAAATTTGCTCTTCAGTTCAAAGCCTCTCTGGAGAACCTAACTCAGCTGCAGCCACATGGAGAAGATTTCCGGTGGTTTCTGAAGGTGACATGCTACATATTTGTTATTCTGCTGCAAATGGTTCCAATCTTTTGTAGGTTAAGAGCCATTTTTAAATATCAATTATCTTACAGTGACTAGTTTGTGCATTATGATTTTTTTTTTTTTTAAATACCAGATATTGGTTGGTATGTAACAATATTTAAGTTGATAAAGTACAGCCCAACACTACATTGTAGTTCAGCTGATCATATTGCTCCCCCACCATGAAGCTTAGCTATTGAAACTTAACTTTTAGTCTAATAGTCATATCAAGTGAATCAGAGCTTTAGTAAGTAAACCTGGTGGTATTTTTCTGGTCAGGGTCATGCCATATATAGTTTAGCTTTTACCCAAGGGCATTACCCATTCCCTCCTAAACAATCAGCTCTGTTTTAGTGCTGTTGTCAGAGCCCAGTAACACAGCATAGAATTAATATGCATGAAGTCATGATATTTGTCACTGTTCTAGTGGAAGGAGCAGATAATATCATGAGCAGCAGGTACAGCATTTTCTCACCTTAAAGACCATGCACTTAAAAGGGAAAATGTAATAAATGGTGCAAAGTTTGCTATTGGTCTAATCACCTATAGCAACCAATCATGAGAGATATTCAGTAGCAGAGTAGCGTTATGTTCAGTAAGTGTACTGATTAGTGAACCTATGAAATATTTGTTAAATCTAACTTCTCTCCTTCACTTCTCCCTGTAGCTGAAATGTGGGAACTGTAGAGAAGTAACAGACAAATGGCAGTACATCACGCTTATGGTGAGCAGGGAAGGTGGACTGAGTATCTGTATGCCTTTGTGTTTTGATACAATAATATATTATATAAAAAATATAACTCCCAGTGGCTGCAGCCATATGGAGAAGCTTCATTATATAAACTAACTGGGTGCCAGGGAGTGTTGAAAGCAGCATTTCATCAGTGACTGTCACTAACCATTCTGGCCAGTTCTGTATATCAAACAAAAATTGTCTGATAACCCAAAAAATTCAGTCGGTCTCTCTGAACCTCCCTTCATGATGTGGGCATAGCACTGGAACAGTAGATTCAGCCTGTAGGTTGCACATGTGCACTGTTTATATGCTTTCATCATAGCCAGCCAACACAAGCTGCCTAAAGATTTATTGATAATCATCACAGATTACTGATTAGTTCAAGGGTGCACAGGAACAATTGACAAATTATCATATCTATATTTTATCTTCCATGCTGCCCTAAAATTTCATGGTATAGAAGTTCCTTTAATACTATTTGTAGTTCACTTGTAGTACTGAAACACACTGTGTATAATACATCTTGTCTACAGGACAGCGTGCCTCTAAAGGGGGGCAGAGGTAGTGCCAGCATGGTCCAAAGGTGCAAGTTGTGTTCCCGGGAAAATTCCATAGGTGAGTGATTGCCTTCTGTAAGACAGTTTCTTTAGTAGTATTCATAAATGACATTGTATTCATTCAAAATGTGATTTGTAATATTTTCATGGGGGTGCAGCCAGGCTGTGACCAGAACTGAGTGATCACTGTTGTATTTCTCATCACCCAGGTATGTTATAAGCTGTATAAGTTACTATATAAGTAAAATAGGCCGTAGTGCAAGGAGACTGAAGGAAAGGCATATCGTTTTCAATAAAGCCAAGATTAGACTGTCCCCTGACTTTTCAGAGGCAGCTGTTTCTGAAAAGCTGCCCATTTTCATGACGTTCTATATTTATGTTTCTATGAGTCCCACAGTTAGAATATCCTGGATCAAGATGCTAACTCTGGGATCATGTTTTGATGGATCTGCTATGCCAGATGCTACCCTACTCGTTTTCCCCTGAGAAGCAGCAAAGATCTACCATGCTACATCTGAAACTCCTGGGCCAGTCCTGTGCTGTGTTATCACTACCACTTGCTACACTTATGTAAACATTGGCATATTTTCCAGCCTTACTGGATCTCAGAAGGGTTGGACTGCTAATTAATCCTACTAATTCTTTTACTGTTCGAATCAGTAGTTGGGGGCTGAAGACGCTGGTGGAGATTGGGGGGAATCATGGTGGTGTGGGTGCAGAGGGATCAAATTACTTAGTTTATATATTCAACATATTGATCTGTCACATTTCCTTCCAGATATCTTGGCTGCTTCAATGCATCCATATAATGTAAGTACTGCATACCTAATGTACTCTAACATTAATTTCCATATTTTAGAATTAAAGTTTCATGTACATTCTGTATTTTCTGGATTCACTATATAGGCTGAAGACAGTGAGACATTTAAGACAATTGTGGAATTTGAGTGTCGAGGTCTAGAGCCTATCGACTTCCAGCCCCAGGTAAAACTGATGCTAAACTCAGTCTTCAAAGTGAATCATAGATGTCAGTTGTATTAAGATCTGATTAACATTCGCTTGTGTTATTTTGATGGTTTATTGATATAAATGCCAATACAAATTATTGAAAAATGAAATGTAATTTAGTATCTTATGTTTTGACAATTTAAGGAACTTTTACTTATATTTTGGGAATATATCATATGATATCATAATTTGGAATTATAGGATTGTATTGCCCATAATATGGATTCATGCAATCTAGTTACCAAGGTACTATTGTATTGTTACAGAGAAAACTGAAATCATTTTTAAAAATCTAATTTATTTGTTTAACTATCGTGAAAATGTAATTCTGCATACTGAAATAAAAAACTTTCTAATTACAATCAATTCAAATTCTGTACCATTTCTAAAATATTTTCACTATTCCTCTCTCAGCTTCTGTTTCTTTTCATTCGCTCTTCATGCAGGAGTTGGGTGTCAGATATTCATTGACAGTTAGATCCAATATATTTTATACAGGGACTCATTTTGCCTTGAAGATGTATTAGAGCTCACTCTATTAAAATCACCAGGCATCATGTCTCTCTACATGCAGAATCTGTGCCATTGTCAGTTATATTGTTAGATTTTAATCTTCAAAAGTTTACTGGGAAAAATGCCAAATAGCAGAACTTGCTGCAACAGTGTTTATTCATGACATGTTTCGGGCTGAAAAACCCTTTGTCAAGTGTTATAAAGCATACATCCAAAAAGCATTTATAATGAAACAAGGATGTTTTCCCAGTAAACTTTTGAAGATTGAAATTATTCACACCTGAGGCGGAGGATTTTCACTTGGAAAATAGCCTTGGAGGAGTCACCCTTGGTCATCCCTGCAGTTTTGAATATTGTTAGATTTTGTTTGTACTGGAATCAGTTATATTAGTGAGCTCTAATATATCTGCTAGCAAAGGAAACCCTCCTATAAGATATATTGGATCTAACTGTCATTGATTATCTTACACCCAACCCCTACATGAAGAGAGAATGAAGAGAAACAGATGCTGACAGAGGGATAGTGAAGATAAACTTGATTATTTCAGGAATGGTACAATTGGTTGTATTTAGAAAGTGTCTTATTTCAGTATGATGAAGCTCATATAAAATTTTCATTTTTGCAATAGTTCCCCTTTAAAATGGCTGGAGTAGAGATCCCACAAAGGACACAAGATGCTCATTATGAACCAATTCCTTCAGAAAATGTATTGTAGAATGCAGCATTCTAGGACTATGTGTTAAAACTGAAGCTGACGTTGTTTTATAATAGCACCTGTATTATGTTCAGTGATAAAAAAAATAATATCCCTGTGGGCTTGCTCCCATAAGTAAAGGGAGTAGTAAATACAGTAACAATGAATTGGGGCTGTATTTGGTTCACAAAATGCTTAGTTTCCCTTTAATTCTCTCATAGGCTGGATTTGCTGCAGAAGGAGAAGAGACAAGAACCCCTTTCCACGAAATTAACTTGCAGGAGAAGGTTTGTGCTTTGATTCAGAACAACAATTAAGTCCATGTATGTAGCTGTATGCTTAAAGGAAAACTATACCCCCAAATAATGTAGGTCTCTATACACAGTGCATAAAACAACTCATATGTAAAACCCTGCTTCACGTAAATAAACCATTTTCATAAGGATACACTTAGTAGCATGTGCCATTGGGTCATCATAAATAGAAAATAGCCATTTTAAAAAATAAGGACAGCCTCCTGGGATGCTAGGATCCAACAGTGCACACAAACATACCAAACAAACTATAAAGTTAGGTCACATGAGCCAATTAACAGACAGAGTTGCGTCTTTTGCTTCCACACTTCTTCCTGTTACAGTTAGAGTTGAAATATTTCTGGTCAGGTGATCTCTGAGGCAGCACACAGACCATCATGAAATAGTGTTTCAAGGCAAGACATGTAAAAGGGCAATATTTACTTAAATCTATATGCAAGGTATTAATATGTCACTTAATTTTTTGCTCAAGTATTCATTTTCGGAGTATAGTTTTCCTTTAAATAAACTTACAACTAGTACAGGTATAGAACCTGTTATCCAGAATGCTTGGGACTTTGGGTTTTCAGATGCCGGGGTTGGGTTTCAGATAACTTTTTGTTATTTGGATCATCATAACTTAAGTCTACTAGAATATCATGTAAACGTTAAATAAACCCAATAGGCTTGTTTTGCTTCCATTAAGGATTTGGACAAAATTAATTCTATGGGAGACAGCCTTTCCGTAGTTTGGAGCTTTATAGATAATGGATTTCTGGATAACGGGTCCCATACTCTATTTGCTACACCTGCTGCTTATAGAAGGACTGTATAACTCTAATAAGACATAATCCAAATGACACACACATGTTCAGCAACAAACAATACTACATGGTGATTTTTATTATTTCATGGGCAACCCCCTTCTTCAAGTGCTCAAGAGCCAATAAACCAATAGACTGATAAGTCCAAAAGCCGACCCATGTCTTCTCTGGATACACAGGACCAAATGGAAACATTAAATGCAGATAAAAGTGTGAGTTTCCAACTTCAGTTTCAATGCACTTCTGCTGGTACAGTCCTTATAGAAATGGCATGAGTCTGTTTGTGGTGGAACATACAAAAAAAGCCACCACACAGGCACAAATGCCCATGTATAAGAGTCCTAGCAATCAACATTTTCTGTAGGGCTGCTAACTGAATGAGACTGATGAGTGATATATATATTCATATATATACATTTTTTTTTGTGTCTCAAAACTCTTGTGGAAAGCGAATGAACACACAAAAACACATAGCTGGTATCAATTGGTTATTCTACAAAAGAGATGTAATAGCAGGGTACTATTCCATGATTTGCCTGGTTTAATAATATTACACTATTTGTTGTGTTTACTTTCCAGGACTGGACGGATTATGACGAAAAGGCTAAAGAATCAGTGGGAATCTATGAGGTGGAACATAGATTTACAAAATGCTGATTATGGTCATTGGTAGGAAAAGAGGTTACTAGTTGACAATGCTTACAGTATATGAAACAAGTTCTTTTTGTATTAAACTTTCCAAACTTTACAACAGTCACTGAAGAGCAAAATACTGTATTTATTGTACAGTCCAATACAGAAGTCTGTTACCATTAATGCATTTGTTAGTTATTTTGTTAAAGTTATATTAAAGTTATATTACAGAAACTGTATAAATAAATCCGAGACTCTTTATTTTTTTGTACATATTTCACTTTGTGTCCCGTATTTGCATTAGATGCAGTTGCTGAGGCATTATCTCTCCTAAAACATGCTATGGGATGGATTTTCCCTGTTTCCAAGGGTTGGTCTACTGCACTGGATTCCCAGTTGAAGTTAGGGCAATAGAAAGCATATGTCCTTGTTGGTCTAAATACAAAATACATCTGAATGAGCCAAAAACATATAGTACACAGTATAGCACTGCATTGGGGAGTGGTATCTAATGCTTACAGCATCGGCCCAAACCTTTTTTTTGCACCAGTTTCAAGCAAGACAATTCTTACAAGGATTGTGGGGGGGGGGGGGGGGGGGGGGGGGGTGGATGTAGATGCGTGGGTGCATTTCAGGCTTACAAAAAAAAAAACTGTCCAAACAGCTGCACTTAGCAGGAGTAATATTATGTACAATGCCTTGCAAAAGTATTCACCCTCCTTGACTGTTTACCTATTTTGTTAAAATTGTTATATTCAAGGGATGCACCAAATCCACTATTTGGGATTCGTCCGAATCCCTTGTGAAAGATTTGGACCAATACTGAATCCTAATTTGCAAACGCAAATTAGGGATGGGAAAGGAAAACGTGTGAACATTTATTTTTACTTCCTTGTTTTGTGATGAAAAGTCACATGATTTCCCTCCTCAGCCCTAATTTACATATGTAAATTAGGATTCGGTTCATCCAGACAAGGATTCGGCCGAATCCTGCTGAAAAAGGCTGAATCACAAACCGAACCCTCGATTCGGTGCATCCCTATTACATTCCAACCTGTTAAATGTTTTTTAACCCTTTAAGTGCCACAGAACGTAGATTCTACATCCTGCTACACTTCCTGGTTTTGGAACGGAGGAGCAGCTTCTTGAGCCGCTCGCTCTGTTCCTCCTCGATCCCCTGCCCCTAGGCAAGGAGCAGAGCAGGGGGCCGAAGCAGCAGCAGGCACGTGAATAATACGTGACCTGCTGCTGCACAGCAACATCCGCCTCATAGCACCGCCCCCCCACCCAGGAAACAGCAAGAAGACAGTTGGGAACTGCGTGGGACAGATCTGCAGTCTTTTCCCCCAGGTAAGTGCAACTACAACTCACACAAACACACACATATTACACTATAGCACACTTAGATCTATACTTACACATATACATTTTTGGGGGTCACATACACTCGGGGTGGTCACAAACACTTGCACACGCGGATACACGCACATAACACGGAATTTACAATTATCGCTTCATTGTTTTTTGGCTGAAAAAATTGTTTTATTGCCATTGCGAATAGCGTATTCGCTAACCGTTCTGTGCAATAACTTTTGTATGTTATTATGATGATTATATTGCAATTTTTTTGGATTTTGGTGCATTTTTAGCCAATTTATTGCATTTTCAGCTCTGCATAGGTGTTGCTTGTTTTTTTCTGCCCGTAAAACCTATTTTGTCAAGCTAAAATATTCAAACTGTGATTCTGATGGCCGTTTACACTAGTCTGGAAAAAAAAGTATTGATTTTTGTGGTATTAGTGGATTTTAGTAATTTATTTGCATTTTCGTCTCCATGCGCCACATAGTTAGGTATATCTATGCATATCAAATTGTTCAGTAGACCCCTGGCATGGGCAGATTTTCATTAAGGCTTGGGGAGGCTAAGCCTCCCCAAACCTGCCTGACACCTCAAAGAAAAGATCTCCCTTACAGAATGCTGCTGGTTAAACATGGGAAAACTCCTGCAGTGCCTGCAAACTCTGATGCTGTAGAAAATCAGCTGCACTCTGATTGGAGCTTTCCTTTGAAGATTCTCCAATCAGAGCACATCTCTCGTAACAGAGTGTAAAATAGACCATTCAGCACAAAGAAGAGGGCGGGCCTGTCATGACCTTAGGAACTGAAATGGCAGAAGAGAAGGCAGATGCAGTGATAAAGACTACTCAGCCTGATGATGTTTAACAAGTAAGGAGACGTTTTGGTATGGTAGTCTGAGGTTAAGGTATTTACAATGCAGGGCCAACTATAAACTAATGTGCATTTTGCCTGCCTGCGACACCAATTCTTTGGCTTGATGAAAAGAAATGAGCAACCCTAAATTAGTGTTATAAATCCACTTGTGTTGCTACTGATGAATCTTTCTTATCCCTGAACTGGATTCCATGGTGTTTAATGGAGGAAACATAAATCATTTGAAGCCATGATGATTTCTGTTGAAGCAGGGTCTAATATAAACACATCTACCCAGCGTCCCTTGCAACCCTTATACTTATTGCGAGGAGTTCTAGTTTGAGAACCAATGTTCTTAGATGTAGTACCCAAAAATTAAGGCGCTAATTACTATATCAAAGTGAAGGAAGTGATGTATAGCGGCCTATATGTTAATTTATGCAATACCTTGCACAGCTTTTTCTATATTTTGTCAACCTTAGAAACCTGTATTTGAAACCCACTGTAATAAGAGCGTGGTTAATCTGTACTAACATAGTGCTGACATTCTATCCTGCTGTGTAATCCAGTGCTATGTTGCAGTGACAGGCTTCCTGTGTTTTATTAGCTGTTTGTTTTTATAAACACTTGCAATTTTGAATAAATATGGCTGCTGTCCTGATCCTTTGTCTGCTCAGGACCGTCTTAGATAAGAAAGATCTTTAAACTTTGTGCAGTCTCTTCACCATCTCTATTTGCAACACCCTTTCATCACCCCTCAATGACAGGTACTGTATAGGTTTGAGGACTGAGGTCAATTTAAGTCAAACTGCTTCACTAGCTGAAATGATACTACTAGTATCAGTGGTACCTCAGTCACCCTTATCTCAATCCTAAATTAACCCATTCACTGAAACAGAATTTTGCTTGAGGGGCTGTTTGCACATGTAGTTTTTCTTTATTTTCTTTGTTCTTTTCATTTTGTTTGTTTGTTTAGGGGAGGCACTTATGACAATGGCTGGGAAACATATTTAGCAAAAAGGGTTAATGGGACTGAAGGGGAAAAACAGCATTACAGAAACAAGTGGAGTGGAGGAAAAGGCAGTCAATAAGGGAACAACATGACGAAAAATATATGAAAGAATTGAATGACAGGAGAGAGAAGAGTGACTTAAGGAGGAATAACAGAATTCTAAATCAAAGAGACTTATAAGGAAAGGGAAGCGAAGGGAGCTGGGTAAAAAGACATAAAAAAAGGAAAGAGAAATATATGTAAAAATAAAATTTTTGTTTGAAAAAAATACCTATTTTGTATTTTAGTGACAATTTATGTGCATTGGGACTTGTACATGAAACTGGTGTGTGAGTATACTGTATGTAAAATTAGCATTTAAAGGAACAGTAACACCAAAAAATTTGTGTTTTAAAGTAAAAAGTAAGAAAATATCACGTAGTGTTGCCCAGCACAGTTAAAACTGATCTGTTTGTTTCAGAAACACTACTATAGTTCATATAAAAAAGCTGCTAAGTAGCAATGGTGGAAAAACAGCTATATGGCACAGGATAAGTAATGGATAACAGATAACATTATGTAGATCTGCTATCTGCTGTGTAACCTGAGCCTTTTCTCCTTTGACTAGTTGCCCCCCATGGCTACACAGCAGCTTATTTATATAAAGTAATGCTTCTAAAGCAAACACTGCAGTGTTAACAGTGAAGGGCAACACTGCATTATATTTGTATTACTTTAAAACACTTTTTTTTATGTTACTGGTCCTTTAATTTATTCTGCTATAGTATGAGTTTTACTTTTACCCTGTCTTTTTTAGGGGGCATTATAAATGTAAATATTGTGCCTGTGGTGTCAGTGCCCACTTCTTTTCATGTTTAACAATGCGCAGTTGTGAATGTTTTTACACCCTTAATATTTTGATAGGGAACAGCTATTGTACCTGCACTTCTGCATTGTGAAATCAGCAAGAGCCACAGAAGGACGGGGTGTTAATTTTTTCAGCTACATATGATATTACCTTAAAAAGGTTTGGTTCACCTTTAAGTTAACTTTTAGTATAATATAGAATGTCCCTTTCCTAGCAACTTTGCATTTGGTCTTCATTATAAATTTGTATATAGCTTTTTTCAATATATTGCCTTCCTCTTCCTACTAATTACAGCTCTTAAATGGGAGGGGGGGGGGG
>CM044437.1:90137101-90148412 GCA_024363595.1 Xenopus borealis
GGGGGGGGGGGGGGGGTCACTGACCCCAGCATCTAAAAATGATTAATCTGTGAGGTTCAGATTCAGGGTCGGACTGGATCAGTTGTTACACCTGGAAAAAAACCTGGTGAGCCCCAGCTCTTTTGGTCCCCGTCGGCCCAGAACTGCTCCCTGCACTGCCGCTTACCTCCATGTTACGATGTGCATAAAAAGAGTGTGCGCATGTGGTTTGTGGCTGGAATGGACGCATGGGGTGTTTTGTGGCTGGGGCACCCAGGGGATGGTGTGGGGGGGCCCTGTGACTGCATACCCAGCAGGCCCTAGGCCCCCCAGTCCAACGCAGTTCAGATTTTAGTGTAATTACTTTTTATTACATTGCTTCCTATTTAGACCCTCTTCTACTCCTATTCCCATCTCTCGTTTAAGCCACTGCCTGGTTGCTGCAAATAAGACTTTCAGCAACCTGATTGCTGCTGAAATACCAAATTGTCTGCATATATGTTTTCAGCCAATAAATCACGAGCAGTTACAGCGGTACCAAACAAGTTGGCGTTATAGAAATACATAATAATGTGACCATAAAAGCACGATTCCGCAGATGTGACTTCAGATATCTTTTACATTATGCATTATAATCTGCAGTGAAATGTCAGGGGTGGGGAATCCGGGTCCAATTCTGGCGCAACCGTGTCACAAATTGGGCGCACCTGCTTCAAAATTGGCAGAGGGGAACCCCGTTATAAACGGCTTGTTCTGACGTCAGAACACAAAGTACCACTTTAACAGACAACCTGCAAGAGTGGAGACGCTTTTATTTGTCGAATATTTATTCAGCCTTTCAGCTACAGCAAGGGCAGTGTAGGCTCTAGCTAAGAAGTTCACAGAAACACATTATTAAAAGGTGATGCATTTAACAGACTATCCTAAACTTGACTACAGTGCTACATTAACCTGCATTGCAACACAAGATTGGTTCATTTGACAAATACTCTCGAGTAACAATTACATTTTATATATTATAACATATTGCTTCAAAAGTGGGTTTGTGCAGGCCAAACACCCCCTCCCCCAACATTGCCAATAACATTCACACCATTAAGTCTTAGTATATCACATTATACTGACTCAGCATTGCTTAAAGGAATTGTTCAGTATAAAAATAAAAACTGGGTAAATAGATAGGCTGTGCAAAATAAAAAATGTTTTCAATATAGTTAGCCAAAAATGTAATGTATAAAGGCTGGAGTGACTGTAAGTCTAACATAACAGAACACTACTTGCTTTTCAGCTCTCTTTTGTTTACACTGACTGGTTACCAGGCAGTAACCAATCAGTGACTTGAGGGAGGGCCACATGGGACATAACTTTCTTTTGAATCTGAGCTGAATGCGGAGGATCAATTGCAAATTCACTGAACAGTTATGTCCCATGTGGCCCCCCTTCAAGTCGCTGACTAACTCAGATTTAGAGAGCTGAAAAGCAGGAAGTTGGATTCTGGCTATTATATTTGACATCCAGTCATTCCGGCTTTTATAGTTTGCATTTTTCCCTGACTAACTATATTAGAAACATTTTTTATTTTGCACAGCCTATCTATTCATCCAGTTTTTATTTTTACCCTGAACTGTTCCTTTAAACAAGAGATGGGAATATGAGTAGAAGAGGGTCTAAATAGGAAGTTATGTAATAAAAAGTAACAATTACACTAAAATCTGAACTGCATTTGACTGGGGGGCCTAGGGCCTGCTGGGTATGCAGTCACAGCCGCCCCCCCCCCACCATCCCCTGGGTGCCCCAACCACAAAACACCCAATGCGCCCATTCCAGCCGCAAACCACATGCGCACACACTTTTTATGCACATCGTAACCGGGGTCATGGAGGTAAGCGGCAGTGCAGGGAGCAGTTCTGGGCCGACGGGACCAAAAGAGCTGGGGCTCACCAGGTTTTTTTCCAGGTGTAACAACCGATCCAGTCCGGCTATTATATTTGACATCCAGTCACTCCATCTTGCATTTTTCCCTGACTAACTATATTAGAAACATTTTTTATTTTGCACAGCCTATCTATTTACCCAGTTTTTAATTTTACCCTGAACTGTTCCTTTAGAGGGGCAATCATGTAATTTTAATATCATGTAAACTGGAGATAAGTGTAATTGGTCTTAATTTTGTTAACAATATTTTTATTCAGGAACTCTTATTCAGCTGTTATATGGTTGCTATGGTCCAATTTACCCTAGCAACAAGGCAGTGGTTTAAATGAGAAGCTGGAAGATGAACAAGGGAGGGCCCAATTAAAAAATGCAATCAAAACCAAAACTTTGGTAGCCTTGCAGAGAAATAGTTTTTTTGGCTGCCTGAGTAATTCCCCTGAAAAAAGCCAAAATAGGAAGAAAAATAAAGACCAAGACCAATTGGTGGCTAGTACATTCCATAGCACTAAGGGCAGTATTTTGGCAGTGAAAAAACGTAAAAATTCGACCATCGAAGTTTCGGTCGAAAATGTAGCTATTTTAAATCAAATAGGTCCATTTTCGATCGAATAAAAATCATTCGAATTGAACGATTTTGCACAAAATAGAATTCCTAGGACAGGTTCTAGGAGATCCCCCATAGGCTAAAATGGCAATTCGGCAGCTTTAAGGTGGCGAAGTGTCAAAGGATTTTAAAGGGACAGCACTTTGAAAATTCAACTAGTCGAATATTTTAATTTTTTCAATTCTAATCAAATTTGGGGCTATTCGAAAAAGCCCAAAATTACTTAGAAATTTGATTTTAAATTAAAGTTTTATTCAAATATTCACTTCAACCCTTATTAAATGTGCCCCTAAAAGTTTATGTAAAGGTGAACTGCCTTTAAAGGACATATAAACCCTACATTTTCCCTTGCACATAATTTGGTCAAATCCCCCAACTAAACTGCAGCATTTGTACCACATATTTCCCCTCTGTTCACCAGCATGGTCACGTTTCTATATAACAAAAAGCAGCTGGGATGTTTACATGTCCTTTAAGTGAAGATCCAAGTGAAATTTCAGAGGGAGGTGGAAAAAGTGCATTACTTTTTTTTTTTACATTAAATACAACTGTAACCAGAGTTGTTTTGCCAACATTTTATTAAAGTCTGTCAAATCTGTAGAACTAAAACCATGGTACAAACATAAAAAAAAACCCTCAGATGCACACTTGTATAATACACACTCACATCCATAAAAAAGGGAACCCATTCCATTAGATGGGCTTAATTTTGAAGTGAAGTCCAATCAAACTGAAAACCAAACACTTCAGGTCCTGAACCAAGTAGTAGAATACTCGTAACCCTTCAGGATCTCTAGAAGAAAAAAAAAAAAAGTTTTTTTGAGAGCTAGAATTCAGTTGACATGTTACAATATGCCCCTAAATACTTTACAAATTAGGATTATTAAAACTTAATAGGACAGTATATCCCATTTAACTTGTTTTTTTAAGCTCATTATTTATCAGTTTTATCCACAGGATATCTGTAAAGTTAAAGTATATACAAGTTAAATTGTGAATTGATCAACATAAGTTGAAGCATAGTGCTTGCACTAAATACAATTTTTGTCTACTGTTCCGAGATATCCAAAAACATTTTTTATATATATTACAAACAGGAATTGTAACGTCTCCATGTTTTGTCCTTGCAATTGAAATAGATGAATGTGCAAGAACTTATCTGGGCACTAATGGACTCAACTCGTTTACATTGCAAGGAACAAACATGGAGTGGCTTCAGTTTCTCAGTTTGTCCTGTAAAAACAAAACAATATTTTCATTACAGAAACAATAGACAAAAGTATGTTCACCCCAAGCCACATTCATTGTACTCATGCTGAACAAGGGTATACTGTCCCTTTAACTAAAACTGGGGAAATGTAGCCTGGAATGAATCGAGCAGTGTATATTTAGGACTTACTTGGACTGATTGACATCAATAAGTGATCCAATTTTGGACGTAGTAAAAGAAATGTGTTCATCACCAATAACGATCTCCAGCTCCTGGACAAGGACAAAAACAGGCTTTAGTAGATGATTAAGAATAAAGGTGCAGTGTTATATGAAATACTTGTACAATTACATACCTGCCGTCCTACTCTATCTGGTGGCGGCCACAATGCATCATCTTCTTTTGTGACCTCACTGTCATCTATTATCCTTTTTAATTCCTCCATTACACTTTTGTGTACATAGGCCTGACAAGAAAAACACAAACCCTCAGTACACATTCTAGGAACACAGCAGGTGTTCAAGATCAACAGAAATTTTGATTTTTCCCCGATGGTTTTAATTTCCTTATGAAGTGTGATAACTTATTATAACTAATGAACAGACTTGATATGTCACATAGCCGTATATACACACCAATCACAACAAAAGAATTTGCCTCCCCATTTACACAAATCTAAGTCGAATGATTAGACTTACTCCTGAAAAGATATTCCAAGCAGAGCAAGCAGTCAAAGTGTGAAATAAATTATATGAAGCCACTATACAGATTTACATATGCCCACAAATTGCTTACCTCTACTTACATAGAACCCATCACAACACACTCCTCTACACAATCAACCTTCTGAATGAACTTTTGCCCTGCTGTTATACCACAACAACCCTCAAGTACTAATCCTCTAGTGATGTGCGGGTCGGCCCGATACCCGCGGGTTGGGCAGACCCCGCACTCTTCTTAGTGGGTGATAGGGAGGTGCGGGTTGAGATCTTCTCCTGCTCTCGTGTCAAATGGCGGCTTCCGACTATGGGGGAGATTCATCAATGAGTGAAGTTCCACCACTAGAGGGAAATTCCACAGCTCTCAGTTCATTTATATGGGATTTTGAAAGGTGTATTTATCAATGGGTGAAGTGAAATTTCACCCTTTGATGAATCTACCCCTTTGTCTGTTATAGACCATGTGCCTACTCGCCCCACCCCTTTTGTGAAGCCATCAGCGTGGCGGGGTGGTTCTATAAAAGCAACCGGAAGTCGGATACGGGCTTGCGCAGACTAAGGTAGAGCGGGTTACGGTCGAGAAATTCTGAACAGCAAATCACTATAGCCCTCCTTTTGCCAACGATCATTGGTATTTCTCCACAAACGTTGTTAGAATTTTACAATAACAGTATATACACTATAACAACATATACCTAATATATATTGTATAATATATATACCTAATCTCATTGAACTGGTTGGTATTTTGTTCATATAGGAGAAATTCAGGGTGCAGAAGTTTCCACTGTTGCTGGATATATTTATCAACATGTTGGATAGGGGGAGCCAAAAGCAGCACTTCAAACAACGAGTGAAGAAATACCTGCTAAGTACTACTTAGCTTTTGGCTGCTGCTAAAGAAAGGAATTATGTAAATTCAAGTCTGCTGCTAGAAAGAAAAGGGCGGAGAAGCAGAGTAATATTACAATGAAGGCTGAAGACTGTGTCTAGGTCAGCTGCAGATACCAAGGTAATATTGTATATACACTTGTATACATTAGACACACAGTAAACACTTAATTTTAAACACACTGATTTTAAGTTGTATTACATTTTAGATTGTTTTGTGGACCCATCAATATAAAATGCAAAATACATTTCCCTAGTTTTACAATTTTTTCCAGGGTTTTTACATAATTTTTTTGTGGTCCCCTGTAAAATGTAAATGGGGGTTCAAAGGTATATTTGTTGTTCAATATGAGCTCAATGATTAGGGCTTTTACTGAACAAGTACAAGCCCAGCAAGGCTGTTGAAGTGTCTTCTCTTCAGACAGAACAAAGAGAGAAAGTAGTATGTAATCCAAACTTACCTCCTTCCTGATCATAACATCATTCTTATAATTGCTGTTGTTGGCGTAACGGAGTTTTCCTGCAAGGAAAGGGTGGGAAAATGTCATTTTCTAATAATCACATCCTGTTAAGCTACAAAACTGATATTTTTATTACTTTTGTGGTGAACAAGAATACAGGAGTGAAACATGCTATACATCTTAAACACTATAATGATTAAAGGAAAACTATACCCCCCACACAATGTAGGTCTCTATAAACAGATATTGTATAAAACAACTCATATGTAAAACCCTGCTTCATGTAAATAAACCATTTTCATAATAATACACTTTTTTAGTAGCATGTGCCATTGGGTAATCATAAATAGAAAATGGCCATTTTAAAAAATAAGGACAGCCTCCTGGGATCCTAGGATCCAACGGTGCACACAAACATACCAAACAAACTATAAAGTTAGGTCACCTGAGCCAATTAACAGACAGAGTTCTGTCTTTTGCTTCAACACTTTTTCCCTTTACAGTTAGAGTTGAAATATTTCTGGTCAGGTGATCTCTGAGGCAGCGCACAGACCATCATGAAATGGTGGTTCAAGGCAAGAGCTGTAAAAGGGCAATATTTACTTAAATATATATTCCAGGTAGGTAAGATTCTTTAATATGTCACTTGATTTGATATAAACTATCTGTTGCTCAAAAATTCATTTTCGGGGTATAGTTTTCCTTTAAGTCAATTAAATTACAGAACTATGATTTTACTTCCCTGGATTTTGTTTTTCTGGAAAGGGCAGTTTTCTTGTGGTCTCATTCAGGCAAACTAAATTTTTTTTTCTTTCCCAGATTTAACACCTATGACACCTCTATTGTTCACACCCCTAAAGTGTGCCCTTGCTCTGCCTGTGGAACATACTCCTGGTATTTGTTTTGGGGGTTAGCATTTGAAAATAAATTCTTGTTAGGGGCCCCTAAGGTGTTTAATCATGTGCTGGGGGTGCTGTGTTATCCACAGGGAAGGAGGAGGCAAATGGATTTACGGGTGTGTCTTAATATAAAAACTTTTTTCAAATATGAGTGATAAGTGATATCCCTGCGGAGAGCACCAACCATTTGTTTTTTTTGGTGTACTACCACAATAAATGTTGACATGGTTTTGTGAAAACATAGGTGAGGTTTAAAGTGAGTGTGGTTTAAAAACAGGGAGTGGTCAACAATGGCTTCCATTATCAGCCCTCCACTATGTAGGCCAGAATAATTTCAGCCCTCGGTACCACAGAAGTTAGACTACACTACCCTACAAAATGTAAAATTGGTGTTCTACTGTAGTATACATGCATACATTTATATAAATTATCCTGTATATAGTGTTGTACATTTTTAGAATATTAAAATTGCAAAATACTGTATCCATGCAATACTGTAATACACCATTATCAGCAGTACTATGACTTGTACTGTAATATACAAATGTCAAATACACCAGTAAAGCAGAATGTCTTTAGTTCACCCCTGAAACAATACAGGTTGACACTGGCAACCAGAAACAAGATTACTCCATGAGCATTGGCAATCTGTGTGCATGTTCTTTATTGTACAATAGTTACATACTAGGAGAGGACAATCCTTATGTACCAAGTAGCAGATCTAACAGAGGCCTGGGTGGGTGTGTATGACTGAATGGCCTTTTGCACAAATCACAATACCTAGGATGAGTAACATTTTTGGCTACAAATCCATTCATGATGGTGTAGAAACTCAGGGTTGGTAAAGAGGCAGAAAGAAATTCGCTAAATTTGGGGAAACTCAAGTTAATTAAACAACCAATTTAATTTGTATTTGTTTTTATGCAAGACGGCTGCTGCAATTAACAGGATTCCAAGAAAAAAAACTTGACCAAATCATTTTCCTTTTCCAGGAAATACTTACAGCAAAACAGATCATACACCATAAGATGGCCACAGCAGTATAGTTGGCTGCCTCCCAACTGTAAGAGTGTATCTAATACGTGCAGTTTTTATAGTATTGGGGAGAGCCTGGTAGCTCGATTATTTACCACTAACATGTTACACAGAGCTGGGAATCTGGATGCCGGATGTGAGACAAGTGGGCGGAAGTGAATGGACAAGTCAACGGGGAAACGTAGCAAGTACAAAGCAGCATCGAAGCGCGCACTGGCGGGAACAGCTGCATATAGGTGCTCCTATTACCGTGTCAGAATATAGTCACCACCGTGTTTGTTTTTCCATGAACCACGTTACCGAGCGATTTCAAGTCTAATCTCGCGATAATAAAAGCAAAAAGAAAATAAAAATCCGCATCCCCGCTTACTATGCAACTAGTTAATATTTCGAATCTCTATAGTTGTGAACCTTTAGTATGCACTCTGCGATATTTGATGGGCCATGGAAGCCCCACGTTCTCTCTATTTCTCTCAGAAGAGGCCCACTGCCGTCCAACATCGGAGACACCCTTTAGCCCGCCATTATCTACTCCAGCAGCAGTGGTGGTATGGAACTACATCAATACTTACCATCAGGCCGAAATTCGAACTCTAAAAACTCATGTCCAAACTTGCCCTTGTGGCCAACATAATAGCGGAGATAGAAATCGCTCCCCATGTTACCGGTCGCGGTGCTGTATGATGGCGCTTAATAACTACGTCACCAACAAAGCTCAAACATAAGACGTATGGAAGATATAATTGGCTGGGAGGTAGTAACCGGATGAGCGGGTTGTTTAGTCTCGGCCAATAGCGGCATAGGTACAATTTCGCTGAGACGGCCCGTCTGGATTAATATCCGTCTGTGACATCATAGTCCTCTGTTTTCAGAATGTTAAATTACTTCAGGCCTCTAAACAAGTATACACGCTTATATGGAACCTTGGACTGTGGTGGACAGAATCTTGTCCTGAGAGTATCTGTCCCTTCCTAATTAGCATACCTCCCAACTGGCCCTTTTTTGGAGGGACAGTCCCTCTTTTGAGAGCTCAACCTGCTGTCCCTCATTTGTACTGGAAAGTCCCTCTTTTCTCTGCACTGAACAGCCTGAAAAAGAAACAAAGATTTTAACTTAATTGGCTTTTGGCAGACAGCCCAGAACAGCTAACAGGTGCAAATAAGATACTTTGTAACACTTTTGAGATAAGAAAATAAGCAATTGTAACAGTTTAGATAAGGAGAATTATTTTCAAACTTTCATAACCTGTCAAATTTAGTAAAATAAACATGGTAATGAGGGGGTGTGGCCACAAAAATGGGCGTGGTCACAAAAATGTTGCCGTGTTGTGTGCAAAATAAATTTTTGTCCCTCTTTTTACTTACAAAATGTTGGGAGGTATGAATTAGTTGTGATATATGACTCAGTCCAGACTGATAAGAAGAATGACACTGAC
This sequence comes from Xenopus borealis, assembly GCA_024363595.1. Classification (NCBI taxonomy): domain Eukaryota; kingdom Metazoa; phylum Chordata; class Amphibia; order Anura; family Pipidae; genus Xenopus; species Xenopus borealis. The sequence goes on from CM044437.1 coordinate 90,146,270, forward strand.
ACAGGTGTTCAGTATGCAAAATGCTTCTCTCTGCTTTATTGTAAGGGACACAGGGTTATATAGGCTAAGTGGGGTGTTGTCTAACAACCCCAGATACTTGAGGTTTAGCTACATAGTATTATGGAAAGATCATAAAAAGAAAAAGTCTCTAATGAGCATATTCAAGCGTGTCATCTTCGAGATGCAGGTGCAGAGTGGTCCGACCGCAAACTGTCATGATCCCAATCAGCATGTCTGTATCTTTGAAGAGGTTCTTCTTAGGTTACATCCTGGCTGCAGTACTATATGATATATGTTTTGAAAAACAGCTTGAGCAAGGAAAATGATTATATTGAAAAATATACAGTAAAATAGACTTTTTAAATGAGAGCAAAGCATAATAAGGTGACCTATCCTCCACAGGACTAATTCAGTTCCACCCATTATACGTAAACAATGGTAAAAAAAAAAAAAACGTCGGGGCAGACAGCTATCTCCACAGTAGAAGTAGAAGTCATGCTTAGGTCCACATCATGTTAGGTCCAAATTATGAATTGGCACAGCTTCATACTGAAAAACATTTATTGCACTTCATCAGCGCCCAATAGGGCGAAACGCATCAGGAGGGAGTGGCTAACACAGGTAGGCAGACTGAGGGGTGACACTGCACTGTGGTTTTTTTAATACAAAAAATGTGTTTGTAATTTTTATAATCTGATGAAGCACAAATAAATGTTTTTCAGTATGAAGCTGTGCGCATTCATAATTTACTTATACGTAAGCAATGCCCACAATCTGACAAAACCCTAACCATTCCATTGAGTCCCATCCCATTTTCAACCTGCAAATCACATGTTTAAGTCTCTTAGGGCCCCTTCTGCCAACGACCTTAATTGCAGTATTGGCACAGGCAGAGAAGAGAAGTCTGCCCCGAGTAGAGATTACAATCAGCACCAGTGTAAAGAATTGTGAGCAGCCACAGCCTGCTCTGCATGAATAACAACATTATTAGTTGTGCACCGACTTTGCTCACTTCTCCTCAGTCTGCTCATCACTCCAGGGGTGGCTGTATGTCTTGTTACTGTGTGACTTCAGTCTTATATTGTGTGACTTTGCAGGCCTACAGGAGCAGAGCTAGAACTAGTAGAATAAATAACTGGATTTCAAAGGATAATTAAATCCCGCTAATCAAAACCCCTCGTCCCCTTTCCTCCATTGGCCCCTCCCTGCTTTCTCCCTCCATAGGACCTTACTTGAAAAAGTGCCCCTGGCATTAATGTTGGCATATTCATGCATAGTAGTGCAGTGGTGCTCATGGGTGCCATCGTCAGTATCTTCAGATTCCTTGAACAAGTAGGCACCAATACTGAGCTTTTTCACGCATACTCAATTGGGCTAGTCTGGTATTCGTGCCTACTGCACATGTACCGGAAGCTCCAAAGACTGCCAAAGGAAAACAAGATACTAAAGATGGCACCTAAGAGCTCTGCTGCACTACTTTGCAAAAATATGCCAAGTAGGGTTGCCACCTTTTCTTGAAAAAAATACCGGCCTTCCTATATATTTATCTTTTTTTCTTATTAACAACATTGGGATAGACCATCAAAAATACTGGCCAGGTGGCAACCCTAATGCCAAGGTTAATGCCAGGGACACTTTTAAGGTCATATGGAGGGACCACAGGGAGGGGGCCAATGGAGGGAATGTTTTTTTTCCCCCTTAATGGGGGTTTAGTTCTCCTTTAACCGCCAAGCACGTATCCCATACGTGTTGGCGGTTAAAGGCTCAGACCGCCAAGAACGTATGCAATACGGCTTTTGCCGCCTCAGCAGAGAGATGGGAAGGAGGACAGCCCCCTAGGCAACATCGCTAGGGGGCTGTCAAGTCGGATCTGCGACTCGATTGTCGCAGATCCGACTTGTAAAAGAAGCAGACGCATCGCATGGATGCGCCTGCTTCTTTACTTACCTCTCCTTCCCGCAGAGCCGCTTCCTGCTTCCTGCTCTGTGCTCCTTCCTGCTTCCACGTGTCTTCTGCGATCTCCTGCAACAGAAAAGGTAAGTGCACATTTTTATTACACACTTACCTGCACTTACACTACATGTACACACTTACAGTACATTTACACACTTACACAAACATTTTAGTAAAGATTGGTATTTTT
>CM044437.1:90151426-90164251 GCA_024363595.1 Xenopus borealis
ATCATGCAAAAATTTTTTTTTTGTGTTTTTATACACTTAGAAGCCCATATCTTTGTACAGTAGTGGAATTTACCCAAAATTCTAGCATATTTTGAAAGCTCAAGTTGTCCCGAAAAAAAACATATATGGTTTTCTTGGGTTAACTAAAACACCACCCCAGGAAAGGCCCTTAAAGCAAAAGAGTACAAAATGTCTAAAAACTGCTTGGCAGTAGATGTTCCATTTTGGACAAAATGGCTGGCAGTGAAAGGGTTAAGGAAGTTTAACATGTAGTAAACCTTATTTTTAACAAGAGGGTTCACATTGCCCCCTTCAATGCTGCACTCTACCAGTCTCTTGAACATGTAGCCTACTTATCCAAACCTGGTCCTGAAATGCAGAAAAGTTAGTGGCCACCAAGACACAGCTCTAATTCCTTCAATGTCTGCTCAGAGGATGTGAAAATTATTCATATATTCAGCTGACGGGTAACAAGTACTAAGTTTGCTAATCATAAGGGGCTTGTTATTTATCAGAGGAATATGTAAATAATTAGAACTTCCCTCCACATAGGCATTGTGCTTTCAGCCTGGCCCCAATAAAGATTATGGCCATGAAAAATGTCACTAAAATAATCATGGAAAATCAGAATAAGTAACTGTAGTTTTCAATGTGTTAAAGGACAAGGAAAGTCCAATCAACTTGTAATCTCACCTGAAATGCCTACATAGAATGTTATTTAATGGCTTTCATTTACCTTAATTCACATTAGTTTTGGTGCATTAGAAGCGTCTTTCCAAAAATAGCGCAGGCAACTTACAACAGAGGTATTTTCTAAAACCAAGACCATGATTCTTCTCAGTCTAATCCTGCTGGGCACCAGAGCATGCTCAGAAATGATCATCTACTGGCAGCCTTCAGTGCTACGCAATTGCCTGTGCAGTGTAGTGCATTGAGAAAATCTATATTATAGAATTATATATATATATATTATATATTTTTATTTGATCTGTATCATTTGTGTGCATTATATTTGCAATAATGTTTTGCAATTCCTATATTCTGTAGGGAAATGACACCTATCACCCCAAAAATGTTTCCTTCATTAAAGCTGTGGGGTGCACAAATGGCTAAGGACAGAGCCACATCTTTCCAACTAATGTCCTGCCACTGGAGAACTTACAAAACATGTGTATGTCTGTGTGTCCCAATAGGGCCATTCACACTGAGAGTTTAGACACATCAGTGGCCCCAAACAAAACGTGCATCAAGTTTGGTTTCAGACAGAAAATCCACGATTCCCTGACCATGTCTGAAGGTCACCTGCCTGGGTACCCTGCTAAAGTGCAGGAGTGATCCACCACCCTTGGGAGATACAGCTACATGACTGACCCACCTCTGGAATGACATGACTAGTTTTGCAAGTTGGAAGGTAAATTCCAGGCCAGGTCCAGGTATATAGTGGTGGGGCAGGTTGGGTCACAGGTAATCCCAGTGGTGGACAATAATAGGGCAACCATGATTGGGAGTTTTTACCTTGAAAGCAGCAAGTAAGTTACAGGTAAAACTTAGTCCCTTATAAAATTTATAATGAAGCAATAGAATTCTTAATGAATCAGATGAAGGCTGAGTGTGTAGGACTGGCCATACCAGGGGTGACTGATTTATATTGCAATATGTGGACAAACAATCCCTGTTTTGTTTAAAGGGCAAAGCTATTTTTTTGATAGCTAAAGGCACACAAAGTCTCCATATCTTTAATATACTGATTATGGGTTGAGTGCAGAGGAACTCATATTTATTTGTTTGTATGTATTTTGTGGTCACAGCCTCATTACACCTCTGCTTAATGGTTTAGAAATGATTGGTGAGCACAAACTTCCCTTGTTTGTTATGGGGTTGGTTACAGGTTTGGGTAGGGCATAGGTTTAATTTAGAAGTGAAATAGATCTATACACAGATAACTGGATTGGACCAAGAAAAAGATCTGACTTCTGCCAGTGCTTTAAATTTGTAAATAGAGAAAGAGGAGAGATATCGCTTGTTGGTCACTTTGTTAGAATTAAGCAATTTTTATTTCCAATAAGGACATTTTTATATTTAAAATTATTAGCTACCCCTGGTGTGTATGTAGTTAATCATTTTAATAATAAAATTGTCTGTATTGGAAATTAATTTAGCTTAATTCTAACAAAGTGACCAAGAAGGGATATCTCTCCTGTTTCTCTGTTTAGGGCATAGGATTGCCCAACTGGACTAACACAGGACTCTATTGGGTGGGAGGGGTTGCTTTTCCAGGGAACTATATGGTTTGCCTCTATTTGCTGGAAAGCAGGCAGTGTCAACTCCAGTGAGAAAAGTAGGTTAGGGAGATAGGTGCCCTTTAAAATAAACATTTCTTCAATTAATTTCAACTATAATGCTGCTTTAGATAACACTTCAATGTTGTTTAAGCACCCATGTTATTAACCCATTTCTTTCATGAAACCCAACTCCCAACTGGAATGTGAGGTCTCTAGAATAATAATAATAATTATGAAGTAAAGGACAGAGCCTCATAAAGATACTAGTAATGAGGTTTAGATAAATTATACTGAGTTTTGTTTCTGATGTTCTGATGTTTTTTTTTACAGAACTATGTAATGCTTGTTACACTGTAATGCATCATTTACAGCAGCATCAACACTAGAGAAAACAATCAGTGGGGGAATTCACAAAAGTGGTGATACTGAGGCAAAATAAAGTTGGAGATAAAAATGTTAGATTTTACTGCAAATTCACAAACCTCTATCTCCACTTTTGAGAATTTGTGTTTTAAACAGACAGTTTTCAGATTTTGTCTCACAACATTTTTTCTGAATTAGTCTATAGCTCTCACTAAACCTGTCAGACAGCCATCGCATTGTTTATTTTACCTAGGAAAATTATACATCCTTTTTCAGTATAACCTCTCAATCTGCCTACGTTTGTGTAATTCCATTTCTGTAACAAGATATAAGGGTCTAAATACTATAAATGCTATTTAGCAAAATATAGGGATTTGTATCAGAAATATCTTTTATTATCTTAACTCAATTGTCTCAGTGTTGCTAAAACAAACATTGGCTATGAAGCTTTACTTTCCATTTAGATTTATGTGGTATAGTCACTCAAATTGCTAATATTGCCTCATTAATTAAGCTAAAAATAGTAAAATAACCAAGTGTGCGTTAAAAACTTTTTATATATGAAATTGTTTGAAAAACATTTGTTAATGTAATCAGTATTGTACTTGTTTTGGTAACGAGGCTTTTATAGGGTTGGACAGAAACTTGTGCCCTGACCATAAAATCCTAATCCCTATTAATACGCTAATAATACTCCAAAAATCAGTTATCGATGTGGCTACCCAAGCTAAATCTAATAAAGGCAAAAAAAACCTACTACATGGGTTATATAGGAGTTTACATAGATGACTGGTAAGTCGCCACTATATATAGATGGATATATATAGATATATGTATATAGTAGGGTACACCATGCAGACTGACTGGGGGATTTCTATTTTTATCAGGTTTGGGGTGCTGTCCCTATTTTTAGACAGTACAGACTGGCCAATGAGTCATTTAGAAACGGTAAACACACCACAAGCTTGACGCGTTTCGGGCGCATGCGCCCTTAATCATAAGAAGATTATGATTACCAAGATGACCAAATAAAGATTTTTGGATTTTAACCTTTTTGGTGTGCGGAAGCTCTACCTTCTTCCTACTTTGTTAACCTTACACGGCATGGGAAGCCAAGGCTTTTCCAGCACCCGACCTCTGAATTGATCGTGGATCTTTTCCATTTAACCAATAATGGCGCGGTGAGTCTGAGCAGTTGCTCCTTTCTGTATTTCTCATTTAGAAACGGTAGCATGATGCAAAGTGCAAATACTGAGGTAATCTACATTGTTAAAGAAATTACATCCCGTAAAGGGATTGTTCACCTTCCAAACACTTTTTTCCAGTTTAGCTGTTTTCATATTTTCCCCATAAAGACTTTTTTCAATTACTTTCCATTATTTATGTTTTACTTTTTTTCCAAAGTCGAAGTTTAAAGTTGAATGTTCGTGTATTAGCAACTATTGTATCAATTCAGCTGCCTGTAAGGAAATCCAGAGATTCTGTTCTAAAGTCCTGCACGGGTCCATTTTTTGCAATCTTACCCGCAACCGCTACCCGACCCACAAGTACCTTATCCGCAACCCGGACCCGCTGACCATCAAGAATCAGGAAGTGCTGTCATTGTAACTGGCAATGACATCATCGGAAGTAGGCGTGATGAAAATGAGTAAGAATCACTATTGAGAAGACCCACGGCCCGACCCGCGTCTATACGTAATGTAAATATACTAGACAGCCTTTGCTTAACAATCTTGTTTGGAACAAAAACACAATATACTCTGCAGAATAAAAAAAATTTATTTTCTTGTCTAAGTAGAAATTGGTCATTGTTTACAAGTAAAAAAAATGAGGGTTAAGACGTATGTATTTACAGAAGAAAAAAAATTCACCCCCAACCTCAGACCACAGCTCACTATAAATGTTACAAATTGAGGATTACTAAGATGAAAGACCGCCTATCAACATTGAAAAGCATTCACACCAGAGATGTGGGCTGACATCTCCACATCTGACTCCTCCATACAGATTATTAGCCACAAGAAGCACTTATCCATGCAATGGTTCACTTCTTGGCTGATGCGTATACTTGCTGCGTCAGCCCATAGCTCTAGTGTGGACACTGCACAGGGTAGATACGAGTCATTTAAATGTATTTTTCCTGTAACAAGTGAGATTCTGAAAGACTGACATTATCTGTGTCCTTTATTTAAATGTAGAGAGACATCCATAAACAGTAAGAAGGAATCCCATATTATAAAAATGCCAGAACCCAATAATTCAACCATTGTTTAAAAAATATGAACACCTTTGGTTGAGTGTACCTAGGTTGGTTAGAAGAGTATAAAGTGCCCTCGTACAATGCCAGGCCAGCCTGCAAAGCATCCACTCACCTATATACATGTATTTAGTAAGATTATGAGTATGCATATGTATAAGAATGTTAAACACAATTAATGTATGTGTACACTATTCACATATTCCACCATAAACTCCCTAAGATAGACACACATACACCAGTGTACAGTAATAATCTTGTGCTGTTTGTACCAAAACCCTTCTAAAGCCTGAGTGGCTTTGCACTGGAAACTTCTAGTGTCAAAGGGTTCAATTCTGATGTTTGATGGAATGAAGATTCTTGTTCAGAATAACAAGGAAATGAAACAACAAGCCATTTCCTACACAGAAAAATAGAAATACTGAAAGAGGTAAATTGCAAAGGCAACCTCTATAATTCTGCTTACTTTATACAAAAAAATCCCTCCAGTCTAGAGAGTGATGTGCCAGTTGCTTTATGCCAGTAAAAGTGGCTATGGCTTTAAAGGAGTATCCTCATAAGGGAGTATTTATTACTTGACAGCAGGGGTGCCATTTAATGCTATTATAGATCCACAGCCACCTTCATCTACTAATAGCCACTGCCAGTTTGGGCTTGGAGGTTTACAGAGTTTAACAGATGAATGGCTGTAGATGGAAAAATGTACAAAGCCCAACCCCTGGAAGAGAAGTATCTGAATGAGGGATGGTAGTTTTAAGTCAGCACCACTTCAGAATGGACAAAGATATAAGGGTAATAAAGCAATTTCATTTTAAAATCCAGTGGTGCTGTGTGTCTGTTATATTATGATTCTCATTCCCCGAGTTCTAATATTCTAAACCAAAGGTCCCTAATCTTTTTTGGGCCAGGGATCAGTGTAGCGCCAACTTTCTTCTGCAAGGGGGTCGGCGTCCAATTCTGGCACGTTGGTGTCCAATTTGGGTGCGCCAACTTCCAATTTGAGCATCCCCCTTTAATTGGTCGATAGGCTCACGGCCCGGTTCTGTGCCGCGGCCCAACGGTTGGGACCCCTGTTCTAAACTATATGAATATACAGGGGGTAACACTGAAACTCAAATTAATCTCATTTTTGTATTAAAACAAAGTCAATCAAACTCCCTTCCCTGAAGTCATTTATCAATTTTTCTCATAAAAGTTGTAGTGAAAAATGTCGCGACAAAATCAATCATACAACTGATGCCCTGAAAACTCAATCTTACTGAATTTTCACTGTGGAAACACAATTTTTGGGACATCCGCCATTGCCTTCTACATGACCGCGACAGGTTTGAGATGGAGTATTTTCGGATTTTAATTTTTAGCAGCCTTTGGGTACAATAAATCTCTAAAAAGTTTTTCCCACGAAAAATTTGAATTTTCCTTTTTAAAACCTTGCCCAGATAAATGTGAAGTTTAGTAAAAGGGCCCCAACTTGTTCAGCAAAATACATTTATGATATAAAAACTGGACCATTTATTAAGAGGGTACAATTTCCAGTAAATGTGATGCTATTTGCTGCACTGGTTCACATGACATACTGGAGAAATATTGCAAGTGCTACTTAATTAGATTTGTCTAAAAAACAAAAATAAAAAGCAAATACCTAATTTTCTGTTTGTTTTGGTCATTGATGTAATGTAATTCTCATACAAGAGGCTAAACAGAAGTGGGGCTTCACATTACTGGGCATGGACAAACAAACAGAGCTGTAAATGGAAAACCCAATAGCATAGCTTTCTTTTTTCCTCTTATAGCATGTACAGAAAGGTAGCATAAAAATATGCCAGTACAGGTAGACCTCATGAACAAAGCACAGTTTGGTAAAAATAAATATGGTTATGGTGGTCTTTTAAAGTGACAACTTATAGTTAAATATGGCAAATAAATAGGCATTGTGTTGTAAATGATAACATTAATAAACTAATAACTAACTCCTTTTTCCATATCATCCCTATGGCTAGCACAGGGGGGTGTATAGTATTTTATCTCTGTGATTAACTTATGGATCTTCTATATGTCCTATACAAGCCCTATTTGAAAAGTAAGTAAGCTTCTGTTCCGTTAAAAAGGAAAGTAAAGACTGATGCCCTCACTTACCACAAAGCATTCCTTTTTAACCAAAAATAAAAGTCTGCGGAGCCCCCAAGAAATGAAATGGGTACACTTGCTATTTATGAACAGTCAGCCTCACTTCAATGGAAGCTGGCAATACAAATATTCAGAAGTAGGAATGCTCTGTGCACACATGAATAGATCCCCTTGTATAATACTCTGTAAGCAGAGCTTCAATAGATGTTTGTTATGCTCAATACGTTTTCTCTGTAGGTCTCAAGACACTACATTGTAGGAGATAAGTCCTCCTATTAGCTGAAAGCAAAAAAGACCCATTCATTTGTATTACAGATGACATACAAGCTAATTGCAATCAGACTGTGAATTGCATAGTGTGAATAGACTCGTCAGATTATAGTAGAAACCAACAGAATTCTTTGCATCTCTCTAATGTAACAGACTGACATAAAGTGGTCTGGTCAAACTGAACTGCTATGTGTTGTGAATCATACTCTAGTTTATGCCAGATAAACATTTTTATTAAATTAAGAAAACTTAGTAGCAAGTATTGGTCTGTGCATGTTTTGAAAATGTTCTCTGATTGTGGCATTTTTCTATACTTGATTCCTAAAATATGTATTTATGTAATGGATGACCGAATACTCAGATAGAAGAAACAACGCATATTTCCATCTGACAGGGGCCAAGCCAAGAAATCCAAATATTCTGTAATGGTGCACTAAGCCAAACATAGAAATTCAAAACATCCAGAAAAATAAATACTCTGATCCATATTTACAGAACACAAGTCTTCACCCACCCTCCACACAGCAAGCCATTCAGCTCTGGGTTAATAAATATGCTACAAAAGTCTATGTTTCATTATTAATTTAAAGGTTTCACTGATGGAAAACCACAAAGTTTTGTTAAGGTATGTACAAAATTGTCTATAAATATATCTTAAAATGGTACGTCGCCCTGGGAGGCTTTTATATACAGAGATCAAGGAGTACCTCGGCCTGAATCAAGTAAAAATCTGTATAAAAGATTATACATAGAAACCCTCACATCCTTTGGATGTCTGAAAAATTATATATTTGTGGTTTTCCATCACTAGAATAAATAAGAAAAGTTGTGTTATGTTCCTAGAAGGCAGAGAGGATTAGTTTCAACACTGCACATAGCACAGCACCAGCCTCACGGCACTAAATGGAACCAGGATCCACCAACATTCCTCACAGTATATATTACATGATCTGGGCAAGTCGAAATACGTTCCATGTACTTATATATACTCGCACTGTGGTGTCACAATGTTTTTTATGTTACACAGCATCAGAAGCAGCTATTTAAGTGCAGAATGTGAAAAAGGAGGAGGAGCGGGGAATCCTCAGTCTTCAAGGTAAACCATCATCTTCCAGGCTTAATGCAACTCTCTGTCAAAGACATAAAATATGTGTAATTATTTTAATGTATACAAACAAATATACACAATATCTGTGAAAGAAAATAACATTTGCTTTGGAATGTCTGATTAATAAGCAAAACACAGTATTGCTGCACTGAACTGGTAGATAGTATTGCAATTACAACCTCCACCGGGTTTTTGGTAAGAAGTTTTCCAGTGGAATGAAATTTTCCAGTGGAAGACCCACTACTGGATGGCACAAGATACTCTAATGAATCACAAATAACTAATTTATGTTTTACTGTTATTTTATAGGCTGCAATCAAACGTTCACACTATCAAAAGATTTGTAATTGGGGACTGTCTGTGTACTCACTGCTGGATAAACATGGCCAATTTGTGATGTTCTTCCAATGTGGATCTCTTCTTCGTCCTCCTCCTCGTCTTCTGTGGTTTTGCGGTATACAGGGTTATCAAAGTTCATACTCTTTGTGTTCTTTCGTTTCCAGTTTCTCCAGATAAGATATCCCAAAAGACACAGAAGAGCAAGTACAGCTGAAAAAGGATGGAGTTGGTAAAGGAATAATAAAAGACAATAGAATCTAGCTATACTGTGTTGGAAAGGCACCAATGCAAACTCAAAATTAAAGTACCTCCTATACACACATAGAGGTGAAACTTCTGTTAAGACCATTTTCTTTATCCCAGACAGAACAATTACATTCAGTTTAATATGAAGCTACCAAAGGGAAAGAATAACTGGAAAAAGGAGGTACGTAAAGTGAGAAAAATCAGGAAGGAATATACAGTACTTTATGACTAAAATGTGGAACCTTTGCCAGAAGTGTATTGTCAGTATGGGGATATGATGCGTCAGGGAATAGACTTGCGTGTGTCCCTGAAGGAGGTACATTTGAAGGGGGGAAACACGTAGATTAATTCTAACACAAATGGCCAGCTAATTAGGTAAGAAAGGGGATGCCACATATAAAATACAGTGCAATGGTAAGAGAAGATTGCATGCTATATGAATTCAGGTGAGGCCTGTATTTAAATATCTCACCAAGAGGAACAGCAACTCCAATCACTGCTGCAGTCAATGAAGAACTAAGGTCAGAATCTGAGTTTCCATCTATAAAAAACAAAAAATGAAGACATTTAAGGTAAAAGAACCTTATAAGGAATCGTATTTAAAAAAAATAAAATCACACAATTAAGTTCAATCTACCACATTCCATAATTAATCATTTTGGGCATACTGGTATCACTGAATACAATAAAGGGGAAGTAAACTCCCATCCAAATTCTATAATATAAAACTCTATGATACCTGGTCAGAAAATGCAAACGTGCAGCAGGGTTAGCCTGGGGTGTGGATAAGTCCCTAGAAATCACTTCTTTATTGGGCTCAGTCATACTGTATCCGTGTTCCCGAAATTTACTGTATATTAAAAGTTAACCAGAAAAATCAGAAGCTACTCATGTCATCATAACTGCTAAAAGGCTGGTCTTGGGCTGGTACAGATGCCCAAAACATGGATAAGCGTACATAATATTCCTTGTATAAAAAGGTGCATTGTATTGGTCATTGTCATACATTTTCACATACTAAGGGAGTGTATTAATGTACAGGAAATACTGGTACGTGGTAAGGCAATAATATGAAGTGATATTAAGTGCAACAGCACACTTTTCTGTCTGACATCCATACTTATTCTCTTACAGTGTATGGACAAGTTGCTATTTCCTGTGCTTTTGTTGTTGGAGTCTCTGTCCCTGGATGAAGAGGAAGGTTGGTGAATGTTGGTCACACTGGAATTGTTTAGGGATATGTCAGTAGTAGTATAAGCGGTTGTCTTAGCTGTCGTACTGGGTTCTGGAACCTGCTGGTGGATAGCAGTTGCTACATCGGCTACAGGTTCTACAGTTGCAACAGTGACTAAAAATAAAGGAAAAAAATGACACATTATGTTTCAGCACGTTAAACCTGCCAAATTTAAACCAATGAAATGATGTATACACTTTATCATCATTTATTTATACAGAGATGTAATGGAATTTTTTTTTAGTGTAAACAAAAGATTCAGTTGTTCAAAGCCATTGTCCCACACCATCACAAACTCTCGGCACCTCACTCTCTACTTCCAGCAGCATCATCCTCTAATTTTTAAATGAGCTTCTTTATGCCTATTTTTCCTTAACTTTTATTTCTCCAATGTTTCTCCAGATGACACACATGTTTCTATCTCCAAATTCAACACGCCCATTAAAGATACCAATGTGGCACTATGTTTTTTTCTCACTTACCTTTTTCACAACTTCTCATGTCTGGCCCCAGCTCAATGCCATCTGGACAGGCACATGTGTACTTTGGTGAGTGAGCAGAGATTTGGGGAGCTGCAAGGCACAGATACTCACAGCCACCGTTTGGGAAAGGACCCTGGTTGCAAGCATTCACAGCTATAGAAGAAGAAAAAAAATAGATATAATAGATCTGCCAGTGTCCTGATGTCTACCCTTGCTTCTGCCACTAGGACCATGAATTCATACAAAGTATCCAGTCTCATTCTATTAGGAACATATTGCTAAAGTCATAAAATATATATAGAAATGCAACCAGAATTATAAGTAAATATTATTATAGTAAATTTGAAACGTGCTATAAGAATTACAATTAAGAAAAAAGTAGGCCTAAATATTCCATATAACCTACATTAAGTAGTGGGTTATTGCATAAACATTAAAGTCTCTAAACAGCACTGCATGCTAAGTTTTCTGGACACTCACAGTCCTACATACTGTATAATTTCAAAAGGAATAAATAGTAAGGCAGGACTTGCTGACCTTTGGGTTGTTTGAGCTGATGAACTACCACAATATCATGTGGGTTATTCAGGTTGTCTGCAAGGATAGAAATCTCATGACCAGTTAGTCTGTTTGCACTGAAGATTGCTTCATTCTCCAAATCAGTCCAAAAAATTTTGTCCTGGTGAAGAGGACCAAAGAAAAATTATTAAATAATAATAAGCGTTAGTGAGAACAAATACAAAACAATTAAGGAGTGGGTGCCCAAACTACAAACTTTCACTTTGCAGTTCTGTATTTTTATCATAGCTTTGCAGTTTGGTGTAGAAAGAATAATTTACCTATTTTAGATGTGTCATAATCTGCATACCATTAGGGGGTCTTAAAACACAAAATATAAATACAGGGAGCTTTGTTTGCAAGCTGAATTTGCAAATTCATAAGCAATTTTTATTTTATGCCACATACTTTGGTAAATCTGTGCATATTTTACCACACATAAAACAAATGGTGTGCTTCTGAAGTAGTTGAAATGTAAGGCATGAAATTCATATTCAATATTTCTATTTAAAAAAAAAAAGTGTGTAGCTTAGAGGAGAAATACATCTTTACCCTTTCTATACTCATTAGAATGTGTTTTTCCAGAAATGCATGTTTTCATGGGATACTCCTACTATTAGACCTTGAAATCTAAGCTATGCAGAATTCTGGTGCTTTGAAACTCCTTTGGTACTTCTGGGAGTTTTTGAAATTTAAAACATGTTTGGGAAACATGGGGAGTACCAAATCAGTTGTATTTTGGTGCATAAAATATGTTTCAGATATATGTCTATATTGTGAACATTTAACATTGTATTAACAAAGCGGAATCACACAGATTTCAGCATATTTTAAAAGCTTAGGTTATCCTAATCTAGTATATCCTAATCTACCAAAAATGTATTATCCTAGGCAAACTAAAAGTACCCCCCATAAAGTGAAAGACCACAACATATTACAAAACTGTTTGGCATTATATCTAAAGCTGGTCACAGATACAAATATATAAGATTAATTTGTGTGTGGAGTCAGAATAATTGTAACATGGCAACTGGTCGTTTAGTCGATTGGACAGGTTAGAATCTAGCGGCTAATGATAATATCTCTCCATTTATATGACAATATAAATGGGTGACTGTCACTACTATTTGTTAGACATAACTTCTTTGCTGTCTGTTAATTAATGGGAAGAACATCATCTGATTTGTTATTTTTTTCTACTTTATTTAATCGGAATGGTTAGATTGAAAGAAAGCTCACCATCTGAATGTTCATCATACAAAGAATAAGATCTGCATCATGGGCGGAGGGTGATTTTTTTTTTGTTTGGGGAGGCTACAGGTGACCAGACATGGCCTGACTTATAAGGGGCCTAACCCCCCCCCATCAAATAAATGAATTGAAACCTACTTAAAGTTGTCCTCCGAGTACTTTTGCAATTTCCTTCAATTTGTATTTTTTATTGGATTTATACAGTTTAACCTCTTATAGCTGTCTTCATCTGAGCAGTGTTCTGTGAAGCACTCTGAGTTTCCATGACTCTAACTGCCTTTTTAAAAAACAAAAAAAAAAAAAAAAAA
>CM044437.1:90164349-90179833 GCA_024363595.1 Xenopus borealis
AAAAAAAAAAAAAAAAAAAAAAAATGACCCCCGCCAGTGTTCTAGGCTACATGCATCGGGAGGGAGCACCCATTGCAAGCAGCCATGTCCACTCACTCACACACACATAACGCGCATGTGACAACACGTGCATAATGAGCAATTCAGGGCAGATTTTCATTATGAGCATGCAGCAGACATGGCTGATTGCACCAAGGGCTGCCTCCTGATGCATGTAGCCTAGCACTGGTGGGGAGCACCCCCAACTGGAATGCGGCTCTATTAGCCCCCAACTTTGGTTGGGGATAATATTTTTACCTAACAGGAGCCCTTAGGCTGCTAGCCAACTGACTGGTATTAGAAACCACTAAAAATAGAAAATAAATTTCAAATACAAATGCTCAAAGAAACACTATGAATTTAATTTTAGGTACCTTAACAACTACTAATTGAATGCTTAATTGCAGTGTCATTTAGCCATTCACATCACATGACTGATGTAAAGGGGATGTTTACGTTTAAATTAACTAAAGTTCCAGAAAGCTTATTGTAAGCATCTTCATTTGACCTTTATTTTATATTGGGCTTTAAATATGATCCTTCCAATTCTGCCTTTTTCTAGCCTGCAAGTAAAAGTTATGTCTGTTTGCCATAGGTCACAGACTCCCACAGGCAACCAAAAGGCAGGCTTTTATTTTATTATTTTTACTTTTTTAACTTTCTGTTTAAACTTGACTTATTCATCTTCCATTCTAGCAATTTTTTTTTTTAGATTACTGCCTTCTGTCCATCTGACAGACCTTGCCACCAAAATATTCAAGTGAATTGTTTTGTGCGGAGGTTTTGCATATGAATGCTTTACTTGTGTCCATAAAGCAGTGATGGTAAAACCTGATGACAATATTTACCCTGGTACCGCTTATTAGAGTTATTACTGTCATGATATATGAAATTCAGCACGAATTACAACCCACCCAATTTGTGGCTGCTAGGTCAATACTTCTTCAAATTTTATTGGTTATAATTAAATATTTGGTTATAATTAAATATTTAGGTATAAAGTTTATGTCTAAAAAATAAGAGGAAAAAAGCTTAAACTCTTACACCAACAGCTAATATGTCACTGCTACCTAACTTGCACCCTATCCTGGTTCACTAGTGATTGCAGCATAAAATATTAGACTTAAATAATAATAATAATTAAATAATAACACAAACCAGGCAAATGGCAGACAATTTTGCAGCAAAGACAGAATGGATCAGCTCAGCAGTTGTTAGGCTGGGGACAGACAGGGAGATTCGGGGAGATTCTGTCGCCTGGCGTTTTTAGCAGGCGACAATCTCCCCGAATTTCCTTCTCCCTGTCTGCCACTAGTATAACTGACAAAGCGCCAGCGCCTGTGCACAGGCGGCGCGGCGATTTCCGGAATCGCCCGAAGTTTCCTCACGAAGCATCTTCGGGCGATTCTGGAAATCGCTGCGCTGTGTGTGCACAGGTGTTGGCACTTTGTCATTAATAGTAGCGGCAGACAGGGAGAAGGAAATTCAGGGAGACTGTCGCCTGCTATTAAACGCCAGGCGACAGAATCTCCCCGAATCTCCCTGTCTGTCCCCAGCCTTAGGAGGGCAGGAAGCTGCCTAGTTTCTTAGTCATAACTACACTATCAGCGTGCTTAGTAAAGCATCTTCCTTCACAGGAGAGCCGAGATCTGTGACATAACTCTTCAATGGCTTCTGACCCGTACATTCCTTCTGGTTCCTGCTCTCTTCACAATAAGGCTAAGGCCAGACGGGGAGATTCGGGGGCATTTTATCGCCTGGCGACTTCTCGCCGCGACTTGTAGCCCCCGGTGCGCTTAGGTAAGTGGCTGTTCGGGGAGGTTCGGGGGCTACAAGTCGCGGCGAGAAGTCGCCAGGCGACAAAATGCCCCCGAATCTCCCCGTCTGGCCTAGCCCTAAGAAAACTTATATATGAGGGAGGGTGGGAGGCAGACAGGCACCACCAACCACCTTAATTAAAGCTGACAGTCTCCCCCACTATCTCCAAGTTAAAGGTACAACATCAGTCACGCTCAGTAATGCATCAGTTTTTTTTTTTTTTAGTTTGCTTTGTATTTATTTAACAGTTAGGTTTGGGGAGGCTAAGCCTCCCCAAGCCTTAATGAAAATCCGCCCATGATCTGCATGTCTATTGCTTTGGGAGTGCAAAACTCTTCAGGTGGCAAAGGGGTTAAAAGAATCTGCTTGTAAAAGTTTACAGTTTTTGCACGCTTCTACGTTTGTATTTGTTATTGTATCCAAAGAATTTACCAGTGTTTGCTGTGTTAGTTCAGTAAAGAAATTCTCTTACAAGCTCACCTCAAATACTGCAAGACCAAATGGATGACTCAGGCTGTCCTCTGAGGATATCAGAAGCTTTCTGTTGAAGCCATTGAAGTCCACACTAGACAATGTATGAAGCTTGGAGTCCACCCAGTACAGCCGGCAGCCAAGTACATCTAAGGGGCACAGTGAGCAGAGGGAATAAACAATGAATAGGAGAGTGATAAGTAACAACAAGGGCAGAGAAAAGTTACTATGCTGACAAGAAGCACAGATCCTAGGGACAGAGTATTACCAAGTCTTCTTACAAATTATCGATACATAAACAATTGCATAAAGAGACAAGCATTCCCTATCCAAACCTTAAACCTAAAGCAGAGCTATTATCAGGAAAAGTTGTCAACATTTCATAACAGGAGATACATGAAGCAGGTAATCTGTGCAGACAAAAAAAATATTTTGGCCATAATTTGAAACCATGTGCACACTTTAAAAAAATGTTATGCACAGATCACAATAAATACAAAGTGATGAGTTTCTCCACAAAATTCTTGTGCAGGCCCACAACTGCACAGCTTGGAGGTTACACTGCTATGGTTTTCTGGACTCAAAACAACTGTTATCCAGATTTCATATACTTCTCCATGACATTAGCTGAAGGGCTTACAAATTTCTCACACATTTCCCTGCACCTGCTAAATTGACATTAACCCTAGCAAAAATGAGCTGTAACAAATTGATACAGATAAATGTTATGTGAAACTTACCGATTGTAATTCCATTTGGCCACTCAATATTATCAGATACCAGCACCTGCCTGTCCCCTCCATTCAATCCAGCCTTTTCTATCTTTGCAGGGTCGCCCCAATCTGACCAGAACATGAACCTAAAATTGGACACAGACAAAACTTTAGGATTATTTTGTGCTAGGGATGCAACAAATACACTGTTGTGGATTCATGGAATATTCAGCCAAATACCAAACACTAATTTGCATATAAAAGGAACGAGAAAGGATAAAGAAAACTGCGCACTGCTAGCAGTTAAACCATGTTTTACTTCCTTGTTTTGTGACAAAAAGTCACATGATTTTAAGTGTTTCGATGCGGTTCGGCAAGGCACAGAGGATTCTGGCAAATCTGAATCCTGCTGAAAAAGGCCAAATCCTGGCCAAATACCAATTGAATCTTGGATTTGGTGCATCCCTATTTCCTGCAATGCCTAAAATCACAAATTACAAAAAGCATCAGCACATAAACATGTACCAGTTTGGCTCTAAATTTGTTTTGAATAAGATGCTTCTGTGTTCCCTTTCACTACGGTGCTTTGTTTTCATATAAAAACGAAGTACCAAAGTAACAAGGGATGTTTTTGATGCTAAAAATATTAATATTTGTTATGAGATTTTCACAATACTTTCAGGCCTTTTATCTAGTGGTCTAATGTAAAATCCTATGCTTTCTACAAAAAGCACAAATCATAAAGTTAAATTATCATGTCTGTCCATATTTTGTTATGCTACAGAGCTGGTTAATACAGTAAAAGCCTCCCATTACACATACAGGACATATAAGGGTTGATTTCTTTGAAGTGCTCACCCCTGTGTTGGATCCACTGCAATGGCTCTTGGCTCTCCAAGGCCATTCCTGAAAAGTGTTTTCCGCTTGCAGCCATCAGCTGTTGCCACAGTAATAGTTTTGTTGCCAGAATCAGTCCAATAAATGTTCTTATGGATCCAGTCAATGGCTAAGCCCTCGGGGGAGTGCAGATTGGTATTAATTATTACCACATGTTCTGTTGGGTCGGCAGCTCTGTCCAAGGGAGCACTGCAAACATAAGATAAAATGAGCATAAAGTGGGTAAAATAGTGTGGGTAGCCCCTCTGTCAGCGAGATTAAAACATGTAATGCAACCAAGCTTTGGGCAACTATGTGGTATGTGATGCTGTAGTCAAACAGTAAGGGGCAAATTTACAAAATTCATGTGAATAGATCGTAGTTGGATCAAATTACGATCGTATGATTTAATCATTTAATATTCAAATTTGGCCTCTTCGATCATCTAATACGGAATTATCGAATAGATCAAATGATCGGATATTCGATCATTCGATGATCGAAGGAATTAAAATTTTAAAATCCTTCAAATGCCTACTTTGCCAGATTGAACCTACTG
The DNA here is from genome assembly GCA_024363595.1 of Xenopus borealis. Lineage (NCBI taxonomy): Eukaryota > Metazoa > Chordata > Amphibia > Anura > Pipidae > Xenopus > Xenopus borealis. Next base: position 90,168,826 of record CM044437.1, read on the forward strand.
ACCCCCGCCCCATAGGCTTCTTTGGCTAAGTCCTGCTCAAATACCATTTGTACGATCGAAGTGTTCGAATCATACGAATTTCACGATTTTTTTGTGAAAACGAACGATCGGTATTCGATCGTACCATTTAAATTGAGAAATCGAATATCGAGCAAAATGATAGCCTAAAACTATTCGATTAGTGAAATGGTCATCGAATTTCGAATAAATTCGTAGGATTTTTGGGGAATAATAGTAAATTTGCCCCTAAGTGTTACTTCTTCTGAATATAGGATTCCCTGCACATAGCAATAGCCTTATATCCATCTATAAAAAGTTACTGTGGATTTAAATGTGCTTTTTTGTATGATTTTTCCCCAAACAAGTATAATTATTACAAGAAAGTGAAGCAATTTCTCTTTTGTTTAAAGGGCACCTATTGGGGCAAAATTATACCCCCAACCAAAAGTGCGGGCTGATAGAGCCCGCATTCCGGTTGGGGGTTTCACAATTTAAAAAAAAAAAATATGCCCCTCGCAAGCGCTAGCGGCCTCGCTCCGGGAGCTCCCTCCCGGAGCGAGCCCGCTAGCGCTTGCGAGGGGCATATTTAAAAAAAAAAAAATAGTGAAACCCCCAACCGGAATGCGGGCTCTATCAGCCCGCACTTTTGGTTGGGGGTATAATTTTGCCCCAATAGGTGCCCTTTAAACATTCATAGTAGATACAACCCAAAAAATATGCGTTTGTTTCTGCCTTAAAGGGGTGGTTCACTTTTATTATGATATAGAATTGCCAGTTCTTATTTATTTTTTATAGTTTTATAGTTACTTGCCCTTTTCTACAGCTTTCGAATGGGCGTTGCTGACCCCTTCTAAAAAGCTATGTAAGGCTACAAATGTATTGCCATTGCTAATTGCTATTACTCATCTTTATATTCAGGTCCACTTTTCTCCATATTACAATCTCTTTTTCAAATCATTGCATGGTTGCTAGGGTAATTTGGACTATAGCTACCAGATTGCTTAAAATGCTAATTGAAGAGCTGCTGAATAAAAAGATAAATAACTCAAAAACCTTAAATAATAAAAAATGAAAAACAACTCCAAACTGTCTGAGAATATCACTCTCTACATCATATTAAAAGTAAAGGTGAACAACCCCTATAATTCACATTACAGTGGTTTGGTACTACCAGAGGGCTGATTTAGAAACACGATGTGGGTACAAATATAGATTAGAAATGTGTTCTTCTAAAGAACTATGTATATGTTTGAGTGTGCGTAAACTCATGCTTTTAAAGGGGTTGTTCACCTTTGAGTTACCTTTTAGTATAATGTAGAGAGTGATATTCTGGGACAATTTGCAATTGGTTTTCATTTTTTATTGTTTATAGTTATTTAGCTTTTTATTCAGCAGCTCTCTAGTTTGCAGGGTCAGCAATTTGGTTTCTAGGGTACCAATTCCCCTAGCAACCCTGCATTGATTTGAATAACAGACTGGAATATGAATAGGAGAGGGACTTAATAGAATGATAAGTAATAAAAAGTAACAATAACAATACATTTGTAGCCTTACAGAACATTTGATTTTAGATGGTGTCAGTGACCCCCATTTGAAAGCTGCAAAGAAACAGAAGAAAATTGCAAATCATTAAAAAACTATGAAAAATAAATAATGAAGACCAATTGAAAAGTTTCTTAGAATTGGTCCTTCTACAATATACTAAAAGTTAACTTGAAGGTGAACCACCTCTTTAAGTAATTACCTGTAGATCCTGCGGTAGTAAAGATCACACCAGTAGATCATTCTGCTTGTAACCTCCACATCTAAAGACACCACATTTTTCAGCTGTGCAGCAAGACGAGAATAATCTCGATGCACAATGTCAATCTGACGGAGCTCATGCCGATTTGTGAAGATAAGATAAGGATTCTGGCCTGAAATAAAAGAAAGAACACTTCTGAATTTGTATGTGAATGCAACACACCCTAAGCTTTATGTATATTGATCTACTGCTGCTTTTATACGCAGTTCTGTTCATTTTTACCATTCATAGTACAGGCAGTGAGAAGAAGCATTGCAATAAAAATTATTACATAGTTACAAAGTTCCACATATGAAATAAAAACAGAAAGAGCAGAGAAAGAATGACCCATACAGTAAAACACACAGTTACCGTGAGATTCTCTGAAGCAGGAAACATGAGCAATTTCAGGAGCACGGACATATCAAAACTGCACTGATCAATTAAATGCATAAAAATGTAAATGTTGCTTCTGGACATGTATTCTGCACATACATGAGATCTAGCTGCTGCAACTATGTTTCTACAGGATAATCTAGACTGCACCTATATGTACAACGCAGCTTCCCTGTATTTATCTCTTTATCTCAGCCAGGCACAAAGCACAGGGACTTCACATCATCTGGTACAAGACCAAGGAAGACAAAGCAATTCTGTAGTTTGGAATAGCTCCTTCCCAATGTTTCAAATGAGTGGGTTTGATCAGGGATAAAAGGGGCGGTTTGGGTGTGGTACACAGTAGCTTTCTTCTGTTCTCTGTTTAAGGGCTCCTACACACGGGCGTTTTTGACCTGCGCTCCCCTGCGTTGCGTTTGGCTGCGTTCAGCCGCAGGGGAGCGCAGGTCTAGACGCACCTCATTTTGTTCAATGAGGTTGTACCCACGAGACGCGTGTAAGCGCCGAACGCAGATTCAGACGCAACATGCTGCATTTTTCCTGCGTTCGGCGCTGACATGCGTTCGTGTGAGTACAGCCCCATTGAAAATAATTGAGTGCGTCTAAACCTGAGCAGGTAAAAACGCCCGTGTGTAGGAGCCCTTAGGCATATGACATAAAACTAAGGTGAAATTGACATTTAGGGCTTAATCCAAGACACAGGTAAATATTGGCAAACTTTGTAATGACCTGTTCCTTTCCTCATTTTTTCCTTTTCCCCTCCCGCACCTCAGTGTAGTCATTGAGTAAATTCTATACCATCTCACTCTCTAACTCTCACTGTCCATTTAATAGAGAGCCAAACTTACCCACAGCCTTGCAGGTTTTAGACACACTATCCATTTCATATCCCTCGTAGCATTCACACTTAAAATCGCCCTTGTAATTAACACAAATCTGGCTACAGGCATCAGGGTTTTCACATTCGTTAATATCTGAAATGAAACAACCATAGCATTAGTTCTACCAGCCCGTTACAAAACAGCCAAAACAAGTCTAAAAAAAAAAGTCTGACAATAAAACACATCAATTACTTTTGCCCTCTAGAATTGCATTTTTTTGCTAGGTCACTGTAACCTTGCAGTTATCAACAACACATGTAAGTACTGATCAATGTTCTGTGCATTTGGGCCCTAGCACCACTGCAGGAGCGAAAATGCAGAACAGAAGATTTGGTTTGAGAGTTAAAACAGAACTGTTGTTAGGCTTCTGTTCTTGTAGGCTTATACTGGACATGTATATAACCATTTACAAATTTGACAAATATATTGCATGTAATAAGGGCTTATCCTTCAAACAATGAGTTATAAAGGTTCAGCAGTCTGTAACATGCACTTAAATTAACTGCTAAATAGTCCCAAAGGTGAAGCAGCAAGATTAAGGGCTCTTACACACGAGCGTTTTTACCTGCGCTCCCCTGCGTTCCGTTTTTCTGCGTTCAGCCGCAGGGGAGCGCAGGTATAGATGTACTCAATTATTTTCAATGGGGCTGTACTCACACGAACGCATGTAGGAGCCAAACGCAGGAAAAATGCAGCATGTTGCGTCTGAATCTGCGTTCGGCGCTTAAACGCATCTCGTGGGTACAATGCCATTGAAACTAATGGGGTGCGTCTAGACCTGCGCTCCCCTGCGGCTGAACGCAGCCAAACGCAACGCAGGGAAGCGCAGGTCCAAAACGCCCGTGTGTAAGGGCCCTAAGATGAACAAAGTCAATATGCTTTTGCTTTTCACACACAAACAGAGAACAGTTATGTATGTATATAATATAGTTTTTATTGATGGGCTTGTATTTAAGTTACAGTACAGTAAGTTAATTTCGAATTAGCCTAATTTTCTGAATGCTTTCTTATCATTAAACTGTACCCTTTACACGTGATTAAACACCTGCAGTTTATTGCCTGCTGTAATTAAAATAATTCCTGATGCACTCTCTGTGTAATTCTGGTGGGGCTGGCACTGCAAGAGGAGGAGTTGCCAGGCACATGTGGTTCAGGAACAACTATTTATTCTCAGCTGTAAATAAAATATACATATTGTGAAATTCCCAGTACACCCACACAGATCTCATAGGACTTATGCTGACCAATGATTTAGAAAAGACAGGCTGAGGCATGTAATTTGCAGGTGCTACAATTAACACTACTACATCTCCTTTTTATCTCCTATATACTTAACCTACAAGCAGGGGTAAAGATTCACATGGATCGTGCAATAAGGTAACTACATCTCAGACCTCAATGTGCTGAGCTCAGAAGCATGTAAAGGAGAAAGCTGCTGACTGTGTAAAATTGTCACTGATTGAAAGCTGACTGCAGCAGGGCACACAGCTGAGAGCCTGACTTGAATAACAAATAATAGCAGTCCTAGGGGAAGGCAAGGCACAAAATTGCTTTTGTGGGGAAAAAATGTAAAAAAAATAAATAAAATGGCATACTGAAGCTGCCAGTAGCGTAATCTATTATTCCATATTTTAAACGCCAAGAATAAGCAAACAAACATCATTTGGTATTGTCCTGCCGTTAGTCATTTTGTTATACAATATACATCTGTACCCATAGCCAGTGCTCACCCAAGTCTGTGATAAAGCACATGAAGTGCTACACATGTAGTGCTACAGCACATAATTTGTTGTTATAGAAACAGGGCCGTTTTTGAAGAAAACAGTATTGAATTGAAACAGTAAACAAAAATGGAGGTAATTGTTTTCTGAATAGAGACCATGAACTAGTAAACATGGTCAAACTGCAGGCTCTGCAGATGGCTGGATTAGGGCAAAAGACACCACTACCTGCATTACTGCAGGTTTATTTATTTGTTATTCATTTATAATGAAACAAAATACATGCAGTCTGCACTTTTAATCTCATGACTTCATCAGAAAGCTGCACGGGGGATATTCGCATGCATAATAAACAATAGCTGTGAAGAAAGGCTTGTTACCGCCACAGGTTTTCTTGTCCATCAGTTTATAACCCATAGGGCAATCACATTCATAACCCATGTTCAGGTCCCGGCAGATGTGAGAGCAGCCCCCATTATTAGCCAGACACTCATTGATCTCTGTAAGAAACAGATGTAAAACATATGAGTTTTCAACAAATAACTAATATCACTTACTTTAATCCATAGCCTTGTAGTCAAAGTTACTTGATCCCCTGCTGCCAGGGTAATGTATACAGGCTAACAGAATTTTTTTAGGAATGACCAAATGTGAAAAGATAAATGTGGAAATCCCATAAATGTATAATGGCAGGAGGTAAGGCCTGCTAGAGCACATTCTTTGCGTTCCAATATTTATTGGGGGATACAATCTCCCATGTGCATACACATTTTTACCTATACATTAAAAAACCCAGGAAAGAAGCCTTACCACATGCTGTGAGGGACTCATCAGACCAATCTCGGCAGTCTCTGTGACTGTCACACACTTTGGTGCTATCAATACATTCCCCGCTTTTACATTGGAACCTTCCGTCCCCTTCGCAAGGAGAGTGAGCTGCACCCAAAATACATAATAAATAGTTAATAATAAAGAAATATACAATAAAGACTCTGAAATGTTGTGGTTGTGTAACACAAACAATTACTCCTACAAAAAATGTAACTACATATTTTCAGTACTGTTCCTTTCTCTAACTCACCGCTCTGACAACCTGCCTCATCACTGCTGTCCAAACAATCACGGACCCCATTACATTGCTTCATGCCATGGACACATGATCCATCTCCACACTGGAACTCATCAGGACGGCATGTTGCCAGGTCTGAGGAAGAAAGTGCAAAAAGTTTTCTGTTATACATCAGTGCTTGCGGTTAACAGGAAAACAATAGCACATTCCAAAGCATTTACAACAAAGAACTATCTTAGAGCACAAGGTTAGTACCTTAAAGGACCAGTAAAATTAAAAAAATGTAATTGTTTTAAAGTAATAAAAATATGATGCAGTGTTGCCCTGCACTGGTAAAACTGCAGTGTTTGCTTCAGAAGCACTACTATTGTTTATATAAATAAGCTTTTGTGTAGCCATGGGGGCAACTAGTCAAAGGAGAAAAGGCTCAAGTTACACAGCAGAGAAGCTCTGAAGAACATAATGTTATCTACTTATCCTGTGCCATATACCCGTTTTTTAATTTCTGCCATTGCTACTTAGCAGCTTGTTTATACGAACTATAGTAGTGTTTCTGAAGCAAACAGATCAGTTTTAACAGCGCAGGGCAACACTACGTGATATTATTGTGTAATGGCTGTGGTCACTTGTTGACGCACTTATTCCTAAACTCTGGCAATAAGTATATAAAATGGTAAGTGGCAGCTCTTAGTTGTTTTAGGAGTATTTTCTATAGCAATGATATATAACTTACGACAATCCATCTCATCAGATTTGTCCTTGCAGTCTTCATCCCCATCACACCTCCAGTTTAAGTGGATACAAATGCCATTGTTGCAGCGGAATTCATGTTCCCCACATTGTGTGATAGCCTGAGGTTGGTTTTTTAGGCCACAGTGAGCCTCAGACTCGTCTGACTGATCATCACAGTCCGGCTGCCCGTCGCACACCCATTTCTCAAGGATACATTTGTTGTTCCCACAGCGAAACTCTCCTGGCTTGCAGGCAATGGGCAGGCATCCCCTCTCATCACTGCCGTCACCACAGTTATTGACACCGTCACACACAAATACACTAGACAGGCAGGTTTTATTGTTGCACTGAAATTCACCGGGGGTGCAGCCTAAAAGAGAGCAGACAGTATAATAATTTTTAGGGGAAAAAAAAAATAAGGGCTACAAAATACAGTAGGGATGCACCAAATTCAGGAATCAGCCTTTTCCAGCAGGATTCGGATTCACCCAATCCTTGTGCCTGGCCAAACCAAATCCGAATTTGCATATGCAAATTAGGGACAGGAAGGTAAATCATGTAAAAAAAAATTCCACTTTTTACCTCCCGATCACTAATTTGCATATGCAAATTAGGATTCAGTTCAGCATTCGTCCGAATCCCAAATAGTGGATTCGGTGCATCCCTAAAATACAGAAAAAATACTTGTTGATGTTGCAATGCACATGTAGAGAACATGCTAGGGAAACAGAGTCAAACCAGACTGAAGAACACTGCAATTAAGAGATATCTTAGTAGCTTCAAAGAATTTCAAGGATATGGAGGAGGAGAAGGAATTTCATCAGAATGTAATCTTATACACAGAACCCTGACATGACAGACTAGTGGAGAGGTCAGGATATCTTGCTAAACACACATTTCACTTTCTTTTCTCTAGGCGTGAGTGTGTGTGTATAAGTGAGCACTCCCAAGCTCTCCAAAATATGACTGTATTTGCTTCCAGTCTCATTCCATATGTACAGTCATTAGCAGTAGTAACAATGTCAGATGAGTTTTGTTTTTGAATTATCAAGCAGATAAAGGGTAGTTTGCTATTTTCATTTTGTTGTGGTTTATGAGCACGGCCCACTTAACTGAAGACTCCCAGTCATATCCTTCCTGTGAAGACAAACTGCTGGCTCTGAACAAAGCACAGTCATTTCTGATCGTCTCAAGTTCCTGCAAATCCAATGCGCATGGAAATCAGGTAAGAACATTTCTGATAAAGTTACAGACCCTCGTCTTGTCTGAACAGTGCTTTTTGGGAAAAGCAAAGTGGGACAGTTGTGCTAAGCTTGGGAAAAATTTTTAGGGCAAAAGATATTTTATGAATTGAAAAGGCAACAAGAAAAATATGGGATAGTGGAGATTTTAATCAATATTCAGCCAGAAAATGCATACCATTCTTATTAATATGCTTACTAAATAACTTTTATAATCACGGCTGCTGCAAAACCAGCTAGTATCTTTGGAATGCAAGAAATGTTCACATAAAGGGCCCATCCCCACAGAAAATAGATTTTTGAGAAATGTAGGATAGGTAGGATAGTATACAGTAAAGGACAGGGAAGATGGTCTAAAACTTGTATCATTTATCAAAATAACAATAATAACCCTCACTATAGAAATAAAATAGGAAAATAAAGAATAAGACCATCACCACAAAGGAGAAATCTATATAAATAATTTTATGTAAGAAACAGAAATTTTGATGAATTTTGCATTGATTGAACACAAAAAAATAGGCCAGTAACAGGCAAGTGACGGATTAACCTAATCACCACTTGCTCCACAAAAAGGGGACCCCAAAGTGCTTTTATTGTTAATGCCTTGAGAGAGACTGGTACATACCCAGCAACTCCAAACCTAATGGCATCTGGTGTTTATTCAGAAACGTATTCGGGAAATTCTCTCAAATGACTTCCTTATGAAAATACCTCAAGTTTGTCAGCAATTGTTGCTAATTTGTCCCATAAGCACCGTCATTCTAGTTATATATAACGCAAAGTGATATTAGCCAATACCTGGGTATTATTGCCAGACGGTTTCTCCGCAGTTGTGAGGCCAAAAAAAGCCACTTGTGTTATAGCCATTATGTCAGGACTGGCCAACCTGGAGTCTGATGGATGTGGGGCACTGTGTATTATCCAGAAATATAATCACACCTACAATATTATAACTGTATTTCCAATCTTTAATTACTTTCTTTAGTGTTTGTATCTGATAAGTTAAACCTTCTTTTGCATCTATTATAATATTGGCTACTTATAATTTTACTATAAAGTATTGGCCTGATGCTTTTCCATTACCAGTCTGTCTCCCTGTGTTCCTGTATGAGGGGGCTGCCATATTTGTGCATCAGGAGTCTGATTTGCATTAGAAACTTTAACTGACAGGCTGAGATGGGACAGTAAGGTTGAAAAAACAGTCAGGTTTAGGAACTTTAACAATTACTTACAAAAACAGACCTTTCAGCAAAAAACGATCATCATGACCTAAAGGCAACCTTAAGGGTAGTGACAGACAGGGAGATTCGGGGAGATTTTGTCGCCTGGCGTTTTTAGCAGGCGACAATCTCCCCGAATTGCCTTCTCCCTGTCTGCCGATCGATAAAGTAGAAAGCGCCAGCGCCTGTGCAGACGCGGCGCGGCGTTTTCCGGAATCGCCCGAAGTTTCCTCAAGAGGTATCTTCGGGCGATTCCGGAAAACGCCGCGCCGCGTCTGCACAGGCGCTGGCGCTTTCTACTTTAACGATCGGCAGACAGGGAGATGGCAATTCGGGGAGATTGTCGCCTGCTAAAAACGCCAGGCGACAAAATCTCCCCGAATCTCCCTGTCTGTCACTACCCTTAGGGGCAGAATTACTAATGGTCCATTGAATTTTATTTTAAAAGGCATTTTCAAAATGAAGTTCAAATCGGATCGTTCAAATGCATCTTTCCATTCAAACGATTTTCAATTAAAAATTTTGTAGGAGGTCCCCCATAAGAAAATATGGCAATTCGGCAGCTTTAAGGTGGTGAAGTGTCGAATTCAAAGGATTTTAAAGAGACAGTAATTTGAAATTAAAAATTTTTTCAATTAGACTCGAATTTTGGCCTATTTGATAGTCGAAGTGGCCCAAAGTTACTTTGAAATTCAAATTTAAAAAAAAAAAGTAAATAAGCCCTGAAATGCACATTCATATTTTAAAAAGCGTTTTTTAGTGTTATCACTTTAAGCATTTTTCAAGCACAGGTGGAAATTTCTGTTCTTGTGGACTTATCTGCCCAGTAACAAGAATAATTTAGGAAAGTCCCCTCAAAGGGGATTTCCAGTTAATATTCTTACTGTGATCTAAGTGAATAGATGTTGGTGAATTCGTTAGAAACTGGAAACCCCTGTAAATGTTAGTACGGGTATGGGGTCTGTTTTTTCAGATTGCTCAGAATGTGAGGTTTTCAGGATACCTTTAGGGGCATATTTACTAAGGGTCGAATTTCGAAAACCTTTTTTTTTTTCTTTTAAGTGTTTTTTTTTTATCGAAAATGGACCGTTTTTGAGTGAATTGGTCCATTTTCAATCGAATAAAAATTGTTCGATTCGAACAATTCTGCCCAAAAAAATTTGATTTTCAAAAATTTCTAAAAACAATCCTTAAAGATTCCAGGAGGTCCCCATAGGCTAACATAGCAATTCCGCAGGTTTACGGTGGAGATGGGTCAAATTTGAATTTTTTAAAGAGTTAGTACTTTGATTTTCAAATGGTTGAATCTTAAAACAGTCATGGGCAGAGAAAGTTTTTTGTCCGCATGGTTGAGAGTAGATTGTAAAACATTGATATATTGATCCTCTATTGATCTATTAGAGCGATAAGCAAATTGTAGAGGTCAACATTGCTAGTCTTAAGACTTTCAAATACTTTTACAACCACCGATGCTAATGCAACAGGCCAGTAATCATTCAAGCCTGATTATCATTCAAGCTTATTATTATTTGCTAGTGGGACGATAATAGATTTTTAAAAAACAATAAGGGATCACAGATTGAACCAAAAACTAATTGAAGATGGATGTAAAACCCCCAGTCAGCTGATCAGTGCAGAATAATTATGGATTTAGTACATGTACTTCAACCACTGCATGTTTTTGTGTGACATGCAAATGTAAAAGGCTACTTGCCACATAATCCACTGCAAATCTAGAAAATACTGTATGCCAGTATAAAAATTTTTTGTAATAATCACATAGAAAAAAAGATTAAATCTACCACAATTTTAGAATAGTTCTTCTGCTACAATTTAATATAAAATATAGTTCTACAGCACAAATTGTAGCCTAAAGGCTGTTACTCAAAAATGGGCCCCAGTGGTATACCAGATTCCATTATTTATAGTTACAGAACAGATGAGGAAAAAAAAAAAAAAAAA
>CM044437.1:90179874-90202401 GCA_024363595.1 Xenopus borealis
AAAAAAAAAAAAAAAGAGATGTACATAAGGTACAAACTCAAGTCCAAGCTGAATCCATCTCCTTGCACAATTGTCTACAAAGAATGCTCATTTCAGTAAAGCTATATAGTAACTTGCTAAAACAAGACATCCCAATCTTTTCTGAATCATATGGTCTGTCACAGGGCATGACCTGCAGAGCAAGGGGCAGAAACAGGCCATTTTGTAAATGAAGCCTGACTTGCTATTGGTCTTAAGAACCCGAATGTTTGATGTGAATAGGAGAAAAAGTATGGGATCCATTATCCGGAGACCTGTTATCGAAAATAGCTCCGAATTACAGACAGGCCACCTCCCATAGCCCATTTGATTCAAATAATCCACAGCAGCTTGTACTTGATCATAAAGAAGATATAATTAATCCTGGTTGAAATCAAAACCAGCTTATTGGGTGTATTTAACGTTTACATGATTTTCTAGTAGAATTAAAGTATGTAGATCCAAATTACAGAAAGATGTGTTATCTGGTAAACCCCAAGTCCTAATCATTCTGGGTAATAAGCTCTGAAACTGTACCAGCATCATACATGGTCAAAGCTTTTTTTTTTGCATTTTATTACACAACGCAAATGACTTAACACTTAAAAATACTTCAAGTTCCGTCATACAAATGGCATGCAAGGTCCCTTTTCTCAGGTTACAAAATGTGTTCAAAGCACGATTTCTTAACCTTTTCTTGTGGAGGGGGCAAATTACATTAACATTAATTAGTATGTCCGCGATATTCGGAGACAATCTGCAATTAGTCTTTTTAGTTTTATTACATTACCATTAATTAGTATGTCTGTGATATTCTGAGACAATCTGCAATTAGTCTTTTTAGTTTTATTGTGGTTAGCACAAAACTAATACTGCATTTGTTAGACCTGTAAACTAAGGGATGTTCCTTTTCAGGTAAATACTTATAACAGGTTTCTACTTTGTTACAGATACAGTATGTGACCTACCAGGCATATGGAAACATACCATATACAATTGCCAGAAGACAATATTGTTCTGACTATTTGTAACAACATGAATTTCAGAAGATGGAGCCCCAATAACTAAACCAAAAGAAAACACAATTAACATCAATTCTCAGCAAAAACACCACACCAAGGCCAATCTGGTTTAAAGAAAATAGGAAATTAATGGTACAAAGGTGAAGCTTTCAGTCCTCAATTTAACTGAAATCCTGGTGACCTTAGATTGTAGTTTCCAATATGTATCAGTGCTTGGATATTGGAGGAATGCAGGTCAGGGCCAAGCTTGACCCTGGCTCAGTCTACACAGTAGTAAACAGGCTGCCCCAAGGAGCACAGCTGGGTGAGAGTATTGATATTCATCCAGAGAAAACAAATGAATTGGGGGTAGGAAAACTGATTCAAGGAAAAATAAGCATCAATGGCAAGTTAACTGGAGGGCAAATTGCTTTTATACCTCAGTATCCAGAAAACATCATTGGACTGATACAGATATTTGATCTAGACATGATCAATATCACTATGAAGAAAAAGTGCGTTAATGTAACCCCAATAATAATTACAGGTGATGAACCTAAAAAAATCAGGCAGCCTTCCTTAAACAGAGCACTGATGAACAGGGCAAGCTCTGTGCTTGGAAGGTGGGAGAAGCAGGGAATCATAGAAAGGGCCAGAAGCCCATCTAACTCCCCTGTTTATCTGGACAAGGACCACAATGGTAAATTTGAAATTCGATTCAATTTCCACCAGTTGAATGAATGCTCAGAAGCAATACCAAGTAAGGAAATGAACAGATACAACTCAATAGCCAACATCACTCTAGGGAAATACTACTCTTTTATAAAACTGCATGAAGGGCAATGGCATATTCCTCTGGATAAAGCCACAAAGTACAAGACAGCATTTACATTCAGAGGAATACAGTATGTCTGGAACCGGTTACCACAACGATTTAAAAACACAACTATCATACTCCATAAAACTCTGGGACAAATACTGGATAAACTGCCAGCTGAAATTAGAAGAAGAGTAACCTATTATGTGGATGTCATACTCATAAGTGGAGGAACTGAAGCTGAATGTCACACATTCACAACTGAACTCAAGAGCCACCTGGAAGATCATGGTTTTGAAATTCACAGAGGAAGCCTCGTAGCCTGTACACCAGTTTTGGAGTTTTTGGGAAGAGAAATACATCCAGAAGGAATCAAACTTGGCAAAAAGTATTTGCAGAAAGTGCGGAATGTGAAATCTCCTCAGAGCTCACTGCAACTAAAGCAGTTACTTGGTTCACTGGCTGATGCAGCCAAACATACTCCACGGTTCAGTATAATGTGTAAAGATCTAAACAAGTTCCGCAGAAAAGGCACTAGATGGAGTTGGGGGCCCAAAGAAGAGATTGCCCTGAGAACATTACAACAGCAAATCCTTGTTAACAGAATGCTGGTTAATGGTCTCTACGAGGGGGAGAGATGCACAGTGCGAATATCTGTGCGTGGTGAAGAATGGGAAGCTGAAATCCTAAACAGCAAGATGAATCCATATCTGTATGACTCAGGGATATGTGACTGCAACAAAAATGAGCAAAATATTGGAATTCCAGAACTGATGGCTATGAGCAGATTTTGGGAAAAGCACAAGTTCAAAGCACAGTTACAGGACAGAGAAATTGAATGGAGAGTTACAAGCCCCCTAGTAGCCCAGTACCAAAAAAATCCAGAGAGTTTTCATGTAAACAAAAACACTGACCTTGAATTTCTATTCAGTCCTAACCACAAGATCATAGTTCAACTGCCAACTGCTCCACTATAAGTGATCCTAAAGAAACCAGCGTGCAGCACCACACTCAACGACAAAGCAACACAAACAGCGAAACCACAATTTTACAAACCCCGATTTTAAATTTTCCTCATTTTACACATAACGCAGTTCCCTGACTTTACATTTTCCCTGATTTTACACCATTTCTTTTGGTTGCCTGAAAAACATAACATATCTCATCAGTGCTGTTCATGTTTTAATAGTAACTAGAGAGCAAGCACTTTGTCCCAAAAATGCATTGAGTGCATGAGTAACTTCTTTGTTAGTCTTCAAGTGAACAGTGATATACATTGTATCTGTAATTCCAGAAGTTTTCACTAGAGGGAGTCAGTGAAATACAAACTGGGCATGAAATTAATCTGTTACAAACCATAACATTTCAGGGACAACCATAAGAAAGAAAACATCACTCCTACACATTTTGTTTTGATAAATTCTCTTCAAAACAGTAACTTTTCTGATACGACCCATATTCTACGCTGTTTTGTGTACACTTTCACACATGGTGGTTCCTTGCAAGAATGCACGCACAACCCTAAAAAACCTAACACTTACTGGATACTCTTCACATTCTTTGTTTTTCCACAATCATATGTAATAGTGTTAGCTCTTTTCTTACACTTGCTAATGTGATAAATGCAAGCAATCAGATCTGTTTTCTATAATGTGTCTGTGACTTAAAGCAAAACAATGAGCTTTAGTGTATAGAAACAATGAGAGAATGTGACAGAGAACAAATATTTTGGAGAGTATGGGGTTAATGTACAACAGTGACTGACCACTGGGACAGATCACATGACTGTGTCCACTCGATCATTTAATAATCTCACAAAGAGACAAGAGGCTCACATGTGGGGTCTGTCCCCTATCAATGCCTGTTGCCATAGGAACCAGGATGTGAAAGCCATGGAGATGAACAGCACAGGACGGATGTTAAAATCCCTAATCCTGTTTAAAAACCCCTAAACAAAAGCATATTTCCAGTACACCAGCATTTCTCAACAGTGATCAAGGCAAGCATTTCCCTGCACCAGCCAGATGCCCAGCAGTGTTTGGGCATGCTCCCGATCATTTTAATCCGAAGATCATGCTTAAATGAACAGAAACGCAGAACTGGCTTCTGATAATGTGTTGACAGTTCATATTAACAAATAAATAAAGCACAGCACTCACTGTCTCTTGCAATGATGATCTGCAATGCTGCAGCCGTCCTCAAAGAAAGCTACAATCACTAAACAAAACAAAGATCAATTCTAATGATCATTAGCTTTATAATTCAGGCAGATTTAGGAATTTTGCACAGAATCGTTTGTATGGCTGTATATGATCTATATAAATACTACAAGGGCTATGGATAATTGCCACTCCATTTCCTGATAATATATAGTCAGGAGGCCAATCACAAATCCCTCCAGCAAATTTGTTATGGGGAGGTCAACTACAGACCATAATGTCCCTGGTATTTAACAGCCAGGGTGCATCATAAAAGGAATATATACCTTGCGTGCATTGTTCCGCCTAAGGTGATTGACTGTGATTCACTGTGATTGTGATTGACTTGTGATTGACTGTGGTGTGCACAAAGAATTTTCTGTGAAAACACATTTTGTACTAATTCTAACATGACCATACAGTTTTTTAAAACTGAACACGTTTAAAATGTGTGCACATAAGATTTTTTTTTTTGCAAACGTAACTGAGGAGGAATTAGAGGGAACATTGCTTGCATGCAAGTTAACCTTATTATCCACATATTGGTATCGTATGTGAACTGTAACTATGAGGACCAGTGAGCCTATTCTGTGTGCAAAATCTCCATTTGTTTTTCTTGGATGGGGGGGGGGGGGAGAACTGATGGACAGTCACAAAGATCAATGCACAGGACAGACAGACAGATAGTTTATCAAACCAGCTCTCCCTTAAGTGTTAGTGAATCTTATACAAATGCTCTGGTTAAACCAGTGACCAATTTTTAAATATAACATATACTTATTCCAGAGACAACTTATACATAGTACAATTACAACAACAGAAAGCAACATCAGCATATGGTTTATCCAGATTCCATTAGCAAACCATATATTTTATACATATTCCATAAACAATTAACTGTATGTGCATAGCGTATCACCAAACATTGTGACAACATGCTCTCTCGCCCATATGAGATGAGGAAAAAGGCAGGGCTGACTCCTCTCCCTGCAACTTTTTGCCTTAGCCATTCAAATCAAAGACTCTCCTGCAGTGGATGGGCACAGTGTGGGCAGGATATTAGAGAAAAACTCTTAATATGCAGATGACATGCTGCTGTAGTTGGCTGAGCTTCCACCTGTGTGCAGCTCTTCATTATCACTGATTAGGGTGTGCAAGGTCCTACTCCATTGATAGTATGCTGCCTTGGCCCTGATCAGTGAATTTGGTACCCACTCAAGACTGCATAAATCGAAATATGTCATCTTCCCAGTTGACCCACTCCCTTCAGGCTATCACTCACAAATTGGCTGCCTCCAGGTGGTGCAGTCATTCAAATACCTGTGAACAGCAGTCCACAAAGACTGTAAAAAATTTGAGGATGCAATTTAACTCCAATTGTAAGATCACTGTCCACCGGGACTGACAACTGGCTACAGCTACCCCAATCTCTCCCTGGCAGGATCAATCTATTTAAAATGCTGTTTCTGCCCAAATTCTTATATGCCCTGCATAATTCTCCCATAAGGCCTTGATCACAATGGTTCTATCATGTAGACACTTTACTATAGATTACTGATTTAGACCTTCGCATTCCATCTTCTCTATTTATAGTTGGTGCAGATTGAGTCTTTGTGCAAAGGGGTTAATCACTGCTTTTTTATTTATCTCTTAAAAAGGCAATATTAGGATAAGTAAATTTATCTAAAATTTAAAATACATTTTATTATGTAATGTAGATAGTGATATTCCAAAACAATCTGCAATTAGTTTTCATATCTTATTTTTGGTGGTTTTGAATAATTTTGGGTTTTAGTTCACCAGCTTTGTAGAGTGGAATTGTAGAAGTTATATGGTTGCCAAGGTCCAGTTTACCCTAACAGCTAGGGAGTGGCTTGAATTGGGGCTTGAAGATGAATCAAGGATGACCTAAAAGGATAGCCTACAAAAACTACAGAACAACATAATTAGTGTATAAAAGTTATAAGTAAGAAGGTACATTACACTACAAAGAAACATTTCTGTCCAGTAATATGATCTACATGCTCACAGGACCATAAACTTCAATGAAAACAATGTTCCCTCTAATTCCTTTCATTGTTCCCTCTAATTCCTGCTCGGCTATGTGCTCATAGAAATCTTTTTGTGCGCACATTTTAAACTTGTGTGTGCATTTTAAAAATTATTTGTGTGCACCGGGTTAAAAATGTGTCTGTGCACAGCGTAGAGGGAACATTGACCGATTTACACCAGTCATTCTTTTTCAGAACTTGAAAAAAAAATTCTTGGTATTTAGAGTCTTGATTTATAATTCTAGTGTGTTTACATACTTCACATTTTGAAGCCTAACTTCAATGAGCCAGATACAGCAACCAAGAGGTCTGCAGGGCACCCATCCTCATTAAGATCTTTATAGATTTCTTGGTGTTATGCCCACTTTTTAAAAGCCATGAAAAAAGTTCTATTTCTTTACAGTATAAAATACAATTCACAATGATACACATCATTACAATTTTTTATGTTTTGATTAAAATTAAGCATTGGGGTTCTAATACTGTGGTTTTGTGGTGGTCTGTCTCCCCTACTGCCATGTGTGGTCAGCCAAATCATACACATCAGTGAGTTTCAATGAGTGGTTCTACAGCTGGGTGTTGCAGTTTGCAAATCTCTGGCAAACATCCAATATTGCTATAAAAGGAAACAATATAATGAGCTATCTTTGCTGTATTTTGAAGCCTCTATATCAGGTGTCCCCAACCACTGGTCTGTGGCCCAGAACCGTGCAGTCCGAATTGGATGCCGGCGACAAGAATTGGATGACGACCCCTCATCCCCCAGTAGTTGCAAAAATTTTGGTGCTACCACCAGTCCCTGGACCAAAAATGGGTGGGGACCCCTGCTCTATATAACTGAAAAAACAGAACTTAGTAAGGGGCCTATGATTTCATGAGAGACATGCACTGAAGGTTACAAAACTACTGGTAGTAAGACACCCAGGGCCCAATTAATTTCTGTATTCCCCAGTTCAAATGTGAGTAAATCAGTATACATACAAAGGAAAGTTGCATTTCAGTAAATGTTAAAATTTCTGCTGCATTATCACATAAGGCAAATTAAATGGGATAGGGAAAAGAGAGGTGCCCAGCAATATGCAACCTTATTGGGGCAGACATATATCTGCAGCTGTACAGGGCCATACGGGCTGGGGGGGGGGGGTGTAGGAATGATGGGGAAGAATCCCAAGCACAAATTCAGCCCAGTGGCCCTAAACTGTATATGTCTGCCCCATTTTCTGGTCTTGCCTCTCTCATTCATCTTTCCTCCCTATTAATTGTTTTACCAGCCAGGTCAGTAAAAAAAAAAGAAAAGAACAGGTTGTTTGCTAGCTTACATTATAGGGAACCTCAGTGATTGAGCCTCAGTAATTTATATTTGCTAGACACATGCATCTAAGCCTATATTGAAAATCTGCTGTGTAAAGAATGAGTAGCATTAAGTGAAAACTGCACTGTCTGAGCCTGTCCCTAACAATCAGCATCCAGTCAATATAAAAAGCTCTATCTGGCAGCAGTTCATGAAACATATATGAGCTGCGTTGTGATGTATAATACAAGGACTGCTGCATTACAAGTGATCTAACTGAGGTAAATTGTCAAAGACCTTCAGACTTTTCATCTTATTTCCTATCCGCCACACATTCATTAACACCACCACTGCCAGAATAGGGATATAAATACAGTTGTTCAAACCACAACCTTAAATCAGCATTTGAGTATTTTTCTATATAACAGGGAAAGAATAAAGATCGAATTGGGGTATACAGTTTGATCTCTTCATACATTTAAGAACACCTCTCCATCTGTCAGGAAAATTTTGAACTGACACATTCATCAAAGGAGATAGATGTATCAGTTTGTCAGTACATATTCAAATGCTTTGAGCAGTTTAATGTAGTGTTAATGTTCAGAGCAGCTCAGCAGCAACACTGAGCATTAGCACCCATCTGAATCATTAAAACTCAATGCAATTCTCAAGTGGAGATTAACCATTTTCACAATCAGCCCCATGGTCTTTGGTATAGAGGGATCAATAGTATAGACTCAACACAATTATTAAATTCAGGTTTCCTTGTACAATTCAACACCACTCACAGAATGCAGCTTGGAGTTGCAAGGCACTGTTGCTTTGTGTATTTGATTAAAGTGGTACAAATCTAATAGGAATAGGAGTTCAGGTCAGAAAGTAGGTATCCTTTTTCTACAGCCTCAGTAAGTTTTTAGGGTCTACTTAAAAAAGCAGGAGGAGTGTTTCACAACACAGATTGTTTCACCAACAGGTCTCAATATGAGATCAACTACACGCACCAACCCCTCTAATGATGGCCATACTTGCTAGATTTGTTCAGGCATTTTGGCCACCTTTGAACATACTTCCCAAACATTTCAGCATTTTGGTCAGGTTGAGCTCTGGTTTCAAGAAACTGCCCTGAAACTCTGTTGAATTGCAGTTAATCTATCCACATCAGAAATATATACTGCTTTTGCACTTTGGTCATTTGAGCTGTCAGCCTGAACAATCAATTGCATCTGGCCATCCATCTTTATGTATGATCAGTAGTATTTAATTTGTGATTGCTCAGGTGAGTTGGCCAGTGTATGACCCTCACAACATTCTTCAGAACTTCAGAAGGTATAGGGGAAGAATTTGCCAAAACTTACTAGTGGGACAGTCCTTCTCATCTAGTCCATTCTCACAGTCTTGTTCTCCATCACATCTCCAGGATACTGGGATACATTTATTGCTTGGTCCCCCACAGCTGAACTTCTGTGCAGCACATACCTGCTTTGCTGTAGCAAAATCAAATTGGCACATGTTAGAAAGTGTAAAGAAAGAGAAAGAATGGGTTAAAATAAAGATAGGAAAGGCAAACATGTAGCAGTAAATAAAACATTTCAAAACAGACATCCACTAAAGACAGTACTGGTGCAAAAGAAAAATAGAAACACATCTTCAAAGAAAAAAGAAGGCGATTGAGACAGCTACAAAATGAAAGAAAACAAAAGCCAAATGAAAGAAGGGAAGAAAGACGCTGCACAGCAATGTAGATTATTTTAAAGAACATAAAGGAACTAAATTAGCTATATAGGGAATAACATTATGTTCTCTTTTCTTTTCCTGTCAGGATTAGAGGAGATCCTCTCAGTCTGAACTCCTGAGGCAAACAATGTCAATGTAATCATACAGTTTTTCAAGTGTATACACGAGGGCATTTATTCTCCATGTGCGAAGTTCTCTGACAGGTTCTCTGGCAAGAGTTTTTTGTCCCTGCACAAAGCTATCTTAATAATCCTCTATGGAGAGCAAATGTAAACACTAAACAAAAACTGAGCAAAAATTGATCTTACATCCCTATTCAGTTTCTAGCACTTTTTCTTTGACATTAAAGGGGTGGTTCACCTTTACGGTAACTTTTATTATGTTATAGAATGGCCAATTCTAAGCAACTTTTCAATTGGTTTTTATTATTTATTTGTTATAGATTTATAGTTATTTGTCTTTTCGTCTGATTCTTTGCAACTTTCAAATGGGCGTCGCCGTCCCCTTCTAAAAAGACAAATGCTCTGTAAGGCTACAAATGTATTGTTATTGCTACTTTTTATTGTTGATCCTTCTATTCAGACTCTTTCCTATTCACATTCCAGTCTCTTATTCAAATCAATGTATGGTTGCTAGGGTAATTTGGGCCCTAGTTACAAGACTGCTTAAAATGCAAATTGAAGAGCTGCTGAATAAAAAGCAAAATAACTCAAAAACCGTAAATAATAAAAAATTAAAACCAATTGCAAATTATCTCAGAATGTCACTCTCTACATCATGCTAAAAGTTATCTCAAAGGTGAACAACCCCTTTAAAGGGCAAGGAAAGGCAAAGAAATAAAATCCCATTTTTACTTTCTTTAATGAAAAAGAAATCTATCTCCAATATACTTTAATTTAAAAATGTGTACCGTTTTTATAAGAAACCTGACTGTATGCAGTGGAATTTTCCCTTCATTTAGTGCTTCTGGCAGGGAAACAATCACTTATGAACAGCAGGGGGAGCCCCTGCCTTACTTACCAGCCATGCAGAACTCAAGCAGCTTTGTTTTTTGATCATTTATGACGATCCCTAAGCAGCACAGACCATACTGAGCATGTGCAGTGCCAGTGTCAGACAAAGATGTATAACAAAGTTACAAGATGACGGTCCCCTGTGGCCAACTTTGAAAGCATAAATCATTTGTTTGATTAGGCTTCTGGTGCAGTAAGTTCATGTTTATGTTTAGTATACAAAATACAGCATTTCTAGCCTTACTCTATTTTAAACTTTCCTTGCCCTTTAAAGAAATATTGACATCAGAAAATAACCTTTTTTATTATCTTTCATAACATTGTCTTTGAATGCGATTTATAATTTTGCCATAAAAGTATTTGCCCGAAGCTTTTACATTACAGTCATTACTATCCTGTTCCTCTATGAGGGGGCTGCCATATTTGTGCAGCAGGAGTCCGTTAGCATTAGAAACGCTGACAGGTTAAGAAGAAGCACCCGACAAACGTTTCACATGCACATACGTAGCAGGCTTTTAGGTTGGTTAGGCAGGGGAAAGAATCATAACTGATTAACTGTAGGCCAACGCTCTACAACGCTTCACAGTAGAACCGGGAGGGGAGCTCTATTGGGTGAATGGGTGGGCGATCGACGGAGCTTCCTCTGGGGTAGAATTCAGAACACTTCACAGTGAGCGGTCTGTGTGCGTCGCAATTTACCCTTACCGTTTGCTGAGCGGATCAACTCCCGATGCCGCGTTATTCCTTAAACTAACTCAATGGGAGGGTCCGCCTGAGGGTGAAGTGGTGGCATGGTTATAGCGGCTGGGAAGTGTACCATAGGGTCTGTGACTTGTGGTTTTCTGTATATGCGGGTTTCTCCTACAGACAGACCCCACTGACCTGTCTCTCCTTTCACCTATCTGGGATCTAACAGAGGATGAAGGGGTGGTTTCTGTATGGTTTTTGAACCCCATAATTATTTACCTGCCTCAGGGCAAATCCCAATTAACTGTCTGATCGCTACCTCGCGGCCTACTTATATGGTTGAATCCATTTTCAGTCCATTTTTCTCCCTGTTCCTAACTCAATTTTAAATATTGGACTTACTGGTTTTAAGTCAATCATTATTAAAAGTTTAGTTTTAGGAGGTTTTTTTGGGACTCTCGGATCTTGGGATGGGAGGTGCAACTACGAGGGTTAAGCTTTTTTCTCCTTTTCACTATTTAATATAGTACAGTTCTGCCTTGCACAAAAAGGGTATTATGGGATTAAAATAAAATTATACCTCTTTATGGATAATTAGTAAGGCCTCCCTTGAGTATACAATGCAGTTTTTGGGTCTGGCTCTTCTAGATGCTATTGAGTGACATATAGTGTAAACATGCAACTAAACTGGCAAAATAGAACATTTATTCTATGTGGTATGGGGCTGTTTTATCTGTAGAAAAAGTGCCTGTGAGGGGACATGATTACTTTTTACAAGTACATGAGCTTATGAAAATCCCTGCTGGGTGATATTGTGATGGCAGATTCTGTTAATACTGTTTGGATGACTTATCTGACAAGCATAGTATCTATTGGGATTTTGTCTTTATAAATCCTTTTTTTTTTTTTTTTTTTTTTTACAGGTATGGGATCAGTTATCCGGAAACCCATTATCCAGAAAGCTTCAAATTATGGAATGGCTCCACTTTATCCAAAGATTTTTTTTTTTTTTTTTAAATGATTTCCTTTTTCTCTGTAATGATAAAACAGTGCCTTGTACTTGATCCAAACTGAGATATAATTAATCCTTATTGGAAGCAAAATCAGCTTATTGGGTTTATTTAATTTAGATGATTTTCTAATAGACTTATGGTATGAAGAGCCAAATTGTGGAACTATCTGTTATCTGGATAACCCTAGGTCACAAGCATTCTGGATAAAATGTCCCACACTTGTACAGAGTTCCCATTTTAGTTCTCTACTCTAGTATGTAACTATTGTGTGTGATGCAAAAGAATAAGCACCAGTAAAAAAAACAACATGTAAATACATTACAACTCATTTTATTTTTTGTCTCTTTAAAATATACACCTTTACTGTACCACTAAAAACACAATAAAACTTCAGTTTAAAAAAAAAAAAAGGCATACACCATTGTGCTACACTGCTATGCAACACTGTGCTACATGGATTTTACAGCATCTCTCCTGTTCTGGCATTATATTAGCAAACCTTAGCTTGAAATGTAGTGAATGTATGCACTCCTCAGCAGGCAGTTGAAACAGAACATATTGGAGCTGTTGTTTAGTACATTGGCCTGTCACACATAAGTATGTATTTTTGAATAAGATTTTAGGATTTATTTTCAATTGGTTTTTAATCTATACACTGATTAGTTTGATAACTTAAAATTTAGATTTCGGTCACCTCAAGCATTTATTAAGAAAAAAGGACAAAGAAAATTCCATACATACAACCACTTATTAAGAATTCTTGTACTCAAACTGATTTTCCTAAATTTTGGGACTTGCCTGCACATGATATTTGTTTCTATTAAATCTGACTTAACATTCTGTTGAGCATTTCAAGAATTAATTCTGGCCACTGCTGGTTACAATCTGTAACCCTGCTATCTTGTATTTACCCTTTATTCTAAATACAAGTGTTGATGTGTTCCTGGTTTAAAAATGTGCCCTTTTCCAAAAAACAACCAAAATTATTTTGCTATGTAAATGCGTGTCCTACAGCTATACAGCAGATTATTTAGTTATATTTTGGTTTGCAGTTTTTTTTGCATTGATTCTTCTATCAATGCCAGACTGATGGGTCATAGCCTATGAGCAACAAAGTAGTATATGCTAACAGTTACAGTCATTCTTTTTACTTTTGTATGTTTTTATGTGTTAACACACACTATTTGTGCCTATTTACATGCATCTGTGCTACATTTCATTATTTTTTAATATTTATTTTAAGCATCAACCCTTTAGATACTATTGAGATACTAGTTACTATACCATGTCTACATTTAAGCAGCTACCCTTTCTATTGAAGTAAACGAGAAGCATAAATACACATTAGGAGTTGTATCTTAACTTTGCAACATTTTATGCAGAACAGAGGTGATCTGAACCACTTCTTCATTAAATGTTCTGTATACCTCTGAGCACTTACCACTATTGCAAGTGGCCTCGGACTCATCACTTTTGTCAGGACACTCCTCCTCCCCATCACATTTCCAATGTGCAGAGATACAATGACCACTGTTACAGGTAAACTCATCTTCTCCACAAGTTGTTTTAGCTAAAACAAGAAAGAAATAACACAATCACATCTTGTTTAGAAAAAGTGCATGCAAGGGTAACCATGTTGACAGCTTCATTAAAACATGGAGGCCCATTTATCAACATTTTCATGGTTTTTGAAACCACAAATAAACAACTTTTTGCTAAAACCACGAATGGCATGTATTTAAATATCTGAATATAAAAGCAGGAACATAAAAAAGCTGAATTATGCATTAAACAATATGAATCGTCTTACACTTAAATCTCAAATGTTGAGAGTTTCCTCAAAAAAGAGGAAATATATTTTATGTGAAAAAAAAATAGAAATTCAAATGTTCATAAATAGGATCCTTAGACATTTAATAGGGCACAATTATATTCATGTTACTGGAGAAACTGTATATGTACGGAGAGCTGCTAAAAGGTAATTGACATGGTGGTCTTTATAACTAGGCTGATTGTTGGCTGTGTATTTTCTACATGAGCTAGCTGTAGGTTTCAATATGTCCTTGAAGTCAACCACATGTATGTAGTTATACAGTTAATTTGAATTGAAAAAGAATTGTGCATCACCTGTTACCACCAAGCATCAACACCACTTTTATGAGTTGGTAAACTAAAAGCACTGCAATTTGTTTGGCGCCTGATATAAAAATTCTAAATAACAAAATACTCTTGGAGTAACAAACCGATAAAAGCTGTAGTGGATGTTTAATAATTATTTTTTCAGGGTTTTTTGTCCTCTCATAGTCTTTTTCAAGATATGGATGATTTATTAGCGAGCTTCTTAAACCCAACATTTTCCCCTACAGCAAACTCAACGGGTTGGAGCAGGGAAAGTCCATCAGTGTCTCATTAGTGTTTTGGCACATTCAGGGGAAAAAAGGTTGGTTGAGGAACCTGAAAATAAATCACGATCGCCCAGGGACCACAAGACAGCAGCAGGCAAGTGAAATCTTCATGTCCTGCTGCTACTTGCACTTCCTGGACCTTCCCAGCACCGCCCACTGAACAACACTGCCCAGAAGGGGACCACTCGGGTTCCTGAATCCTTACTTACGAAGCACTGGCACTCAATAGCATTTGCAAAGGGAAGAATCCCCTACGCGTTTATTGTGTCAAAGGGCTGTAACTAGTTACTTTCACATCACCTGACGAAGGGACCAGCCCCTGAAATGTTGTGTATTTGTTTGACACAATAAACATGTAGGGGATTCTCCCCTTTGCAAACGCTATTGAGTGCCAGTGCATCGTTTGGATCGTCAATTGCATTGTGGGGATTGCCATATCCCCCAAGAACTAGGCACCTAGCAAAAACAGCAGAGGAGGGCCAGGGAGTGCAGGTAGATTTCGCTTTCCACAGTCCTGAATCCTTCCTGCCTTCTCCTCCAGCCTGCTTGTGCCCACGTTAGTGTCACACACACTTACAAACACATGGTTTTTAGACTAAGACACACTTAGATTTATACTTACACACACTTGCATACTTTTTTGGGGGGTTTCACACACTCACAGCACTCACACATAACACGCAATTTGGCCAAGCTAAAATATTCAAACTGTGATTCTGACTGCTGATTACTAAAAAAGGGCAAAAAAAGTATTGATCTTTAAGGCTTTATTGAATTTTAGTGATTTTGTTGCATTTCACACTGTTACTTCATTTTGTGCATGGAAATTTTGTCTGCTATATATTTGGTGGTCTCTGCGTGCCACATAGTTTGGTAAATCTATGCATATTGGGCATCAAAGTATTCAGTAGAACCCACAAAATTCATAAAAACCAGTGCATGCAACATGGCTTTACAGTTTGTTAGTTTATAGTAGAAAGATGTATTTGCCCGTTTTAGATTTGTCAGAATATATACTTTCTGAAAATATATGGTTTTCTAGGGTCTCCATACTGTTAGGGGGTCTTATGGCACATAATACACACACAACGGTTGCTTGTATTGCAGAGTGCCAACCGTGAAATTGTATATGCACTATTTGCATTTGTGGGTCTCTGTACACCACAGTTTGCTAAATCTATGCATATAGATACATGCAGTATGATGATCATTTTGGAGTCTCTGAACGACAGATACTTTTTTAATCCTATTCAACTGTTCAGTGGACCCGACATTCATATTTAAGATTTTATCTCTAGCCCCCATATGTAATACAAGGCAGTAAGTTTGTCCAGGAGCAGTAACCCATAGCAACCAATAAGATGTTAGCATTTGAACAGGTGACCAATAAATGCTACCTGCTGATTGGTTGCTATGGGTTACTGCCCCAGATAAAATGTACTGCCTTTAATTACATAATCCCTTGGTGCCTAATGCAATGAGGGAGATAAGATGCCAGAAAGTGAATGCTTTGAGGCATTTTCAGCTATTTCATCAAAACCTACACATTTGGGAAAGTATTGCGGCTCAGTAGTTTGGAGTAGAAAGACATGGTTACCCATTTTGGATTCATCAGAATGTGTACTTTCCAAAAAAGTATGGTTTTGGGGGTCAATCTTTTGTGTGTTTACCCTGCAAAAAATGTAGTAAATGTGTTGATTTTTCAACTGACCTCCAGGACAATTTGTATGCTCTAACTTAATTCTGGGGTCACTAAAGGATACTTTTTTAATCCTATGCACTAGTGATGTGTGGGTTGACCCAATACCTGCGGGACCCTCAGGTTTACCTCGTGGGTTGGGAGGGTTCAGGTTGAAAATTGGGTGTCCATGGTGGGTACGGGTCCGGTGCGGGTTATACTGGGGCACTACAATAACTCTGATTTTCTGGCACAGGTGGTGTTCCTGTTGGAGTCACAATTGGACAACACAAAGTAAGTAAATATTAATTCATGTCTTTTGCTTTTTGTATACCTGACTGATTCTCATTGTGCTGTATTGTATTCATATGGTTGTGGCTGTGGTTTATGAGATTTGGATGGCTTTTTGTGGCTTGCATCACTGGTATGGGTGCGTAGGCCCGGACTGGCAATCTGTGGGTTCTGGCAAATGCCAGAGGGGCTGCTATAAGGTGCCATAGAAAGTCTGTATTTAGTGGGCTGCTGGGGGCTGTTTGGCCCTCTGTGTGGGCTGATTGGGCCTCTGTGTACCTGAAATGCCAGGCCCTATTTTAATTCTCAGTCTGGACCTGGGTGCAGGTCCTAGAATGGAACCATTTGGCGGGTTATGGGTTTGCGGATTAGGTTGAGTTTTTCCTGACCCACACATCACTACTATGTTTTCTCTTGGTAACTATTGCTTTGAAGGAGATAAGATGGTAGAAAGTGGAAGCTCAGAGGCAATTTTCAGGTATTTCATAAAAACGGACAACTTTGGGAAAGCATTGTGAATCTGTAGTTTGGAGAAGAAAGACATTGGATTCGACTCAATGTGTACTTCTCAAAAATATCTGTACAGTTTTGGAAAAAATGTTGGGAATTTTTGATCTATAGATCAGAAATCTTCATAAACCTATACATATCTGGTATTGGCATGTTTGAGACACTCAAAACTTTACAAATCAGGTTAATTTTTGTGCATACACAAAAGGTTTAGACAGCTCAAGTTCTCTAAAAAAAAAAAAAAAAAGAAGTATAGTTTTCCTTGGTAAACTAAAGAAAATGCTCCTAAAATGAGAAAGCACAAAATGTCTGGCTAAAATGAATGCACAGCCATTTACCAAACACAAAAAAAAAATACTTTAATGTGCTTTTGGTCAAATAACACCTCTTGTAGTATTTTTATACTTTTTCTTATACATTATTCTAATAACACTCGGCTTACCATTTACTCTGTTTTAGCAAAGTGTAGTAATCACTCCTCCCCATGTAATCCGATCCTAATTCAGATTTACAGAAATATTACTAAGAGTAGTAAAAGTGCAACAGTACAAACACGGTTAAGGTGGCCATACACGAAGAGATCCGCTCGTTTGGCGATGTTGACAAACGAGCGGATCTCTCCCCGATATGCCCACCTTGAGGTGGGCGATATCGGGCTGATCCGATCGTGGGCCCTAGGGCCCAACGTTCGGATCAGTATGGGCGGTCGGATCGCGGGACCGCATCAACGAACAGATGCGGCCGCGATCCGACGGGATTTTTAATCCTGCCCGATCGACATCTGGCCGACTTTCGGCCAGATATCGATCGGGAAAGCCCGTCGGAGGCCCCCCCACACGGGCAGATAAGCTGCCGACACAGTCTGTCGGCAGCTTTTATCTGCCCGTGTATGGCCACCTTTACTCCCCATTCATCTGGGGGGATCAGAGATACGTTTGCTAGAAAGTTCCCTTTTTACACAAGTTTCTTGCTTGCCTGCAAATTATCAAGACAACAGCTACCATTGGAATACAAATCACTTCTTCTGCAGCAAACACTGAATGCAAATGGGACTAAGTAGTCAATGGTGTCAAAGCAGACAATTACACTACAAACAGCAAATACAGTATTTCCACAAATGCCCCCAAATATAAGTTCCACAAACCTTCAGCTGTTAAATAAAGGCCTCGGCATAATGTTGCTAATAGAATTGCAACTCCTCACCTTATTATGTAACAACAATCGCAATGTCAGTAAAGTCCCCGCATCACCAGTGTAACCCCATACATCCTGCAAAGAATGCTGCTTTTTAGACATAATTTGCTGAAGAACTTGTATCCTAGCACTACATGTGGTATTCCCATTCATTGGCAATGGATAGGGAGGTGTACTGCCCAACCCAAATCACACTTTTTTCATAGCACAGTTGATAACAACCGTAAGCGGCATTGTCATTAACACATCTATAATGAAATTCTCCTGACTCTGCCAACTCAATATGCAACCAATTAACACTTAACAAATAAGAGGGAAATATACAAATGTAGCAATAAAAATATACAACTTAACTACAGGATAATTTAGCGTTCTGTGGCTTTTTTTTGTGCTCTGCTTATTCACAGAACAGTGCCTGGGAAACTCAAAATGCCAAATTCCTAACATCATAGCAGGGAATGCACCAAATCCAAAATGGAGTATGGAATCAGATCTAACCCTAGGATTTTTGATGAACGTGGCTCAGCTGATTCAGTTTGTGGAGGATTCATTATTAGCACAGACATAGAAATTATGGATTTGGAGCAATTCTAATGGGAAGATAATGCTATATAAAAAAAGTACATTTCAAATTTTACAGATGGCACATTGTAAGTTTGAATTTGTTTTCTTCAAATTTGCTTTGGTTGCAATTTTTTTTACCAGGTTACTTCAAAATCCAGCATTCAAATATATTGGAAAAATAACAGGCTGAAAACTTTGAAGCCCTCTGCCAAAAAGTGGTTTATATAAAGCAAGTAGAAATTAGCTTAACTTTCATGCAGCATAACGCTATGTCGGCAGTTTATTGGGCAGTGCATGGGGCCCTCCGATGTGCTTCCCCAGTCGATATCTGGCCAAAAGTCAGCCAGATGTCAATATGGCAGATTTATATAGTTACGATTCCTGCTGGATTAAAGACTGAATCGGTTCATTGATGCAGTCCTCAGTCTTACCGCCCATATTCTCCTTATTGTGATCCAATTGTTGGGACCCACGATCAGATCAGCCCAATATCGCCCACCTCAAGATTGGTATATTGTGGAGAGATCCACTCATTTGGTGATCTTTAAAATTATTAGCTTAAAATGGACTCTAAGGGAGATGGCCATCCTGTACTATCTGGATAATGGTTTTCCATACAAGGAATTCCCATTCCTGTAAAATCTTCTGTTAGGCTTTTGGTGTATTAAACGTGTAAACTCAAGCATTTCCACTCCAAAATCTGCAGCGTGTGCTTGCACCTTGGTAGACGCAATGGTTTTGGGTGCAGGCAAAGAAGCAGGCTAATATCAACATTGGGGCTGATTTAGCCCTCTGTATGGCATTAGTCTTAGGATTAATACTTCAGGGTGCTTATAGATAAGTAACCATAACTTCTACCATAGCTCTGCATATTCAAAACAGAAATGTATATAGTAGCTATCTCAACTTATAAGTAAGGTGAGCAAAATAATCAAGGTGTCATTGATTGGTGCACGATAATGGAGCGCTCCACCTGGTTATACTTCACCAATTGTAGGTGCTGGGTGCCCAAAACGTTGCTGGTTTTTAGGATATATATGGGCTTAATAAATCACGGACTTCACTAAATCAATATTGGTGTGCTTCTGATTTTTTCTTCATATGGTTTCATTTATTGAAACAGGATTTGTATAGTTCATGCCTAAGTTTTTATAGCAGATTGTAAAATGTAGCCATTCAAGAAATGTCCAATATTAAAGACAGGGAGCTAAATAAAAACAATAGCATAGAGCATTTCATAGACTAGGCTGACTCCACAAGAATAAGTATAAATTGTAATCACTGCCTAAATTCAAGTGCCTACCAGTCCTTTTATATTAGGTGAACTATGAGTACAGAAGATAAACTAATATCCAAAGGCGGCCTTGTGCTAGCAACTGAACATAAAATGAAATCCTCTGCATGAATACATTATTGAACATTAAGACAGTTTATGCAAAAAGCTACTAAAAAAGCCCTCCCTTCTAAACATTACATTATATTTAAGGTAGTCAACTAGTACATCAATAGCTGGTCTAGCCAGTTCTACACTAGATTATGCATTCATAACTTTACTATGCATTTTTAGAGAGACTTCTACCAGCAACTTGCCAAACTCCTACAGCTACCCTATTTATTAGGGATGAGCTAAATTCATCATTGTAGGATTTGATGAATATTTGCAACCTACATATTAAATATTAAGATAACATATATTTTAAAAGTCTGTGATCTGCTAACAAAAACTTGTTATACTGTCAAGAGCTTTAAGTCACATGCCTTTACGAGTTCTAATTTTGTTCAGTTAAACACTAATAATTCTCTAAATCCTGCAAAAATGTTTGGATTTAGCTGAATCTTCTGAGATCACCAGACAGAAGTCAAAGGACAAGGAATTTGAGGTTGGTCCTTTTTGGAGAAAACTGTTCCAGCCCAGGGAACTTTAATAATCCTGAATAATCACACAATTTTACTTTATTATGCATGCACAGGTTTATGTTAGAGGAGTACATTTGGAAGAGACAGACGGCATGGCAGTGCTGAGCAGCTTTATAAAGTTTTTTGGGCTGCAGGTTTTTTCCCGCAAAAAGTGGCACTGGACCAGGGTAAAGCAACATAGTGATTGAATTCACTAGTGGTTTTAACATTCAAATGCTAAATCTTCAATAATGAACAAATATGTCAGCAGCCTTAAAATATATGCAAGATGTGAAAATTAGAACAGACGAAACAGAGAAAATCTATCTTTAAATTGAGTTTAATGGTTAAAGATTAAAATCTCTTCCATAACAACAAAAGTAAAATGGAAAACTTTAACTTAAGGAATAGTGGATGAGGATAACAAAAAAAAGTCTTTTTGATCATTATTCTAGAGTGGTTGATAGCCCTTGACTATTCTGCATGTAATTAATGAGTCCTAGCCACACGCTTATTAGACACATTTATTTACTGTGTTAGAAACTCAGTTTTCCCTAATAGTAACCCAGCATAATAGCAGATAAATGGAACCAATGTTCCTTTTCTCATTAATGCCTTAATAAATATATTATTATTAACATGTATTTCTATAGCGCCAACTTGTTGCGTAGCGCTTTAAAGTGAATGTGATTATACAACCAAATCACATGAATTACATACATAGAACATAAGGAGTTACATACATCACAATAAATATGGAGTTACTGTACATACATCACAATAAATACTGGTACAGGAGGTGAGGAAGGCCCTGTACAGAAAAAGCTAACGGGAAGGGAATGATACACAAGGTGTGGGAGTGGGCAAGATCAGAGTAAAGTGGGTGAGAGATGTAAGCGGTATTGCATTGAGTAGTTAACAGTGAGGGTAGGCTTCTCTAAAAAAAGTGGGTTTTTAGAGATTTCTTGAAAGCTGAAAGATTGGGAGAAAGTCGGACAGACCGTGGGAGAGAATTCCAGAGGAGGGGTGCAGCTCTTGCAAAGTCTTGAATGCGAGCATGTGAGGAGGTAATGATAGAAGAGTTGAGTAGCAGGTCAGTAGAGGAGCGTTGTAGGCGGTTGGGTGAGTAAATGGAGATTAGTTCAGAGATGTAGGGAGGGGCAGAGTTATGAAGTGCTTTGAATGTCAGGGTCAGTAATTTGAATTTAATTCTGAAGGGGAGTGGAAGCCAGTGCAGGGATTGGCAGAATGGTATGGCAGAGGAGGAGCGGTTGCTGAGGTGTATAAGCCTAGCAGCAGCGTTCATTATGGACTGGAGAGGTGAGAGTTTCTGGAGGGGAAGGCCAATTAAGAGAGAGTTACAATAGTCTAGACGCGATATGAAAAGAGAGTGAATAAGAATTTTCACTCTCTTATCATATCCTTAAGATGTAAAGCACCAGTATCTGGGCTTTCATAGCTTTTGACACTCTTCCGCTCCAGCCCCTAAATCCCTGTTACCAGCCCATTATGTTTAGTCGTCATAGTGATCTGGCACTTAGCCTTTATTCAGTCTTGAATTAAAGTGCTTATTTTTATGCTGTTTTCGCAAGGACCTTCTCCTGTTCCTGCTTTCCCTTTGTCTGTACTATTCCTTGCAGATCACTTCTGATTCTGAGATCATCTGAGATCATCTTGCATGTTTAAGATTTTTAATGATGAACTGCATAAACTTGCTTTTTTTTCACGTAGCTTATGGTAGCACTAAGGTATGTTTAGGATCATTGGAAATAGCAAGCAATTTGTATTTTTTCATCAATAAGCTTTAGTTTCTGAAATTCATTCCATTGCTTAGAGAAGCCCATGGTTGTAAAGTGACAGCCCAAAGTTTGGGGTGTCAGAATCTTTCAAGATCTGCAATTGTCAACAGGTGACAACTCTTAATGCCTATTGAGGCGTAATGAGGTAATTAAGGTCAGGGACCTTACCTAACAGTGCTTAGAATTGGGCACAAACATTTGAACATTCCACAATTTCTATTTTCTTTTTTCCTGTGTTTTAAAGTTCATGTAATAAAGTGTAACTACACTTAAACATTTGCAAACTGACTGGCAACTATGTTTTAAGAAAAGTAATGAAATATGTATATGTGTGTATATGTATATATGTGTATATATATATATATAT
>CM044437.1:90205218-90245560 GCA_024363595.1 Xenopus borealis
ATATATATATATAAAGCTTTTCCTTTACACATCATTGTTTTATAAAGAGGATGTGGTCTGTCAGTTAGCTACTTATGTCTAGAACTATGAATTCACAATATTGAAACAACATTGATTGAAAACAAATTATGAATTGTGGAATTTAATGTATGGTTGTCTTGCGGAATACAAAATAAGAAAAAACTGAAAAAGTAAACCAACCCAACTGTGTTTATTGGAGCAAATAAAATTTGGCCCCAGCTTAAATTGGCACACAAAGCCATGCATAATTGTTACATGATCTGCATTTCTATTACACCTAGTTAGAACCTTCAGCAGATTTAATGTCTACACAGGGAGAAACTCTATGTACCAAACAGATCCAGCTAACAAGTCATATACCAGATCAACTAATTTTTTAACAATCATCACAAGAATATGACATACATATAGGATATCATACTTGGAGTGTAGTAAAATGATACGAACATTATAGTTCATTTATAGTCGCACCAAAAACCTATTGTTATGCATGAAAAAGCCACTGCAGCATTGGTATTCAGGATACACTGTTTGTCACTTGCTCCCTAATGCACATTGCTCTCAGAAAGCATTACTATCATTTCTTGAAATGTAATTCTTGTCAAAATGCATGATGCAATTATTATTTTGTAACAAGTCATAATGCATCCATTAATTATACTTAACTTATTCCAGTTGAATATATTATATGGATAATCAAATAATCTGTATATTCAATATCTAATAATGAAACACATTACATTGTATCCTCCTAAAACCATTAGGATACATAACTATAGGACCACCTTTGACTTGATGGACAATAACTGAGTGAGGTCACAATTCATACACTGAAAGACCAGTTACGGCTCAGAATGGAACCGGGTACACTTGTTATCAAGGCACACTTCCTATTACTCTCAGCACAAACATGAAACATTCATGACAACATTCTGATATGGCAAAGACCAAGGCATCAGTTGCAAAAAGTATCCCAATAATCAAATCTAATCTAGTGCTAGCCTGCTATAGAAGATTTGGAGCAAATTTTCTTCCACTATTTTACTTGCACGTACGGTTGTCAGTAGGATGGAAGGTTAATGGTACTTTTGCTAAATATGATATCTAATACAAAGATAACACAGAAGGCCAGTAAACTTTCAACTACATCAAAATAATACAAGTTACTTCACATTATGTTTGAATTACCTACATGTCTTATACAGGAAACAGATCTCTCTTCTAAATAAAAAAAAAATTGAGCATTAATAGTAATATATTGGCCAATGTAAAGTAAAGAGTTAATATTAACATAATGTATTATATATTATAATACAAAATAATATATATATATTAATATAAATATATTTTACAAACAAAATATAAAAGTTGCTAACTGGCTAGTAGATTACCTGTCCATTTAATAAAAATGTTCGTAGCCTATTTCGGTTTCCCTCGCAGGCTCTAAAATCTTGTGTTCACAAATAAATCTGCTCTGAAATTTATATCGCATTGCACAAATATTATAAATAACATCACAAACTCATGAACTGTATAAATGACACCACAGTATAAAAAACAAATTATGAACATGTGAATAGATTTTTCCTGAAACCAAATATATGTGCCAATATAGACCTTGGAGGCATAGCAGAGCCTGGCAGAAGCTGGTAGGTTATTGAAACTTGCTACCATCTGTTTAAGGAGCCAGAACCCAGAGGGAGGTACAATGTACTTATCTGCTGGTTATAAGACTTATAACAGAAGATAATCTGGGATTAGTACACAACAATCAAACATTTGTTTCTGCATCCATTCCCACATGATAAGTGGGCAGAAAAAAATGACTCTAAGTTATAAAAAAATAAGCAAATAATCCTACATGTTTTTTTCATGATGGCAGTAGTGTTTGGTTCTCGAAAAAAAAACATGCCATGAATAAGAGGGTTTGAGAAATGGTCTGTGGCACCGATTATTCATGGGTTTCAGAATTAAGGTGTTACAGCTTTGTGCTGTTTCTTTCTTCATCTGTGAGAAGTGAATGTGACAATGCAAAGCCCCAGAGTGTGTATTATCTATGTGATAGACAGCAATCTACCCCTTTTTATGCATTCCCTTTGGATTTCTCCTTGCAGGAAAAGTATGGCTGTCTACCAAATTGTGAGCCATTTGCATCTCTCTGATTATCAAAACTAGAAGATGCATTCTCCTATGCAGTCATATTCACTTCACTGATATTCATACCTACACATTAGAGGGCATTCTTATAAACAGATTTAATGATACTCTGTAGTACAGCTGAACCCTCTCTCTTTATGTAGGTTACCATGCCCTTTGAAAATATTGAATTTCTTGCTTCTCAGCTAATATATTAGCAATGACTGCAATGACTGCAATGACTTTGTATGTTCCCCACACACCTGCATACACTTGTTTCCTCCCACATATCAAAAACTTACAGGAGGATTAAATGGCTCCTGATGATACTGAACCAAGTGCATGTGTGTTGTTTGAATATGATAAGGAACATGTAAACTCCACTTGGGCAGGAAGAAATATGAACAATAAAAGAAATGAAAAGAAAGGAAGGATTATAATAAATACAGACCCATTAGCCTGAAATATATTTTAGCATTTACACAGAAAAGTTATAGCAAATAATGCACTCCTTATAGTAAAATATAAGAAGATTATGGAGCCCTATGACCATAAACGCAAGAAGCAGGCTAAGTGCTTTTATACAGCTCAGAAAACTCTGGGGTGGCCCCTACTATGCTCTATACTTTACAGCATGGGGTCCATTATTTTTTAATCAGTCATGTGATGCAACTTACGTACAAGAATTTACAAGAATACATTTTTACAAAGTATTTGTGTTTGTGTGGTTAACTATTTTGTACTTGTGTGCTGTATAATTCATAAAGTGCTGCTGGAAGAATACAGAGTAAGCTACAGTCAGAGAATCTAAAGAGTAGGCACTCTTATATAGTGATGGTGTCCATAGCAACTAATAAGCAATTAGATTTCAACAGTCATCTACAAATTAGAAAACGAAAGCAAAGATTGGATTGCTTGCTATGTGATATTTTTCTCCAGTGATTTACACAGCATGATAAATAGGCCCCTATTTCCAAGAATTCCAAGACAAGCCCTGAATTCAGAGCAATCCTATAAAAGAACATTAATGGATACAGAGCATATCTAATATAAGTAATTTAAAAAAAACTGGACTTGCTGAAAATTTTTTATGAAGATGTTTCACTGCTCAGCCCAGCAGCTTCTTCAGTTCAACTGACTGGTGTAGGGGAGTTCTCGGCATAGACTCTTCCAACAATCCAATCACAACGGCACATTGTAACTCTTCAGAGAGGTGACATCTGAAATTCACAGAGGTGTTGATTTTGTGTAGTTACTCTTATAGGATTACCAATGTGTCATGCAACTCCTAAAAACAGGTGTTACTTTTGAGAGTTGCATTAAAGGATGTGTGAATTGTTCTGAAACCGCCAAGGTACAGATGTGAAAACAGCATTGTATGTAGCAGACAGGTGGTGAGGTGGTGTTGATTTGACTCTTTCATGCCTCATTCAAACCAGCAGACTTCTTTATCCAAGATTTGGACATTGCAATCTTCAAAGGAGTGTCCCTTGTCTTTTAGGTGTAGATAGACAGCGGAGTCTTGCCCCCTCCTATGCTGAGCCATTCGCTTGGTGAGCAGTTGTTTTGTCTCCTCAATGTATAGATCAGTGTACTTCTCGCTACACTGGACTCTGTCTACCACATTGCTTTGTTTTCCTTTAGGAGTTGGATCCTTAGGATGTACGAGTTTTTGCCTCAGTGTTGCTAGGTTTGAAAAACACAGGGACATGGCGTTTGTTGATAATCCTCCTGAGTTTCTCTAACACTCCAGCTACATATGGGATGACTATATTTCGCTTACTATGTGTCTCCGGACGGTTATTACTTTTGGTGTTCCTGTTGGACTTGGTTGCTGCTGTTCTGACAAAGGTCCAGTCTGGGTAGCCACACACTTTCAAAGCTCCTGAGATGTTTCTGCTCCTTGTCCTTGCTCTCTATCAGTTGCCACATATTCCCTGTGGTGCAGAGTTCTAATGACTCCCAGTTTGTGTTCCAGCGGATGGTGGGAATTGAACAACAGATACTGATCCGTATGAGTGGGTTTCCTGTATACCTCAGTTTTCAAGTTGTATTACCTCTCTGAAGAGTTACTATGTGCTTTGTGATTGGATTGTTGGAAGAGTCTATAAGCCAAGAACTCCACACACCAGTCAGTTGAACTGAAAAAGCTGCTCGGATGAGCAATGAAACGTCTTCATTAAAATTTTTCAGCAAGTCCAGTTGTTTTGGTTTTTTTTTTTAAATTACTTATTTTAGATATACTATGACCTGGATGAATTAAACTCTACATAGTCATTATAAAGAGCAGTTTTGAATTTTAAAATGACAGCCAAGCAAAAATACAGAGCAAAAAGAATGCACCAATATCTGAGAGATATCAATTCAGCTCAGTAAAGCTAAACAATTTTGCATTTCTTATCACTGTGTCTGGCCACCCAAATTATAACCAGGATGTTTTTTTATAATTAAAGGAGACATTTCACATAACTAACAACTCCTCTAATCTTATAGGCAATAATGAGCAGTATATATATTGCCAGAAATGGGCCTAGAAATGGGCCTCAAGCTGCGCACTCGTGTAGATCGTGACTAGTGACGCGGTGGAGCGGAACCGCACTACCAGGGGGAAAGCCAGTCAAGGCGAACAGTGGTGAGTCAGAAAAAGGCCCTGGGGATGCCATACTCTAGCAAGCATAAGGCAACAGACTGCTCCTGCACACTAGGTGTGCTCACCCAGACTATCCCAAACAAAGGGAACGGAATTAACAGCCTGCAGGAACTGAGACCCTGGCTGATTATTGAAAGCAACACCAAGCACAACTCCATTTTTCCTAAGCTATAAAGACACAAAAAAAGCGCTAATCTGCTAAAATACTGTGTCCTGGCCCAGACTGGCAATCTGTGGGTTCGGGCAAATGCCCGATGGGCCAATTGCTTTAAGATGTAAATGGGCTGCTCACCTAAAAATGCAACTTAGAAATGTCTTTAATATGTAAATGAGTGAATCACTTTAGAAATGTAAATGAGCTGTCCATAATAGCCAGCCACAGCTAAGCCAATGCCTGCATTTGTTAGTACTCATACCTGTACTGGCATATGGGAGGAACCAGGAATTCTGACCAACTTCAGTTAGTAATATTAGAGTTGTTTGCTATATAGCCATTCCCTTATGCTTATGATAGGTATGTTGGCAACAGGAGGATCCATGCTCAGAACAATCATTTCAGCCCGCATTTGGAAACTGTGATATGTAGCATTAATTACATGAGACAGCCTAGTCTCTTCAAGTATGCCACACTTTGGCCCCGTGACACACATGGTAATTATAGTCCTCTTATCTGCCAGGGTACATGGTCTAGCTGGCGGCACACAAAAGAAAATTTTGAATATACTGTAAGTATAGGGCCACTAATCCATCAGATAGAATCGTTGTGATAGAAACTAGGGGGACATATTTGTTGCAAGGGCCAGTTTCAGCACATAAAATGTATAATATTGCTGGGGATTATATGGTAATGGACTCTTAAAATATCAATTAATTAACATTAGTTCTAGTTAACCTTGGGGTTGGAAATATATATATGTGCGGGAATACATGGGCTGCTTTGATACTTTTGCCAGGGCTGCTTTTTCCTCCCAGTCCGGCCCTGGTACCTAGCTATAGAGCACCCAACTACCAGGCAGTTCTGAGTGGGTACCCACAGCTGAAGACTAAAAGTGCAGTGGAAGTGACATACAAAAGAGTGTGGGAACATTTAGCTACTTGGACAGAAACAGTTGAATGAAGTAACAATCCAGTAACTAGAATAGAATCAACTACCAGTCCCTTGGCTCCACACGCCAACTAACGCCAACTTCTGTCCACAGCTCCAAATACAAGCAAGGGCAAACAGACGCATCAACCAAGATCAGAGGCTGCAGCCCGTCTTGAAAAATATGTGCATTCACCGAGTCGCTCCCCATCAGACGAGAGCTCCAACCAGTCCTCTGCCCCACAACCATCTGGTTCCCAAAAGGACCCGGAGCCTAGTGAGCCCTCGATGGGAGATGTATTGGAAGCCATCAAAGAAAGCAGGGTGGCCACAACCTCACAACTGGAAGGAATCAAAATAGACCTGTCCCTCCTGCAACAAGATCTTCAAAATCTGAGAGAACGCACTGCGACAGTGGACAATCGCGTTTCAACTCTTGAAGACACAGTCCACCCTCTGCACAATGCTATGTGTCCGTGAAAGAGCAAACTCAAACACTGATGGACAAAACGGAGGACCTAGAGAACAGGTTAAGGAAAAGTAATGCCCACATTGTGGGCATCCCTGAGAGGGTAGAAGGACAGCACCTTGAGACATTCATCACAAAGTAGCTCCAGGAGATGTTGGGAGAAGATACACTCTCTCCACTGCTTGTTGTGGAAAGAGCCCACCGAGTCCCTCCTACACCACCCCCTAAGAGAGGCCAATATCTCCTGTAGAGTTATCTACCCAGAAAAGCTACGCATCCAAGATGGAGACTCAACGCAGTTCTTCGAGTCACCTTCTGATGCAGATGAAGGGAAAGGCGTCCCCCCCCCCACAATGAAAACGCCACTCCCCACCCAACAGCCCCAGCTAGAAGTGAGAATCAGGGTAAACCCTGGTTGAGATGCCGTCCATCTTTGATTTAGGAACATCCCCAACATGGTCTCCACCTACTTACCTGAAAGAATCACACAGAAATGGTCCAGACCTACCTGGAGGATGCTGGCATTTAACCAGGCACATTTGACCATATTGGTGTTATTAGATGTGGAACCACCTACCCATCCTGACACATCCAGGAGATATTCCTGGGAAATTTCTGAAGGAGAAAGACCAGGTGTGTTCAATCCCCATCCATACCTACTATAGTGGTTCCCAGCAACATGGTATTTACCAGACAAAGGGCGGGAGCTTCACTCCAATGCATAGGGTGGGTGGGTGGTTGGCTTAGTGGTACCCATCCTCATTATAGGGGAAAGGCATTAACACTCTGAACAGCCCATTTGACTAAGATCAACCAGGTGAACTCTGTCATTCTACTGGATATACTTGACCATGCCGGTAATCCCAGATGTGTGTTACAACTACTTCAACACGTCCTTGTTATAACCTGCTAGGTATTCTGTTTTGGGTATAACACCCAACTAAGTTGAAGGGTGGGTACGGAGTTATGGGTTGTTTGTATGCATGTTTTTACTTGTCTTGTTATGATTATTCTGTCACTGCTATTGATGTTTTGTCAAGGACAGAAGGCACCTCAAGCAGGCCACAAACTAATGCAGTCAGACATATTAATCCCTATAGAAAAGTGTCCTGGAACATAAGGGGGCTAAATTCCAAATTTAAAAGGAGCCTCACGTGGGCCTATCTCAAACGGCACTCCCAGTCAATTTTGCTCCTTCATGAGACACATCTAATAGGACTAAAGGTCCTTGCCCTTAAAAAGTAATGGGTGGGGTGGACATTCCACTCCTTTTCCACCCATTCCAAAGGGGTATCTATTCTAATCAGGAAAAACCTCCCCTTTGAGCAACTCCAACTGATTACAGACCAATATGGTAGATATGTCATAATGGCATGCCCTATTGCTAATAAACCAATCACAATTGTCGATGTGTATGTGCCACCCCCATTTAACATTGTAGTGTTGGAACATATAGCAAAGAAACTTGCTGACCGGCCTCCTGCACCAACTTGCATACTGGGGGACATGAACGAGATTATGGACTCACACAGGGACAGACTCCACTCACATCCACTGGGACCACAAACCTCAAACACTGGGCAGACTCGCTAGGACTAAGGGATGTCTGGCGATGGAAACAACCCGATGATAGAATTTATTCCTGCCATTCACGGCCACACAAAATATTTTCTAGGATAGACCTGGCCCTGACCTCAATAGATATGCTCCCACTAGTTGAACAGGTTTCATACCTACCTAAGTCATTATTGGATCACTCCCCTCTACAACTAATCTTTCGGTGGCTTCCCTCCACCCTCAACAAGCTGTGGAGTTTGAGCCCCTTTTGGCTCAAACACCCAGACATAATAGAATCACATACCAAAGACTATCAAGAGTACTGTGAATTTAATGCAGCAGCAGCCACACAGTGAATAGTATGGGATGCCTCTAAGGCTGCAGCCCGGGGTTCCCCAACAGCTTCAGTTGCCCAGGTCAGAACAGCAGCAAAAGCAGCTGTCGCCAAAGCGGAGACTAAATTATTACAAGCTCAGCAGCAATATTTTGGCAATCCAAATGCTGCCACATATGAAGAGATGAGACAAGCAGAGGCAGCTCTGGCCAGGGACAAAGGGGATAAAAACAGTAAAATACTGGCCTTGTTGGCTACACAACAACAGCCCTCTACAGCTGTACCCCCTATAAAATCTGAAGGGGGTTGAAAGCTTTATGAACCACACTTGATAGCGGAAACATTTAATAAGTACTACAAAAACCTCCACACCTCAAACACATTACAATTTAATTGCCTTCTCAATTCCATATCTATACCATGGTTGACTGGCTCGAACTCCCTATAACTACAGAGGAAATCAACCTCACTATTCAATCCCTCCCATCCAATAAAACCCCTGGCCTGGATGGGCTCCCTCCAGACTGGTATAAATAACTAGCCCACTCAATAACTCCACATCTTCAAGAGACATTTCAAGCAGCTCATAGTGGTCATCACAAAGGAGGGACAAGATCCAACTACTTGTAGTTCATATTGCCCAATATCCCTTATAAACACTCATGCCAAAATACTAGCAAAAATATTAGTCACAAGGCTTACCCAAGACTTGGTGGATCTAATACACCCAGACCAATCTGGATTAACGCCAGGAAGAGCAAAAGATTTCAACCTCC
This sequence comes from Xenopus borealis, assembly GCA_024363595.1. NCBI lineage: Eukaryota > Metazoa > Chordata > Amphibia > Anura > Pipidae > Xenopus > Xenopus borealis. The sequence continues at coordinate 90,214,246 of CM044437.1, forward strand.
GTGGCCTCTTCACCAACCTCCAACTCCCACACATAAATAAAGGATCGAGAGTGGTGTCCTTGCTTGATTCCGAGAAGGCCTTTGACTCGGTGGAATGGGACTGCCTTTGGCAAGTATTACATAGGTTTGGTCTAGGTACCAAATTTATCCAGTGGGTCAAACTGCTATACAAATCTCCAGTAGCCAAAGTGAGAGTTAATAACTACATCTCCTCTCCCTTCCAACACCTTAGGGGAACTAGACAGGGATGCCCTCTCTCCCCATGTCAGGGTACCTGCCGATTCACAGCCGCGTCGTCTTGGGCGCAGGCGCACCGGCGTCAACTTGCGCGCGCGCGTCAAGGCGTCAGTGCGCGTCCAATCGGGCGCGCGCGGGCGTCGTGACGCTGGCATCCGTTTTGGCGCCAATCTGGGCCTATTTTAGGAGAATCAGAAGCTGGGATCCTTGCCCGATTATAGGTTCTACTTCTTGTGTTCCTGGGTGCGCTTTTTGGATTGTATTCTTGTTGTTTGACCCTCTGCCTGGACTTTGACCTTGATACCTTGCTGCCTGAACCGACCCCTTGCCTGGATTTTGACTACGCCTCTGCCTCATCCTTTTGCTACCACGAACTTGTGTTTCCTCCTTGGTCCACACCCTGACACCCCAATGCTATTCTCCCTAGCAACAGAACCCTTAGTTAGGGAGTGCCCAACCATTAAGGGAATACAATATGCCAATGTCACAGAAAACGAGTACCCTTTTTGCTGATGATATATCTTGAGGATCCACTAGACTCCCTCTCCATTCTTTTAACTACGGTCCAGCACTTTGGCAAACATTCAGGACTCAATTGGGAGAAGTAACAGCTGTTCTGTATTGACCCTCACCCCCAAGCCACACCTCCCCCACAGACACAGTTGAAGTGGGTCACATCATTTAAATACCTGGGAATATGGGTAACTTCAGACCCCCCCATCACTTCTTGCAGCTCAACCTAGATCCCATAATGGATATACTGACCAAATCCCTTAAGAGTTGGGCCAAACTACCGCTTACGATTTGGGGTAGGGTCAATCTCATTAAGATGATCTATCTCCCCAAACTACTATTTATATTCCACAATACCCCATTCTCCATACCTCAACTTTTCTTCAAAAACTAAACAGAACTATAATTCCATTTATTTGGGCCAACAGTACTCCTCGTATCTCCTGGGAAAGACTAACAGCACCCATCGAAAAAGGGGGTCTGGCCCTTCCACACATCTACTTCTATTACTTGGCCTCCCAAATTTACCATCTACACTGGTGCCTTTCCCCCAACCCCTACAACCCAACACTATACTTCACGCATCCATCCTCCATTTCCCTAGAAGGCTTGGGATCCTACCCCTACAGACATCATCTGTATATGACCACCCTACCCGATACTCTCCTAACACCACACAAAGCATGATCTATGGCTGTAAAAACCCTGTATCACTCTTGGCCGCTTCTCTCACCCCATTTTCCTCTCTGGGCCAACTCACTCCTAAACCATTTCCGTGAGCTACAAGACTTTGTCTATTGGCCATGGCTGGGTGTTAAAAAAACTTTCTGATATTATGCATGATTCCAAGATTCCCACTCATCAAGAACTACAAGATAAAATCCCTGACCAACTGATACAATTCTATTTTCAGGTACCCACAGTGGACATAGTACCTCTGGAAAAGGCCCTCTACTCCCCATCCCAAGTCAAACTCCTTTTTAAGCTATATAGAATAATTATGGGTGCAATCAAGTCACCTTTTGATCAAGCTTACCTCCTGTGGACTTGAATAGGACCAATAGGAGGAAGCCATGGAAAATGCTTACAAATTTCTAATATCAATAAAAGAATACAATACAAATTCATCCACCAAACCTATATAATGCCTCTTAAGCTAAAGAAATTCGGCAAGACGACTGCGGTCCACGATGTAAATTCTCGGGGCAGATTTTATCACCATGGAGTGGTCCTGCCCTCCAGTGCAGGAATTCTGGCCTAAGGTAATGGAGACCCTTGCAGGTGAACTGGGCACTCCACAAGTAGTGGACCCAGCAGTCTGCTTGCCAAGAATAATAGACAAGATATTACCCACTGCTGCGGCCAGGGTTCCATTGCAAACTCTCATGTTCTATGCCAATAAAACTGGTCATGAACTGGATGGGAGGATCTCACCCCCTCTGGCTTTCTGGAGAAACCTAGTATATAGAGCTCTTCCCCTAGTCAAACTAACACATGAAACTAGGGGCACATGACAAGTTTGATAAAATGTGGGGGCACTGGTGCGACCAAGACTCCCTTGAGGAATAAATGGCCCCTAAAAAAAGTGTTGAGTACTGCTACACATTGCTACCTATGATTACTTGTATAATAATGACTTCTTTATTTTGTGACAGAATTATCCGGCTACTTAAATCTATATTTGAGCTGACACCATCTGTATGCAGTGTTGTTCAAATTGTAATGACGTTGCTTTGGTTTTGTAAAAACTTTTCCTTTAAAAAAAAAAAAAATTAACTATTTTAAAAAATCGCAAGGTCCCTGTCAGTGTTTCAGATGATGGGTGGGCATGTCCCTGCCAGAAGCAAAGTAGGAGGAGGATAGCATATCACAGCCATGCAGTCACACAAGCAAAGACAGGCTTCAGTTCTTTGGATCAGCCTAGCTGCTGATAGGTATCCTTTCCAGTACTGCGTGCTTAGTGCAGCCTGGGAAAGTAGGCAGCAGGAAGTGAAACAGATTGGCGGGATTAGTTGGGTTTTTACAGAAATTTTCAATAAGTCAACTCACTACTTTTTAAAGAACATTTCTTCTATATTGAAAAAAAAAAAAAGTAACACTTGCACATTCTTAATTTTTCCACAAAATGAACCCTTTAAAACAAGAATTGCTTGGTTATTTTGTGAATTTATATAGCAGGATCAGGCACTGCAGCTGTACTTTAACAAGTAACTGTAAACAACACCATTGGGATTTTTCTGTTTATTTTTAGGTACTGGTTTTTTTAGCGCACCTCTTATTTTGCTTATAATTTATACAAGTGGATCCACATCCATATTGGTGCAGTTTGAGCGTATGATTGAATTACAGTGTGGTCATTCACCATATATACCTCTCACACATACATCTTGCACAAAAGTGCAGATGCTCTCCTACCTAGCAGTCTACAAAAATACCTGTCACATTCTCCCCCATACCCCTGTGGACAAAACATTTTATTTAGAACACTAAAAACACTTAAATACTTGGCCTAATTCTCTGGGTAATTTTCACGATTGTATGGATAATACATTTGAATCCCTCTTTAATATTATAATCCCTTCAGATTCTTCTTCATAGTCCCAGATTGTACAGGATAGTAGACACATCCATTATGTGAGGTCTGTGGGAAGGAGGTTAGAAAAAAAAACAATAAACAATTTTCAGAAGTCAAAGGTACTAAAAGGCTCCAGGCCTTTCTCTTACAAACCTTGCAGCACTTTATTTTGGGGGTGTCACACAGTTTGGTTTGTAAATTAACAAAGCCATTCTATTTAACATCTATGCTTGTCTGGTTGGGCATATTATTGCCTCCATGCTCAAAAGCACAAGTGTATTTGCCAGAAGCACCCTATTTGAGCTTTTATTTTCCAATTTGTTGTAAACTTTTCAAAACAAACAGATTTGTTTTATTATTGGCAACTGCAACTTACCACTTATGTTTGTTAATCACATCCCATTCACAAAATAGAATCAAGCCCAGCATCTCTGTTTCAAAAGTTCTCTTGAAAACGCTGTGCTGGGGAGGTACTGAAACTAGGATTCTGCTCACGGATTTCGTCAGTTCCCTAAATAAATTAGCAAGACCCAATACAGGGACAGAAATCTTTTCTCCACAGGGAACCCTGATTTTACCTTTCATTTTATAGCTGTATATATCTGGAGAATAGGTAACTATTCACTGAAACTGTACACACACACACACATACATACACTATATATCAACACTGTATTGTTATTGACAGTATACATTTTAACAATAAATGGGACACATTTCACAATGGAAAAAGAGAAACTGCATCATAATAATAAAAAAAAAACAGCTGTGGTTACAGTGACCTCTTCACATACAACTTACTTAGTATTAACAAATTGCCAACAAGAATTTAATTTTTTTTTTCATATTTATCCTCGTATCCGATATACCATGTGGTCCACACACCTGATGTTCTACATTCAATATCTGTACAATTTCTAAAAAGGAGCTTCTCCGAGTACTACCTCAGTGGCATATCTAGATGTTACTGGGCCAAGCTAATTAATTTAATTTACACCAATACATATTGGAATTTCATAGTTATTAGGGTCCCATTGGCACTATACAGAATATATGAAATGGTAAAAAACATTTGGGCGAACTTTGTAAAAATTTTAAAACATTATATCAGATGTTTTTACACTTTAGAGGACCCAAGAAACAAATGATAGATACCCAAGAACAGAAAAATACAACAGTCTATGATATTGTTTATAAATCTGCCCTCAGCAACACAACTGTTCTTTTTTTCCATCATGTATTTATCTTTGGCTACTATGTACAACTATGTACAACACTAAGGAGCACATTTATCAAAGATTGAAAATAAAGCTCAACACACTTCAGCAGAGGGAACCAAACAGCTCTCTATTCGGTAGAGGCATGGAGAAACTGTGGTTAGCCGCAAGCTACACACTCATTTAAAACAGGTTTCATACTTTCTAAACACAATCCCAACAAAGAAATATACCACTTGAAATTTGCTTAGGATTTAAAATACATATTTCTCCCTTTCACAAACTTTGCCCAAGTGTTCCTGTGTATCCTATAATGAGTTTATTCTACTCAGCAATCTGTAGCAGATAAAGCTGGACTTCTGTTCCTTCAAGACGGATGTCCTGCTTCCGCCTAAGTCCTGGTTCTGACAAACCCCAAAACAAGCCCCTCTCATGACAATCTTGTAAGAGTCTAGACAGGACAATAAAAGCTGTTTGTTTAATATACAAAAGAAACCCTTGGAGATCCAGGGCAAAAAGGCAGGAATTTGACTGCAAAACGGGAAACCCTTTGTTTCTAAAAACCTTAAATCTCAAAGTTAAAGTAGAAAATGCCAAATATCAGATGGATGGTAAGGAGTCAGGGCCTAATAAGGCAGAAACAAAAGGATTGCATGGTTTTCTGGGAGAAGATGAAAGACAGAAAATAGAAGACATATCTAGTTTTTATATGGTTATACAGGAAATAAACTAGTAGCACTGGGGTAAATATCCGTAGCAGTAAAAGTCTAACTAGAAAATTCTCCCTCCCGTTTACTTTACCGTGTTCTCTTATTTGTGAAACATCATATGAAGAAAGTTTTGACTGAGCAACTAAACTGGTGAAAAAAGATGTTTACAGAGCACTAAATGCAGCAATGCATAAGATATTAAGCAAGTAATTAGGGATGCACCGAATCCACTATTTTGGATTCGGCTGAACCCCCAAATCCTTCCCGAAAGATTCGGCCAAATCCGAAACCTAATTTGCATATGCAAATTATGGGTTTGAAGGGGAAAACATTTTTTACTTCCTTGTTTTATGTCAAAAAGTCACACGATTTCCCTCCCTGGCCCTAATTTGCATATGCAGGCATATGTTCGGCCATGCTGAAGGACGAATCTGAATTCTGCTGAACGGTCGAATCCTTGCGGAATCCCGAACCAAATCCTGGATTTGGTGCATCCCTACAAGTAATGGGGTTATGGGGATTTACGCAACAAGTTGGCGCTATAGAAATACATGTTAATAATAAGTAATGGGGTTATGGGGATTTAATTTTCCTTTAAAATAAATTATATATAATCCCAAATAAAATTTGTTGGGATTAGACATTTTTACTGTGCTAACCTCATTTACTAACTTTAAAAGCTTTGTCGCATGTCATGTTTGGAATATTCAACGGAAAGTGCCACAAATCTCATTTCACAGACAGTTACTGCCAATCTAGAAAGGAAACCAATAGGCCAAAGTGACACTTCCTTACTTAGAACTGCCATCCAGAAAAAGGGGAGGTGCATTTAATGGGTTAATACATTTTATAAATCATCTGTCAAATATGATGGTCCTCTTGTTTATGTTGAAAGAAGAACATGCAAAGCAAGTCCATAATGGTCAGTATAATGTCCTTTAAATCCAGTTGGACATTATTCTTAGCCCAACTCTCCTATGCATTATGCAGGTACTACTGCAAAACTAAAAAAAAGTAAGTACATTGTTTCACAGGAACAAAATATTTTGAAACTCTAAAGAAAGGATAATGAAATTGGGAGACATTGTTCTATTACACAAGTGCATAGTTATCAAAGGGTAAGTTTGCCACAGTGTACTTTCATAAATTTCAATTTATTTCTAATGGATTTTTAGGGTCATATGTATCAGAGTGAGATTTCATTAAAGGAACAGTTTAGTGTAAAAATAAAAACTTGGTAAACAGGCCATACAAAACAAAAAAGGTTTCTAAAATAGTTAGCCAAATATGTAATTTATAAAGGCTGGAGTGATTGGATGTTTAACATAATACAGATGTAGGACCCGTTATCCAGAAAGCTCCAAATTACAGAAAGGCCGTCTCTCATAGACTCCATTATAATAAATGAATCCAAATTTTTTTAAATGAATTCCTTTTTCTCTGTAATAATAAAACAGTAGCTTGTACTTGATCCGAACTAAGATATAATTAATCCTTATTGGAAACAAAACCAGCCTATTTGGTTTATTTTATGTTTACATGATAGACTGAAGGTAGGAAGATCCATTATCCCAGAAAACCCCAGGTCCCAAACATTCTGGATAACAAGTCCCATACTTGTAATAATTAAACAGTACTCGATTCCATTCATCCACTCAATTCGACTAGGGAATAGTCCAAATTTGAAAAAGAATTAAAAAATTTGAATATCAAAATATATCATATACTGTCTCCTTAAAAATTCAACTTCGACTATTTGCCATCTAAAACCTGCCGAATTGCTGTTTTAGCCTATGTGGGACATCCTAGAACCTTCTTGGATTCATTTGGAGGACTTTGAAAATACCTCGAATCAAATTAGATCCGAATACATCCTATTCACTTAAAGTTTAAAAAAAATTTGATTTTTTTTGTTTTAAAAATAAATTTCAGTTTTTTTTAAATTACGAGTTGATTGGAGTTTAAAATAACTCCCATCACCTTGAAATTCCACCCTTGATAAATCTGACCCTAAGAATAGAGTTGTAGAATTTTATGCCAGGGGTTTGAATTCCCCTTTAAGGAAGGAGTTTGAGTAAAATACATTCCAGGAATAACTTTCACTGTACCTTTATAAAGAAGAATTAAAGGTACAAACACTGATCTGATACCCCAGGGTGGTGCACCTACTAGCAGAAAACTGCATAGGTCTGAGGTATTTCTATAGAAGATCATTCACAGCAATCTTCTTCATCTTCTGCCTCTTCTGTGTCTAAGTTTGGCTATCACTACACTGTGCATGCCCCTGCCCAGACCAGAATGAAGAAATGACAAAAGAATATGGCAATAAGGCGCTTATACAGAAATACTCCAGCCAGTGCACTTTTTAGAGAATAAGAACATCGGCCCATCTTTAAATACTCTGTGTACTTACACCACATTTGCCAGCAATCCAGGCATATGGATTTGTTTTAACAGATTTTTTTTTCTGGTGTATTATCTATAGTAATCTTGTGTTTTTATGCCGTGTTGGGGCTCCGCAAAACATGTGTGACATGTAACCCCCATGTGTGACAAATCCCCTAACAGTATTATTATTTGCACAGTATTATTATTTGCACAGTATTAAAATGATTTTCTATGACAATCTATGTCAACATGCATTTTTCACTCCTTCATACAGATTTCTCAACAGGGTCATTGCATTTCCAATAAAATTTCATTCACTGAAGCATCCATACTGTGGTGTAACCACCCGTTCACCAAGAAAGAAAGAAAATAATAGAACAGAGGCAGGATTATACTGTGGTGTTGAGCTCCTTCACTGTAAATCCCTTTTTAATTACATTAATACCTTGCACAGCATATTGTACCTGGCAAATATCCCACACAAAAAAAATCACAGAAAATCATTTGTATTTAGACTATGTCAAGTATCTTGTTTCACTTGGATTTGATACAAATGATGAATGGGGCAACCCTACCTGAGCAACAATATGCCAGCAACATTCTTCAACCAACGTTTTGGGAAAACTTGCATTCACTGAAGTAGGGATGCTGCAAATCCAGGATTCGGTTCCGTATTCGACCAGGATTCGGGCATTTTCAGCAGGATTCGGCGAATCCTTTTGCCTGGCCGAACCGAATCCAAAAAATCAAGTGACTTTTCTTCACAAAACAAGGATTCGGTTCGGTATTTGCCCGAATCTTTCACTATGGATTCGAGGGTTCGGCCGAATCCAAAATAGTGGATTAGTTGCATCCCTACAATGAAGACACCTTTGCATATTGTATTAACTGCTAGATCACTAAAATGCTGGTTACTTTCTAATGGGTGAGACTCCTGTATAATAACCTTGTGTTTGGAGGTCACTGCTGAATTTTGCAGTTACATTGTGAAAGTCACAACTATAATCTCTGTTTATGAACCGATTCTTGTGGTGTTTGTGCAAGGTACCTGTAGGTGTCCCTATGCACAGGAGTTGTGCTGTACATGCTCAGTGCCTTCTATGCTGTTTTAAAGTATTAGAGTTCAAGTTACTGCTGATGTGTAATGGCTGCATCAACCTCTTAATAAAGCACCGTTATACTCTGATCGTCCTCGGCTACCAAAACAGAACAATTCTGTAACCTAGGTTAGAGTCAGTCAGGCTAGATGCTGCAAATACAGTAATTATATGGCAACTGCACATTGTCAGTCAATTTAGTTTGTTTGGCTGACCATTAAAACATTGTATGGAATTAAATACAATGGGGCAGAATTACTAAAGCGCAACGGGGCCGTAGCAAGCGAAACTTTGCCAGAAATTTTATCGCAAATTTACAAGAGGCGTAGATGACAATTCGCTAGCAAAAGAGACCATCACTATTACGGTTTTGCTCCCTATTGCCGGGCAAATTTTCGCTCAGGCGTATGATCGTTACTCCACAAATTCACTAAAGTGCAAATTTTACATTACCCGTTGCCTGAATTTCATTCACTTCCTTCTGCCTGGCTGAACCGAATCCTAATTTGCATATGCAAATTAGGGCTAGGGAGGGAAATCACGTGACTTTTTGGCACAAAACAAGGAAGTAAAATTGTTTCCCCCTTCCGATCCATAATTTGCATATGCAAATCTATCGGGAAGGATTCGGGGGTTCGGCCAAATACAAAATAGTGGATTCGGTGCATCCCTAGTGTCCAGACTACATACAGAAACAGTTGTTCTGTGATCCTTTTATATCACTGCAGACTGGTGAAAATCTGATATATAAATTATTTAAAGGAACAGTAACACCCAAAAAAATGAAAGTGTAAAAGAAGTAAAGAAAATATTATTTAGTGTTGCCCTGCACTGTTAAAACTGATCTGTTTGCTTCAGAAACACCACTATAGTTCATATAAACAAGCTGCTAAGTAGCAATGGCGGAAATTGAAAAATGGCTATATGGCACAGGATAAGTAATGGATAACATAACATTTTGTTCTACAGAGCTTATCTGCTATCTGCTGTGTAACTTGAGCCTTTTCTCCTTTGAATGGCTGCCCCCATTGCTACACAGCAGCTTATTTATATAAACAATAGTAGTGCTTCTAAAGCAAACACTGCAGTTTTACCAGTGCAGGGCAACACTGCATTATATTTTTATTACTTTAAAACAATTACATTTTTTGATGTTACTGGTCCTTTAATGGGTCAATGACAAAAGTAAGAAGGTTTTATTTACTATTTATTGGTGCCATGCTAGCATGAGTTGCAATGATCAGAGCTCTCAGGCACGTGGTGCACTAAAACTAAAAAATGCCTTTAACAGCTACTAAAGGGTTCTTTTTGCATGTGGAATCCAGGCATGCTAAATGTTATGCCATTAAAATAACATGCAATTAAAAGGTTTGCAAGTCCACACTGGGTAGAAAACATCATAATAATTTTTTTAATTTTTTATCAACTTACTATAAAAAAAAAGAAAAAGTAAAAAGGGAAAGGAATAATTAGTTGCTTTGATTGCAGATAATTAGTTGTGTTGATTACAGAAATGCAAACATTACAGCAAGGCAAAATCACTAATAACATGGAGGGGTGCATGAAACTATTTGGAGATAGAAGATAATGTTCATTTGGCATAATGTTAAGCCACAGGTAAAGCTGTAGTAGTTCTAAAAGTGTCCCTTGATAATCATTATTTTTTAAAGAGGAAATTGGATTTTAAATTTCCTGGGGTCTACAAAAAAATCAGCGTAAATTTGTGAAGGAAAGAATATAGTTTTGGGATGACAGTTTCCAGGTAAAATAGGGCCTATACTGTATATAGCACTAGCACGTTATAGAGTCCTTTACATCATTTTTATAAATTAATTCAACAAACAAAGATTACAAAATAAAAATAGGATCACATGGTCTTGCTCCCAGCTCTAAAGGTGACAATATTTTGTGTAAACTTTGAAATGATGTTGATAGCGCCCAAGTAATGTTCTAACTAAGCTGCATAGATCCATACATGTTAATTTTCTATACATTCTCACTTAAAAGGGTGATTCACCTTTAAAGTGGACCTATAACCCCCCAAAAATATTCAAAATCATATTTTATCAAATTAGTCAAGCAAAATGAACATTAATTACACTATATAAATTATTTTAATCTTATTTTCTTCAGTCTGTGAATTCATAATTATAGCAAGCAGGCAGGAGCCATTTTGTGGACACGGTTATTAAGGGAAGCCTTGCATCATCTCAGAATCTTGTTTGTGCACCAGAATGGGGAACCCAATGTCTATCCTGGCTACACAATTAAATGGTTAAGAGAACTGGGGGAATGTGTGGGGAGCAGTGACATCTAGGAAGTGCTGAATGGAAAATGAAAGTAATTATCTGCCCCACCTCTGTGCCTAAGGCATAGAGGAGTGGCAGACAATATTTGATTGACAGCTGAGATTTTTAAACAAGCTTAAAACAGTTATGACTGCTTTAGTAAAAATTTTAACTTGGATTTCATATTTAATTTGAAACAGACTTTTTATTATACAGATTTTTGTGTCTGGGTGACGGGTCCACTTTAAGTTAACTTTTAGTATGCTATAGAATGGAAAGACTAATCAACTTTTAAACTGCCCTTCGTATTTTCTTTTTATAATTTTTTAATTATTTGCCTTCTTCGGACTGTCCAGCTTTCAAATGAGGGTCACTGATGCAATCTAAAAACAAAAGCTACAAATGTGTTGTTATTGCTACTTTTTATTAACCGTGTTTCTGTTCAGGCCCTCTCCTATTCACATTCCAGTCTTTTTTTTTTTTTCTTCTTTCACTTTTTTTTTTATTTCAGTAGGGCAGCACACTGCTTGTCAGTATATATCTCCAGGTGCAAGGTAAAGTCATTCAAATATAATAAATCAGACCAGCAACTCTGGGTTTTCTTAATCAAAACAAGTGTATTAAAATATGCATGTACAGCCAACATGACCTTTCACAAGGCAACCTTGCATTGCCTTGAACTATTTACTGCCCATTGTGCACATATTCTTCACACTCAATATTTCCTTTTCCTGCACACAACTATGTGTCCTCATAAATAAAGCAATAGTGAATTCAGGCAGGGCTGTATTCAATGGGTGGTGTAAAGGTCTTTGAACTACATTATGGACCTCAAAGACTTAGAGCTATTCTGAAAATGTGCAACAAGCAGTTTGGTTTGCACCAGCTTTTCACCAGTTGGCACCCTGTCTTGCACTTTGTAAATGATGCTTTATGTACCTATTCTAAGTACTTAGTGCCTACGAGGATATCTTAAAATTGAGCACTGTCATCTTAAAAAATGTTACCTAAAAGTAAATAGAGTAACTGTAGCAAAACCTATAAACAATAGCAGTAAACAGAGATAATTGTGGGTGCTGAGCTTCTCTGTCTCTGCTTTTCTTTACAGTCAGTGGTAAGCAACCACTGACATTCATTGTAAGTGAGATCAAACCTCCTATGTGCAAGTTTCCTTTTACTCTTACTTTTAATATATAGTTTTTATTACAGCTACATACAATTATTTTTACAGTTTAAATATTTCAAAATAAAAGAGTGCAAAAGCCTGTGGCAAATTAGAACATACTGAGTCAAGTTCAATATTCAGAGACAAAACAGTATATAGCAAATTTGGGTTTACTCATATACTTCAAAAGGTTTTTCAAATTATAAGCCGTGAGATACGCTTGTCACACCGAGTTTTGTCCATTATCAGAAGAAGAAACGTGGTTACTAATCAGCAGTCACTAACTCTCCGTTAATCATCTCACTAAATAGCTCATCCCTGTGAATCTGTTCTTTCTTTACAATTTCCCTATTTACTTCTATCTTTTGTAAGGTTTCTTTCATGCTCACAATTCTCTCTTTTCTCTTTGAAATCCTTGGCTGTTCATCTCAGTCTCCTCATCTCCTCCCACACCTCATTCTCTTCCATCACTGTCAGAATACCAAAGTAAGGAATATGTCAGCTTTCACTCATATGCATAAATGTAGATACGCAAAGGAATGTTCTATGGCCACAACAATCTGAAACCTTACATGTTGTCTATTTAAGGGAAGCAAGTTTTTTTTTTAATAAAAATATCACCTACTTCTTCCTATATTCACTGCTCTCCTTTTCCTTTATAACACCTTACAATAATGTCCCCATTACTATATTTTTCTCTCCCTTTCTTTCCCCTTTTCGCCTAGGGTGGTTATTTGACAAGATGCCCCTTCAGCACAATGCCTACTGTTTTTAGCTTATACTCTGCAGTCCGATCGCGTTCAGAAGCTGCTTAAACCTTTCCATCCTTTGTCCTCCCCATGTCCTGCCTGGCATCTCAAACATTAGTAATATAAGAGCAGGAAACCCAAATTCAAGTGAGTAAACAGCCTCCAAACCAAATACCTACGAGTTAGACAGTATACACAAGATGAATGACTTTAAATGTACATATTCTCCTAGAGTAAAAGCAAAATATTCTTCCTGCTGTGCCAAATATTAAGTAATTAACAATGCTACAACAGCCCACTTGTAATGTTCACTAGATGTGCCCAACAATACTTACAATATTATACTATAACACTATAAAATAACCAAGTAACATACAACTACAAAGGGTGAAACAAAGTGAAACAGAAAAGCAGGAGAAAATAAATCAAAGTGATGCTGTGCTAGGAATGGTAATAAGGCATCACAGCTATGGTGGGGGAAGATAGTCCAGAACAGCAGTTTAATATTGGGGATGGGGAGACGCAGATGGGATTCTGTGGAGAGCTGCCATGATTTTGTGTTGGTTTAAAGTATTCACAGTGCAGTCTTACACAAAGTGCAGATTTGGAAGCTAGATATTGGAGTGCAATAAAGCAGACATATTGTGCTGGAAATGCTTTAACATGGGGCATTAGTACATTCATTGGAAGTAACAGAAGATATACAGTAATCAGCACAACAATGGGTAAGTTCAGTGTGGTACAGGCAATCAAGTGGCAGTGCAATGCCTAGCACAAGATCAAAAGGCAGCAATGTGATAAATGATGAAGCAGTGGTGCAGTTCTGGTGCAGGATAATAAAGCAGATGTGTTATGTTGCAGCAAAATCAAGAGAAAGTGCAGAGTCTGCTGAAGGAAAATTCAAAGAGCACGGCAGTCTGGTGCAGAATAATGAAGCAGCAATGCAATGTCTGGCAAAAGATAATGAAGGAGAACTGTAGTGTGTTGAATCTAGGGAAGGACAAATGAGCACTGTTGCAGAGTGGCAAAATTACAGAATGTAATTCTAAGCATCTGTCTCATTTACCTTAACTGAAAAACAGTAAATTGTTTTAAAGTTGTTTGTAAAATTAATTGTAGTTGAAAAGTAGTATTCACGTATCCCATTCAGTCAGCTGTCTTCTGTAAAACCTGTTTCAACAGTATACAGGAGTATATAGAATTAGATAAGAGCCTATTTCATCATGCTATGTATTAACATTGGAGACAGACATCACCAGTTATGTTGCCCAAAGCAACCAGAGTGTTGCTTGTAGGCGACTATTGAAATTGAATTGCCGTGTGCAACTGGTGATGTTTTTCTCCAATATTTTACATGGCCTGATAAATATGTCCCATAGTGTTTTCAATTGCAGTTACACTAGAGTAGAGTAATCATACTCTAAAATTTCTTCCATTGTTTGGTATCGATAATGGCTCTCTACTGCAGCCATGCACCACTGATTTGCGCTATGATCCAAAAGGAATGGTGCTGGTTAGGGTAATGTACAGCAGTGTGATGATGTGCAGAACAATACAAACTCCCACATTTAATAAATGGTGCAGTAAGACATAGCAACCAATACAATGCTTTCTTTCAAATAGATAACAGTAACAGTAAAGTCTATCGTCAGATTGCTTGCTGATTAGATTTGTAGCAAATAATGCAGTAAATAAGCACAAAATGTAGTATATAAGCACAAAATTAAGCCCTACTAAAAATAATGGAACGCACTATAACAATTTCCACGGGGCTCTTGCAAGCCAACATCTGCCACACAATGCCATATGTTGGGAAACATGACTGGACTGGGAGCAGGACTGGACTGAGAATCAAAATAGGCCCTGGCATTTCAGGTACACAGAGGCCCAATCAGCCCACAAAGAGGCCCAAACAGTCCCCACCAGCCCACTAAATACTGACTTTCTATGGGACCTTATAGCAGCCCCTCTGGCATTTGCCCTAACCCACAGATTGCCAGTCCGGGCCTGACTGGGAGTCAATATAGGCCCTGGCATTTCAGGTACACAGAGGTCCAATCAGCTCCCCAACAGCCCACTAAATAGTGACTTTCTATGGCATCTTATGGCAGCCCCTCTGGCATTTGCCAGAACTCACAGATGGCCAGTCCGGGTCTGTTGGGAAAAGAAAACTACAGGTTGAAAAACACATATCAAGCACGTTTGGTTTCATTGGCGTACGTGATATTTCATTACTTTAAAACACTAATTTTTTTGGTGTTACTGTTCCTTTAAGTGCAGCTGCAGAGACAGGCAGCAGAGGGTAAGACTCTTCTTTAAAGAGAGAATGGTGTTATATGCTAATGAACATGCATGAGTGTTACACTTATTCACTCACACAGCAACAATCATACTGGCTGCTGGGCAGCAATATAGGGACCAGGCACGAACAATAGCACTTAAAATAGTGGTGATTCGTACCTACTACCAATCTCTGCATCTGCTTTACATGGTGGAGTAGTTGGTCTGCAACCCCTTCTCGAGAGGAGGGAAGCCCAAAGGCACTCTGGGGGTAAGTGCATATTATTACAACATAATAATATTCACAGCAGCAATTTTTATACAATAATGTACTGTATAGTATTTGTAATACTTAATTTGCAAAGTCCTGAAAAAATGACACCAACACCATCCTGGAATCCTATTTCTAAGTCATGGTCTAAAGTTTCAAGTGCGGGATCTGTTATCTGGAAACCTGATATTCAGAAAACATAGAAGGGGAAGGGCATTTCCCACAGAGTCAGTTTTAAGAAAATCAAGTAACCCTTTCTCGGTAATAATAAAACTGTGCCTTGTACTTGATCCTAGCTAAGCTGCATGAATCCATATCGGTGGTAAGGTAAAAACTTAAAAATCTCTCAATAGAAAGGAGAACATGCAGCTAAGTGGTTCAAGCCAGGGTAACAATGGATTAATGAAGCTTTTATAAGTAATATGCAGTATTTGTGGGTGCTATCAAAGGTTAATCACGGGTAACAGTAGGATTGAAGCTTTCGTAGTTAATTCACAAAGTAGACAAAAAAAAAATCACAGCTGCCTCACAGGTGTCAATTATTATTCTTGTTGGCATTAAAAGCGCTGGGATATTGCTTGATACTTTTACTGCACCAGCTGGTGAGACAAAGCCACAAATTATAGCCATGGAAGCGAGAGTCTTCAGAGATAAACAGTTCCATTAGAAATTAATCCATTCAGAATTAAATATGGAATTGCACATACAATGCATTATAATTTAAAGGCCATGTTAACAAACATACTTTGTACTGAAGGACATATACATCCATGTTGCACAGGGTACAATAAATATGGCTGTCTAATGTTTATTTAGCATTGATACATGAAAAATGTAAATCCGATATTAATAATAGGCAATAGGCATGCAGGGTGACCAATGTTAATATGCTAATAGCAGAGTGTACCAAGATACTTGACCATTGCTGCAGTTAGTTGAAATCAGCTAGTACATTAATATATATCAAATAAATCAATAACACTTGACAAAGCATGTCAACATGTAAAGAGGCTCTCCAACAATATCACAACATGTGCATGGATTCTCGTTTGCTGTGCCAACAAATTCTGTCTGTGATGCATTTTTAAGCCTGCTGAGGCAATCTTCTGTATTCCCTATTTATCACAATAGGAGGTTCCCTGTTCTTCAGAGGATGTATGTGTGAGTGGTTATTAACTCAGACAGCTACAAAAGTGTAACTGTCACCCATCCCTGCTGACTAATTCTTTCAAATACCTACCACTCGGAAATACAGACCTCTTTAGTGGGACTAAGCCATGTGAATGTCATTTAAGATTTCTATTTAAGGTGCTCACTTGTATGTATGTAGGTACTAAATATTCACTCTGGAGTGCAAGTAATTGAACGGTTACTCACATTTTTGATGTAACTGAAATAAGTGAAAGAACTATATATGTTAACATTATCTTGTCTATACAGGATCAACTGCTAGCCCATCGGTGGCAGACTAAATTGGTTACAACTCCTGCATCCAGTTTTGACTGGTTGCTACTGGTTACTGCCCATGGGCAAATTTGCCCAGTGTTGATAAATGACCCCCAGTATGCAGGAGGTCCCAGGCCTAAAAATTCAGGAAGGGAAACCTACAAGTTTGAAGTCAACAGCTGCAACCACCCCTTAGTGTTCATTCAAAAAGCATTTATGTCTGTGGTCTGGTTGTGCTCTGCACCTTATGCCTGATGAAAATATTCAGAGCAGGCTGCAGCTCTATGCAAGTAAGTGGACAGGAGACAATATGCCTGTATGCCTTCTACCCCTCATGACTACAGCACTGCTGAAAGCAGGCTTCAATGTAGTCACTGGAAGAAAACAGGCCTTCATTTTGGGGAACCTGATAGATTTCTAGATAATGATTTTTTTTTTTTTTTTTTACCAGCAATCAGCAATACAACACAGTAAACTTGATTTAAAGTGCTCATACGGGGGCAGGTACTATAACTTAATTCACCCATCTGACAGTCTACCTCACTGTGTATGGGACAAACATAATAATTATTACCATTATAATACACAAAAGCTGTGAATATCTTGTAGATTATATCCTTATAAACAGTGAGTTCTGATCTCATCAGTTATAAACGGTGAGTTCTGATGTCATTTCTGTCACATGACTCAATGAAACTTGTGTATTATAATAAATAAAGTACCCCCAGTTGCAAAATATAAGGATATTAGAAGTTACCTCAGAGTTCAATGACTCTGCCTTCGGCCTCGTGTTTTTATATGGTCATGAAACTCCTCGGTAACTTATAATATCCATATATTTTACAAGAGGGGGTACTTTGTTCACTATATTATTAACATGTATGTGTAGAGCGCCAACATATTTTGCAGCAATGTATAATAATAATAGGATAACAAATAACACAAACAAAACTTGGCATACATGTCTCTCATTGTGGCCATGGGCAGATTTCGTTCCAAAAATGCACACAAACTGTTTTATTATGTTATATACTTTCTTTCTGTATTTCTCCTGGATTCTTGGCCAAAACTCCCCATAATATCTGCTAAATTACCACTTCCTTTACCCCACAAATCTGAACAGTAATATAAGATTTCCCAAATTAACTGCCCCTGTTCTAGCCTGTAAGAAAACTCAAGGAAACCATGCCACAAAAATAAAAGTATTAGACTTTTTATGGTTTAATGTCAAGTCCCTATGTGGATATAGGAAAACATCTCATAAAATATGACCATTGGTTAAATTCATGTTACTTTAGCTAACATGTAGCAAAGGCAAGGGTAGTAACTATATGCCAGCACTAAATCCATGGGACCCGTGGTCAGGCAGGTTGTGGCCAACAAAGCACACGTTTAGCAGGTTGCGGTTTGAATTCTGTCTACAGCTCACCTATTTAGCTTGCCCCTAATTCATCTGTTGGCCTCCTGACCATAGCTTATTTATATACTTGCACCTGCCTGGCCTACCCCTTTTAGTGACTTTAGAGATTGGAGGGTCAAGGAGAGGTATATAAAAATATGATGGCATGCTGGTATGGGTTGTGTGCAGGTTGGGAGATGATGGATGCAGGTTGGTATTTAGTTATTTTTAACAACCTGGCCAGAATAAAGTCTGCTGTTAATTATCATTTTGTTCTATTTATATATTTTGCAGCATATATAATTGTGACATACATACAGACATGTAGTACTTTATACAGATTATACATCACTCACATCAGTCTCTGTCCCACTGAAACTTACAATATAAGTCATTATCATATACACTAACAAGAGAAGTAAATTTTATCAGGAGCCAATTAGCCTGAATGTAGGTTTCTGGAGCAGAATGCCCCCCTTTTGCCATTTTCAAGCATCCCTGACAGCACAGCATTAAAAAGTTATAATGTGCACTCAAGAAATATCCGGGAACAGGTTGCTTTCATTTATTTTAAAGGATTTCAAACCTCACACATGCACTGAAACTTATTTATTATAAAGTCTTACAACCAGCAAACTCTGCCATACTAAAAGTATCATGAAGCCGACATACATAAGAATGGCAAACAGCATAAGGGATAACTCATTGCTTAGAAATGGTTAATTTCAGACTCTAATTTACATATTCTCATGTGTATAGAATCCCAATTAAGCAACAAAATGCATCCAGTACATACAGAGTAAAGCTGTTAAAGGAGGAAATATCTCTAGTGTCGTAACGCGGGAGTGGCAGCTACAATGCTTACAGCAGCATGACAAAGCAAGTCATGATTTTCCTGTGTAACCATACACTGAAGCATTCTAATGAATGAATTCAACAGAAATTGTCAGCATCCACAAATAGGAGTCATGCATCCATGATCTATGCACATAGAGATGAAATCAATATTACATGCAGATTGTGATAAGACATATCGGCAGACTTGTACAGTGTATACCACGGATATGTCTGTGACTGCAGCACTGACAATGTTCGTTTTGGTTCCACCCTTCAGCAAAGAGGGTTGGGGGTGTGTGAGAAAACTAAGCAGCTAGTGGTCACGTCTGTGACATGTGATCACAATTTAAAGCTCTTTCACCACAAATGAAAGCTTTGCACTATTCATTCATAAAGTGCAGCTAAAACTGGAGACCTGACAGAAAACAATAAAAAGACAGAGTAAAGGTAGAGGTGATGTGATCTGCAAGCAGTGTAAGAAATGAATGTTGAATAGCACAGATCATAACATTGTGTATTATGTTGAAAGCAATTGCCTAGATACCCAAAACAAGACTATGCATTGTTCCATTGCACACAAAATTGTATACATGATATGATTTGGACTGTCTGTAAAAAAATCTCTCTGTCAAGCACAATATAAATCCATAGTGGGCTAGTGCTGAACAGGATTTCTGAAGGAAAATTAGAAGCACTCTAAAGATACAGCAGGATTCCTTCTATAAATGGTGCTGTATAATTATACCACCTCTGGGAGAGAGGTACAAAACAAGCACTGCACTGGGAGACAAAAGCAGCATTTTACAGAGCAATGTAAAAATAAAACATGTGCAAGTATAAATGAATGTGTCCCACTTACTTGAAATGAAATAGTGCTACACTGACTGAACATTAAATGCATACCCTGGTTACAATATATCTACACAAAAAATTTGAAAAGTTAAATTACTGCATCGCCACAATATCCTTTTTGTCATAACTTTCATTCAGTCCAACTCCACTCTAGTTTAATATGTGGCATACAGATATTATCAGCACTACTGTCCAGCTTTCCACCCTAAAGCTGGCCATAGACTTTAAGATCCGATTGTTTGGCGATATCTTTCTCTGATATGCCACTAACGACAGTGCTAAATGTTCTGACCTACGGCCAATATTGGTCTAAATGACTGATATCAGCAGCTTTATCTGCACTTGTATGGCCACTTTAAGGGCCACCTCTCCCACCTCTTTTGTCACATTTAATGAACGGTCTACTTCCTGCCACTGTTCAAATACAACTTGCAGTGCCCTTCAGTTGTAGAATAACAGCCACAGTCTGCTATAACCAATGCATATTGCATAATGAGATTCTTCTAAACACTATAGGCTCTCTCAGACTCTAACATATAAGCAGAACACTCACGACAGTCATCCTCATCGCTGTTATCGGTACAGTCATCATCTTCATCACACCTCCACACACTGGATATACACCGTTGGTTCCTGCACTGGAACTGGCCCTCCTCGCAGCCTGAGGGAGGCAGTGTTGGTCCTATGAGATGAGAAATGAAAAAATGGGGCATTTATTATTAACATGTATTTCTATAGCGCCAACATATTTCCAAAGAAGAACAAATACTGCACAGAAATTAAAAGTTTGAGCCAGAGAAGCACACCACCATTGATGTCAAATTGGGAACAGGAGGCAAAGAAAAGGAAGGAACAAGGTAGCCCTGTTCTTTCAGTCTATACAATTAGAATACACAAAAGCCATGAATATCTTGTAAATTATATCCTTATAAACGGTGAGATCTGATGTCATCAGTTATAAACGGTGAGTTCTGATGTCATTGCTGTCACATATCTCACTGAAACTGTATTATAATAAATAAAGTACCCCCAGTTGCAAAATATGAGGATATTAGAAGTTACCTCGGAGTTCCATGACCTGGCCTCGGCCTCGTGTTTTTATATTGTCATGAAACTCCTCGGTAACTTATAATATCCTTATATTTTACAACTTTATTCACTATATATAACAGTGACTATTGATGTCATCAGTTATAAACAGTGAGTAGCGATGTTTTTATCACATGACTCATTAAAACTTGTGTTTTATAATAAATAAGTATCCCACGTTGGAAATTATGAGGATATTAGAAGTAACCTCAGAGTTTCATGATCTGTATAAAAAAAACTTGGTTTTGTGCTTTTATATTGTCATGTAACTCCTCTGTGACTTATAACATCCTTATATTTTACAATAACAGGGTACTTTATTCACTTTATAATACACAAGAGCCATGAATATCCTGTAAATTATATCCTTATAAACGGTACTTAATGATGCCATTGGTTATAATCGGAGCTTCGTGATGTCATTTCTGTCACATGACTCACTGAAACTTGTGTATTATAATAAATAAAGTACCTGTTGTTGAAAATTTGAGGATGTTAGAAGTCACTTAGGAGTTCCATGACCTGTATAAAAGCACAGCCTTCAGCCTCGTGTTTTTATGGTCATGGAACTCCTCTGTAGCTGATAATATCCTTATATTTTACATCCGTATCAGTTGTAATTCCAATGTAAGGCTTTGCACTACAAAAGTTAATTATATCCAGCACTTCCAAATAGAAAGGGCACCCAGTACAATTTGGTTCTATTTGTCCAGAAATATTACACAGGTGCTACTGCAGGACACATATCCCCCTTATGTTGTTAGACTACAATTCCCAGCATTCCCTAGCAAACATTGAGTTATTCAAATAAATGGCAAATATACAGCTTGTACATGTACAAAAAAAATTCCAAAAACGAAAGCCCTCTACATCGTACACTTCTGCCTGCACGTGTGGTTAATAAAATACCTACAGCCCCCTGGGGCCCTTTATATATCTGAAATGTAAAGCCCAGCGGGGACTTAAATTGCCTTTAGGGCACAAGGAAATACAAGAAACCCTCGGTACTGCTCTGACAGCTGCATTGATACCAGGAGTGGAATGGCCTGGATTCCAGCAATGCAGGCGCCGATGGTTGACGGAACAGAAACATAATGCAAGCCTTATGAATAAAATAGTAGGCCTGGCTACCAGAGCTGCGAGGATCAGGTGATACAGGCAGCATCACGCCGCACAAATGCAGGTTGAAGCCCGCTTAGATAACAGAACCCTTTCACTGAGACACGAGTTCACGGCCTTAAAAGCAGGCTCCTCCGACCCCAAACTCACCTCTGGCAGCTCGCGTCCCCAACACTAGCAATAAGAGGAGGCCGGGCATTGCCCCGCTGTGGCGACCTATCCTCATGGTGCTTCCGCCGCTGGGTACCGGAGCTCATGGAGCCGGCATCCCATGCACTAAACCGAGCAGGCTCATCCCACTGGGTGCGGCTTACGGGTGGGTGGTGCTTGCGCGTAGTCCCTGGCTGTTACACGTAGGACGATATAAGGAAGTTACACACCCAAGAGGTGGAGCTGCTGTCATCCTTCGTGCGTGTCCCCGTACCATCAGTCGCACCTAGAGCGGGCGGAGTCAAAGCTCAGAGCTGTAGTAGGCATTGCCTTGCGAAACGGGGAAAGACTATTATAAGGGGGCGGAAGGTAGAGCGTTGCTAAAATGATAGAATAGCATCATGAGGCTAGGTTGGCTACATTTCCATTTCCTCTAGTAGTAAAATACACTGAGTGGGCGGGGCCAGACATTCGGAGTGCCTTTATCATAGCTGAATTGCTACTCTTAGCATCATTTGAATATCTTCACTCAATTACCAGTATTGGACGATCTCTTTCTACAAGAATATCGTTAGTAAATTATTATTATGGTCAGAAGTGGAATTCATAGCTCCCAAGTCCCAATTGTCCCGTTTTTGGAGGGCCAGTCCTTCTTATGAGAGCTCAACCCGCAGTCCCTCATTTGTACTGGAAAGTCCCTCTTTTCTCTGCACCGAACAGCCAGAAAAAGAAACAAAGTTTCTAACTTAATTGGCTTTTGGCAGAAAGCCCAGAACAAGTGCAAATAAGATGCTTTGTAACAATTTAGAGATAAGAAAATAGTTAATTGTAACAGTTTAACGAAGGAGAAATATTTTTAAGCTTTCATAACCTGCCAAATTTTGTAAAATGAACATGGTCATTAGGGGGTGTGGTCACAAATGTAGTCACGCTACAAAAAATTCTTGTCCCTCTTTTTACTTCCAAAATGTTGGGAGGTATGGTGGATTTGTGCTCCAAAAACACTGAAATGGGTGTTCAGCTAATTTACCGTTATTTCAACAGAATTCATTTAACACTAGGTTTTACCCATGGCCACAAGATTGATTTTCTCCCTGCAACAATCTGAACAAAGCTAATTGTAGCCTGGTTGCTATGGGTTACTGCCTGGCTACAACTTTGCAGCTTTACCAGCTTTGTGCTGTTAATATTAATTTGCAAACCAGAAGAGAGAATGGCAGGACTGGACTGAGAATCAAAATAGGCCCTGGCATTTCAGGTACACAGAGGCCCAATCAGCCCACATAGAGGCCCAAACAGTCCCCACCAGCCCACTAAATACTGATTTTCTATGGCACCTTATAGCAGCCCATCTGGCATTTGCCCTAACCCACAGATTGCCAGTCTGGGCCTGGAGAATGGATACTATGGGCCTGATTTACTAAGCCATGATATGTTTGGGTCAGGCTTTTTGAAAAGGTTTTGGGGGGGGGGGAACTTCGCTTATCCAGAATTTATTATTCTGAAAATTATGATACTGAAAATACTCCACCTAAAACCTTTCAAAATTGTGTAGAAGACATTGGCAATTGTCCCTTTTTCAACTGGAAGAGCTTTCTTTGCTTCAAGGTTTTTGAGGTTTTCATGTATTTTTGACTGCCTTTTGTGGGACAATAAGAAAAAGCCTTAGTTATCATGCACCAAGTCAAAAAAGTTGTTTTAATTCAGATCTTTTGATAAATGATTGACATTCATGGAAATTTGTGGTTTCAAAAAGCTCTAATACCACTTTAAAATAAAACTGAGTTGTTTTATGCAATATCATTTTATAGAGACCTACATTGATCAGGGGTATAGCTTTCCTTTCATTAATTGGACTCCACGTAACAACCTCTCAAAAGTTGTCCATGTACTTTACCTGTAATGGATAAAGATGAATTTATAATTAGTAGGATACAGTATATGGTGTAAATATTAGTGATGTGGCCACAAGCCGGTGCTGTTACACAGAAAAACAATATAAGGGGGAAGGCATGGCACCACTTCTTCTTTGGTCTGTAAGTAGGGGATAGTACATGAAACCAGGCAAGACACCTCAGAAAAGTAACCGGTAGGATGTTAGCTGAGACATTAGTAGGACAGAGTTATAGGAACTCACTGAGAGTTAGTGACAGGCTATAGAATAGAGCAGTTTAGGCACCAATGAGAGGAGAGAGAGAGAAAGAGAGACCAGTGTATGGATGGAACCTTGACCAATAAGGAACCCAGTGGAAGACGGACTAGGTTAGACAAGGCTGACCCCTCTGCTGAAAGCCTGAAGGACTGTCTGTCTCTGTCTGAAGGACAGTTCTGGGCCACAGACCGGCAGCTGGGGGCAGGCCCGCCATCAGGGGGGGACAGTGGGGACAAGTGTCCCGGGCCCGGGGCTGAAGGGGGGCCTGGCAGCGCTGCAATCTTCAAAGAGCCTGGCCTCCCTTACGAGTGCAGTAGCGAGCACTCCCGAAGTCCTGCGGCTGAATGCGTTAGTGCCGAACGTCCTGCGAAGTCCTGAAGAGGCGGAAAGACCCGAAGTCACAAAATGAGCCAACACTGAAGTCCTGAAGTGGCGAAAATACCCGAAGTCACAAAAGGAGCCGACACTAAAGTCCTGAAGCGGCGAAAATACCCAAAGTCACGAAAACAGCTATAATTGAAGTCCTAAAGCCACGAATTCAATTCTACTGACACCAATGTGGGTTTTTTTGTTTTTTTTAATCCTCTGGCCACCAATTTTTTATTTTAATACTCTATAGGCCCCTGCACCAATTTTTTTTAAAAATAATTTTTTTGCGGCCCCAATTTTTTTTAACTTGTCGGGGGGGCCTGACCACCAATTTTTTTAAAAAAAATTATTTTTTTTTTGCGGCCCCAATTTTTTTTAACTTGTCGGGGGGGCCTGACCACCAATTTTTTAAAAAAATAATTTTTTTGTGGGCCCAAATTTTTTTTTTAACTTGTCGGGGGGGCTGACCAATTTTTTTGAAAAAATATTTTTTTCGAGGGCCCCAATTTTTTTTAACTTGTATGAGGGGCCCTGGCACCAATGCTTTTTAATGGGGGGCCTGGCAGCAATTTTTTTTTTAACTTATAAGGGAGCCTTGGGGGGGTTACGTTTTTAGCGCTGATGTCTGTGTGGTCTTTTAACTTTGATGTGGAGTGGGAGGGATTAGGGGCGGGGCTTGGGTGCTTTTTGTTGTGCAGGCCCCCGTGATTTCTAATGGCGGCCCTGGCTGGGGGCCCCTGTTGTAAACAACGATATTCTTCAAGAAACAATGTGAGTCACATAATGTCCCACTTGATGCAATTCAAGGTAACACATGTAGGATAGGCCTATAACCGTAGCCAAAAATGCACCAAAGCTCCATAATGTAATCAAAATGTAGAAACCTGTGGCACTACCTAACATTTCCATAAAGACCAAGTTCCTATTTACAAAAATGAAAGTATTACATTACTACTAAATGCTTCACTGGGAGGTTAACCACCCCATTAAAAAAAAAGGAAAAAATAACCCCTCTTCCAACTGTGCTAAAAATCTCACAATATCCGTTTATACTGACAACTCCTAGGATACCTTTCACACATTAGATAGGGCAATCACCCGCTTCACAAATTAATTTCTTGTTTGAGATAATTTTCAAATGCTATTTTTTGTAGCTGTTTAATTCTTTAATTATTTGGAGTAGTTCACCTTTATGCTATCTTTTAAAATATAATATACAATGGCCAATTCTAAGTACCTTTTCAATTTGCAGGGTCTGACTGGAGCATTGGGGCCCACCAGGGATGTCACTGCAGTCACTGGGGGCCCCCTCCCGCCTTCCAAGCTCCAGCGCCCCCCCCCCCCCGTGTAGCACCTCCTCCACATGCTTGCATGAATGCTGTTGTGCTGTGTGGTTGTCCAAACTCCATCACAGTTCTTCTTTCCAGCTTTCAAATGGGGGTCACTGACCCTAAAATTCCCAACTGGAAAGCTGCTGAACAGAAAGATCAATTGCAAACTGTCTCAGAATATCATTCTCTACATCATACCAAAATCCTGGAAAACAGTTATTAAAAGGCTTTGATATACAAAAAGTGATAATGTGTAAAAAAAACAACAACATTCTAGCTTCATGGAACAATAGGATTACCAAATACTTTAAAGGGATCCTGTCATGGGAAAAAAAATATTTTTCAAAATGCATCAGTTAATAGTGCTGTTCCAGAAGAATTCTGCATTGAAATTTATTTCTCAAAAGAGCAAACAGATTTTTTTCATATAAATAAAAAGAAATAAAAAGGACCTCTGGATTAATCACTATTGGTTTCTCTAGATTATGTTGGAGGTCTGATTTTATCAGATCAATTAACGTTCAGGAAAAGAAAGAGAACCCCCACATTAATCTATTAATTCAATTATTCTGATATTCAATAAATTAAGGTATCACACACTGCCAGATGGATATCAGTAAATACTCCACCCTTAAGCTGGCCATAGACGTAACAATTACGATCTTTCTCGGAAAAGATCTTTCCGAGAAAGATCGTTCGTTTCAACACACACGTGTAGAGCAGAATCGTCAGATATACAGGTAGAAACAATAGAATTCTACTTGTATCTGACGATTCAGCACTAACAATGGCCGATGTTCAGGGAGCTTTCAAAGGCATCCGATCAAAATTTTCCGTCCAGTCCGATCAACCAGCCGACCGATATCTTAATCCTCTGACGATGTCGGTCGGCTCATTTCCCACCATACACGCACCGAATATCGTACGAAAATTCGTTTCGTACGATATTATCTGTGCGTCTATGGCCACCTTTAGACAAGAGTGAAATAATTCTTAATTAAAGTGCTGGTGCAAGTTGAATAATATAAACTTGTAATTATTAATTTATAATCCTATAATTCAAATAAATAAATAGTAACCCCAGAGTACTTCGCCCTTATGTAAGAGTAAATTAATTAATTAAACTCTTTACTGCTGTACTGCAAGCTGAAGTGATATCACCCCCTCCCTTTCCCCCACCCAGCAGCCTAACAAAAGAACAATGAGAAGGTAACTAGATAACAGCTCCCTAACACAAGATAACAGCACTCAATAGTAAAATCCATGCTCACTGCGTACTGTTCAGTTACATTGAGAAGGAAAAATAACAGTCTGCCAGAAAGCGGTTCCCTCCTAAAATGTTGGCACAAGTCACATGACTGGGGCAGCTGGGAAATTGACAAAATGGCTAGTCCCTGTCAGATTTAAAAACTGAATATAAAAAAAATCTGTTTGTTCTTTTGAGTAATGGATTTCAGCAGGCCCGGCCTTAGGCCGATTGGGCTGATTTGGCGCAATCGGGCCCCGTGCCAACATGGGCCCCGCACGGCTGCACACCTTGTGCGACTGTCACTGATGGTGTCCTGTCCGTGTCCGGCTGGCGGCTATGTGACGTCACAGTCGTCACTGACGCGACGTTGCCAAATGCCGACGCGAGTCACGCGACGTTGCCTACGCTACGTGAATGATTAAAGCAGAGCACTGAGCAGAGCCGTGTCCGACCGACCATTAAAACCGGCCGCCCGCCACCACCTCCACCCACCCTTACCTTCCTGCTTTGCTCGCCCCTGTGTCCTGCGTGAAGACTGTAGCCGCAGGAGCCTGGCTGGAACAGCTCAGTCTCTCAACAGCTGAGCCAGCCAGGCGTCAGATTGAGCTCCTGAAGCCTGGAACTGAATTTGAGCTCCCTCACTGGCTCTGGCTGGCTCGCTAGTAGCCTTGCTGCTCGCTCCAAATTAAGTTAAAGGTACATCGAGCAAATAATCCAATTCCAAATTCCAATAGATGATGTGATGTATCTTATGGGGGGGGGTGTTGGGATGCATTTACTGCAGCATCAGGAAGGAACTAAACCCCAGGAGCTGGGGGGAGAGTCAGGGGACCGCACTCTAGACTGACAGGGAAATAAGCTAGGGGGACACAGTGCAACATGGGGCAGAGGGAGGGGGGAGAGGACTGGAGAAAGACAAACTTGCAATAACCTACGGTAGGTTATTGCAAGTTTGTCTTTCTCCCGTCCTCTCCTACCTACCCAATGCCAATTTCCTAATTATTTCATTATTAGTTTTTTAATATATAAAATGTGTCTGATCTGTTCCTTAATCAATTGTTGACCTCTAAAAAAATGAATTATCTCCAATAAGCTTACTCAATCACTAAAGGTGAATTAATTGAGGTATTCTAAAGAAACTTGATTAAATTATAATGTCACCCTGAGTACCTGACCCTAAATATCTCCCATCAATTATCATTTGAATCATTATTCAAATTCATCACTTATAAAATGACTTGTGTGATTAGTTAATATAAGTGAATTAATTGAATTAAATTAATTGTTCAGGACTTGAATTATTAGTGAATTTATTGAATTAAAGGGAAACTGTCATGGGAAAACATGTTTAAAAAAAACGCGTCAGTTAATAGTGCTGCTCCAGTAGACTTCTGTACTGAAATCCATTTCTGTAATTTAGATCATCATACTTGATGTCTACTAGAAAATGTTACTGGCTCTTTAAATTTGGGGGGCCCCGCCAAAGTTGCTCCAATTGGGCCCAGCAGTTGGTTAGACCGGCCCTGGATTTCAGTGCAGCAGTCTACTGGAGCAGAACTATTAACTGATGTGTTCTGAAAAAAACATGTTTTCCCATGACAGTTTCCCTTTAAAAAAATTGAGGACACCTACAAGTTTCATGCACATGTATTATCTGACGTTCAGCTCAACAATTGCTCTGAGAAGAAATGGGAGGGAAGTCAGAGCACAGATGGTTCAATTACACATCATCTATGGTAAGCAAAAATCCTGCAGTAGATATCATAACCTTTACAAGTACTAGTTAAGTAAGTTATACACACTCTACGAGGCAACTATGGATAGCATGAGCTACATTTGAGTAGGTTCAGAAAGAAAGCTTTGACAGATGTAAGAACTAATGAAAATTTCCTGCTAAAAACTTATATAGAGTAACCAAACTTTTACAAATTAAATTTATGGGACTTTGAATCCAGAATGCTCAGGACTTGTGGTTTTCCATATAATGAGTTTTTCCATAACAGTAATTTTTTTTAAATTAGTTTCTTTTTAACAAAATAAAAACACCAACACAGTTTAAACTTTAAATTCGCAAAATTTGCTTTTATTACTTACCTATCCTCTGTATGGACTCCTCTTCTGAAACGGCAACAGCGCTCGATTTTTCCTATAGAATGCTTCTTTATTTTTTCCACTATGCATGCACCAGTTCTGGAGCACAGAAGAAAGAAGCAGAAAGAAGATAGTTCCATGCAGGCCCGGATTTGTGGAAAGGCCACATAGGCCCGGGCCTAGGGTGACAGGATTTTAGGGGGCGGCATGCTGCCCAGCCACACCCACATTGGTTCAGAAACACTGGGGATACGCAGGAGATATGATGGTCTTTTAAATTTACCATGCATCAATCCCCATTGCTCCGGTCCTTATAATGAAAATTTGCAAATAAAGGACAGAGTATGGGGGCGACAAACAGCAGAGGGCCTAGGGGCGACCACCATGTAAATCCGGCCCTGGTTCCATGGTACTCACTGAACAGTACCATGGGGAGTTGCAGTTATCTAACAGGAAGATGGGCCTGGGGTATAAGGTAATGTGCCTAACATTTGGCTCCATCAGTGATTTAGACTAATTTAGTTATGATAGCTACTGTGTTTGCTGAATACTCTTTTTGTCTTACATCAGCAATGAATATGCAACTTACCATGACTACCAGATACTTTGAACCTACATTCACACCTATAGGCCCCTTGTTGTGACATCTGGTGGAATCAGTATTTCTATTTAATATTCCATCTTTTGTTTATTCAAAAGGGCTAGTTGGATGAATCATAACCAGCTCATTACTGGTTACCACCACAACACACATGATTATAAATATGCAACGACGCGTAAGATTCACATTAGCCAGCACAATTTGCAGATATGGCAAAGCCTTTTAAATGAAAAAAAAAGCCCATAAATGGGTTCTTTTATTGCCATGTGTTTATTTTTGATAGGTTTGTGATGCTTATGGAAAAGAAAAAATCTTGAACAAACATTGAAGAAGTGAAAATAAGGGAATGAACTATGCGTCCATACAATATGATAGCCTCCAGTAAGATGTTTCTTCCTTTTAGAAACTGTACACTAAGTGGTTAATTTATCAAAATGTTAGATTAAGGGGCTAACAGTGAATTCGAGCTCAACACAGCAGAGCTGTCACCCTGGAGGGCAGGCATCCCAGGGTACCCCAGGAGGCCGGGGAGAGGAGGTCAGAATTGTGTAACTCCTGATAAAATAGGGGGAGTTGACAGCTCTGCTATGGAAAAAACTATATGGAAAAACATTCTATTCATTCCTATGGGATGCTGGAAGCAGGTCTGGACTGAGAATTAAAATAGGCACTGGCATTTCAGGTACACAGAGGCCCAAACATCCCCCACTAGCCCACTAAATACTGACTTTCTATGGCACCTTATTGCAGCCCCTCTGGCATTTGCCAGAACCCACAGATTGCCAGTCCGGGCCTAGATAGAAGTGTATTTATCAAATGGCGAACGCTAACTAACGCTAAACTGATACGCTTCTAAAAATCCCATAAGAATGAATAGGAAGAGGGTTAGTTTTTCTGTGGTGTACTGTAATCTCACATTTTGGTAAATCTGCCTCTAAATGTATGTATTCAGAGAGCTCTAGTGAAATTACAATAGTACAGGTATGGGACCTATTATTCAGAATGTTCGGGACCTGGGATTTGATGGATAACAGATCTTTCTGTAATTTGGATCTTCATTCCTTAAAGGGATCCTGTCAAGGGAAAACACATTTTTTTCAAAATGCATCAGTTAATAGTGCTGTTCCAGAAGAATTCTGC
>CM044437.1:90255411-90305207 GCA_024363595.1 Xenopus borealis
GACATTTTAAAGACATTTTTTCCTTCCCGACACTTTTGTGAATTCCCCCCATAGTGTCAGAGAGTCAAGCTTAGGTATTTCAACTAACAATTATATACAAAAAAAAACCTCTCCGCAATAAATGATCAACGTAACCTATAGGTAACATTTAGGGACAGATTTATCATGGGTCGAATTTCGAGGGTTAAAAACCCTTGAAATCGAGTAAAAAAAATTTTCCCAAAGTAATATCCGAAAAATTTGTATATCGAATTCGTAGGATTTTACTGCTATTCGATGTATCGAATGATCGAATAGCGATCATCCGATTTCACGGAAAAATCATACTAAACATTCGATTTCACGGAAAAAAAACGATGAATCATATGATTTCGAGAAATCGGATGATTTCTATTTGATCAAGAAAAACTAAGGAAAAGCCTATGGGAGCTTCCCATAGGCAAATATAGAAACTCAGTAGGTTTAATCTGGCGAGGTAGGCAACCGAAAAAAGTAATTCGACCATCGAATGTTCGAATGATTTTCTTATTGGAATCGTACGATTTATTCGAACCATTCGATTCGATCGAATTTTGGTCAAATTAGCCCAAATTTTTTTTCGAAATTCGATTATTTTTTTTAGCACAGCCAATCTTAGTAAATCTGCCCCTTAACGTACATTCATATGTTAAAAAGTCCCTTTTTAGTGTCAGTATCACTTTAAGGCTACTGGGAGCAACATTAAAGGGCTTAGTAAGCAACATTTTACTCATGAGCAGCCGGTAGGGTTGCCACCTTTTCCTGAAAAAAATACTGGCCTTCCTATATATTTATCTTTTTTCTTATTAAGGACATTAGGATCAAACATCAAAAATACCTGCCAGGCCGGTAAAATACCACCCAGGTTGCAACCCTAGCCGCCGGTTGGGGATCATTGCTCAAGCCACTTTTGGGGTTGCCACCTTTTCTTGAAAAAAATACCAGCCTTCCTATATATTTATCTTTTTTCTCTATTAATAACATTGGGCTCAACCATCAAAAATACCGGCCAGGTTGCAACCCTAGCCACTGGTGTTCAATATAAACTAAAGCATGCAGTCCAATACAGTACAGCCCCCATTTTATGTTTTTCAAGGGACCAGAAAAATTGTGTAAAAGCCATGAAAAATGTAAAATCAGGATGAATTTCATCATGTTATAATATGTAACTAATGATGGTTTGCTATTTTGGAAAAAAATGTTTTATTTATCCCTCACTGGATGAAAGTCTGACTGGCTCTGACAGAGAAACTGACAGAATCAGATATGAGTTAATCGTTGAAACAATCGTTGAAACAAAAAAGAACGTTGGAATGAACAACCTTTGGTTTGGGGGTGTGGTGGAACAAATCAAGCCAATTTACACCCCAATGAGGACTTATTACTAAGCGCATTATCCTACAGCATTTAGCTTCTATTGCCTTTGGTTGAAGGTGGATGAAGGGGCAGATCAATTGGGGGCAGGTTATTAGCGCGGGACACAGTGGGACACTCCACAACTTGCCTGGACACACCCAATCCGTTGAGCCCATCATCAAGCCCCAGCTATTCACTTGTTCTTAATAAAGGAATTGTTCAGTATAAAAGTAAAAACTGGGTAAATAGATAGCCTGTGCAAAATAAAAAATGTTTTCAATATAGTTAGTCAGGGGAAAATGTAATGTGACAGTAAGTCTAACCTAACAGAACAGGACACTAGTTCTTGCTTTTCAGCTCTCTTGGTTTACACTGTCTGGTTTCCCTGGTTACCAGGCAGTAACCAATCAGTGACTATAGGGAGGGCCACATGGGACATAACTGTTGCTTTTGAATCTGAGCTGAATGTAAAGGATCAATTGCAAACTCACTGAACAGTTATGTCCCATGTGGCCCCCTTCAAGTCGTTGACTTACTCAGATTTAGAGAGCTGAAAAGCAGGAAATTGGAAACTGGCTATTATATGAGACATCCAGTCATTCCAGCCTTTATAGTTTGCATTTTTCCCTGACTAACTATATTAGAAATATTTTTTACTTTGCACAGCACTTCTATTTACCCAGTTTTTATTTTTACCCTGAACTATTCCTTTAAACTTGCTATTGATTCTCACTTAACTTTTACTTTACTGCGTCACTCGGGCAATTATGGCAGATCCTCCTTCAGGCGAGCCAGCCATATTGGTGCCACTCAAGGTAGCCAGAACCCCCAAATGCTCTCGGTGTCGAAATCACGGTATAGTGGTACCAGTTAGGGGTCATGCTGGGTGCTGTACTTATAAGTTCTGCACTTGTCCAAAGTGCTCCTTGATCAGCGAAAGGGCCAAGATCCTGGCAGCTCACAAACAACTGCGCAAAGCAGCAACGCAGGCCGAAGAAGAGACCCCAGATGGAGACAGCAGTAATGCAGGGGCAGGAAGGCAGCGAGAAGTAGGCCAAGGGGCTGTGCAATCTCTTGATATTGGTACGAAGTGAATAGTCTGTTGCAACACCGTCATGTATCTTTTTTTAATAGCTGTAGAGGAGCAGCTGTAATGCCTTAGGCCTATTCTCCCAACTGTTATTTTATCCTCTCTACATTCAGCTTTTTTGTAGTTGTCTTATACGTTTCATTGGTTATTCCTTCTGCTCTGTATTTTCAACTTCTTTTTTTATTTTCGCCTTTTTCCTTCTGCCCATTATTATTCCTCCATTTTGTTTTTCTCTCCCCCATGTTCTGTAAGAATTGTATTGGGCAAGCTATTGTGTGACAGTACATATAGGGGTTTTCTATGGTTCCTAATGGCCCAGCCCTGTCAGGGTACCCATGCCCACTTAGCTTTGCCCTAAGGGTAGAGGCACACGTAGGGTTGCCACCTTTTCTTCAAAAAAATACCAGCCTCCCTATATATTTACCATTTTTTCCTATTAATAACATTGGCATCAACTATCAAAAATACCGGCCAGGCCGGTAAAATACCGGTCAGGTGGCAACCCTAGGCACACGGGCAGATTCGGGGAGATTAGTCGCCCAGCGAGAAATCTCTTTTTCGGGTCGACTAATGCAAATCGCCAGTGGGATGGCAGTAGCATCGCTTTGTTTTCTGAAGTTGCCTCACAAGTGCAAACAGGGGTATGCCGTGTGCTAACTGAAACATTCACCCTGTATATAGATTATAACCAAAGAATTCCGTTTTTTATCTGTAGAAATGAGTCAGATCAACTGAACTTGCTGTGTTTTTTTCCTTCAAGGAAAAAAAACACAGCATGTCCAGTTGATTTGACTTATTTCTACAGATATACCATGACCTGGATAAATGAGAATCTTCACAAACATTTTGAGTTTTTTTTATTTATTTCTACAGGAAGACTAAAACAAGTTCAGCCAAAACAAAAGGGAAAGCAAACAATAATACATTGATTATCTTTAATGGGTCTGTGTGCACTGGGTTATTAGGATATGTATCCTACATGCTGATCCCTCTCTGCTGTTAATATCCTACAACATAATTTACAGCAGAAGAAAAATAATAATAAATAACACTTTGTATGGGGGGGGCATTACTAGAAATCTCAAATTTAATAACAAAATGTTTTGTTTTTGTTTTTTTGCTTGAACACTATAATGTTCCAAAATAACCTATTTTTCTTATAATATAATACAGTATACAGTTTTGTTTTGCTTCCCATAAGAATATTTACTATTTACTAAACTGTGCAGAGCTAGAAAATGAATTATGTAATAATATAATATGCGTATCTTTGTTGTGAGCCTGATCCATTATGCCATCATCTTGTTTTTATAATCAGGAACAAATGGATCTTGTCTCATTATAGGAACAATAAAGCTACTGATTTATTATTATAGAGAAAAAGTAATTACTTTTATAAATTTGGATTATTTCATTACAATGGAGTCTATAGAGAGACTGGATAATAGGTTTCTGGATAACGGATCCCATACCTGTACAGTTATGGGACTTTTTATCCAGACAGCTTGGGACCTGGGGTTTTCCAGATAACAGATCTTTCCATAATTTAGATCTTCATTCCTTAAGTCTACTAGAAAATCATGTAAACTTTAAATAAACCCAATTGGCTGGTTTTGTTTCCAAAAAGGATTAATTATATCTTAGTTGAGATCAAGTACAATGTACTGTTTTATTATTCAGAGAAATTTTTAACATTTTGGATTATTAGGATAAAATCGAGTTTATGGGAGACAGCCTTTCTGTAATTCTGAGCTTTCTGGATAACGGGTTTCCGGATAACAGGTCCCATACCTGTACTGTATTTGCTTCAACAGTAAAAATATTTTATCCAATTATCCACAATATAAAATATTCCTTTTAAAAGTGTCCATGAAGTGCTCTTAGAGCACTTACAAACCATATTCTTATGGGACCATCAACAGACTCCTCTTCCAAGTCCATTAATTGAGATATGTTTCAGGCTTTTTTTTATCTTTATTGCTGCAAATCCCTAATCAATAACTTTCTATGTAGCTATCAAATTTATATTAAAATGGAGGGTTAAAAACAGTTTCCGTGGATTACGGGTCCACCAAATCCTTCTCCATGTCTGTGTGTGTGTGTAGCAGAATTTTGGGCCATGGTCCTACCCCTTTAGTGACATCAACATGCTTATTTTTTTCTTTTTTTTCTGTAATAATAAAACAATAGTTTATATTGATGGTAACTACATTTTAAGTAGCCTTAAAGGAGTTTTTCATAGATAAATTAACTTGTAGAATTATGTAGACAGTGCCATTCTGGTACAATATGCAATAGATTTTTTTTTAATTGTGTTTTATTAAATGGGAACTATTGTGAAAATTTAATGCAAGCTTCATCACACTGAAATAAGAAACTTTCTATATACAATCAATTAAAAATACAAACTTGATTATTACAGAAACAATGCAGAATTCTTTATTGATTGTAGAAAACATATTACTTCAGTATGAGGAAGCTTATATTAAATTTTCATTTTTGCGATAGTTCCCCGTTAAATTATTTAGCTTTCTGTTTATCCGCTATACAGTTTGGATTTTCAGCCAGTATCTTGTTGCTAGGGTCCAGTTTAACCTAGCAACCTGGCAGTGGTTTGAATGAACGTAGGGAATGTGAATAGAGGAGGGCCTACATAGAAAGATAAGTGATAGAAAATAAAAATGACAATGTATTTGTAGCCTCACAGAGCAATAGTTTTCTGACTGCTGCTGTCAGTTGACCCCTGTTTAGAGTTTGAAGAGGAAGGCAAATTACTTAAAAAATAAAAGATGAAGACCAATTGAAAAGTTTCAAAAATTCCAGATCATAGATCTGCAACACTTAGCTAAGTTCTTTAGCACTGTGATATTCAGCCTTTAGAAGCCACGACAAAACCCTGAGTGCTAAATTGAAACCATGTGTCTTTGTCCTTACAGTACCTCAGCAGTTTGCCCACTATTAACATTTCTGCTTTTATAGAAACTTTATATGAAACAGGGTTGAGCAGACTGAACAATTCCTAGAAAACTGCTGAAAGCCAAGGTGCTATTGGTATTTGTAGCCCAACAGAATTAAGAGTGCCATAGCCTGTCCATCACAATAAAGCTTTTGTATCACATAAATATGAATAAATGTTTTGTTGCCCATATAAAATAACAGTTTACCCAAACAGTATATTATTCTTACTAATATAAGTTCCACATTTTTCTCTGCAGGTCTTCCACCACATGCCGTTGAGCACATGCCTATCATGGAGTATTTTGAAAGGGAGACCAGCAGGATTTATTCAGCATATCCTCCACTGTGTACCTGTTCCCCATTTTCTATGGGGTTAATGGTTGCTCCAGCTGGGTTCAGAGGAGCCACTCCTCCAATGGGGATTCCATTTCCAGGCATCCAACAGCGCCACCCAGTGAGTTCTTACTAACTCAGAAAACAATGTACTTTAGGATAATTTACACAACTTTTGTATTCTGGAAATTTTTCATAAAATATTTATTTTAAGGGTTAAAAAGTCAGAAATGTTGATGTCCAATTTCTGTGAATATGAGCTTGCTATTGTGGCAACACACCACAAAAGTTTTATCTTCATCTGTAAGAATAAAAGAAGGAGACGTTAACTGGTGCGTTTTGAAAAAACAGTATCCCTTTAAATAGACAGTAATATTCAGAGACAATCCTAATCCTTTAGTTGTTGGTTCAGCAGCTCTTTAGTTTGGAAATTCAGTTGCTATCTAATTTACTGTAGCAGTCGGGCAGTGGTTTGAATGAGAGACTTGAATAAAAATAGTGATACAATTGTAACCTTCGGCTTCTGGGCTTCATTTAAAGCTGGAAGAGGCAGCAGAGGATTCATTATTTTTAAATATTAAAAACTTAAAAAAAATAAGACTAATTAAAAAGCTGCTAAGGATAGGCCGTCATGTGACATTTTACTAGTATATGATATTCTGTGGCATATTAAAAGTTAAATCAAAGATGAACTACTACCTGTTTTAAAGGTGAACTACTACCCAAGAAGATTAGATTATAAGGATTATTAGATTATAAGGATTTTAATAGCCATTTTTTCAATGAAACGCTAATGCATTTTTTTGCAGATTCCAGATGGAAGGAGAGATTTCCCACATGGGTATTTCTATACTGTGCCTCAGTTTATGCCACCTGGCTTCCTTCCTGGGACTCAGTACCATCCTGTGCCCATGAGTCCTGGTGGGATGGAGATCAGCAGAGAAGTGTCAAGTGAGTGGAAACGCTTAAGTCAAATAATGGTACCTATGTTTTGCAGCAGAGCAGTTTTGACTGATCATAAGGTCTTACAGCACACAAGCTGTTGCAGTAATTAAAAGCAAGTATGTTGCCATGAATAAAAAGCTGTTGCTGCTGTAAGAGTGTCACTGTGTGGTCCTAGTAAAGGCACTTTAAAAACTTACTGGTTGCTTAAGGATGATGTGGAGAATGAAACCTCGCAGTCTTCTATTTAATTTGGGAAGAATTTACCAAATGTCACACCAAATTTTACTGTGAATATAAAGGCATAGACATTCACAACTGTATGATGTATCAAAGCAACGTGTTTATGGGACCCACAGCAAAATGTTTTGTACTGCCCTCACCTTGTAGTAGATGATCTGTACCATACATATAGTCTATAGTGCTGTTACACATGGAAATATTTCTGGGTTTACTGTATCAAAATAAATTGCATGTCATCTATTCTTTCTTTATTTAGTAAACCGTTAGAAATAAAATTTCTGACAATTTTTGTCTTTTAGGCCTGAGCACCGTTAACAGCCAGAGCGAGTCTCATGATGATTCCAGATAAAATTCAGGCGTTAAAAAAGAGCCAAGCCCCTAGAATGTTGCATATCTGAGCTTTATAAGTTTTCTAAAATGTTTATAACGTTTACATTTTAAAATATATATATATATATATATATATATATATATATGTTTTCAAAATTTGACATTTTTTTCATATTCTTTTGTTTAAATCTTAGATGAGCCAAGTTTTTTCTTTGTAAAATGCAGAAAAGCAGTATTTATTGAATGTTATAAGAAACAATTAATTCCTGCTCACCGTGGTAACTGTGTTACACCAGATGACCTGTAGAGAGCACTTAGTGCACAGGTATCAAGTCAGCCAAATATACATAAGGCTAGAAAGCATATGACATTCAAATTGTGCTTTTTTGTGCTAAATGATTTAATTAACACTGACAGAAATGTAAACCTACTTACAGGTTAAAATGTACTGATTTTCAAGAATGTGTTCTCACACCTGATGTATTTGATTCTTTCTTTATAGTATATACATTCGATAGTTAATTAATCTTAATCTACTCTTGTGCATATTACTAGTTGTTTTTCAGGGGCTTAGAAATGTAACTTTTTTTTTTTGGTAACATTTCTGTTTTGCCAACAATAAAAGTTTCCGAAAAAAATCGTTGATGATTTGTTGTACGTATATCAGTGAGTTTGAAGAAAACAAGTGTATCTCTAAAATTAAATGAGAATCCAAAGAGGTTGCTTAAAATATGTGAATGGGAGAAATCATGATAAACAGCACACGGTATTTTGCATGGAATGGTCATTGCTCCAAAAGGGATGGTGTCCTCTTGAATGTATCACAGTGAAAAGCCAATCGCTATGACATAAAGTGCTGTCCAGTCTGATAAATGGCAATTTGATCTATGTTAAATGCTGGCTAATATTAGAAAAGCCAATTTGATTAATGTAAAGTCCTCGGACTGTACTGTACATCAAAACACAGCAAGGATTGGGTTAATGTGCCCTAGTGCCGTAACCCATTGCAACCAATCAAATTTTTGCTTTAATTATGCCCCCACAGTTGTCTGAAATCAGTGACTTTAATATGCAGATTTATGAAATTCACGTGAATAGATCGAATTTCGATCAAATTCCGATCGTACGATTTAAGTGGTTGTTCGAATATGCAGATTTGGCCACTTTGATCATCGAATACCGAAAATTCGAATGATCGGGTATTCAATCGATTCGATTAGTGCTTAGAATAGCAGTCTCATTCATTTTACATTCAGTTATTGAAAGGTTTCCTTATCCTTTAAGATATTTAAATGTGTAAGCAGTCACAGGGAAATTGCTGATCTATCAGACTTACAATTTAAGTTGTTTCATAAGGCTACAAAAAATTTAAAATAGCAAACCATGTAAGTGACTTGTACCCCACTTAGGTGGCACACAACCTATTGTCATACCTCTGCATACTGTTCTTCTACTGTCCTGAAGAACACAATCAGTGCATAAGTGTCTGCCTAGCACCCCTATTAAAGAGGCAGTGTGAAATACTTTTTACTGCTAGGATTTACTGCGGTGGCTTATATAAATCTCTAGCATGCTGCAGTCATGTAAATAGTCAGCACAACACAGTGATTATCAACATTTGGTATACTTAACACTCAATATTTATATATTGGACTTAGGTATGACATTAATTTAAAGGAGAATTAAACCCTAAGAATGAATATCACTAATTTTATGTGAAAATGAGGTTAGTCTGTAATATAAGCTGATGCTACAAGGCTGATTATTAAATTCTGATGCTAATTGCCCTGGTTTCTGTGCTGCCATATAGTAATTATCTGTTTTATTATTCATCAGCCTTATACTGTGACATTTCTATTCTCTGTGTACCTGTATATTGTGAGTGAGTCCCTAAGCTCAGTAAGTGACAGCAGCACAGAGCATGTGAATCAGTGAATCAGCAGAAAAGAAGATGGGGAGCTACTGGGGCATCTTTGCAGACAGTTCTTTACTGCTAAAGCACTGTGGTTGCTTTGGGCTGGTACAGAAGCCCAAAACTTAGGCGCAGATTTACTAAGTTCACATGAAGGATTCAAAATTCAATCTAATTTTTTTTTAAAAATGTGAATTTTCGAATGTTTTTGAAGACCACTTCGACCATCAAATTTTGAAAATTCGATCGAATCGATTCGAATAATTCAAATAAAAATCTATTCGAACATTCGACAGTCGAATAACTTCCCCTTTAAAATTTTATTCAACTGCTTAGTTCGCCAGTTTCAACCTACCGAATTGAGTTTCATTATTTTGATCAAATGGTTAAAATCGTTCGATTCGAACGATTTTATTGTTCGATCGAATATTTCCTATTCGATCGTTCGACCAATCGAATACTGGTAAAATTATTCGAATTCAAAGGATTTTTATTCCCATACAATTCCGATGGTCAAATTCGAGGGTTTTTTAACCCTCGAATTCGACCCTTAGTAAATCTGCCCCATAATGTACAACATTTATAGCTTACTTCTTTAGATAAGCTTTAGTTCTCCTTTAAGCAAAAAAACATGTACTTTCTGTTTTTTCTAAATTATGTACACAGCAAAATCTCATAAAACAAACTGCAAGTTTAATTATAACAGCAGAATCATTACTCAAAGGTTTGCTGGCCTTTGGTTACTTGTTCTGAACCTTTACAGCCTAGCACAACTACCAAATAAACCAGCAGAAAAGCAGCCTACACATAAACATTTGATTATAAAAGAGAGAACAGTGGCACGGCTGTCCAACTGGCTACCCCCCCTTCTGTGGCACCCTACTTGCTGTGTTTGCTTACCATGTGTAAGCTTTAAATGGTATCACACCCCTAAAGCCCTGTACTGTTCACAACTGTTCACCTGGGGCACAAGCACTGTGCCACTGTATGTAGTACCCCTGATGGGTTTCTCTGTCTCCTGCTCTATTCTGCCTTCCCTATACTCTCTTTCCCCTGCTCAGCATGTGAGTGCCATACTCTGCCTGTGTGTGCCCTGCTCTGCCTGTGTGTGCCCAAATCAGCCTGTGAGTGCCCTACTCTGCTTGTGAGTGCCCTACTCTGCCTGCGTTTACCCTACTCTGCCTGTGTGTGCCCTGCTCAGCCTGTGTGTGTGCCATACTCTGCCTGTGTGTTCCTTGCTCTGCCTGTGTGTGCCCTGCTCTGCCTGTGTGCCCTACTCTGCCTGTGTGTGCCCTGCTCAGCCTGTGAGTACCATACTCTGCCTGTGTGTGCCCTGCTCTGCCTGAGTGTGCCCTACTCTGCCTGTGTGCCCTGCTCAGCCTATGTGTGCCATACTGTGTGCCCTGGTATTAGGGTTGCCACCTTTTGAACATTTTTATACCGGCCGGCGGGGGGTGGGGCCAAAAGGGGGCGTGATGTGATGTAAAAAAACATTGCCGGTAAATTTGTAATATCGGCCCCAGCCTTGGCTGGTGTTTTACCAGTGACATACTCTGCCTATGTGTATGGCCTGCTCAGCCTGTGTGTGCTCTGCTCTGCCTATGTGTGACATACTCTGCCTGTGTGTGCCCTGCTCTGCCTGTGGGTTTGTTAGCATTTGAAAATAAATTATTGTTAGGGGCCCCTAAGGTGTTTAATCATGTGTTGGGGGTGCTGTATTATCAACAGGGGAAGAGGAGGCATATGGATTTAAGGTTTTGACTTAATATGACAACTTTTTTCACATATGAGAGATATCCCTGCAGTGAGCACCAACCATTTGTTTACCACAATTAATTTGGACATGGTCTTGTGGTAACATGGGTGTGTTTTAAAGTGGGTGTGGTTTAAAAACAGGGCGTGGGCAACACTGGCTTCCATTATCGGCCCTCCACTATGTAGGCCAGAAAAATTTCGGCCCTCAGTAACACAGAAGTTGTACAACACTGGGTTAGAAGAATAGGAAAAGACATAGTTTTGGGAGGACTAAACCATTGGACTCTGGGGGTAATTTACACTGAACCAAATTTGTCACTGATTACACATATGTAAAAGACCTTTAGTGATAATATCCACACAGTATATAAAGTAATTCTTGGTGCTTGACATGCTTTGGATTACTATATTAAAAAAAATTAATTAAACCAGATATTCTGGCCGTTGTGATTATTTCAATTTGGTAAGAGGCAATTGGGACTCACTAATTAGGGTAAGGTCACATGGGCAGATTCGGGGAGATTTAGTCGTCTGTCAACTAATCGCCTCTTCTGGGCGACAATGCACTCGCGGTGCTTCAATTTTCCAAGTTGGCTCACAAGGAAACTTCAGGCAACTTCGGCAATTGAAGTGCCGTGACTGCGTTACGCTGGCATTTTCTCATTATAGCAGGGGGAAGG
Source organism: Xenopus borealis (assembly GCA_024363595.1). Classification (NCBI taxonomy): domain Eukaryota; kingdom Metazoa; phylum Chordata; class Amphibia; order Anura; family Pipidae; genus Xenopus; species Xenopus borealis. The sequence goes on from CM044437.1 coordinate 90,267,029, forward strand.
CAGTTCAGGGAGATTGTCGCCCAGAAAAAGAGTCCCCGAATCTGCCCATGTGATCTTACCTTTATATATGAAAAAAATGTACCCCTTTTTGTAAAATAAAAGTATATTATACGTTGTAAGCCATCAAGGAGTTCCATGACTATATAAAGGTATGGTCAAAGATGAATCAACTTCAAACACTGGCATAACTAGAGATTCTTGGCATTCTTTATCTGGAAACCTGTTATCCAGAAAGCTCTGAATTACGGAAAGGCCATCACCCATAGGGGGAAATTCATTAAAACGCAAAGCATCTAACGCTAGCGCTAATTCGCCAGCGTGACGTCAATTCGTAACTTTGCATATTTACGTTCACCGACCCGAATTTTTGCTAGCGAAGTAGATAGACTAGCGCAACTTCGCACCCTTACGCCAGGCGAAGTTGCATACTGACGAAGGATCGTAATTACGCAAATTCACTAAGATGACCATTTTACTGAACGTGACCACTTATGCTAGACATTACTTCGCCAGATCAGACCTGGCGAAGTTCAATACAATAGATAGGAGCTTGAAAATAAAAATTGGAAATTTTTTCTAAGTCCCAAAAAAACGCTGGCGTGTTTTACCTTTCTAGGGTTATAGTCTGAAAAAGAGCAAAATTTTTTTTGGGGGGTTACCCTCCTTCCCCCCACATTTCCTAACATATGGCAACATAACTATATAGGGGGCACATGTAGGGCAATAGGACAACTTAATTTTTTTAATTAAAGGTTTCCTGGGCTTGTGTAGTGCAATGTAGTGGCTGTAACATATACTTATTATACTTTGAAATTCACGCTGTATGCAAATTAGGCATCGCTAGCATAAATGTGCTTTGCCTGGCGAAGTAACACTAGCGCAAATACGCTACCGTTCGCAGACCTGAGCGTAACTTAGCACTTTAGTGAATTTGCGTAGCACTGGCGAAAATTCGCTAGCGAATTTTCACCGCTTAGTGAATTTCCCCCATAGACTCTATTTTATACAAATAATCCAAATTTTTAAATATTTTCTTTTTCTGTGTAATACTAAAACAGTAGCTTGTACTTGATCCAAACTAAGATATAATTAATCTTTATTGAAAGGAAAACCAGCCTATTGGGTTTATTTAGAGGGTTATTTATCAAAGGTCAAATAGATTTTTACTTCTTCTATTCAAGTTTTCAAGGGTATTTTTCAGTTAAAACTCAAAGGTTTTTTATGGTTTTTTTTTTTTGTTTTTTTAAAGACCTTGAATTTTTTGGATTTATTATGCCCTGAACCTGGAAATAGATCGAATCTGAACATACTCCAGCTAAAACCAGTCAAGATCATGTAGGAGTCAATGGCAGAGGTCCCTTGAACCATTTGAAGATGCTTGTAGCCTTAAACATGTTCAGTTTTTTTTCTGTGCATTTCACTTGAAATGAGGAATTCAAGTTTTTTTTTTTGCCGAAAACTCGATTCATTCAGGTTTTTGGGTTCTTCACCCCAAATTCACTGTTTTTTTACAATCGAGTTTTTTTTAATAAATTAGAAAACACTTGAGTTGTGACCTTGCATATCTAAATATGGATAAATTACCCCCTTAATGTTTACATGATTTTCTAGTAGATTTAAGGTATGAAGATCCAAATTACAGAAAGAAAAAACCCAGGTCCCAAGCATTCTGTATAAAGGTCCCATACCTGTACAATTTAGAAACTAATAAGCAATGGGTCAAGGGCCAAAACTGGGTTCCCATGATGCATAAGGTGAGCCCTTTAGTTCCTCTTATACAAAATGCTATGGCTTCCTACCACAGAAAATAACTATTGAAATTACTTATATATGTTTAAAGGGGATGATCACCAAATAAAATGTATGCATGTTTTAGATTGGCCTTTTCTAAACAACTGTACAATTTTGGCCAAGCCATTTTAAAGGAAAACTATACCCCGAAAATTAATACTTGAGCAACAGATAGTTTATATCAAATTAAGTGATATGTTAAAGAATCTTACCAAACTGGTATATATATTTAAGTAAATATTGCCCTTTTACATCTCTTGCTTTGAACCACCGTCAATTCGTGATGGTCTGTGTGCTGCCTCAGAGATCACCTGACCAGAAATATTTCAACTCTAACTGTAACAGGAAGAAGTGTGGAAGCAAAAGACACAACTCTGGCTGTTAATTGGCTCATGTGACCTAACTTTATAGTTTGTTTGGTTTGTTTGTGTGCACCGTTGAATCATACGATCCCAGGAGGCTGTCCTTATGTTTTAAAATGGCCATTTTCTATTTATGATTACCCATTGGCACACACTATGAAAAAAGTATATTATTATGAAAATGGTGAAGCAGGGTTTTTACATATGAGTTGTTTTATGCAATATCTTTTTATAGAGACATTCATTGTTCGGGGGGTATAGTTTTCCTTTAAAGGGCAAGGAAAGTGTAAAATAGAATAAGGCTAGAAATGCTGTATTTAGTATACTAAACATAAACATGAACTTACTGCACCACAAGCCTAATCAAACAAATGATTTATGCTTTCAAAGTTGGCCACAGGGGGCTGTCATCTTGTAACTTTGTTAGACATCTCTGCAATATCAAGACTAGCACATGCTCAGTGTGATCTGGGCTTCTTAGGGGTCGTCATAAAGTATCAAAAAACAAAGATGCTTGAGTACTGCATGGCTGGTAAGTAAGGCAGGGGCTCCCCCTGCTGTACATAAGTATGATTGTTTCCCTGCCAGAAGTTAGGGACTGTATGACAATTCCTATCCACAGCAGTAAATGAAGGAGAATTTCACTACATACAGTCAGGTTTCTTATAAAAACAGTACACATTTTTTAATTAAAGTATATTGGAGATAGATTTCTTTTTCATTAAAGAAAGTAAAAATGGGATTTTATTTCTTTGCCTTTCCTTGCCCTTTAAGGGCAGCTTCTTGATCCATCCTAAGGTATATAGACATAGCTAACATTAAAACTTGTTTTTGCGCAAAGCTTTATTTAGCTAAGTATGATTTAAAAGCAGTTCTAGGGAAACTGTTGTAGGGAATGTTAAAATGAATGGCTCCCATATGTAACTGTATGATTACACACTTTTGCTTCCTGTATGGTTTAAGGAGTCCGCGTGATGTAATGGACTTCCGGTACTTTTGTATCAATAAGTAGATAAGAGGGAAGAGAAATCTGTTCCAATGTAACATATGAACACATGATTGGTACCATTACAAAACAATCAGATCACATATTATTGCTTTATTACAATAATTATTGGGGAAAAATAACATTATAATAATTATTAGATAAAAAGGCCTGGAACCGCTTCTTCTGGATATATTATCTAATTTGTTTTTAATAGTTATTTTTTTGTTCTCTTATTTTTCTTACAATTATCAAAACTTAAAGTCATAAAACCTAAAATGTCACCATCTACATATATCCGATGATGTAAGCCATGTTCTGTACTTTAATCAAGGAGCCAAGTATTCACTAATTACTGAAAGAATGGTTTCCAGTTTTCTGTAGCTGAGAAATTGTTTGCTTTATGTATTGCCGTAGGTAAAAAGATTGGTCATTTAGGAATTGCTTTCCAACAGTATAATCTCACTTAATTGAGTTTATGTTAAAAATGAAGGGTAGTTTACGTACGTCTGTTTACCAATACTTTATATAAAGGTGAATTCAACCCTGCAGGCGCTAAACCCCTCCCCCCGTAGGCACCCTTCCCTTCTCCCCCCGGGCTATTGCCCCTTACTTGTTTATTACCACAAAGCGCAGGTCCCTTCATGCAGGGTCACAGACGCCATCTTCTGCTGCATTGTCTTCTTCCGGGGGCGCATGCGCAGTAGGACGCATTTGCCGGTTGGAAGTAGGAAGAAGACGTTGTGGCCGAAGATGGTGCCCGTGAACCTGCACGAAGGGACCTGTGTTTTGGGGTAATATACAAGTTAGGGGCATTAGCCCGGGGGGGGAGGTAGGCCATGCGGGAGGGGGTCTACGGGAGGAGGGGTTTAGTGCCGGCGGGGTTGAATTTCCCTTTAAGTATTTGTGTAATACAGGTATGGGACCTGTTAGCCAGAATGCTTGGGACCTGGGCTTTCTGGATAAGGGGTATTTCTGTAATTTGGATCTCCATATCTTACCTTCCCTCTTTTACTTCTGTCGGCAGGACTGGGCTAACAATATCTCTTCACCCAAGGCAGCAGACATGTCAGGCTGAGGGCAGGGAAAAGGTCCTGATATAAGACAGGTCACAGTCACAGGGGGTCATTTATCATCACTGGGCAAATTTGCCCATGTGCAGTAACCCATTTCAACCAATCAAATTGCTGCATTCACTGTTCTACTTGCAGCTGGCTTTAAAAAGCGATTCACTGATATTTGAGGTAAAATATACAACTAGTGTCAATCTGGCCAATTGATGGTATATTAACTAGGGATAAACCAAATACAGTATTCGGTTTGGGATTCTGCCAGAATTTGGTCTTTGCAGCAGGATTAAGATTCGGTTGAACCCTTGTGCCTGGATTTGTATATGTAATTAGGGCTGGGAAGAGAAATCACGTGACCTTTCGCCACAAAACATGGAAGTAAAAATTTCCCCCCTTTTCATTTGCCACCCCTAATTTGCGTATGCAAATCAGCATTCGATTCAGAGATTTGTCCGAATCCCAAAAAGTGGATTCAGTGCATGCCTAATATTAACCATAGATTACACTTGTGGGGGCTGATTTCGTGAACAGAAAATAAAAGGGGATCCCTTAGTGTTGTCAAACTTGCACATGCAGACACATCAGACTTATGAAATAGGAATATAAGATATAGAACAAATTTATTTAGCTTTTAGTTTTCCTGTAACACAGACTTCTTTAGAGAACTTCTCACTAAAATGTAAATACCATAAATCAATCATAATTCTAGTTTTTTTTTGACAAAATATATTTTGGATTAAAACCAAATACCATAGATATGATAGGAAATTGTAGACTAAATAAAGACAATGAAAAACATTCTATGAAATCTATGAATATCTTGCACGTACCAACTCTTTGCATGTGAAAAAGAAGCTTTACTTTAGTCTTTCTGTAATGAGGTCCATCTGTATAGCTAGCATGCTATTTTATTTCATTTTAATGTTACTTTTAATTATTGACTCAATTATTCTCATTTGAATGCGTTAACAATAAGATTTATTGTTTGGCCCAAAGCAGTTTGGTCTGAAATGGCTTCACCATGTTATAGACTCCATAATTAAATACAGATTTAGTCAGATCAAAAATGGATGAATGTTTTAATGTCTTTCAAGATGTTCGAGAGGAGATGAAAACTTTGTCAATGGTCCGCGACTGTCAGAATAAAAAATGATGACTTCTTAGCTGTGTGTGTTTGTGGCATATTAGTTCATTTCAGAGATGCTGATTTTGTCATCATATCAGTATTTCAGGATGAACTTTGTGCATCCCCTGAAGTGTATTACTGGGTCCCTTCTAATGAATGAGATCCAGTGGCGTAACTACCAGGGGTGCAATTGCACCAGGGCCCCCGCCCCCTTGGGGCCCATCGGAGCCATGAAAATGGTTATGGCAGGCAGTTATTTAGGGGAGATTTTACAGCACACATGCTATCAACACTCCAGCATGTGATTTATAGAGGTAAGGGCTGGATAGGGGGGCCCAGGTGCCCATACTGTACTGGGGCCCACCAGGGAGTAGTTACACAACTGATGAGATCATCTCTTTTTTCCATGCACTAGAGCAGGGGTGCCCAAAAGTTAGATTGGGATCTACCAGTAGACCTTTAGCTGGTGATCAGTAGATCTCAAGACACTGTCAACAAACAGTTTGTTAAAATCACCCTACTCCATCATAATTCAGTATTTAAAGGAGAATTCAACCTGCAGAGTTGCACGCAGCCATCTTCTGCAATCTCTGTAAGCTGATTGGGAGATCGGCATTTCTGCACATGCGCAGTTGGAGCCGTTTGCCGGTTTGCAACTGTGCATGCGCGAAATTACACGGAAATCGCCGATCTCCCAGCGAAGCCCATTCGAAAGCTGCAAAGAATCAGAAGAAAAAGACAAACAATAAAACTATAAAAAATAGATAATGAAAACCAACTGAAAAGTTGCTTAGAATTGGGCGTTCTATAACATAATAAAACTTACCTTAAAGGAGAATTCAACCTGTGGGGAAAAAACCCGTACCCCCCACCCCAGGTAGACCTCCCTCCCTCCTCACCCCGGGCTAACTACCCCCCGGGAAGATGCCCCATCGCCCATACTTACCCCTCTCCGCAGATTTTCCCAGTGGCGTTGCATGCAGCCATCTTCCATGATCTCTGTAAGCTGACTGGGAGATCGGCATTTCTGTGCATGCGTAGTTGGAGCAGTTTGCCGTTTTACACAACTGCACATGCACAAAATTACATGGAAATTGCTGATCTCCCAGTCAGCATACAGAGATTGTGAAATATGGCTGCGTGCAACTCCTCTGGAAGAATCTGCGGCAAGGGGTAAGTATGGAGTATGGTGCATCTCCCTGGGGGGGGAGTTAGCCTGGAGGGAGGGGGGTCTACCTGGGGTGGGGGGTACATTTTTTTCCCCCACAGGTTGAATTCTCCTTTAAAGGTAAACAACCCCTTTAATGTATTCCTCAAACCTATTTCCCCCTGTTATAGAATAGGAAGCAGTCTGTACTTAACATGTATGAGAATATCTGTATAACATGCAGATATTTATTCCTGCTGTTAATAAGGAGACAGTGACACAGTCTAGTTAATGCCAAAATATGTTGTGTCTCCAGAGTATTAGTGATCCAAAGTTATGACTATTCATGGTTCTTGTGCATGTCAAAGGAAAATATGTTATGCATTTGTTCAAAAGGCCAAATTATACAAGAATTATAATATATCTTTAACCACTTCCATGTATTGATGATGTAGGTGGCATTTGGATTCACAAAGCTATGGTGATATAAGCAAATTTGACCATTTATTAATTGAGTGAAAAAGAAAAAAAACACACAGGATGAACAACCTGAAAAGATTTTATTATTGGATTTAAAAAACATTTTTTTTTAATTTTCTGAAACAGATTACACAGGGTTCTGGATAAAAGTGATTGAATGCTGTATAAGTATGGTTTATAAAACCCTCAACAATTACAATCTTTACATTTTGATAATTTATATTAAACTTTTATGCTACATAATATTTTAACGTGAAAGCAGCAGCTTATTGCAAAATAATGAAGTCTTATAAAAAGCATCTTTAAATGCACTCAGTTTGCAAGAAAACTCAGTTGTAACAATACGAATCTATGCATCTGCATAAATAGAAGAAATCTGGCTTAAGCAGTGATCAAAGGTGGCATTTGGGAAAAATCCTCTTTCTTCTGAACAGTTTGGTCTGGCTTCAGACAGAGAGTGAGCACTTGGGACTTGCATGTCATAGGCTGTAGGAATACATTCTGCATTAGAGAAATACACATTTACAGAGACAAAGTTTTAGCTTCACAATATAATCAATGTATACTTATATTATTGTATTTATATACAACTAGGGATGCACCGAATCCACTATTTTGGATTCGGCCGAATCCTTCCCGAAAGATTTGGCCGAATACCGAACCGAATCCGAACGCTAATTTGCATATGCAAATTATGGGTGGGAAGGGGAAAACATTTTTTACTTCCTTGTTTTGTGCCAAAAAGTCACGTGATTTAGCTCCCTGGCCCTAATTTGCATATGCAAATTAGGATTTGGATTCGGTTCAGCCAGGCAGAAGGATTAGGTCGAATCCGAATCCTGCTGTTAAAGGCCGAATCCTGGACAAATCCCGAACCGAATCCTGGATTCGGTGCATCCCTATATACAACAAATCTAAATACAGTAGATCATTTCTTGTAATCTACTAATTCTCATGTGCAGTACCATGGGAACTATGTCATGTCAACTGTCATTTCTGTTCAGATATGAATTTACAGACTAATTACAGGCTAATTGTGAGGCTCCTCCAACACATTGTCAGGAATCTTCATTTTAGCTTTAGTCAGTAACAGAGAAATTCTCTTTACTCTCATATCCAGTACATATTCATTTGAGCAAGTATGTTAAATGTCATATAGATCCATAGCAGCAGATGATGCTTTTAGATTCATATGGCTTTATAGAAATTTTTTATGATGCTGAAAAACCTTTTTATTCAAAACTGGGTGCAATTTATTTATTTATTTTTTAATTCTCAGCTGCCTCAGACTTTGGGGTGCTATAAGTTTCCACGTTATTGCTGCGAATATTTTTACGCCAGAATATTTGCAGTAACGAGTAAGTTTACTAAAAAGCGAAAATGAAACAGCGACAAATTCAGTTTGCAAATATTTATTCTATAAAATAGCCTAGTTTTATGGCAGTTATTATGGCAATTTTTACTGTGACATTTATGGCCAGAAATGCATCTTCAAAACTCATAAATGTTATTGACTGATGATTATACCATCCAACAACATTACCAGAGTGACACCAATCAAACATGTATGTATCATATAAACCCATACTTCATCCATCCAGTCACACACCCTTCTGCCAATAGAATCATATGAACAAGAAATCAAACCAGTCTCTCTTTGCATAATATAAATGCACAGTTTAATGAAGCCAATCACAGTGAAACCAAAACCACTGCCAAAAGCGTCGATGATGATGAATAATTGGACTGTGAGCCAGCTGCCAATGATACGCCTTTGAGCTAAAACTGCTGCTGTTGAAGAAAATAGAAGCAGATGCCGCAACATCTTGTCAGCAACAGCTACAGATCTCTCTCCTGTCAGCAATGGCTATAGAAAAGAATGATTGGTAAAAAATATTATGGGATATTTCCTGCCCCTTGAGAATTTTCTGGCGAAAAAAATGCTTTACCGCAGTTTAGTAAACTGGCGAAAACATATTCTGTCTATATATTGTGCACATATTTTTACCGCGCTTTTGTAAATGGACCCCTTAATAAGCATTGATTCTTGATACTGTTGTCCTTTAAGCCATATTCACATGGGTTTTAAAATAAAGGATGTCCATGGAAATGGCTAAGCACTTGCTTCTCAAGTCAAAAGTAGGTTGTACTATGATAAGTGCCAGTCAGAACAATAATTAACTAAGGCAGAAAGCAAATTTTCAGAAAATGTCTTTACCTGCTGATTGTGTGCTCACCATGTTGTCTTGGTTTGGATTCTGGCAATGCAATTCCCTAAAGTATTCTGGATACTGCACCATACTGTTCTGGAAACCTGCTTGAAACAGCTGTATGTTAGATGATCCGTAGATGAAACATATGCTAATAAACTAAACGTATTTACAAGGACAAACTCAGGAACCTGAGTTAGAGGCTCTAAAGCTGCAGCTTTCAGCATTAAGGTGATATATATGGGTACAAAGGAAATAAAGGGTAGTTATGTCTTTAGTGCTATCAACCTTCCCCGTGTTTCTACAGTGATGTATAAGACAACAGCTTTGTTCTCAGGTGTGTTATTCTTTGTTTGTATATTGACTAGTGTTTTCTGCTGGTACAGGGAGCACACACAACTTTTAAAGAGAATGCACACAAGAGAGGAAATCAGAATCATTTACTGCAGTGTCATAGCTAACTGCACTGGTATAAAAGACCCAGACCATAAATGAGTCCTGTACCTGTAATGGAACACTAAGGTGACATGTTACACCTAGACATCACATACAACCAGTAGGAATGTGACGCATGCACAAATTCAAATATTGAAACGTGCAAGTGTGCTGTGAGTAAAGCACATCCCTGTTTGTGCAGGCTTTCTGTTCTGCCAGTAGAAATGCTACACAGCTGTTATCAAAGCTGAATGGGAATCCAGTGATAGGTAGCAGACAATGCAAATATACCTGTTTGCACATATCCTAAAACAATTCAGTCAAACGTCATGCAAATAAATGCATAAAGAGCATGTTCTTTGAATTATAGGAAGGCCATATTCCACACAGTCAATTTAAAAAAAATGATTACATTTTCTTTTCAAAAACCTCAGATCCAAAGCATTCCAGATAATAGATCCCACAACTGCAGTATCATCATCAGCAAGTTACACAGGGCTTGCATTATTTTATAACAAATAAGGGTCTTATAGACAAGAGTTGCAGAATAAATATAGGATCAGAGGGCCCTACCTGCAATTTGACAACATAAGTAAGATGAAAACAGAGTTTGGAAAGCGAAGTGATGAGCAGAGGGTAGGTTACATGTAGGGGTGAATTTTTAAATAAGAACTGAGGTATAGGGATGGGCTTTGTTAACAGCACCTACAAGTAATCTGATGTAATAGTCACGGCTGAAAAAAAAGATAAGAGAATGAAAAAGTGTTTTAGTTGCATCTCAGCTGAGGTAAGGATATATACTGGCAATGTTGCAGACGAGTGTCAAGAGTTTTGCAAAAGGTTGGATGCACAGTGTTAAAGACATATGGTATTTCTCTATTGTTTATTTAGTTTATTTCAACCATTCTCAGGACTGGAAGGCGTGCTACAGAGTCAATACCTTGTGCAAGTGTACCAGGTGGGCTGTGGAAAGGAGGGAAAGCTTTTCTTGTTGAACACTGCTCCTCAGAAGGTGATTTGCTGTGGGAGTTGGGGGAGGATCCCCTGTGCAACATTATGAAGGGGGCTGGAGATCTCATGTGGCTGCCATGATATGAAATGATAAGTGATGACATTTTACTGTATGAATAGACAGACATGAATTATTAATAATAATTATAATAATATAATATTTTATATAATATAATATTTTGCCATCCAGGATCGGACTGCTGTCCAGGGCCCTCCTTTGGCCCCCCTTCCCCTACTGTGACACTGCACTTAGTGCGCATGCACTTATTAGTAGAAAACGAATTGGGAGAGGGGGCCTGGCCTGGCGGGGGCCCATGAGGGTCGGGGCCCACGGTTTTTTTCCTGGTGTCCCGCTGGGCCAGTCTGACCCTGTTGCCATCTCAAGTAGTTTGCTGAGTAATGTTGAATAGTATGGGCCTGGTCTTCTTAAGGGAGGCAACATCTTTGGGTGGAAACCTGAGAGATTTCTATAACTATAGTAACTCCTTATTTAAGGCACTGATGACCCAAGGCAAAGATCCTATTGGAACAAACTCACATTTATCATCTCTTTTCCACCCCCAAGAAATCTGGGGCAGTACTGGTCACATTGTATTAACAAATGAGTGATGTGCGGGTTGACCCGAAGACCATAGTGACCTACAGGTTGACCAGTATTGAAATGTAGTAAACTGGTACTTATTCCTCTGTGGTTAAAATTTTAGGTATCATTACACCTTGCTTCCATCCAAAAGCCTTCAATAGTAGTACAAAAAATAGTAGGTGTCGATACACAAATAGCGCAGAGATTCTGCTGCAAAAGTGCCTTTATTTAACACGACATGTTTTGAGCACAAAGGCTCTTTATCAAGTGTATCAACTGCAGGTTGACCAGCAGTTGGTCAGATTAAGGTTGAAAAGTAGCAAACCATTGCAGGTTAGGGTTGGGTCAGACGAACGAAGTCCACTCCTCTACTGCTCCCCAAGGTTCCCTGTCTTGCACACAGAAGTACAGTATAGAGCAAGAAGACGCAGGGATGGTTCCTATAATGGCAACACTTAAGGTTTTGTGGGTTAGGGTCAGTGTAGGTTGAGTTTTCCTGTCCCACATACACTATTAAACACAAATAATGGTAATGACTGTATATTAATACTGTGTGCTATAAAATCCACCTGTGATATCATATCACAGAAAACCAAGAGTCTCTTTCTAAGCAAGGTGACTATTACTAGAATGTAGGGCTTGTCTAGAATGTCTGAAATCTCTCTGCTACAGTTTGAAGGGTCCACTGGTAACTGAAACAGCTGCTGCAATATGTAAGAGAAAATGTAGCACAATTCTTCAGAAAAAGGTTTAAGGATAAGTAAACAGTTAAAATAAGTGAAATAAAATTTACGAGAGTACTATTCTAAGCACTTTTGCAGTTTTCATTCATTAATTATTTTTTAATACAAGCTGTTTCTTTGTATGCAACTCAACCCTGCCTACTTAGCAAGTAATGACATTTTTTTTTTAAATACAAGCTGTTTCTTTGTATGCAACTCAACCCTGGCTACTTAGCAAGTAATGGCATTTATTAGGTGTCTCCATTCAAACAAATAGCAGCATTATAGCATTGCAATGCATTTCTATCTTGTGTACTTTAAACATCTTAATATATTAATAAAGTATGAAACAAATGACCACTCAGCAAGAGTCAAGCCCCACACTCTTCACCCCTAGAGTAAAAAACATCTCAATGTAGTCATATCCTGTCTGTAAGTAAATGAGATGATTTGGGTAAAATATATAAAGTTCATTCAAATCACCGGGGGATGGAAAACATGTTCATTCCTCATTTTGATTGCAGATACTATAGATGGTTGACCAGTCACCAAGGTGCTTTCTCAATTAAAACAAATTCTCATTCTGAATTGAGAAAGTCAGTTAGATGACTGGTGAAACATCTTCAAGAAAAACCACAGCAAGTCCAGTTGATTTTACTTATTTTTACAGCTATACCATGACCTGGATGAATGAGAATCTTCATAAACATATATAACACCATTGCTGTTGTGTACAAGACATGACCAGCAATAATGCTTAATGATTATTACAAGTATAATATCAGAACATGATCTAATGATTCATTACTTATTTGCAAGTCATGATTATATTCAGTGGAGTAAAGTGCTCATAAGAAGGAAATTCATATGGAAAATATCAATTTATTAGCAATAACACTTGCCAGTTTCCATTTGACCCATGCAAATCACAGTTACCTGGAACAATGCACATGAACACCACCAGGGTCGGACTGGGGGGCTGGGGCCCAGCAGGATTTTTTCACGGCGTCCCACCAGGCCAGTCCGACCCTGAACACCACTTCTATAAGAATTTGAACCTCACTTATGCTTCATTATACTGGTGGGTTCTGTAATCTGGAAACTCTTTAACAAGATAGGAAAAAATGGGTTTTGATGGCAGTCCTGTGAGCCAGCGTTTTTCAACCTGTGTGCCGCAAACTAATGTTAGGTGTGCCGCGATCAATTTGAAGGCCAAAGTGCGCGGACCTTTCACGTGACGTCACGTGACCTGAGCGGGCAGAAGAGCCGTGCCTGGGTTGGCTGATCAGGGAGGTCGCTGGCTGCACTGCGCGCAGCTTCGATGTGAAGGCAGAAGGCAGAAGTGCGCGGACTGACAGGTGAACGGCGCTAGTGCTGTTATAAAAATATTAAGGAAGCAGACCCTGCGGCTTAGCCATGCTGTAATAAGGAGAACCATATTTCTAGCTGTCTGGCTGCAATGCATAAGGCAGAAGGTTGTCAGTAAGAAAGTAGAAGGAAACATATATGAAAAGGCCAATCCAATTGAACTTTATCATCTGCAGTCTTTTTTTACCTGATAAGATTTTCCAAAGCAGGGTAGCGCTGCCCTCTATTTAAGCTGGTAGGGGCAATAGCGTGGGTACCCGGCATAGCAAGCTTACCCTGGCCTTGAATGATGAATGTGAGAATTCTCTCACGAACACAGATTAAATTATTTTGTTATTGTGTTTTTTTTGTAATAACAAAATAATAATAAGTGACCTGCTTCTCCCTTTGCACAGTTGCTAGCTGAAGCACCAGATCTAGTTAGTTAGATTTGATTATCAGTATTGTTTATTTATAAAACCCCAACGGTCTTGGCAGCAATTATAAAATATTTGGGGGAGTGTTATTACAAAAAAACACAATAACAAAATAATTTAATCTCTGTGTTATGAGAGAACTATTGCCCCTACCATCTTAAATAGATTAATAGAGGGCAGCGCTACCCTGCTTTGGAAAATCTTATCAGGTAAAAAGACTGCAGATGATATAATAAAGTTCAATTGGCCTTTTCATATATGTTTCCTTCTACTTTCCTTCTGCCTCATGCATTAGAGTTGCAGCCAGACAGCTTCAATGTTTACAAAAAAAGCTTATATTAACAATAGCACTTATATTGTTAATATAAGCTTTTTTTCACATTTTCAGCTGGTGGTGTGCCGCGGGATTTTGTCAATGAAAGAAATGTGCCTTGGCTCAAAAAAGGTTGAAAAACACTGCTGTGAGCAACTGTTGTTTATTAACTGGGTGCAGCTCCATTCCATGTACTGTACATATTTGCTACTTCTTCAGACATTAAAGCTAAATCACACTGTCCATTATCTTACACTGAACAGTAAACGTAACCAAATTAATCAGACAGATAGAGTGCATTTTAAGCAATTTTACATATACTGTAGTAAAAAACTGAACACAGATATTTACCCTTCTTGAGGCCTTTCCTTGTTTGACAACAAGCATGTGTTATGGTGTTCCAGTGGAGGTTTGGGAACTGCAGAAGCTTGGGTCATTAATCCAGGCCTCAGTATACTATGACTCTGTAAATCTAAGGAATATATATATAAAAAGATAAAAAGGGGAAAGTGGTTAAAGGGATCCTGTCATGGGAATTTTTTTCAAAATGCATCAATTAATAGTGCTGTTCCAGAAGAATGCTGCATTGAAATCCATTTCTCAAAAAAGCAAACAGATTTTTTTAATATTTAATTTTGAAATCTGACATGGGGCTAGACATATTGTCAATTTCCCAGCTGCCCCAAGTCATGTGACTTGTGCTCTGATAAACTTCAATCACTCTTTACTGCTGTACTGCAAGTTGGCGTGATCTCACCCCCTCACTTTCCCCCACCCAGCAGCCTAACAAAAGAACAATGGGAAGGTAACCAGATAACAGCTCCCTAACACAAGATAACAGCTGCCTGGTAGATCTAACAACAGCACTCAATAGTAAAAACCCATGTCCCACTGCATACTATTCAGTTACATTGAGAAGGAAAAACAACAGCCTGCCAGAAAGCAGTTCCCTCCGAAAGTGCTGGCACAAGTCACATGACCGGGGCAGCTGGGAAATTGACAAAATGTCTAGCCCCATGTCAGATTTCAAAACTGAATATAAAAAAAGAGAAATGGATTTCAGTGCAGAAGTCTACTGGAGAAGCACTATTAACTGATTTAACTGCGTTTAAAAAAACACAAAACAAAACATGTTTTCCCATGACAGTTTCCTGTGATTAACAAACCTTTGAATAAGCATGCAGGAAGTTTTATTCTTGTTGTATTGGATGGACTCCCTTTCACACACACACACACACATATATATATATATTATATATATATATATATATATATATAATATATATATATATATATATAAAGCAAAAAAAAAAAAAACATCTGCACACATAGGTCTTGATGAGTGTAGCTTTATACTGTAGATATGAATTTTTGTTCCAGCACCTAGGCATCACCATGGCTATCTGAGTGCACCTATCTAGTTATATGTATATATTTCCCTATGGGACCAGACTGTAAACTATATCCTTATAAACTTATAACAAGGGTCCCCAGCTGCCGAATTTGACGCAGCGTGTCCGAATTTGACCCAACTGCTTTGGCAGTCTCCCTTGCTGAAGCTTTGCTGCAATATTAACAGAAACCAGCAAAATGTGTAGAAGCAATAAAATATAATAATAGAGTAATGTAATCTAAAAAATAAATTGAAGTGATCTGGACCAATAAGAGATCTTGATCTTGATGAAGCTGGGGTTTATTGATTTGATTTACCAGGTGTAAAAAACATTTTATTAAAACCATGATACAGGTATGAGACCTATTATCGGCACCTGAGGTTTTCTGGATAAGGAGTCTTTCCCTAATTTGGATCTCCAAACCTTTAGTTTGCTAAAAAAATAATTTAAACATTAATTAAACCCAAAAGGAATGTTTTACCTTAAATACAGATTAATTATGGATTAAAATCAATACTTGAGCATCAGATAGTTTATATCAAATTAAGGGCCAGAGTTACTATTGGTCAAATTCGAGGGTGAAAAACCCTTGAATTCAACCAATCGAATTGTGGTCGAATTTAAAACCTTCAAATTCGAATATCGAATTTGAAGGGTTTTACCGCAATTTGAACTATCGAATGAAAAAAAATCGTTTGAACAATTAAATCGTTCGAATCAACGATTTTAACCATTCGATCGAATTTTTTATTTAATCTTCCCATAGGTTTTAATAGCAATTCGGTAAGTTTAATCTGGCGAACTAGGCAGTTGAATTTAAAAGGCAAGTAATTCGACTATATACAAAAACAATTTTATTTGAATCATTCGATTCGCTCGAATTTTGAAAATTCGATGGTCGAAGTGGCCTCAAAAATTATTCGAAAATCTTTTTGAAAATTCGATTGAATTTCGAGTCATTCATGTGAATTTAGTAATTCTGCCCCTAAGAATCTTACCAAACTGGAATATATATTTAAGTAAATATTGCCCTTTTACATCTCTTGCCTTGAACCACCATTTCATGATGGTCTGTGTGCTGCCTCAGAGATCACCTGACCAGAAATATTTCAACTCTAACTGTAACAGGAAGAAGTGTGGAAGCAAAAGACACAACTCTGTCTAGAATTTGGCTCATGTGACCTAACATGTATGGTTTGTTTGGTTTTTTTTTTCTGTGCACTGGGAAACATACAATCCCAGGGGGCTGGCCTTATTTTTTAAAATGCCAGTTTTCTATTTATGGAACATATTACTAAAAAAGTATATTATGATGAAAATGGTTTATTTACATGAAGCAGGGTTTTACATATGAGCTGTTTTAATTTTCCTTTAAGAATTTGAACATGAAGTCTATGAGAGAAGGCCTTCCCATAACTTTCTCTGTAACGGGTTTCCAGATAATAGATCCCATACCTGTATCATAAAAATGTTTACGGAGACTATGGCCAGCCACAGAGACAATAAAATACTTTGGGTGGCCACAATTAACCAGTTTGACAGCCCTAATATAGCAATAAAGCAAGCTGAAATATATGTAATATACTGTTGTTCATACCTGTGAGCAGTTCCTGTGATCTGGTGCCATTCAGAAGCCTGTGCCTGATGCTTCTACCCAATGTCCCATCAAAAACCTGTGGCACCCTCAGGCACACATTATCACTGATTGCATCCCTCCCTGGATCAGAGGCGGAAAGCAGCTGAGACACAGGACAAACATAGAGCAACAGAAATCACACCATATAAGACATTCACCTATAAATAGTGTAAGAATAGCATCAGAGAATTTCATTGTAAGCCTCTTATTATATGCAATACAGGTACAGGTATAAGGTTAGCTGATAAGGATACATGATTATTGGTAGGGATGCACCAAATCCAGGATTCAGTTCGGGATTCGGCCTGTTTCAGCAGGATTCGGCTGTATCCTTCTGCCCAGCCGAACCAAATCTGAACCCTAATTTGCATATGCAAATTAGGGGCAGGGAGGGGAATTGCATGACTTTTTGTCACAAATCAAGGAAGTAAAAAATATTTTCCCCTTCCCACCTTTTTTAGCATATGCAAATTAGGGTTCGTATTCGGCTCGGTATTTGGCCGAATCTTTCTTGAAGGATTCGGGGGTTCGGCCGAATCCAAAATAGTGGATTTGTTGCATCCCTAATTATTAGTGCTATGTATGTATGCTCTTTTTAAGAGCAGTTCAGGGTAAAAATAAAAACTGGGTACATAGATAGGTTGTGCAAAATAAAAAAATTTCTAATATAGTTAGTTAGCCAAAAATGTAATGTATAAAGGCTGGAGTGACTGGATGTATAACATAACAGAATACAACACAACATCCTGCTTTTTAGCTCCCTAAATCTGAGTTAGTCAGCGACTTGAAGGGGGGACCACATGGGACATAACTGTTAGTGAGTTTGCAATTGATCCTCAGCATTCAGCTCAGATTCAAAAGCAACAGTTATGACCAATGTGGCCCTCCCTCAATTCACTGATTGGTTACTGCCTGGTAACCAGGGTAACCAGTCAGTGTAAACAAAAGAGAGCTGAAAAGCAAGTAGTGTTCTGTTCTGTTATGTTAGACTTACAGTCACTCCAGCCTTTATACGTTATATTTTTGCCTAACTAAATATATTCAAAACATTTTTTATTTTGCACAACCTATCTATTTTAACCACTTTTATACTGAACAATTCCTTTAATGGTGTGCATTTATTTTGCTAGCGTCAAGTGTCAATGGCCAGTAAGCAAACTTCTTGTCTTGTAAATTTCATCAAAAATTTGCTAGCATGCACAAACCAGGACATCGATAGCTGTATGAATAATAACTTTGCTTAGAACAACTAGCATCTTCTGGCCAGCTGGCATCAGGAGTTTCAAACCTACAGAGTGTAGAGCCTATAGCTAATACTCCAGTTGCTACTAGATGCTCAATTAGAAATAAACTGTCAGATTCTTACCTTAGTGTGCAATTGCTGCTCCCGAGCTGTATGTGCTTTTACATGTTTTCGGAGTGAGCTTGGGTCTGTATATCGTTTGCAGCAGCCTTGTATCTGACAGGCATATGGTTTCTGTGCAATTAAGAACCAAACACACTAATATGATTCTAAAGCAATGAATAAGATGGATAATATTTTATAATATATGATTCTGCGCCAAAAAAATGTACATTAAACTGTAAAATGCTGTAGGCTTCTAAGTCTCTATTAATTATTTGGATAGTGTTTTTAACATGATTGTCTCTTTAACAGGACATAACCAAGTTATATAATATAATATAAAGTTATTAAAAGCTAAGCATATCTCAATAAATTCTATAATAATCTAGCTCAGACACATAGCATTTTTTTTTGTTTTCTACAAAATGTAAATTTAGTTTACCGCATTTTAACAATTTATATAATTTGGGTTAGTCTTATAAACTGTCAGATTTACACCTTCAGAAAGCAGGCCCCTCTTGAACTGTATACAGACAGGTATTTAAAGGAACAGTTCAGAATAAAAACAAAACTGCATAGATAAAAAGGCTATGCAAAATAAAACATGTTTTCAATAGCTACAACACTACTGTCTCCTTTGCAGCTCTCTAACCTCTTATTTATTCAGTGATTAAAGGGGGTCATATAGGGCATAACTGTTCAGTTAGTTTGCTTTTGATCCTTAACACACAGGTCAGATATAAAAGCAAACAAACTGAACAGTTATGTCCCATATAGGCCCACGTTCAAGTCACTGATTGGTTACTGACTGGTAAACAGGTTAGAGAGTTTCAAAGTAGGTAGTGTTCTGGATACTGTGTTAGACATTCAGTCACTCCAGCCTATAAATATAAAATTATTGGTTAACTAATACCTTCCAACATTTTGGAAATAGAAAGAGTGACAAAAAGATTTGCTGCACAGCTAAATGTTTGACCACGTCTATTTTTGGTCACACACCCTAATTACCATGTTCATTATACAAAATCATTTAGGTGAATGGTGTCAAGGGTTAGGTAGGGGTCGCTGTAGAGGAGGAAAGTGAGTCCTTTAGGCAGGGATTGGTGTGCCCACAGAACACAAAGGTAAATGCAGGAACAGAGTGAGGAGGGCATAGTCTGTCAGAGTGGAACAGGTGCAGAGCAGGACGGAGAGGGTGAAGATCAGAATTGGATGAAGAGGTTGGCGAGTCGGGACAGGAGCAGACTGGGAAAGAACGGGATGGAGCAGGTGTAGAACAAGAACAGACTGGATGTAGGGTTGCCACCTGTCCAGTTTTGAACCGGACAGCCCGGTATTTTGAAGGGCTGCCCGGGTCAAAACTTCCTGTCCCGTTTTCCAAATAAAGAAAACCAGACAGGATTCCTGTGATTGACATGGCAATCAGCGATTCATAGCTCTGCCCACTGATGTCACGGGCCCACCCACTGATGTCACTGGCAAGCCCCCTGCCCGGTCTCAGCCATCCAGAAAGGTGGATCTGGATAGCAGGAGAGGATCTGGAAAGCAGGAGACGGGACTGGAGAAGAAACAGGAAGAAAAGGCAGAGCAAGATAATTTCAATTTCAATTGTTTTAACACAAAAATATAAAATGTACAAACATTTACTGAAAACTACCATTGAAAACACAAATTTTTGGGGGAAAACAAAACCCCCAAATATCAACATATAAAATAAAAAGGACTATAAACTGCATACATACATTATGCATTTTGCATTTTTAAGGTCAGCATACAGGTGGTTTAGTTTTGTGATTCAAAAATAATTACTTTTTCAATGAATGCAGTCTTTATTTCACTGCCACCAAGGTTTGCTAAATACTTTTTGAACAAAGTATTTGCCATATTCATATTTTTCGATTAACAACTTTTACTGCTTAGTGTTATCCTGATTTTGGAGTACTGTACTTATTGAAGTATTATTGGGAGAACAGTGTATTCAATGAAAGAATTTAGGTGAGAAGTATTTTACTTTACCTTACTGAAGTACAGTATACATCAGAGGAAAAAAAAGAGAGGAAAACACAGGTACAAATTAGTATATAGTCAGAAACCGTATATTAAAAAGTAGATAAACGCGCTGCATAGACAGGTATACTGTATAAAACCTTTTACTTTAGTTTCAAGTTTCAACACAGAATGTCATAATACATGTCAGACTATAACCAGTGGTACAAGCCATGCGTACAAGTGTCAAGTTCTGAACCCAAATGAACCCAGCATGGCTAAGGGGCAGAGATACTATTGGTCAAATTTCAAATTAAACAAAATTCTAATTTTTTTTGGGCGGTCATGTTCGATTGAAAACGTAAGTTTTGGATCAAATTAAATAGTTCGAATTGAAGGATCGCAACATTCGAATCAAATTATTTTTTTTTAAAATTTCAATTTTCCAGTAAAGCTTCCAGGAATTTGACTTTTTTTAAATGGCCAGTACTTTGAATATTTTTCAATTCGAATCTAATTTTGGGCTATATAGTCAAAGTATCCCAAAATTACATCGAAAATTAAATTTTAAAAATTCTAATTTTATTAGAAAATTCACTTCGACCCTTAGTAAATGTGCCCCTTAATATCTCAGCCAGGAATACAAGGATTATTTGAGCCTACAAAGCACATACAGTTATGGGACCTGTTTTCCAGAATGTTCAGGACATGGGGCTTTTGCAGATAAGGGGTTATATGTCAAAGGTTGAATTATAGATTTCTGTGAGCTTTTTGAGACCTTGAATGAACTCACAAATTGAACGGTTTCTAGCGAGTTTGGGGTTATCAATCTCAGTTTTCAGCGTAAAAAAACTTGAATCGATTGAGTTTTCAAGCTAACCCTGCAAAAAAAACACATCACGAAGGCTCTTCAAATGGTTCAAAGGATCTCTGCCATTGACTTCTACATGATCTTGACAGGTTTTAGACAGTGTATTTTCAGATTCAAGCTATTTCAAGGGTCAGGGTATAATGCATCTCAAAAAATTTGAGCTTTATTTTAACCTGAAAAAGGCATTCTTTTTAATTATTTGATTATAATGGAATGTATGGGAGATGACTCTGCCATAATTCGGAGCTTTTGGGATAATGCGTTTCTGGTAACGGATCCTGTACCTATATTTACAACAACAGATCATCTAGCTAGCATGTCATCTGTGAAATCACTGTGCTTGGCTACATCAAGCTGATTTGTCCTCCTGCAGTGACAATACATTGGATTATGCTTATTTACCACCAGGAGAAATGTTAGTATTGCCTTGGTGTCAAAATGTGAATTTCTTATTGCTGGAGCAATAGTGACTAAACGGCAGCTAAGTAGCTGAGCCTAGTAAAAACTAATGACAGTTTAAGCTGATTACATTTTGCATATACATTATATTGCAGTAAAATTATTATATTGCGGTCAATCAGTCAATATTTCATAACTTGCATAACATGAGTAATCTGCAATGCCTGGCTTTTTTTACTGTAGCAGACTGTACATTATTTTCACACCAAAAATTTTGCTGATGTTCTAGCATGTGTTCTAGTGTCCCTCCTATTGCAAGTCATTGTAGCACTTTGCATTTTCAAGCACACAGATCCAATAAAGATCCAATAAAATCCAATATAAATTTATCTGAGGCTACGGAAGATGCAGGGACTACTGACATACAGTATAGGGTCATCTTTTATCCTCTGTCTTAATTCCTCTCCTAATATTTCTCTTACTGTGTCCTGGTGGGTTCTTTGGTGCTTGGCTCTGTCACTTGAGTTACTGAAAGATTTCAGGCACCCTGGGTATTGACATAGGTATGGCCTCTCCCCTGTGTGGCTCCGCAGATGAATCTTCAGGTTTTCAAGTCTAGAAAATGCCTTGTTGCATCCTTCAAACTGGAATTAAATGAAAAAAAAAAATAATAATAACTGAAGCTTGTAACTTCCACATATCTGAGCAAACACACCCATGTCTAAGGAGAGATGCATTAAATGGGTGGTTATTTAAACATTATTTGCAAATATATATATTTATATGGGCACAATCCAACATTTCACTTGCATTGAATGCCTAGGACCATACACTGTGTAACCAAACATGGTTCTTTAACAGACAATTGCTTAATTATTTGTAAAATGTGTCATAATATTAATGTAATAGGAGACAGGCTGTCTAATTTTAAGCTTTTGCATACAGCTGGATGTTTTAAGCTTTTCTCTAGTGATCATGAATAAAACCAGTGTAGCTTGTTCATTTGCTTTGTACCACAGTATCACAGCATTTTTACATAAATCAGCTAAAGATGTTTCAATTCAACATATGTCTGGGAAGAATTAGTCTTCGAGTTTTTCTTCCCAAAGGCTGCTACTCATTTTCCATTTCTGGCAATACTTTTTGGTATTTCTTAATCTATTTTTGTACCATCTGGACAAGAAACTATATCATTATTGTTCATTTAAATGGCTTTAGCAACATCCATTAGTAATGTTTCCACCTGCAATTCATACCGTTTTATAACAGGTGGCAGCATGACATGTAGGCTGGTAAGTAACAGTTAAACAAAAGATATATATACTGTACAGCACAGTGCATTGCTCCCTCAGGAGATTTTACAGGTGGATAGGGGCATCGAATGCCTTAATGCCAATTGACCACAGGTTGCAGGGGCCATATACAATACCTAATCACAGTAATTTCAGTTGCGAAGTATTTTGTCCCTACCCCATGTTGTTTCAAGGAAATATTACTCTTGCATAGTGATATAGCTAAGTTTGGCAAAAGTTCAAAGTCTTTAAAGTTCAACCCCTTCAAATGAGCCCCAGTGCACATATATACACATAACCATACCAACCTATCTATACACTCACATATATAATAAAATAATATATATTTCAATATCTATACTCATTGTAGATTATATAGATTATAGATTCTTGAACACTTTTTCAAGAAATCATTGAAGCCACTCTTAAAGGCATTAATATAATTCACCATCACAACATCACATGGCAGAACATTCTACAACCTGACTGCCCTCACCACAGAGAACGGAAAGTTCTGCACTTCTAATCTATATGGGTGCCCTCTGGACCATTGATCATTTTTAAGATCCCCTGCTATCTGTCTAAAATGTCCTCTAATGTTCTTGTAAAGTGTAATCATGTCCCCAACATCGACAGTCTACCCTAGTATAAATCTTCCATCCCCTTTACTAGTTTAGTTGCAAGTCTCTACACAATTTATATCCTTTGTAAGTACTGGAGCCCAAAACTGCACTGCATACTCAAGGTGAGGCCTTACCAGAAACCTATAAAGATACAAAATTATGTTTTCATCCCTCGAGTTTATGCCCTTTTTTATGTGTCACAGAATAAAACTGCCGGGAATTAGAAAAACTTGTATCTACAAAAAACCCCAGATCCTTCTCAATTAAGAAATCCCAGACACCCTGCCATTAAGTGTATAACTCACGTTTATATTATTTCTACCAAAGTAGCATTTCACCTAGCATTTATCAACACTGAACCTGATTTTCAGCTTGCTGCTCAATTTTCCAATTTTGTCAAATCTTTCTGCAAAGTGGCAGCATCCTGTATGGAACGTATAGTTCTGCACAATTTAGTATCATCAGCAAAAATAAAAATACTCACTTCCAGGTCATTAAAAAAAAGTAAATGACCCTGTGGTACTCCTCTAACAACACTGGTCCAATTAGAAAATGTTACATTTACCACCACTCTTTGTAATCTATCATTCAGCTAGTTCTCTATTCAAGTACAAATATTTTGTGCCAGGCCAATATTCTTTAATTTGACAATTTTCCTTTGCTTTGGCAAAGTCATAGAAAGTTGATTATATCCACTGCCATAAGGTTCTTGCTTACCTCCTCATAAATGGCAACTAAATTAGTTTGGCATGGTCTGTTATACATAAAGTATGAAGTAAAGCGTATTACCCCTTCCAAAGTCTTTCCTACCACTGAAATCAGACTAAAAAGCATATTGTTTTAAGACTGAGGACAGGATCCTCTTTGAACAGCAGCTCCATATTAGCAATTCACCAATTTTCCAGCACCATGCCAGACCTCAATGAATCCTGAAAGATTCAGCTGAGTGGTTTGGCAATCACAGAGCTGGGCTTGTTTAGTACCGAATACTATCTTTTGAATATCCTCCTGAGTGACCCATCTATAAAGTTAAAAATGTCACCTTTCAGACTTTTGAACACACATTTTTAATGAGTCTTATGACTACTGTTTTACACTGAATATGACAATATTTAGATTGTAAACATATAGCTTATAACAAATCATAATAACAGATTACAGATAAAAATAATCATATGTGTGGCTGATATAGTATTCACGCAAAACTGAAACATGCCTGGCACAAATGGAACACAAAAACATTAACTACAGATTGATGCTTTATGTATTATTAGAATTTTAATTAAACCCATTTGTCAATTTGTCAATGTAAAAAATAACCCAAAAAGGAAATATCTAAAGTAATTAGTATTACATTCTCACAAAACACTGGCAATGCACAAGCTTTCTATATTAGGAAATATTTAGGAATTCAGCTTTTCTGTGACTACAATTACTAGGATATCCTTCACATATAATTGTTTGTATATCATTTTTTATGTGTACTTCAGATATGTGTATATGTGACACTGCTTTCCTCCTCCATAGTTACAAAAGTGACTGCAAGTTTGGATATCTGGCTCTGAATTATTAAACTGGATGCATAATTTGGCACACAGGGACATTAAGGAGTCATTTGCATGTCTCCGCCCCTCATTTATCAAAGGGATTCTGAAACTCCGCTTGCACTCCATTACAGAAAAGGTTACAGTGTGGCGCTCGATTTCTCCTCCGTGGTTCCTTATAGGAGACAGCCAGGGAGGAGAAATCAAGCTCAGCACAATGGATCGTCGCCCTGTCGCCTTTTCTGAAGGCAGGGTTTCGGTAAGTTATTTCTTAATAAAGGCTTAGAGATTTCAAAGTTTAATTTGTCTTTCGTTTCTTTTTTCGTTGTAGACTAACGAATTAAAAAAAATTTAATTTGTTACTGGTCCTTTAAAGGGGTTGTTCACTTTCGAAACATGTATTTTAGGTCAGTTGTTTTCAGATTGCGCTCCAAAAATACAGTAAATATGTTTTCAATTGCTTTCCATTTTGTTTTAAATTTTCTTTACTGTTTTCCTAAAACTGAAGTTCTAAACACATTTGGTTCCTTTGCCTGCCCAGAACTCTCTCCTTGGTCCTCTCACTGTAAAACCTGGAGGCATCCAAGTAGCGGAGGGCTCCTTCCGAAGCGAAAGGAAAATGTTATAGGCAGAAGAGTGAGCCGTGACCAGGACCTTGGTGGCAGTTCTGGGATTGGGATACTGTACATTACATTAATGTAATAACCTATCGCTTTGAGAATGTTAAGCACAGTATCCCCAGCGGCGTTCCTGAAGCTGCCGCCGCTTGAGGCAGCAGCCCCGATGCCTCCGCCCCGCGCTTAAAAATCAGCGTTGGAGGGGGTCAAAGGGGGGCGGTATCACTAGTCCATTGAGCACAATTGCGCTCTATGCACTAGCGGAGCCGAATTTCCAGGATAAAACCAGGAAATTCGGCTCTTAAAGTTACAAGAGGCGGCTTTTTGCCGCCCTTGTAACTGGCTGCTCCGTGCCGCCTGAGGCAAGGTTCTCAAATCCAGAACTGACACCAAGGTCCTGGTCATGGCTCAGGCAAGGGAACCAAATGTGTTTAGAAGGGACGAGTGGAAAAGGCCAGGTCAATACCAATCAGACAATTGGTACCAAATCTGGAAGCAGAAGGGTCCCCGCCTCACCACTGCTAGACAACCAGGTATTCTCACTTTGCTTCACTGATTTTGTTATGCATTTACTGATTTCCTTTGTTTATATGATACAATCATGCAAGATAATTGGTGTCTAGAGCGCGCCCCTTAGGGCAATGGCACACCAGGAGATTAATCACCAGCGATAAATCTCTGCTTCTGCGGGCAACTAATCTCCTGCCAAAGCTTCCCCACAAGCAATAATATGAATCACTGATTGTAAAACCCATGTGTTGACTCAGTCTTCCAAAATCGCTAGAAATTTCCTCTTGGGGCAACTGCCTTAGAGCAGGCCTGGACTGAGAATCAAAATAGGCCCTGGCATTTCAGGTACACAGAGGCCCAATCAGCCCACCCAGAAGCCCAAACAGCCCCCACCACCCCACTAAATATTGACGCATTTTCCAGAACCCACAGATTGCCAGACCAAGCCTGCCTTAGAGCAGGCGATAAGGAAAGGGCTCCAATGTGGACTGAGCATTCTCTGAATGATGTGCAAGATAGGGGGCAGGTATGGGACAGGAGAGGAAAGTCTAACTGGCTAGAGACAAACGGCTGCTATAGTTCCCGTTGTCAAGCTTGTAGTTTCATGAAACCCTCACATCTCTGAACATATACGGTGTACTTCTAAGGGCGATTCTAGCTCTGCAGTTGCTAAACATTTAATAGAAAAACATGAAGGCAGGCTTTGTTTTACCTTTCAGGTTGTTGATACCATTACTCCAGGTGTAAGGAAAGGGGACTCTGAAAAATCTCTACTTAAGAGAGAGGCTTTCTGGATTCACACTTTGGGAACAGTCACCCCTGGGGGTCTGAATAGAGATTGGGAAATTAATTTGTTTGTGGATTAAGCTTCATGTCAATATACCTGTTACACCATCGGGCCCCCACGTTCTGTATCCCATCCTTGATCTCTCTCTCTTCTCCTCTTTCCCATTGGCATATCTGTAGCTTGTCTCGCAGTTTCTCTTCACTTCTTTGTTGTATACATATATAATCATATCTATATTTATTTTGGATTTAGTAATGTATATTTATATTTATTGATATGAAAATGAGTTTTAACTAATTATTCTTGGATTTAATTAATTCATTTTCTGCATAAATTTTTTTAATTTCATTAGTTTCTTTATTTCTGTATTACTATTTATATTCATTAATATGTTTTATGTGATATTTCATGGTCTAGTTCTGTTTTGTATACTTCTCAAACTGCTTTCTGCTGTTACACTCTAATATAGCAAACGGTTTGAATCAAGCATCTGAGAATATTTTTTATGGGTTTAACTTCAATAATAACTTTCAATAATTTTTGACAGTACAAATTATACAATAGTTTTACTATTTCATGCAAGTTTCTAGTGATTATCTCTAATTCAGCCTTTAATTCTTAATTTTGAATTAATTCATTGATTGAGTGGGCAATATTTGTGTGTTGTCAGCAGAGGGCATTTTGGCTTCTGATGAAGTAACCAGTATAGTCACGAAACGCGTTGAGCCTCGCTCTCCCTCTTTACCCACCACATCCATGCAATTTTTGTAATGTTTTTAATCCTTTTGATTAAAGGGGTTATCCAACTTCCAAACACTTTTTTCTGTTCAGTGGTTTTCAGATTGTTCTCCATAAATAAAAACTTTTTTCAATTACTTTCCATTATTTATTTTTTACTGTTTTTCCAAAATCTAAGTTTAAAGTTAAATGTTGGTGTCTCTGGTGTTTGAGTCTGGCAGCTTAAACTGATTTAATTTTGCAACATTTAATTGATACATTTCACAGCAACATCTCTGGAGTATTAGCAACTATTGTATTAATTCTAACAGCTGCCTGCAATGAAACCCAGAGATTCTGCTCAGCAGGGACAAAGACAAGAAATGTATCCATTAAATGTATCAGTTTAGAACAGTTGGGGGGGGTCAGCTATTTGCACATTGCCCCATGCAGTGTCAAAAGTGAAAAAATACAGATCACTGCCTTTATTTTTTGCACACTGTGTCGGGCATCACAAATGGGGCCTTATATGTTAGCAAATAGAGCACATTAAGAATATGATTCTTATAAAAAATTAGGTGTTAGGACAACACTTTGTCCAAAATATGTAAGCTCACGTGCCATGCCAAGTCCCCCAGCAAACTGTGTGAATAATAGTGTTCAAATTGTAGCCAATGATTGCCTTAACTATAATTCAGGCTTTAAAATAAGGAGTTATTTACAGATGCAGGTTAATTGGCTGCTCCATGCTTTCTCACTAGAGCACTTGAGTTAAGAGTAAGTGCACCATGGTCTTACTACTACTATTCTGTTTGCTGGGGGACTTGATGTTAAATGCACTACACACTAAGAATGTTAATAGGTAGTGTAGCCTATGCACCTGAAGAAGCCGTTTCACGTGTAGAGCAGCATAGGTGGACGGTGGCGAGAGTAGTTCCGACCCCTCCCAACAGAGACAGGCAGGTTAGGCAGTATGGGAAAGGAAGGGAGGGGAGCAGTCCACTATGGCTTACTAATTGCCGAAATGGAAAGGCTTTTCAAACATTCAGATTATGGTTTGGTACTATAATTCCACCGCTTGTCAACCTTTTACAGGTTTTAGGTTTATGTTTTTATGGACATGGTCCAACACTGCTCTAATATAATGCAGTGGGTTTGTGTAGTTGTGGTGTATTGTTCACATATGGTGCGTTTTACATTTTAAGGGACCAATTTACTATTATTCCCAGAAAAAAGCTCGACCAAATTCGCAATTCGATAAGTATTCGACTATAGAATGCTTATCAAATCGTTTTAGGCTATCATTTTGCTCGATATCCAATTTCTCGATTAATTTGTACGATTGGATACCGATCGTTCAATTTCACGAAAAAATCATGAAATTTAATTCAAGCGTCCAAAAAATTTGTATGATTCGAACGATCGAACGCTCCGATCATACAAATGGTATTCGGGCAGGACTCTGAAGCCTATGGGGAGCTTCCCATAGGCTTCTATTGCAATTCGGTAGGTTCAATCTGGCGAACTAGGCAGTCGAATAACTTTAAAATTTTAATTCCTACGATCATCGAATGATCGAATTATCGAATATCCGATCATTTGATCTAGTCGATATTCGATGATAGTATCGGCCAAAATTCACTTTATGATTTCACGAAAAATTCGTACGATCGTTATTCAATCAAATTCGATCATTTCACGTGAATTTTGTAAATTGGCCCCTAACTATTATCCTCATTAAAAGTTACATTTTAGTAATTGTGCAGGATCAGAGTTCTAATTGTTCATATAAAGTGGCAGTCTGAACTGGGTTGCTGGTAGTTAAAGTACTAACACTCAGACTATCTGTGTGTTTTGTTCCAACTTCAGTTGTTTCTAATAATGTGATACTTTGTTAAGACAACCTTGCAGATCAGCCAAGTACTTAACACTGTAATGGCTGGGATGCTTACCGCAGCAATTTGTGATCTAGATAGTGTAGGACTCGTGTTAAATGAGGAGCCTTTACATGAGCTTTCATATTTTGGCCAAAGTGTGGTACTAACATGGCAATTGTAATTATTATTTTTAAAGGCAAACTGTGCACTGGCAAACTTTCTCTTTCTTTTTGTGTACAAATAATGGGTTTGTATGGTTTCTAGCAGCTGGTCAACACCACAGCGTGGGTTAGACATGTAGACATTTATGCTAAATAAATGACACAATGGGTTTCATTTTCTTATACTTATGTTAGGTTACCAGTACATTGTTGAAGTGATATAAAAATGATAGAAAATAAATCATGCATTAGGTTTGACTTTTTATCCCACCAAATGTGCTTGGTTTTCATACACTAATAATGAATTGGTCTCAAAAGGCTCAATACTTTGGGGAGTATACACTAAAATGCAAATGTATCTTATTTTTTTTTTAAATGCGACCTAACCTCCATCCACAAATGAAACGATGAAAAAAAAAAAAATGAAATGAAAATAATCAGCTGGAGAAGGTCGGTGAGGGGAAAGTCTTTAAAAAAAAAAAGCAATGTGCGAGAATTTTAATCGTATGAATTTTTAAAATTGCTGCTCAAATCGCTCTATTTTTGGTGAGCTGAAAACCCCAACTTTTTCAGATTATCCACCACAGATCACAATGTCAAGAAACATCTTCAAATTGTAAAAGGGACACCTTCCATTGAATTCAACATTACATCGACAGGTTTTAGATGGAGTATTTTCCGAATTCAGATGTTTAGCAGCTTTGGGGTATAATAAATAACTAAAAATTCTAGTTTTTTTTTTCTCTAAACATTCAAGTTTTTCCCCTAAAAAACTTGACTAGAAAAAAAATCAAAGATTCTTACATAAGTCCCTATGTCTCTCTGGCTTTAGAACCCAAGGGATATGCTGTAGGGAAAGTTATCCAGCATATCCTTTAATTAATCTAGGCATAATATTTAACTAACAACTCATATTCAAGAAGCTAATTATGTCTCCTGCCATACGTCCGTGCTTTGATTAAGTAGCGTGGCTTTGTATATTACAAATCCAAGATATAGAGCTAGAGTGTGTATATTGCATCACTGGCAAACAAAGATCCTATTCAGTGCGACATCATTCTGAATTTGCTCAGTTTTATGTCTGTTCTTGACGTTTTAAGATTATTTTCCCTGTACTGTTCACAGCCGGTCAACTCAGCTTTGGTGACATCTGGATCTGGAGTTGAACAACACAGGCTTGCCACTATTGCCCTCAATAACTGACATCGAGTTTCCAAGAATGAGATCTTTATAGAATGGCTGATTACACAACAGTTTCCAAAATGTTTGAGCTAACGAACCATCAGTCCAGTAATTGATTTATGAGTAGTTCTCAGATATAAATATTTATAAGATGGATGCCCTATTCATGCACTGCTATGATTTTTAACCCTGTCCTGAATACTACTTCTAAACATCCCAGTATATCTTTGCTAGACTTGGCTGTTCTTTATAGACACAAACAACTTAGATTTGTACATTATTCAGCACTGATGCATTTAATTAAAAGTATAGTAATTCTGATTCTTGTTAGACATATTAGATCCAATGATACCATTTATCTATCATTATTTACATGGGGACTACATGAATTAAATCCTACTGCTCTCAAGGTAGAGCACTGCCAAAAAGTGTCTTTTGGAGGGGACTTCACGTATTAAGCTAAGATCGAGACTTTCAGATAAATAATCTGAAAAATGATAATAAAATAATAATTAGATCCTAAAAATGAATATGGAGAGAAATGCTGTATTTTATATACTAAACTTATTGCCCCATTATAAAGTTTCAGTAGCACGATACAATAATAATCCAGGCCTTCAAAGTTGTCAAAGAAGCTCCTCATCTTGCATGCTCAGTGTGGACTGGGTAACCAATGGGAAGCTAAGTTTAAGGGCTGTTATAAATCATAAAGCAGAAAATGAGGGTCACATGTCATAGAAGCTGATGCTACAGAAAAGATTATTAAATTCAGATGCTCATAACAATGGTTTCCGAGCTGTCATGCAATGTGAATCTGAATGAATTACTAATAAGCCTTGTAATGTGACCGTATATACAGTATATTTTAATTTAGTCCCTAAGCTTAGGTAATTGACAGCAGCCCAGAGGATCAGCTGAAGAGAAGATAGGGAACTACTAGGAGCATCTTCTAACACGCAGATCTTAATGGCTGAAGGGCTATGGTTGCCTTGGGCTGTTACAGAGGCCCTAAATATAATGTCCAGCATTTATACCCGTGTTCATTGTTAAAGGGGTTGTTCACCTTTGAGTTAGCTTTTTAGTATGATGTAGAGATTTATATTCTGAGACAATTTGCAATTGATTTTGTTTATTATTATTTGTTGTTTTTTAGTTATTTAGCTTTTTATTCAGCAGCTCAATGGATTGCTATTTCAGCAATCTGGTTCCTAGGGTCCAAAATACCCTAGCAACCATGCATTAATATGAATATGAATAGGAGAGGGCCTTAGAATAGAAAGATGAGTAATAAAAACTAGCAATAACTACATTTGAAGCCTTACAGAGCATTTTTGGATGGGGGCAGTGAGCCCCCGTTTGAAAACTGGAATGAGTCAGAAGAAGAAGGCAAATAATAAAATAGATAATAAAAAAATAGATAATGAATACCAAATTAAAAAGTTGCTTACAACTGCCCAATCTATAGCATCCTAAAACTTAACTTAAAGGTCAACAACCCCTTCATGCTTTAGTTATCCTTTAAGGTAAAGTCATATTTTACAGAGACATTTTTCAGTTGCAGAAATTCACAAAAAAATGTATTTTTCCATTCAGAATCATGGGTTATGATGCGTTATTTTTATGAAATACTTGACCAGACTAGGTTATGATAGCCAATTCTCTCAACACCTTCAAAAGCAGGGATCCCCAACCTTTTGAACCTGTGAGTAACATTCAGAAGAAAAAGGAGTTGGGGAGCAACACAAGCATAATGAATGTTATTGGGTTGCCAAATAAGTGCTGTGATTGGCCATTTGGTAGCCCCTATGTGGACGCTCAACCTACAGGAGACTTTGTTTGGCAGTGCAGCTGGTTTTTATGCAATCCCAATTTGCCTCCAAGCCTGGAAATGCAAAAACTAGCACCTGCTTTGAGGCCATTGGGAGCAACATCCAATGGGTTGGAGAGCAACATATTGCTCACAGGCTACTGGTTGGGGATCACTGTTCAAAAGCAAAAAATCCAATGTTGCAACCAAATTTGCTTGCTGTCATGAAGTCATGAAACACCTGGCAAGAGTCACAGGGATTTATTGCTTTGGTATCAACAGCACCCAGTTTTCTGAAGGGCTAAAATGAATGAACAAATGTCTTTTATTTTTATCCTGAATAACTATATAACAATGTAACTATTGTGGTATGGTGACAAAACGGTCCTGGGGGAAAATTATTGATAGCATGTATGTTGGGCCACAGATTCTCGGGCATTTTTACTGAGGTGACCAGTAGTGTTGTTAGCAGAGAAACACTTTGGGGGAAATTCACTAAAGCATGAAGCATCTAACACTAGCGCTAATTCACCAGCGTGACGTCAATTCATAACTTCGCAAATTCGCGAACACCAACTCTGGCGAATTTTCGGTAGCGAAGTAGATAGACTTGCGCAACTTCGCACCCTTGTGCCAGGCGAAGTTGCGCACTGACGAAGGATCATAATTACGCAAATTCACTAAGATGACCATTTTACTGAACGTTAGCACTTACACTAGACGTTACTTCACCAGGTCAGACCTGGCGAAGTTCAATACAATAGATAGGAGATTGGAAAAAAAATTGGAAATTTTTTCTAAGTCCCAAAAAAACGCTGGCGTGTTTTACCTTTCTAGGGTGATAGTCTGAAAAAGAGCGAAATTTTTTTGGGGGGTTACCCTCCATCCCCCTACATTTCCTAACATATGGCAACACAACTATATAGGGGGCACATGTAGGGCAATAGGACAACTTTATTTTTTTAATTAAAGGTTTCCTGGGCTTGTGTAGTGTAATGTATTGGCTGTAACATATACTTCTATTATACTTTGAAATTAGCGCTGTATGCAAATTAGGCATTGCTAGCGTAAATGCCTGGCGAAGTAACAATAGCACATCTACGCTACCATTCTCCCACCTTATTGTAACTTTGCACTTTAGTGAATTTGCGTAGCGCTGGCAAAAATTGGCCTGGTGAAGTGCGGTGAACGTTAGCGAAGGCAACGCTAGCGAATTTTCGCCACTTAGTGAATTTCCCCCTTTATCTCTCTGCAAGGTTTTTTAATTGATGACCCAAATCCGTAGGCCAGGTTTTCAGGAGGCCCTAGGCATATTTAGGCCTACTATTTAGTATATACTATTTAGTGTTGTGTGTGTGTGTGAGAGAGAGATTGCTGAAAAGCAAAGCATTTATTTTGTGTTAACCTGGAGGATGGATTTTTCTGTTGAACTATTTCTTCTTTGGTTACCTTCCCCCTGCAAGGAGAAATTTCGGAGCTGCTGGAAAATAAATGCGGGCAGGAAGCCCTAAAACTGATCCTGGTGTGTGAAGTTGCCTCATTTGCAGCCTACCAGCGAGTGAACCCCCACACTATGTATCTTTTTGGTAAATCAAAGGACATTATACTGGATTTTCCCTTTCCTGGTTAACAATTTACATTTATAGATAATGCACAATTCATGTGTATAAACTAGCATCCATGCATTGGGAAACAGTTTGTTTTTCAACACAATTAAGTTGCTATTTTCCCATAGTTCCTTGCTAATACACAAGTACACTGTGCTCTCCTTTGGTTACTTGAGTAGTTGAAATCTTAGTGAAAGCAGATGGCAGGCTAAACTTGTTTTTTTCCTCATATCACAATATATTAAGTTTACTAATTTCTGTTGTCTCAGACAATCAAAATGCTAAATGTCTGGAACACTGAATCTCAGAATACTGGAAAATGAATCTTCAAACATTAAAGGTCTTATAAGCATTGCATCACTACTTTAGCTGAACGCATTTCTGATTATAATACAGATAAATCTCAAATGCAATAAAACTAAAATAACACAAACTAAGTATGAAACATAACAGGATATTGCAGTGAGATTAGGTGGTTTCCTCTTACTACTGGACAGTCCAAGTGAAAGGGGGTGAAAAATGTAGACAGATGCTTCTTAATGACATTATTTATTAGATGAGTGAATTATGTTGTCAGCCCAAGATAAATAATGACAGTAATTGGAAGCAAATGGAAAGAATATCTATATTTATAGTTATATTTTACTTCAAGATTACTAGCTAAAAGGCTATTTTCAACCAATATGCCTTACTTATGACCGATTTTCTGAACTGGGTCCATGTTTATTTTATCTGTTCATTAATGCTTTTGCATCCTTTCAGGGTTTTTGGCTGGTGAACTGGGTGGCTAAGAGGCAGATGAATTTCAGCTTTGATTTATGAATACATAAGCTTGTGATTAGGGTTACCATCTTTTGAAAAAAAAATACCCCTATTAATAACTTTGGGGTCAGGCATAATTTGTACTGGTCAGGATGGAAAACTACCAGCCAGCTGGCAACCCTACTTGAGATTCAAAAATATAGAGAGGCTAGTTTACCCCTTCATAAAGGACTAGTAAGATTTCATCCAGAACATACAGTGTAGTTTATCTTCAGTGTTTTACACGGCATGATATATAAGCCCCTAACCGTTGACCAGGGTGCAGTTCTTGATATGAAACTTTCATTACTTACCATACATTTGTTTGGCTTTTCTCCAGAGTGAACCCTCATGTGAATAAGCAATTTGTAACGAGCATTGAAAGGTTTATATCTCCGTACACAACCAGCCCAGAAACAAGTAAAATCATCTCCGGTACGCTGGTCAATGTGTGTCTTCTCAATGTGCCTTACTAGTTCTTCTTGTTTATCATACAGAGCACTGCAGTCTATCCAGCGGCATAACTGCCTCCCATCTTTTAAAACAATTTGACTCTGTTTGTCAGATAGTACTGTTTTTGGGGACATCTGTTGTTGAAGTGAATATGGTGAGTGCAGTTCCTGATAGTCATCCTTCGGTTCTTGTTTAAGAATGTTGAACTCCTTGCTTTCTATGGAAGCTGTGTTCAAGAAAAGGCTGGTGTTTCTCTTTGCACAAGGAGTATCAAGCTGTTCTGGAAGTTCATTTTCTTGCTCATCATGATCAGATGGGAGACATGAGATAGGAGAAGGCAAACTATAGATCCCTTCTAATTCAGATTTATTTGGGAGACTAGTGGTGGGGCCTTTTTTTGTGTAAGCAGAAATTCCAGTGAGAGACAAGTGTTGGATTTTTGTACATGGTGATAGGGAAGTATGAGGTGAGTTACCATTTCCAACAATTTCAGTTGCTTCTAAGGAAGATGAGCGTCTCCTCAAGCTTTCAGCCTGGACACAGACAGAGGTGTAAGTGCCAGATACCAGTGACCCCAGCAGTGGGCTATCAGTGGACTCTAAAAAGTATGCTGACAGAGAGTTATTAAGTCTTTTGTGTAATGAGACTGTATCTGGAAGAAACTGTGTCATTAACTCTTCTCTGCCTGTGCAGTTAAAGTGGAATGGTTCTGAATGGCCAGACAGTTCACAGGAATTCTCTTCTTTGATGAGATCTGGAGGGTATGTTTTGTTCACATACAGAGAAAAACAGGGGTAAGACGGAGCAGACCTGTCAAATGAAATGGAAACATTTGTTTACTATCAATAAATAACATTGTTTTCTAAATGTTTTGGTAACATACTTTTTCATACATACTGTTCAGTGGATGGTACAACTCTTTTCAATCGTACCATTCAATGGTATAGTACTTATACATCTTTTTGTCATTCTTTATCATTAAACCTATTACAATGCTAAGTATTTTACAACTCTAATTCACAGTGGCATTACCACATCTCGTTGCGCTTCCTCCCGAAAAAATATTCTGAGGGGCCCAGTGTGCACAGCAACCCCTACTCAGACCCCATGGGCCCCTGTCCCCCAGGGCCCCCAAGACCACAGGATTTTTACCTCTACAGTTGCACCACTACCAGTTCAGTTGAAAGCACTCTACAAAGGTCATATCTGATCTTGTAAACTTGGTGAATATTTAAATGGCCACTATACAGAAACTTTTGTTTATACCCTGTGTATTTACTTAACAAATATATTAAGACCTGAATGCCTTTCTGTCCTTTTTGGCTTTATTTTCACATGGAAGTATGAACGTACTATGGACTACAGTTCCCTTCGTCCAAGTGAATGGCACTCAATCCAAGGCCCTTTCAGCCCATGGAAAAAGTAGATTTTAGTCTTCTGCAGCCCTTGCTTTATGACAGCCTTTCGTACTGAGTATTTATCACACACAGGACACTCATCCGTATTACTATATCAGAGGGAACTTATATTAATATGAAAAGCAGCAATGACTTTCATGCAAGAAGGGAATTACATTTGTGCAAACTGACCAGTTTTTAAAACAGTTTTGTTTTTTTATTGTTCCTGGGGCTAATTTCGAATTTTATTAAGACTTGGAAACAAGCAAAGAATGCAAATCGAGCACAAGTCAATAAGAAGTGGTATTTCAACTAAGGAAGAACAATGGAAACTAAGCATTCCAAGACATTGTGTCATTGCCTAACTAAGGACTTGCTTGGTGTGGATAATACAACAACAAACAGTACTGCATCCTCCAGTGTCACATTCCATGGTATTGTGCCTGCCAGTGCCACAGCCAAAAGCATGACATCCTCACTATCTTTGTCTAATGTATCATGTAGCACAGTATCACAGATCATATTATTGCACATCTTATTTTAATAATCCTGTTTCACCCCTCAGTTCTAAACTTTATAGTACCCAGGTTTCAGAAAGGAAGAGTGCAGAACCTTTGGAATAGGAAACCTGATAAGTCTTAAAAGTATAATGTTACTAAGGAGCACTTGATGCTGTACAATATTTGTCCATTGCCTGGGAAAAACATTTGGGATTAGGTAGAAAGAGGTCAGATTTCTGATGTAGGAAAATCTCTCATCCCCTCATTATGGGACAGATAACCTGGTAACAGGTATCCAGGCTGACCCCTGCCCTTTAGTTTGTTCATGTTTCCTAATAACCTTTGTTTTCTAATTGCTCTCACTGACAAGAGATAAAGCTCCATAATTACACTCATCACTTCTTACATCGAACAATTCTTTGATAAAACAACTCCAGTCCAGGAAAGTTCTAAAGTATTGCATGTCTTTGCAACCCCCAGAACACAGTCTTCTCCCTACATTCTTCAGATGTGAGATCTAAAAGAGACTGTGTATCCTACCTTTTTATTGTTTTCCCCTGGATATTTATTCATGGAAACAATTGCATACACACATGTAGGGATGGCGCGAACGTCGGAAAAAAAGTTCGCAAACAGGTTCGCGAACTTCGGGAA
>CM044437.1:90306698-90409305 GCA_024363595.1 Xenopus borealis
TTTGGCGAGCGCGAACACCCGATGTTCGCGCGAACTAGTTCGCTGGCGAACAGTTCGCGCGAACTAGTTCGCTGGCGAACAGTTCGCACCATCCCTACACACATGCACATATAGTTTCTGAAAACCTTGTGGTTATTATAGCACATTTCTAGCTATAAAAGTGCAAAAGCTTGAAAAACAATAACATTCAAAAATATGGATTACAAGTCAACACTTGGGTTAAAAATATTTGGGGTTAAAGGGATTCTGTCATGATTTTTATGATGTAGTGTTTATTTCTAAATTACACTGTTTACACTGCAAATAATTCACTCTACAATATGAAATTTCTTTCCTGAACCAGCAGGTGCATTTTTTTAGTTGTAATATTGGTGTGTAGGCCAATTTGCCTGGTCATGTGCTTTCAGAAAGAGGCAGCACTTTAGGTTGGAACTGCTTTCTGAAAGGCTGTTGTTTCTCCTACTCAATGTAACTGAATGTGTTGCAATGGGACCTGTTCTTAGATCTACCAGGGAGCTGTTATCTGGTTACTTTCCCATTGTTGTGACTGAAGTTTATCAGAGTGCAAGTCACATGACTGGGGGCAACTGGGAAACTGACAATATATAGCCCAATGTCAGATTGCAATATTAAATATAAAAAATCTGGTTGCTCTTTGGAGAAATGGATTTCAGTGCAGAATTCTGCTGGAGCAGCACTGTTACTTGCATTTTCAAAAAAATTACCATGACAGTGCAAGTTCTAGAATGGTAAAGATTGTGCTCACTAGTGTTCATTGGGCAAATCTGCTCCTAGGTAATAACCGATAGCAACAAATCAGTGTTTACTTTTTTCAGCCATCTGAAAGTTGAACTCTGAAAGCAATTAACTGATTGTTTGCTATGGGTAACTGTCCAGGTGCAAATTTGCCCAGTGTTTTTAAATGGCCCCCATCACGGCAGATTGTGGCCTGCATCCTGCATTATAAATGACCCAGTGCCTTTTGTCTGTATGTATTTTTATTCACACCCTTATAGCACCCCATCATATTGTTTGAAATTGTTCAGTGGTGAGCACAACAATCCCTTATGCTATAGTTTATACAGGAGCAGTGACCAGCTCCATGTTGTATCTCCCATTATTCCCAACTTCAGTCCGGTGTCTTGACTAACTGACCAGTCCAATGTATGTGGTTCTTAATTTAACTAGCTGAAATACAGAAATAGTAGAGGGTTTGCCGAAGAGTTAAAAGGAGATATATATTGGGTGACAGTTGACTCCAAGTACAAAACACAAGTGTGAATTCTGCAACAGATGATTTGTTTATTTTAAAATATTATGACTAGTACTGTGACTGACACAGCTTCAATATAAACACCACTATTTGGTGTATTCAATATACTTTAGTATACTTCAATATATGTTAGATCTTTTTTATAGAAACTCCCAGTTGGTGTTGGTTATCAGATGACTAACTTGCAAACTGAACTTTCAACTGAACTGTACTGCGTGTTTCTGTTTTTTTATCCAACCATGTGGTATTTAGATAAATGTTCATGAATCAGTTTGAATAGCACCGTACATTGACTTTACCTTGTGTCTGCATGTTCTGTGCTCAGAGACATCTCACATGTTCCACTCTGGTCTACAGGAGGAGAGCAATTTCCACTCTGACAGGTAAAACTCTCACAGGCATTGCTTGTGAGCTCCTCATTTCCCATGATACTTTTCTTCAGACTGCAATGTGGGTATCCAGTGTTAACTAAAAATGAATATATTATTGTTAAAAATGATAACAAAATATAGAGGCATAGAAGCGGGGCAGACAATTACTTTCACTTTCCATTCAACACTTCCTAGATTTCACTGCTCTCCAAACATTCTCCCATTCTCTTCACTGTTTAATTGTGTAACCAGGGCATGGGATGGACTTTGGGTCCCCCATTCTGGTGCACAAACAAGATTCTAAGATGATATAATGCTTGCCTTAATCATACCTCCCAACATTTTGGAAGTAAAAAGAGGGACAAAAAAAAGTAGCGCTGCTAAATTTGTGACCATGCCCGTTTTTTATGGCCCCCTAATTACAGTGTTCATTTTACAAAATTTGACAGATTATGAAGTTTGAAAACATTTCTCTTGTTACAATTACTTATTTTCTTATCTCAAAATTGTTACAAAGTATTTTATTGGGCTCTCCGCCAAAAAGTTAACTTTTTCTGGCTGTTAAGTGCAGAGAGAAGAGGGACTTTCCAAGACAAACGAGGAACTGCAGGTTGAGCTGTCAAAAGAGGGACTGTCCCTCCAAAAAAGGGACAGTTGGGAGGTATGCCTTAATAACAGTGTCCACAAAATGGCTTGCTATAATTTTGAATTCCCAGACTGAAGGAAACAAGAATCAAATAATTTATTTAGTGAAGATAAAGTTCATTTTGCTTGACTAATGCGATATAATAGGATTTTTAATATTTCTTTTGGGTGACGGGTCCCCTTTAAATTCAATATACAGGCAGATAAATTGAAAATGTCCATTAGTATGTTATGTTCTTGACCCTGAAGCATTAGATTGGGTTATGTCTCTTATAAGTTTCCGAAGGTTCCCAGATTTGTTATCTGCTAAAACTGCAAGATAAGTTAAAGAGTATATATGATCTATAATATTTTAGCTTTTATTAATTTTTGTGCATCCAACGTTTCAGCCCTCATTCAGCCCTTTATCAAGGATAGAATACAAGTGTTTAAGTGTGTGTGTTATAGATACAGTATATATATACACACACACATATATATATATTTGCTCCAGTCCGGTAAGAGTGCATATGCTGAAGATACGTTTTATATATATATATATATATATGTATAATTGCTCCTTCCAGATGATGAAAATTTGAGCAAATAAAGGGGAGTGGACAGGGGCGACAAACGACACCAGGCCTAGGGGTGCCTGCTATGTAAATGCGGCCATGGCTATTTTTCCTTTACACACACACATATATATATATATATATCTCATTTGAGAAAGTGGCCGGAGGGCTACGAAACGCGTCAAGCGTGGGGTTCTTATCGTTTTTGTTGATTCCCAGTTTTGATGTTTTGTTGAGAAATATTTTAATAACAGAATAAACGTCATGTTTTAATTCCTACGTGGTGCTCCATAAATTCTCTACACTTCAATAGAAGTTAGATTTGTGTCTTGAGTGCTGTTAGTTACCAATAATATTTTTTATTATTATATCTAGTATTTTCATTATTATATCTAGTGGTGTAAATACCAAATGATGCAAAGGCAGTGGAGGTAATTCTCAGACAAATACACCAAAAGCCTATACAAGTGAATTGGTGTGGGAGTATGTTTTCAGAGAATGTTTGGAAAGAATCTTTTACTCTACCTTTATCCCCTTCTACCCCCAAAACATTGCAATACAATGATGGACCAAGGTTTATATATGAAATATGCAGCAGCACAAGGCTACTAATTGTTAGGATGAGCCAGGGAGGAGGCATTACCCTTACCTTTTACCCATCCATTACTAAAGCAAAGCATTGCTTTTAGTATCACAGGAATGATTCTGTTCAAAAGTTTAAAATGCAATAGGGCACATAAGGGTAGAATTAAATTACTTGTTATTTTCATGCAAGCCACACAAACAGCTGCTATGCATGCTGCTGCACAGAACTGTGTCCCCATTTACTCCTATTTACAAAGTGTTATATTCTCCCTTGTGCTTAAGTATTGGCTGGAGAGCAGTTTTATATTTAGCTAACCATTTTAGAAATACATACTGGGGGGAGGTATTCACAAAAAAGGCATACTGGAGTTAAAGTCTAGTAAAAAGATAATTTAACGACAAAACAATAGTACAGTGTACTAAAATCAGTATACCCTGTTGTGTTTGGTAGCCGAGGATGAGCAGGGTATAACAATGCTTTATTAGCAGATTCTTGCAGCCATTACACAACAGCAGTAACTTGAACTCTATCACTCTCAAGCTGTACAGAAAGTACTGTGTATCTGCATAGTACAAGTAATGTGTACAGTGAAACCTGCAGACCATTTGTATAAACACCACATATTCCCCCTATAGTAGGAAAGCATTTGGGCAAATATAATAAAAAGTAACAATTAAACAGTATGTATCTTAAAGCAATATATACATTCTTCACATCACATAGTCCTTGGTC
This sequence comes from Xenopus borealis, assembly GCA_024363595.1. Classification (NCBI taxonomy): domain Eukaryota; kingdom Metazoa; phylum Chordata; class Amphibia; order Anura; family Pipidae; genus Xenopus; species Xenopus borealis. The sequence goes on from CM044437.1 coordinate 90,310,860, forward strand.
CATGCAGGTAGTTTTCTGATTCTTTCAGTATGCCTTATAGGTTCACGTTCTTCTGGCCTAGTTGGACGGAGATGGCCTTCCTGTAATTCTGAGGTTTCTGGATAACAGGTTTCCAGATAAGGGATCCTATATCTGTATAATAATATGGGACAAGTTCTAGGCACACATTTTCCCCTCCTCCAATTTCAATTTGTAATTTTCCCTGCCGTGGATCTGCAGAAGCCCTCCACCAATGAGACGAGTTGAGCCACTCGCATCAAGCAGCAGTGCCCACCTGGTTAACAGGGAAAGCAAAAATTCTGTTCCTGGTAACTAAGAGCCGAATTTCCGGTTTTTATTGCGCTCTCTGCACTAGCGTCGAGGCACTGAAAAGGTGAGTGCAGTGGGGAGGGGTGGGGGTGGCAAAAAAAAGACCACCTCAGGTGGCATATTGGTCCGTAATGCCCCTGTGGATCTGCAGTGGGCATTTATGTAACATATTACTGTATATACAGTACAGGTATGGGACCTATTATCCAGAATGCTCAAGATCTGGGGTTTTCCGGATAACGGGTCTATCCATAATTTGAATAATGCAGTTCATGCTGAATAATTGTCTGTAGCACTACTTGTTTGCAATGCTATACCTACTGAGTAGTGGATGAAACCCTGGTAGTATAAGGGGGAACTGTAGCTAAGAACTGTCAACAAAATAAAAAATATAAGAACACAACATAGATCCATTGGCTGTGAACTTAGGAACTGAATTATAACTATATAAACAATGTTATTATTTTATAATCATGTTATAACATATACACAGAGCTCACAATTTTTCTGTTACGGCACAAATATAGCTTTTTTTTTTTCTTGCAGAGATAATGAATGACATATAATATTATTGGAAGATCCTACAGCCATTATTTAGGCTGTGTGTGATCTTTCAAAAATCTTTCTTTATATAAATCTATGAAAAATGTCCCTTCTCAAAAGAACGTCTTAAATGGAAAGCAGATGTGTCAAAATTAACTATTTGAAACAAATTTGGTATTCAAAATGTGACATTACTAGATGTCAACCAGATGAACACGCTCTTCTATGGCTGCCAAACCACAAAACTAATGAAGTTTAAAATCTTCTCTGACACATTAACTAAAGACATTTTCTGGGTAAAAGTCACACATACTTAGCTCTTTTCAGACAGTGCTAGTAACAATGGAAACAGGGTTACAATTTATATTTTTTATGATGAGCATAAGTATACCAGAAAAAGAAAACACAGATTATTATTATCATGATTACATTTGGAGCAAAGATATAACTCAAGAAAGATTATACCCCAATTTATAGACCATGCACTGATGCACAGCCATTCTACCCCAAAATACCAGCTAAGCACAGAGATATAATGGTTCATTTAATATTAGGAAGTCAGTGTGAAAAGTGCAAAAAACTATGTGTACTCTTTTTGCGCTTTACATACTGTCTTTTTATGAAGAATTGCTGCAGGTCTATGTGCTCTGTTTCAGATAACAGAAACTTGCACCTACTCCTCTGAATTCAGCACTGTCTGCATTTGACATTTCTGTATACAAGAGGGTCAGGTGAAGGAGGGATGACTAGTGTCAATCAGAGGTAGGGTGAAGGAGGCACATTGGCATCCCCTACCCATCCCCTAACATATGCATTAATGATGTGCGGGCTGGCCCGATAACTGCGGGTGGGTTCGGATTGAGCTCTTCTGCCTGCTTTCCCCACTTATGGCCTTAGACTGCCGGCCAGCGGCTTCCAGTTTTATAGGCGTGCACTTGCCCCGCCCCATCCCTTTTGTGACATCATTGGCGGGTCAATGCAGGTGTATAAATGGTGGAGGGAAGCTGGGTATAGGCCGGCGTGGGTCGGGTGCGTATGGGTTCGGGTCAGGTGTGGGTTGAACTTTTCTCGACACACACATCACTAATAAGCATCACTCGAACATGCAAGTTAGGGAGCAGCAACGTCCCACCCCTGTGATGCAATCACCACACCAAGCCATGGCACAACCATGCATGCCCTGACTTTACATCCAGGGTCACACTGGGGGGGCCTACTGGGGCTGCTGACCCAGGGCCCCCCTCCAGCACCCCCTTCTGCAGTGGTGCACAAGCGAACTTACCGCAACCGCCTGACAAAGGGAGGCCGTGGCATTAAAGGGCAAGGAAAGGCAAATACATAAAATCCCATTTTTACTTTCTTTAATGAAAAAGAAATCTATCTCCAGTATACTTTAATTTTAAAATGTGTACCGTTTTTATTAGAGCCCTGACTGTATGCAGTGAAATTCTCCCTTCATTTAGTGCTTCTGGTAGGGAAACAATCACTTATGAACAGCAGGGGGAGCCCCTGCCTTACTTACCAGCCATGCAGAACTCAAGCAGCTTTGTTTTGTGATCATTTATGACGATCCCTAAGCAGCACAGACCATACTGAGCATGTGCAGTGCCAGTGTCAGACAAAGATGTATAACAAAGTTACAAGATGAAATTCCCTAGTGGCCAACTTTGAAAGCATAAATCATTTGTTTGATTAGACTTGTGGTTCATGTTTATGTTTAGTATACTAAATACAGCATTTCTAGCCTTTATCGTATTTTACACTTTAATTGCCCTTTAAAGGAATTGTTCAGTGTAAAAATAAAAACTGGGCCCCCCTTACAAGTTAAAAAGAAATTTGGGGCCCCAGAGAATATTTTTTTTAAAGAACATTGGTGCTAGGTCTCCCCTTACAAGCTAGAAAAAATTGGGGCCCTAGAGAATATTTAAAAAACAAAAAACAAAACACTGGCACCAGGGCCCTCCTTACAAGTTAAGAATTTTTTTTTAAAGAACATTGGTGGCAGGGGCTTATAGAGTATAATACATTGGTGGCCAGGAGATTAAAAAACACACATTGGTGTTCAGTAGAATTGAACTTGTGGCTTCAGAACTTCAACTTTTGCCTTTTCGTGACTTTGGGTCTTTTCACCGATTTGGGACTTCCGCTATTCGTCGCTTTGGGACTTCTACTGTGCAGCACAGCCCCCATCAGGTACAGCAGTACCCCCTTGATGGCAGCCCTGGCTATGGGTTACTGTTCCTGAGCAAACATAATGGCCTTTATTACATATAGGGATTTAATACTAGCTTGTTCTTTGTTACTGAGCTTTAATCTTCATTACTGGCTAATTTAAAAGACAGTTGAAATTTTACAAAGTTATGTTAAAAAAGGTCTAAAGTTTGCCCACATCTAGTAATCTATAGCAACCAATCAGAGGCTTATTTTCATACAACTGACTAGGAAATGGTACCGGTTTATTGGATGCTATGGGTTGCAGGTAGGGTTGCTACCTGACCGGTATTTTACTGGCCTGGCCGGTAGTTTTGATGGTTGATCCCAATGTTATTAATAGGAAAAAAAGATAAATATATAGGAAGGCCGTTATTTTGTTCAAGAAAAGTTCGCAACCCTAGTTGCAGGTTGCTTGACAAGTAGCATTTTTAATACCATTTATTACAAACGTTGGAAAACTTACAAAAGGTGAAAAGACCCACCAATAGTAAATGCAGTAGCAAAAGTAGTTATAGAATGTAAAAATGTATATTAGGCCATATGTAGCCTTACACATTTCGTGCCAAATGGCCACTTACTCATAGTCCTCATTAGCCTCAGAGAGCTTCAGGCAGACAGGGGGAGCAGATCTGGGCAGGTACCTGCACTGTGTATGTGTGGGGGTGAAGTGGGCGTGTCAGTGAAGTTTTGTCATATTAAAGGAAAATTCAACCCTGTAAAAACAACTCTGTACCCCCCACCCCACCTAGACCCCCTTCCCTCATCCCCCCAGCCTAACTGCCCCCCCCCCCCGGGGAAATGCCTCATACTTTATACTTACCCCTTGGTGCAGATGCATGCAGCAGAGTTCCACGCAGGGGAGGAGGGAGGGGGTGTACATGAGGTGGGGGGGTATGGGCTTTTTTTTACACTGTTGAATTTTCCTTTAAAGGAACGTAAAAAAAATAAGTACTTGTAATTAAAATATAATGTACTGTTTCCCTGCAGTAGTACAATTGGTGTTTTTGCTTCAGAAAGACTACTGTAGTTTATATAAACAAGCTGCTGTTTAGCCATGGGGGCCAGCCGTTGAAAGCACAGGTTACATAGCAGATAACAGATAAGCTCTGTAATAGCATACAATGGGATTCTACAGAGTGTATCTGTTATCTGCTAAGTAACCTTTGCGTTTTCTCCTTTTTCATCTGGAATGGTTGCACCCAAGGCTACACAGCAGCCTATTGATATAAACCATAGTCTTAGTCAAGCAAACACATAACTTTTACCATTGCAGGGCAATAGCACATGGTATTTGAATTGCTTTAAAAAACTTTTATTTTCTGCTACACAGAGAGCCATATATGAGCATGTGTGCTTTATTCTGTGTATTTACCTAGCTGCATTGCTAAGTGAGGGTTCTAGACATGTAGAATTGACAATTTTCAAGTTAGTTCATAGTGAAAGCTAAAAGCCTATGATCTCTGTGCCAGGCCCTTGTTTATAGAAAGACGTATAGAAAGATGTATGATGGTGTGAGGTAGAGTACAATCATTAAAAAAACTTTAATAAAAGAATGTTATTAGCTATACTGGAAGTAATACAGGCTTTTCCTCAAGGGTGTAAAAAGAAAACACATGGTTGGGATATACCTTTATTTTGAGCAGTCTATAATTTGTTTGTTTCTCAAGAAGCAATGAATTCAAATTCATAGTTATACAATTGATAGCCAAAACAAGCAAATATAGTCCAATGCAATAACTCATTTAGCAACAAAGAAGACATCTGCTTTCACTAACTATACAAGACCAGTCCAAGCTAATGTTAGAAAATGAGCTCTAGGATATTTTATACAAGTCTTAAAAATGGCTGCATCCATTAGTAATTTTCCATTATGTATTTGGGAACCGTTCTGAGGCAGAAATAATCAAGTATAAGGGCAAGGCTAGACGTGGCGTTATTATGCTGCATTTTTAAAAAAGCTCCGTCGGGCGTAAATGTGCCACGGAATCAACAAGCGACGTCGATATGCGTATTTCATGCATTTTTTCAGAGTGTTGGTTTCTTTTTCCAACATGCACTTCTCATTGTTTTTATTCCCCATAATTCCGCTTACAAGAAATAGAAAAGCTATTTACATGAAAAATGGAGCAGGGATGAGCGTCATTGGACACCATATTTTACACTGCGTTTTTATGTAAAGTGTGGTTTGAAACGTGCAGATCCCATAGAGTCTATTGATTTGGTAGTTTCTTGACATATTGGCATTTCTGCAGAAAAACTCCCATATTGTAGTCCGGTGGTGGATTTTGGCTTGCAAGCTCCCTGTGAGACTTGCCGTATTGTGTTTTCCATTAGTTTCATGGGTGGTGCAGTTTATGTGTATTTACGCCCAATGGAGCTTTTTTAAAAAGCCATATCTGGCCTTTCCCTAAGAGCTTATTTTCTACCAATCATTTGGTAAGTGACTGAAACTCAGCTCTCCTTGTTACCCAATGTCCACAAAATCTGCTTAACAAATTCTGGCCTGTTCCTTTTACACAGTTGTAGAAAAGGAAATTCAGTCTTATAAATACTAAGTGAAATTGTTACCATCTGGAGAGACTGCTTTCTTCTTGCTTGTATTACACTTACAGAGAGATCAGCATTTCCCTTAACATGTAGCTGGTATCTTGTAAACCCAGCCTTGTACAAGCATTTATCAACTGGCAATTTGTGGCTCAGTATTGTACTGATTCTTTGGTGGCAGACTTTCTGCCAGAAATACCATTTACTAATCCTGTGGAACTTATTGCTCATTTTCCTGCATCTGGCACACTGAACATTTCACGATGACCGTTTATTTAGTTGATTCCAGAAAGCTGTGTTGCAGTAGACAAAGTGAGTAAATTGGGTTAGAGTCCTACACTGGTCCATTTTTTGGAACCAATACCCAACCTCTACCCGCACCCCACATTTTTACCCGCTTGGACCCACTACCCGGCCCAACCGCAAGTGCCTTCCCCGCAAACCCAATCCATGACCCGCTGACCATCAAGAGTCAGGAAGTGCTGTCGTAAACTGGAAGTGACATCATCGGAAGTAGGCATGATCAGAAAAAAGGAGTAAGAATCAGGAAGTGCTGTCATTGTAAACCGGAAGTGACGTCATCGGAAAATAGGTATGATCAGAAAAAAGGAGTAAAAATTGCTATTGAGAAGACCCGCTGCCCAACCTGCGACCCGCAAACCTGCCGACACGTGTCTATACACACCAGGAACTTCTACCCGCAACCTGCGGAGTACCGCAGGTTTTTCCGGGTAACCACGGGTACCCGATAAAGCAGAATAATAGCATAGGATAGCAACTGATTAGATATTCTGTGTATAATGTTGGTAGCATGCTAATTCATTTGAGCAGTTATGTGATTACCTGATGTGTTTACCTTTTGGAAGGGGACAATCCTGAGCCTTTGTACTAAATTATTGGGGGAAACAGAGTACCTGATAAACAATAAGGCTCATGTATGTCCATAGTACAGTTGTAATCCCTGCAGTCAGTTGTGTGTAAAACCACTTTTATTAGAGGCACTTGTGTCAAATTACACTCCTTGCAAGCCCATATAGTTATGCTTAGTCCTTCATACTTTCTGGTTCAAATCAAAAGCTTCTATGCCTATTGATGCAGGGGAACCAGAACCAGACTGGTAATCTGTCTGTTCTAGCAAATGCCAGAGGGGAGCTGTAAGATGCCATAGAAATGTTTGGGCCTTTGTGTACTTGGACTCTGACTTCATCCATACCCAAGGGGAACCCTGGAGCTACCAGCACCTCCTGACCAGGTTTCAACTCCAGGGTTCCCTTCTCATCCAGTGTCAAAAGGTGGGGCACAATTGTACCTATAGAATCAGGTGCAGACATTGCTTGCGTACAAAACACTGAAAAACAATGTCAGTTGAACTTCTGTGCAATTGTGTCCAATTTGCAAGAAAATGCAGGCACACTTGCAGTCATTTTGGTGAATTGGACAGAACTATGATAGGTTCGGAACAGAATCATCACCCCCTGACGTTGGTTTTTTGAGAAAAAAAGCTGCATAGTAGGGGGAAAAAATACAATTGTGATCAAAATTGTACTTTGCTCACTGAAATTGCAGTTGTACCCTATATAAGTATAACAGAGAACTGTTTTAGCTTTCCCTTGGAATGAGACAAATACCTTACTTTTGTGGTCTTGCAGGACGATGGCTAGGCTTGAAATTCAGACCCTCTCCTGTTCATCTTTAATACAGTCATTAAACCACTGCCTGGTTGCTAGAGTAAGTGGACCATAGCAACCAGATAAGAGTTTACATGGCAAACTGTATGGCAAACATAATGCCAGTGTCTACATCATACTAAACATGCTTCAGGTCTGTAGCAAAAGTGAAGTACATAGCTCAGCACTGGATTCTTGGCGTTAGTATAGTACTCAGTTGGGTTTGTGATACAGGTAAGGCTGATGTGCATAACATAACAGAAAATTGCTTGCAACAGTTAGTCATATTAGAACCCACAAAATCCTATACAATTGAATTGGGAGCTATGTGGATTCTCATTTGGTAAAATCCTTTCCCCTTTTTAATAAATATGTCTCATCATTTTAGTGCTTAGGTCAAGTCTTTCTTCAACTACAATAGGGAATGTTGGGGGTTGTAAAGTAACCAGAGTCAGAGCTTTGCAGGCTATATCACTGATTTAAGTGGGGTCCTGGCCTTCCTGAATTATGCCCTTTCTTCTCTGCTTCTGATCCTGCCAAGCAAATAAAGCCGTGATTATCAAGAATTCCATGGGGTCATGTGTTAATAACTAAGTACGACTAGGAAGATTAAATGAAGGAAACATATCTTGATTTGTTACATTTAATTTGAGATGAAACTGATTAAAGCATCCCTAGAGCAGATTGTGCACAATAGTTTGGGTTTAAATGTTTATTAAGAGCATATTTTGCAGTGTAGATTTTTAGTGCAGTGCTGACAGATAGAGGACAGGGCCAGAGTATTCAGCATGGGTACGTCATTCATTGAGAGCACATACAAAATGCTGCTAATGTGGAAAGCTGAATTCTACAAGGAAAATCTGAGCTCATTTGGCAGACATAGAACTACTTTGGGAGATTTGCTCTGTGTTAAAGTGAGAAAAATAACTGGCTTAATTAGTGAACTGTGAAGGAGCCTTGAGGCTCTGCCTTCTGATTTTAGGAAGATTTATTGTGAGCTTATTCTTGCCCTCAGCAGTGGTTCCCTACTATAATTTTCAAGATCTGTCTGTCTGGAATAGAAGGAAAAGATATGAAATAAAACCTTTTCTGGGTGGGATGCTGCATACTGAAAGTTATGTATTCCATGTGCCTCTTGATGGCATTAATGGACAACTTTAATCCTAAGTGTAACGTATTTCTGAAATAGATATAGAATTGAATCCATTCTGGGCATGATACATGTCACTACTTTGGTTTTAGCATTAAAAGTTGTTTCATACTACAAAATCAAACTCAGATCTAAAAGGGAAAGTAAAAGAGTTATCTGTAAATAAGCATTTAGCTTAGCTTACTAGTATGCAACTCCAGCAAGTCTTGTGTCCTGATCAGTTTTCGCCCCAAAAACTGAAATAAAGCCTCTACAAGTATACTCCTCAGGAATCTTCTTCTTCTGCAAGTGCAAGAGCACTAAGGGAGGCTAATTTACATGAGAGGAGAAATGTGCTGTGCTCTGTACATGTGGATCAAAAATCCAAACAGAAGGCAACCCTGCACTCCAGCACTGTATAGGAAACAATAATTATAGGGCTCTTCTGCACCATGTAAATCCTGTTTTTTCCTTGACTGGGCCCTGAAGAAGCTACAGGGCAACTAGGGAATGCCCATGTCCCCCTTTCTCTCTGCCCACTCCCTGAAATGTTTAAAATTGTCTCTGGAAGTGTACAAACTCTATTCATTAAATGACTAGGAAAGTTAAACTAAAGAAGTAAGCTATAAATGTTGTACATTATGTTTTGGGCTTCTGTACCAGCCCCAGGCAACCAAAGCCCTCTAGCAGTAATGATCTGTGTCTCCAAATATGCCCCAGTAGCTCCCCATCTTCTTTTCTGCTGATTCTCTGATTCACATGCTCTGTGCTGCTGCCACTTACTGAGCTTAGGGACCCACTCACAATATACAGTACACATAGAATAGAAATGTCACAATATAAGGCTAATTAGTAATTAATACAGATAATTACTACATGGCAGCACGGAAACCAGTGCAACTAGCATCACAATTTAATAATCAGCCCTGTAGCATCAGCTTATCTTACAGACAAACCTCATTTTCTGCTTGATATTTTGCTACGTCTCCTAAGCTTAGCTTCTCAACAGCTGCTCAGAATCCACTGAGCATGTGAGTGTCGCAGACACTTTCCAAGATGGTGACTCCCTGTGACAAGTTTAAGACAATTTTAGGGTTTCGTTCTCCTTTAAGAGCATGAATTTTAAAGAGTAAGCAGCTGGGAACAAATCTAACATCACCATGCATGATGCCAATTGCAGGCCTGAATGGTATTATGGTCAGTGCTGTTGAAATATGTTGTAGAAATGTGTCCTCTGGAATTATAAATGTGATTAGTAGAGGCCTTTGTTGCTGCCCCCAACTAAATGATGCAGACTTTAAGAGACAGGAGGAGGGAACCTATGTGCCTTACCTTCCCCTCTCTGTATGAATACAGTACTACCTTACACAGACAGTCCTGTGTTTATTGAACAAATTCAAAATTGAGTACAGAGACTTGCAGCACTTTTTCTTCACGCTGGAAAGGTGCAAAGTGCAGGAAACATGGTGGCTTGCACCCATTGTTTGCAGTTTGCACCCTACCCTAGGGTTGCCATCAATTCAGGCTGACTATTCTGGCTAGGCAGGGGGTGGTCTGTGGGTAAATGGGTGTGCCGTGTCATCAAGTTATGATGTCAAAGGGTGGAGTCGTGCCCTCAAGGTAATCTTATAATACCCTGATGCTGCAAAAAGCCAGAATTTATTATATCTTGATGCAGCAAAATGCCAGAATCAGAATTTCAGACCTGTGGAGGTCCTGAATAAGTCAAAGTGAGAGGCACCTATCTTAATTTGAAGTTTTAGTGGTCTGCATTGTATTAAGTGCAAAAATCCAACTTTCTCATAACTGTTGCGTCTAGTATTCTGATTCATCTCCCTAAGAAAAATGCACCGGCCTGATGTGGTACATTCCTCAAGCCCCCTGTAAAAAGAGCTGCTTCCCCCCATGTATCACAGTAGGTCACGCTGTTATCACATTAAATGAATGAAAGATGTAAACTGGGATGGTATTTTGCTTTATAGTTTTGAGTATAAACTAAAAATATTTGAATGCTATTTTAACTCTTTTAAGAGAAATATCTGATGTGCACTGCTTAGGCAATGCAGACTAGCATTTTGTCTACTTTGTATGTTCAGCAAGCTAATTTCTTGTTCAAGTACTGGTGAGATTCATCTGTTCATGGCTGTCACACCTGTAATTTGTTGGGCTCCACTAGCTATAAAAACATTGCTTGGTTCATTAGAATGCCAGCATTCCTGCCACATTTAGTCATCTTTCCATATTACAGAGAACCCTGTAACTGTCACATCTCCTTGCCAACGGTATTATGAATAAAGATCAGTTTTTTGGCAGCTAAAGCACAAAATTCTCTTTTTTCAGAGGTAGAATGATCTTTGACTTTGGCAGTAAATTTTATGGAAAAAAAAACCATTTTAATTGACAGCTCTCAGCTGTGTATCTTTATGCATGTAGTAAATCTAAATAACTAGTGTGCTTTAGGTTTATGAGCCTATATGTTACATTTGTGTAAAATGCAATGTACTGGAAATTCAGCTTCTTGTTTGTACTGAGGTATGCTAAACAACCAAACTTGCATGTCAACATTTTTGTGATAATTGTTCTTGTAAGTATGTATCTGCAACCTATATCTATAATTTATTGATATACAACGTATATAAATAAAATCATTTCACTAATCATATCAGTGACAAGTAAGACTCAGTAGTTTGTTTTCAGGGGTGATCCTGCCCATTTTGCCATCCGATGCAGCCTTCGTTCTGTCCCACTCCTCCCCACGGCACTCACCTTTACGGCACTCACCTTTACGCCGCTAGTGCAATTTGTGCTCTCTGCAGTAGAAGAGACAAATTTTTTAAAAATGGAAATTCAACTCTTAAAGGTTCCAGGAGTGGCATTTTTGCTGTCTCTGGTTTCATCATAGATAATTTATGTCATATAAGTCTCTATAGCATTTTTCTTTGGGCACCTGAATACTTAAAGAGATACTGACACCAGAAATTACAATATCTCAATATTGTCTTTGCATTCTATTTATAATCTTGCCATACAAGAATTTGCCTGGTGCTCTACATTACCTATCCATTACCCATGTTCCTGTATGAGGGGGCTGCCATATTTGTGCAGCAATAGTCTGTTAGCATAAGGTAACTTTTAGGGGCAGATTTACAAACTTCTGAATAATTCGCAGTTCAATCGAATTTAAATTCGAATTCGAATCTTCGAATACGCAAATTAGGCAAATTCGACCATCAAATATTCGAATGATTGAAATAAAATTTTATTCGAATATTCGATGGTCGAATACTTCCCCTTTAAATTTGTATTTGACCACCAAGCTACCGAATTGGGAATCATCAGTTTAAATCGAATAAAAAAATTCGATCGATTAAAATCATTTGAATATTCAATTTGAATTCGATTTAAATATTCGATCGATCAAATTTTTTATGTTCGATCGTTCGTTCGTTCGTTCGTTCGATCGATCGAATTGCGGTAAAATCCTTCGAATTCGACTATCGAATTCTAAGGATTTTACTTCCCCACTATTGTGAAAGAGAAAGGGGAGCACTCACTTGTTCCAAAGCCCTCGTTGCGATGTGCTGCAGCGTATTGAAGCCAACTTCCGGTGGCCAAAAATCCGTAGTAGAGAAATGAAGTACGGAGCACTATCGCTGGGGCTAAAAATTTAATTTTATTGTGAAATCCTTAAAATCATGGAGCATCTATGCTTGACGTGTTTCGTGGTTACACACCACTTCCCCACTATTCCCATGGTCGAATTTCAAATTTTTTTTTTTATTTAAAATTCGACCATTAGTAAATCTGCCCCTTAATGTACATTAATATTTTGCAGAGTTTATTTTTAGTGACAGTATCACTTTAACTTTTTCAGTGAGAGTGCTGCTTCTTAACTTTAGAGGATACAGACCCGCAGTTCTGGTCCTCTCTGTGGCTGTGGATTCTGCTTTCTCTATAGTTACACCAGTAGTTGGTCAAGAGATTCTGGTAAAATGTTTTTCTCTCTAAAATACTCAAACATGCCTTATTCTCTTTTTGGTAGCCCTACTCTCTTTTCTTTTTTTATTGTGTAAAAAGCTGTTCAAGCTCTGCCTGTGAATAAATACCAACAAGGTAAACAAACCTCTTTTTCTTGTATTAAACCCACATAAGAATTACAATTAAAAATGTCATTGTTGGGAAGGATCCACAAATTGCCATATTGTACACCCCAACACCACTTCTTTATACAATGCTGTCCTGATTTATATCTCCAATTTCTCTCTCCCAGATGAAAGGTCATTTTGAAAAGTTTGTTTCACTAACAGTTCTGATATATAAATCTATAAAATAATTTGTTATTCCAATCCATTCTGTTCCACATAAATATTTAGATGCACAAAATGTTTTTTCCCTAGTAAAACATTGTTTTGTTCCCCACCAAACTGAGCAAAACGACAAACTATGCAAAGAATTTACATAAATGAAAAAAAAAACACATAAAAACAAAGTATTTACAGAAGTGAAAAGAAAAGGAGGTTAATTCTAAAAGCAAGAGAAATATACAAGGCAGATGTAAGAAAAGAAAGTAGAATTAGAGCAAGTTAAAAACCACAAATTAAATTATACACTCTATACATGTATCTATAAATCGATACCTGTATGAAAATATGCCTTTTAAGTGTATACAAGTAAAAATAATACAATAATCCAAGAAGTGGGATTCTGTGCTTCTTCATCTCCAGTATAATTTAAAAGAGCAATACTTTTTCATAATAGTTTGTATGCTTCGTGTATTTACATTATTTTATTGTTTATTATCTAGTGTTGACAGATTTACATAGCACTTTACAGAGCACTATCTTAAAGGGGTTGTTTACCTTTTGGGTTAACGTTTAATATGATGTAGAGAGTGATATTCTGAGACAATTTGTAATTATTTTTAAATGTATGTGTTTTTTGAGTTATTTAGCTTTTTATTCAGCAGCTCCTTAGTTTGCACTGTCTACAGCCTGGTTGCTAGGGTCCAAATTCCCTGGAGAATCCCCTTTACAAAGTACTTGAGTGCTGTTGTTTTTTTTGGACACTGTGTTTGGCATGTATTAAATTAAATTATATGTTTTAATGACTGTAATCATACTGTGTTGTAATTAAGGGTCAAATTCACTAAGCGGCGAAAATGCGCTACCGTTGCCTTCACTAACGTTCGCCGCACTTCGCCAGGCGAATTTTCGCCAGCGCTATGCAAATTCACTGAAGTGTGAAGTTACGTTCAGGTCGGTGAGCGGTAGCGTAGTTGCGCTAGTGTTACTTCACCAGGCAAAATGTATTTATGCTAGCGATGCCTAATTTGCATACGGTGTGAATTTCAAAGTATAATAGAAGTATATGTTACAGTCACTACATTCCACTACTCAAGCCCAGGAAACCTTTAATAAATAAAATAAAGTTGTCCTATTGCCCTAAACATGTGGCCACTGTATAGTTGAGTTGCCATATGTTAGGAAATGTAAGAGGGGAAGGAGGGTAACCCCCAAAAAAATTTCGCTTTTTTTCAGATTATCACCCTACAAAAGGTAAAACACTCCAGCGGTTTCCATTTTTTTTTTTCAAACTCCTATCTATTGTATTGAACTTCACCAGGTCTGACCTGGCGAAGTAACGTCTAGCGTAAGTGGTAACGTTCAATAAAATGGTCATCTTAGTGAATTTGCGTAATTACGATCCTTCGTCAGTGCACAACTTTGCCTAGCGTTAGGGTGCGAAGTTGCACTAGTCTATCTACTTCGCTAGCAAAAAATTTGCCAGAGCCGGTGTTAGTAAATTTGAGAAGATACGAATTGACGTCACGCAGGCGAATTAGCGCTAGCGTTAGACGCTTCATGCTTTAGTCAATTTGCCCCTAAATGCTTTATTAAACCATTTATTTTCATACCTTAAGTGTCTGTACTAATGATGTGGTGTGCAGAGTAACTTTTGTAGCTTGCAGTATTTTTGGGCTCTATTTGGAAAAGAGCCATAACTCTTGCACTCTTTGCTAAATTTGTAAAGGGAGTGGTCTCCATTAGTTGCGGCAGGGCCGGCCGTACCAAGTGCGGGGCCCAATTGGAACCATTTTGGTGGGGCCCCCTAGAAGGAGCTTTGCTGTCTGTCGCAGGGTCACAGAGCTGGATGGGCAAATAGTGCCTGCTTTACCCTTTGTCCAAGTAATGGCTTCCAGTTGGGGATGGGGGTAGGCTGGGCAACTGGGGAATTAAGGGAATAGGAATCAGAGCTCGCACTGGGGCCTCCATAAGTGCGGGGCCCAATTGGGCCAAATTGGTCCAATGTGCTTAAAACCGGCCCTGAGTTGCGGTTTCCAAATACTCTTGTAACCATGCCTTGATTTGAATGAGAGACTGGAATATGAATAGGAGAGTCCCTGAATAGAAATTTGAGAAATCCCAGGAAAAAAAACACATGAAATAGACTTGGCAATTGATAGTTATCCTAATGGTGTTAGACAATAAATCTTACATGCCCATGTGTGGCCCAAGGAGACTGAGGATCCCCTTCCCCAACAAAGAAGGGAAAGAGGATTTTCACTTTGACAAAGTTGGCACAGCTGACAGCGTTAGGTAAAAGAATCTGTGCTGTGCCAAGTTGAACGTCAGAACTGTTAGAACTATGTGCATCAGAACCAAGTCTGTTTATACATACATCCACAATGAGTGACCCCCCTATAATAAGATACCAATGTCACTTTCCAGTACTGGAGTTCTCTCCAGATTGTGAGGAATATTCAGACTTACATCAGGTGCAATGGACACAATTCAGGTGAATTTTGGTGAATATAAAGCATAATTCAAAATGTAGAACCCTATCCTAAGTAGGATGTACAGAGCATTGTTCTAAATAGGAACGCAGGATAAGCCTCAATGTGTGTAGTGTGATGCAAGACTAGTATGCTTACTTTTGTCAAAACAGTGTTAAAAATTGTCATTTCCAAATGTAATTATGGGAAATATTCAAAGAACTTTGTACTGAAGAATATGTTTGTATAATTTTATGTTTATACATTTATTGTTGAAAAATAAAAGAGATTTAAAAAAAAAAAATTGTCATTTCCAGTGGCACCGCACTGAATGTTGGATGAATTACGTAAAGCTTGTTAGCCAGAATCATTTTATCAAATAAAGGCAAATGAAAGGGATAGGTAGGACTTGAGGTCACAGTGATCTATTTATGGTTCAGGCATAAGAGAAGATTCTAATACCTGAAACCATGCTACTCCTAAAAGTTCCATTACTTTATTTCAGTAAAAATTAGACATGTGACACATAATTTCCTCAGAAGGAAAGTAGGGAGAGTTTAGAACTTATCCCCTTCATAGAGAAACATGGGGAATCAGAAAAGTAAAGGAAAAGCCTTGGGAAATATTTTAATGGAAAAATGATAAATAACATTTAAGACAATGTGTCCCATCATCAGTCAGTATGTCTTTAAAACAAACTCATACATCCTAGATATGCTTAGATTCAAAGTTATTGTTTCATAAATCAACCAAGCAGCCATTTTTTCATGATAATATAAAAACTGATCTATGGATGAAGTTTTCCTATTAAAGCATCCATAACAGCTCCCACTCATATTAATAAACATACTGTATGAACATTATAGAAAATATCCCAACAAAACAGTACATAAAACTGAAGTGAATGGAAACCCCATATAAATCAATGGTCACCTAAGGGCTACAGTGTGTTATAATTTCAAGGTCAGTGCAAGTAATATTGGATAGCCAAGTACAATGGATAATCAATGCATACATTATTAACAATCTATTTCATTTGTGTGGAAATACTGTAGGTCACCAACTAGGATGTGAGTTGGAATTGCAAGTATGTTAACTGGAGAAGACCCTGCTTCATGCCAATAGCCATTTAGATGTCACTGTGGCACTGCCTATTTGACATTAAGATAAAAGAATCCAATAACCAGTGAAATGGCCAGTTTAATTTCTGAAATAAGGAAAGATTCAACATCTGACAAAAGTTGTAAACACTATGAACTAAAGGTATAACTTTGGTGAGATTAAAACTCTTGGTGGAGTGGACATGGAGTCTCTGTTTCTACTTGCACGGGATTTTAGTTGTATTCCTAAATTACACTGTATACAATGCAAGTGATACATGCTTCCATTTACAATATTATTCTTGAAACAATAAATTGTTTTAGTTGTAATATTGGTATGTATGCATTGTGTCTGGTTATGTGCTTTCAGAAGGAGCTAGTTCTTCACAATGGCACTGCTTTCAGATAAGCTATTGTGTCTCCTACTATTGTGATGGGTTAGCCAGACTTGAATTTTAACTACAGAGTGCTATTCTCTTATCTACCAATAGGTGGGACATGGGAGCATTTTTAGCAATGCAGGTGTCAGGGAGCTGTTATCCTATTGTTCTGCTGATGAACTGCTGGGGTGGGGGAATGGAGGGAGTAATATCACTCCAAATTTTAGTGCAGCAGTAAGAGTGACTGAGCTTTATCAGAGCTTGTCACATGGCTGAGAACACCTGCGTAACCAGGCCTGGATTTGTGGAGAGGCCACCTAGGCCCGGGCCTAGGGTGGCAGGATTTTAGGGGGCAGCATGCTACCGAACCACACCCACATTGGTTCAGAAATTTTAATTTCCTGGCTGCCAATTCACATTCTGTCCCGATGATGAAAATTTGAGAAAATAAAAGGGAGGGAACAGGGGCAACAAATGACAGGGGGCCTAGGGGTGCCCGCTCAGTAAATCTGGCCCTGTGGGTAACTAACAACATGTCTAGGCTCATGTCAGATTTCATAATTAAATATTAAGAAAAAACCTGTTTGCTCTTTTGAAAAACTGATTTCAACGCAGGATTCTGCTGGAGGAGCACAATTAACTGATGGGTTTTGTTTAAAAAAAAAAAAAAAAAAAAAAAACATATTTTCCCATGACAAAATCCCTTTAAAAACATTTTATTTTTTCATTATAATAACAGAACTAATATAGAAGCGTTCAAACAAATATGATAGTATATGTTTATTCTGCTGTAATAAGTTATAAAAATTTAAAAAAAAAACTACCTTGGACCATTTAGTGTAAGAACATATTCTTATTTGACTAGACTTTGATTAGGCTGTTAATATTGTCATGGAAGAACTTGATCTGCCTGGAAGGACAGCCAGTCTTTTCCACTAACTGGAACAAATCCTGACTGTTTATAAGTTTGAAAGCCTTTGTGCGACCATTAGAAAATATGTACAGTAGTCACCACTGCTAAATTTCTATTTTTGTTACCTCAGGGAAATGATTATATCAGTAGTTGCCTGAACAGCCCTAAAGCCATGCTGTGACTCAGTACATGCTTTGTCACTGAGAATCTGGAGTTAATTTATAACAATGTTTATAAAACTTTTCCTAGCACTTAATAGAAACATGCCAGCAGTACTTTTCTCTTTGCCACCATGGCTCCAGTGCTGAACCATGGCATGAAGCCTAACAAAAGGTTCAAGCCTAAGATCCATAAATAATTGTCAGCCATTTCTTCTTTTTAAATTGTTTTCGATATGGAACAGCACTACACAATTTCTTTAAATTATGAAATACCTTTATTGCATTATTTTCCAGGCATTACATCTACGTTTCGGGGCACTTCCTTGGTCATTTATCAAGCTTGAGCTTGAAACATAGCTGTAATGCCAGGAAAATAATGCCATAAAGGCATTTTTAATTCAAAGAAATTGAGTAGTGCTGTTCCATATCAAATGCTGTATACACCAGTTGAAAGTGGCTACTGGGGAAACCTGCACTACGCCTTTAGGTGGGAGTTTTTTGTGCTGACTACTTGCTGCTGAACCCTTGTAAAATGTAATTACGCAGGCACCACCCCTGTTCCTAATTTACAATTGATACAATGAGAGGGAGTAAGTCCTTCATTTAGGCATCACTAGTTTCTTTTTTTAGCATTGAGACCATTACCAAATAACTAGAATGCCAAATCCATTTAATGCACTTTCGCTTTATTTGGATCTGGATCCTTGTATGTTTTATCTGTGGTTCAGAGATTTGTGGATGTCTGAGCAATTTTGAAAACAGTCTGCCCTTATGTGGCAGTTTTGGTGGGCAAAGACACCCCCCCCCCCATTCCGATGCTGCCTATTCTCCCTACTCCTAGTCCAAATCTTATGTATCTCTTGTACCTCTACATCTGCTCCTCATCAACATCCCAGTGTGTGCGCTGTGGGGGTGGGATAGTTGGCTGGGCTGGTTGTGTTGCCTATGGTACTTGGCCCAGCACTGGATACCTGGGACAATACATTTACCAGTTCAAATAGAAATTTCTATTTTCTTTAACTCTTTGAGAAACTCATGTGATTTACAAAACATGTAGGTAAGCACAAAAAACAACCACTGTGTAGTATCTTCAACACAATAATAAAGTGCTTGTGTGCCAGTCTTAACCCCTTAAAAGTGCAGTTGCTCAAATCCTCTTAATGACAATCCGTGTAGACATAGGTGACCTTGTAACCAAACTTTGGCTGAATCACCTACTCAACCAGATGACAATGTAGCCAGGTCAAACTTCAATCACTCATCAAGAGCATTCTTCATATCTCATATGGCCTTAAAAATGTTATCCTTGCATCCTTCATCTATGATGTATTGCACAAAGTGATTCCATGTTGGTTCACAAGGAGACACCTCATTATGCGCCTGTCATATCCAGTTTTCCTCCTTCCTGCATGTCATGCCTAGTTTTCATGATGAGCATCAAGTGAGCATGTGCAAGGATATCCAGATCAGAATGACAAGCATGGGAAGGATGCGCAGCAATAACAAATAGAAGCGTTGCCTTGGAAACCCAAAATCGAATTAATTAGTATTGTAAATCCCCTATAGCTTGAAATTTTGGATCCCACAGCTTTGCAGGTCTTCAAAAGGAAAGACTTTTAGCATACCCATAATGTACCAGAAAAGTCTATTACCATTAACATCTGTACAACAACCCCCTCTTCCTAAGCCCAGTGCTGCTGGGTTAGTTCAATTTAGTTTAGTTAAGTTTACAAACCCTGGCAGAATTTATGATTTCTTAACCATTTTTCAGAGAATATGAATGATAACACAAAACTTTTCTTTCACTCGTGGTTAGTGGTTGGCTGAGGCCATTTATTGTCAAACAACTGTGTTTACTCTTTTTGAATCATAATTACTACACAAACTACACTACATTTTCACCTAAAGATTATTTCTAAAGTTACAACAATTTATTACATGCCACCTAAATTCTAACTCTCTAAATCATGCCATGTATTGACTACTGTAACCCTCTTGTCTATAACAAATGTAAGTGTTTCACAGCCTGCTCTTCCCCTGCCATGCCACACTTTTTTCTGCTACCTGATATTAAAAGCGGATAACAATTTTGCACCACACCTCTTCTCTGAACTTGTCTTACCAAACCACTTGTTAAGCTATCCATAAAAAGGCCGATAAAATCCACTGCCTTTCCAGACTCAGGAGCTCATTGGACTATTTATGGGGCCATTGGCATGTCCTACCTGATATCTGACTGAAAATAGGCTAGATATTGATTGGGCTGATTTGAAACTCTCATTGGATGATGAGTTGAAGCAGTTTTTTCCTGCCGAGTATCCAAGAGCCCCCCATTATGATCCAATCATTTATTTGGGAGCCAAATAATAGGATCATCACAGTGTTGGTGACCAAATCCACTTATCCGCCATCCTTGCCAAAGGATTCGATCTTACAATGCATGCCTAGCTTAAAGGAAACCTGTCATGATTGAGTTAACACTAGGAAGAAAATAAAACTTTTAAAACAAACCACATACCCCTATTTATTATGCTAAAATCTCACTAATTCTCAATTTATAAATACTTTTCAAAATGTCCATGAGACACTAACTGAAGCCCTGACTTTCCAGAAAGTCAGGAGAGCAAAGCATCATGGGTAGAATCAGTCCTGCAGACTCCTCTCACGATATCACCAGTTTGTGCAGTTGTTAGTGGCTGGAGTAGCCCACACAATCTGAATAGAACAATAGAAGGTGTTTCAGATAATTCCCATAGAATATCAAGTCTTGGTGTGACATGAGTTATACAGAGCTTGTCTATCATAGAGTATACTCTGACTAAGCATGAATGAGATTTGGCAGTTTGGCACAGTCCACACACAGAAAACAAAGGGGTGTTTAAACATGGCAGCACCTATGAAGCCCTTTTTACATGAAGGATATTTTCTAATCTGTTTCAGATATAGACAAAAACAGCTGACTAAAGGGTTTAACTAAGGATGGAAAAGAAATATTTTACTCATGTCTCAAGGTGACAGGTCCTCTTTAATGATCTTCTGCTGACATACTCTTCAGCAACTAACTCGTTATCTATTAACATAGTCACATTCAAGATTTTGCTAGGGCTCTATCCTTTCTCTGAAATTCCCTCCGATTTCCATCCAAATTTATCCTAACATCTCTGCTTTTAAACAATCAATTACACACATCATTTAAATAAAGTGTATCCTAATCTAGCATAGAATGACTTCAGCACATGCTATATGCCACCGCTACCTGTTAAGTGCTTTGCTCAATGCCATACCTCTCACTCCTGGCTGGAGATACTACGGAATGTGGATGATGGGATACTGGCAAGTAACAAAGTGGGGAACTGAATAGGAAAGGAGATGGAAAAGCACATCTCAGAAATCTTTAGATTTAGGGGTTTCTTAAAATAATCTCTATCCTGCTGAAGAACAAGCTCCGGGACTTAAATGTTTCAAGTTAAATGAAACCCGATTAGAAAAATATGTTTTTAATAAAATAAAATTGGCCGAAGCAACTTAGATCAAACATTGCGAATCAGTGCCCAGCAAACTGGCTGTGCTTGATTCAATCACTGCATTAATAAGAAACACACAGTTACCGCACGGTATGAACTAATGTACAACAGAGCCAGACAAATACGTGTAATGGACCAGATTGAATCCCTCCAATATTATAACAATTAGTAAGCTTATGATTCACATTCATAGTTTGATTTGACCACAGAAGTTAGATGGTTTTTGAATCATCCTAATACTATAGCCATCTGACACTGATGGAGACTAGAGCCCATAGTTTATATTTTGCATAAGAATGGAGAAACCTAGTAGTAGATAAAGACCGTTCCATCCATCTGGTCTACACACACATTTCTAAAGGTGCCCATAGACTTAACAATTACTATCTCTCCTCGAAAATATCTTTCCAAGAAAGATAATTTGTTTCAATATACATGTGTAGAGCTGATTCATTAGATATACAGATAGAAACAATAGAATTCTACCACTATATGACGATTCAGCACTAACAATGGGCGATGTTCGAGTTCCTTTAAAGGCACCCGATCGACAAACCATCTGATATCAAAGTCTTCTGCTGATATCGGTCTGCTCGTCTCCCACCATACATACATATCGAAGTTTTATATTATATTAGTTTTGTACCATATTATTGGTGCGCCTATGGTCAATTTAAATTTTAACAAAGCAAAATATTGTGCAACACAGCAACATCTTTTTAGTACTATGTGTTTCTAAAGCAAACACACCTGTTTTATCAGGTTAGCAGTTCATATTATTTAAATGTGATATGGAGTATGACTATGAAGATTTTTCATTCATCCAGGTCATGGTATATCTCAGTGGTTCTCAACCTGGGGGTCGAAGGACCCTTTCAGAGGGGTCCCTTAAGGGGTTCCAGGAGCATGTTCATCTCTCTCCCCACTAGCCCTGGTGCAAGGTTGTAGCTATCCGGGTGTTGGTGCTGGGAGTTGTAGTTCAGTAAACTGAGTAGGGAAGCCAGTTGCACTACATTTTTCTATATCCCCTTAGTAGGGACTGCCATACAGCTCTCCCTGCTCATTTAAAATTTGTAAAATGAACATGGTAATTTTTTGCTGCACTACGCACGGAAAACAAACCTTTGTGTAGTCACGCTGTCTCCTGTACTTTCCTAACAATCCGCTCTGGGCTGGCAACGAAAATATTTTATTTTATTTGGTTGGGGGTCACCACAACATGAGGAACTGTATTAAAGGGTTGTGGCATTAGGAAGGTTGAGAACCACTGGTGTTGTATATCTAATATAAGTAATTCAAAAACAACTGGATTTGTGAGTAATCATTACTATCACAGTAACTACACAGAATCAACACCTCTGTAAATTTAAGATGTCACCTCTTTGAAGAGTTACAATGTGCCATTGTGATTGGATTAGTGGAAGAGTTTATATGCTGAGAACTTCACACACTAGTCAGTTGAACTGAAGGAGCTGCTCAGAAGAATAGCGAAACGTCTTCAATGATTACTCCAGTTGTTTTAGAATTACTTATATTAGATATTTGATATGGAGTTTTATTTGTTCTTTAAAGGACTAGACTTAACTGAATACACAAGTATTTGGGTGCAGAAAAATTGGATCCCTATAGAAAATTTACACCAGGATCCACAGACCTCAAGTAATGTCTCTGAGAGAATGAGAAGTACACAATTAAGTTTAATCAGCATGTGTATATAGAAAAGCCAAACTAAACATTTCATTCTAACCAGGTCTTGGTAAATCTGTAGATATTGTAATCAGACTGAAATCATTAAATGAACCATCCTGACAATACTACAACGTATATCACGTGATATGATTTCCCACTTGATCTTTAAACTTTCTAACTATCTAAGGCTCTCACTTGAAACAAAACTAGATCTCATCAAATTTATGAAATAGGACTCCAGCTGCCTGAGCACAGCTCTTGCCCTCAGCAGCAGCATATGGATGCCATTTATATCTATTACTGATGTAAAACATTTTTGCTTTTGCGCTCAAAGAAATTCTTTATATACAGTATGCTACTCTTGATGGGATGCCCAATATCTTCAATATTTAATTTTTTTTTTAAATACTACAAAGTTTTACTGGTCATTTTTCTGTTACTAAATATACTCAGCACTCAAAAAAATGCAGTGTTTCCTTTGCTTAGTTAAGCTATCTCATTGCAATAATTTGACTTACCAATCCAATCTAGTTTCAAAATCAATAGACTTTCTGGGATTGGAATGCTCTCCTATAAATACAGCTAGACAGACAGCTAGAATCCAAGCCATAAAGCATGAGAGAACTGTTTGTTTTGTCAGAGAAAGGAAGAAGACATCATCATTTCATTATAATTATTTAGTGAAGTGACTATAAATTAAGTTCTTTTCTCCAAAACAACTCTAACAAATGTTTTCTACTTTACCCCTGATTGCAGCACAAAGCCAAACTCCAAAGTCATAATTATGCTAGCAAATTAAAAAAGAGCAACAAAACACAAATCCCAGCTCTATGATATCACTCAGGAGCAAGATTAAAATTGATTAAAGTGGACCCGTCACCCAGACACAAAAATCTGTATAATAAAAGTCCTTTTCAAATTAAACATGAAATCCAAATTTTCAAATTTTTACTAAAGCAGTCATAGCTGTTTTAAGCTCATTTAAAAATCTCAGCTGTCAATCAAATATTGTCTGCCACTCCTCTATGCCTTAAGCATAGAGGCGGGGCAGATAATTACTTTCACTTTCCATTCAGCACTTCCTGGATGCCACTGCTCCCCACACATTCCCCTAGTTCTCTTAACCATTTAATTGTGTAGCCAGGACATGGGGATAGAAATCGGGTCCCCCATTCTGGTGCTCAAACAAGATTCTGAGATGATGCAAGGCTTCCCTTAATAACAGTGTCCACAAATGGCTCCTGCCTGCTTGCTAGAATTATGAATTCCCAGACTGAAGAAAACAAGATTAAAATAATTTATATAGAGTAATTAATGTTCATTTTGCTTGACTAATGTTATAAAATAGGATTTTCAATATTTTTTTGGGGTGACAGGTCCACTTTAAGTAAATGATTTGGGGATGACAATAATGCCTGTAATATTGCACGCTTCTGATTTTATTGCACTTCTGAAAACAACATGGAATAGGATGAAATGTTTTGGGGCAATAGTATGACCTGGCTCCAGCAAGTCCCCTCTACAACATTGCAGCCCAATGACTAATCATCAGATCAATTGGGCCCTGCGCTGGATCCAATCTACACACTGATCTCTAGTGGCTCGTAAAATAAGTCACCCTTGTTCTGCCTGTGCCCTTCCGATTTCATTCCTGCAGGCAGAAGCACATGCCAGCACTCAGTACAGAGAATTATTTTTAACAGTTTATGTCCCAAGCAGCACAGAGTCTTCCTGGGTCAACTTTTCGATGGCCTGGCCATTACAAAACAGTGAATCAAGGTAAGAGATGTAAAACGGAAACAGGTTCACACTAGATTCAAAATACGCTTTGGCATTTCAAATACACAGAGGCTCTAACAGTCTGGGTGATTGCCAATTTGCCACTTAATAAAATATCTGTTGGTTAAATGTTCTTGCAAAACATATAGATTCCCTTTAGCACACAGCTGCAAGAGAATGTTCTTAGATCAAGTGGAGCACATTCAAATATGTCAAAATAGAGCGGATTACTTAACATATCAAGTGTGCTATTAGCCCTGATACCCATGGAGTATTTTAATACAGGTATAGGATCCATTATTTTTAAAACCCATTATCCGGAAAGCTCCAAATTTTGGGAAGTTCATCTGCCACAGACTCCATTTTAATTAAATAATTACACATTTTAAATACTATTTCCTTTTTCTCTGTAATAACAAAACAGTACCTTGTACTTGATCCCAGCTTAACCGTTATTGGTGGGGAAAACAATTTTATTGGGTTTATTTAATGTTTAAATGATTTCTAGCAGACTTAAGGTATGGAGAGACAAATTACAGAAAGACCCCTTATCTGAAAAATCCCCATGTCCTTAGCATTCTGGATAACAGGTCCCATACCTATAGTTTAAAAATGACTTTATACTCTTAGCAAGGCTGCATGAATCTTTTGAGCAGCTAGTGTTTTTCCACCAAATGCAAAGATACATTATTAACATTAAGCTATTCTGATCAAATCAGCCTGATATAAAGTTTATAAGGACTGGCATACTACCAGTTAATTTCTCATTTAAAAAAGATATTTTTACTTCACATCTAATCCTCTTAGAAGCAACGCTACAACTTTATCAGTGTCCCTTTTGTATTACAATTACTTAGGATTCCTATTTGCCTTGTGTCTGATATTTTATTCAATGTACTTTCTAGAATTATGCCCCTTTTATTAGATTTTAAATTGCTCAATGACTTAATACATAACATATGAGCCAGGAATATTGTCTGTCATACTGCATTAGCTTCACATGTAGAATGAGTAGATCTATGTTAAGGATTTGCCTTGAAAACATTACATTTTCTATAGGAAAATCAAACCATGTGTGGCCTCTGACCAGCACAGCCACAGAAAGTCAGGTTTTACTTTCTGCATTATAATATTCTAATAATGTCTCACAATTAATATTGAATATGAATGGCTTTCTGATTCATACATCATTGTCAAAATGTCTCAATGCCTTGTTTTTATGCACCTGTTCTTTGTATGGCCTTCTGGTCAGTATATCATATATATCAGATATTTCTCTAAGAAGCTGTACTGCAGGTATAAAGGTTAGGCAAAAAAAGCCTGGGTAACCAAAATAATTGTTATAGGATTATTCTATAAAATCTTATTTATAAGAGTTATTTATCTACTTAACTGAATGTTTTAGCTGCTATGTTCTTTTCAAATATCAAATATAATATCTTCCATAAACCACAATATGGCCCGATTATGTCTGCATCATCTCGTTTGGCATTACAAAATTATTCCTTGGATAAAGCATCTCCCAGAGAGGCCAGTGTCCTTAAAGGGGTGGTTCACCTTCAAGTTAACTTTTATTATATTATAGAAGGGCCAATTCTAAGAAACATTTCAATTGGTCTTTATTATTTATTTTTCATAGTTTTTTAATGATTTGCAATTTTCTTCTGTTTCTTTGCAACTTTCAAATGGGGGTCACTGACACCATCTAAAATCAAATGCTCTTTAAGGTTACAAATGTATTGTTATTGCCACTTTTTATTACTTATCATTCTATTCAGTCCCTCTCCTATTCATATTCCAGTCTTTTATTCAAATCAATGTAGGGTTGCTAGGGTAATTTGTACCCTAGAAACCAAATTGCTGACACTGCAAACTAGTGAGCTGCTGAATAAAAAGCTAAATAACTAGAAAACCACAAACAATAAAAAATGAAAACCAATTGCAAATTGTCTCAGAATATCACTCTCTACGTCATACTAACAGTTAACTCAAAGGTGAACAACCCCTTTAAATAACAATTTAACCGTTTTTGGGTCTTTTCAGATAATAAATCCCGTCTGGATTTTTTTACCCCTCCTCAGAAATCCCATTAGGGAAAAAACAGAAAAGAAGACAATGAACAATTCAAAAGATAATGGGGATTCAGTAGCAGTATTAATCTGTTGTTTGAAGGGGATGTAAACCCAAAATGCCGCCTATTGAAAAATAGACAGACAGATCAGTTTAAAAATTTTGATTATTTGATTATAATGAAGTCTATGGGAGACAGCCTTTCCGTGTATTTGGAATTTTCTGGATAACGGGTTTCTGAATAATGGATCCTAAACCTGTATATATAACTCTCTCCATTATTCAGAAACCCGTTATCCAGAAAATTCCAAATACACGGAAAGGCTGTCTCCCATCGACTTCATTATAATCAAATAATCAAAATTTTTAAAACTGATTACCCTTTTCTCTGTAATAATAAAACAGTAGCTTGTACTTGATTCCAACTAAGAAATAATTGATCCTTATTGGATGCAAAACAACTGGGTTTAATTAATGCCTTAGGTCCTGAGCATTCAGTATAACAGGTCCCATACCTGTAATATGTATATATATATATATATATATATATATAGACACACACACATATATATGTGTGTGTGTCTATTTTGAATGTATATATGTATATATATATATATATATATATTCAATATAAATGTTTGTTAAAGTTGTTTGTGTTAGTAATGAAACGTAATTGCTACTGAAATCAGTATGTGTTTGCTCCTGACTTAATAATGTAGCAGAAGTCCGCTGATAAAAGATTTATAAGGTATGCAAAGCATTATGAGAAATGAAGTCTTAGCTGGATGAGAATTGACATCTACACTGATCAGCTTTCCATTGCAGTTACATTTACAAATTACTAAAAAAAAAAAATACTTAGACTGGAAGCTCCACTGGGGCATGGATTAATGTGAACGATGCAAAGCATGAAAAAAACCTGGGGAAATGTGTTGGCACTATATCAATTTTGGGAAAAAAAGATGTTTATTTGCTAATTTTATTTCAATTGGAATATTTTTTTATTTTTAGGGAATGTTGGTCTGTAATCTATGTAATGCCTTGAAGAAGCTGTCAAGATAGTGATACCAAAATGTTACAGTATATATTTGAGCAGTTTAAGCCCATTGCACCTGGGATTTTTTGTATTTATTTCATATACAAAAACACTTTGTTTATTATAACTGCAATATACCAGTGTATATTTGTGTATACCCCGTGAATTATTTACCATCTACCATAAATAACAAAGTGATTGCAAGATCCAATATAAGGTCTTTACTCGCATGAGGGCAGCAGTTAAATGTTTATTATAACACAGAGACCCCGAAAATGTTATTCAGGTTATCTATTCTTTTAGCAATGGCATCTGTAAAACTATGATACTATATTGCACTATGAGTTATTCACTGAAATTATAGCAACAGTGGTGACATCAGACGGAGATTGCTGAAGTTTTCTTTACTCAGAATTCTGTTTATGATCCATTAACCTGGATTTATGGAAAAGGAATTCAATTCCCATGAAGCCCTTGTTCAAAGAAGAGAAGTACTGTCTGGAAGTTATATAGGTGACATTGGTTCTCACTTATGTTTGCTTCAATTAACAACATTCAACCCATTCATGTTGAAATGGTGCTGTATATTGTTGATTAATTCATCTCATGATATGATTCAGTTATAAATGACTTCATGTTTCAGTCAGGCATTATCTCTTAACTATTTCTAAGGGGCGTTTCAAAAACGTAACCTTATTATTAGTAGAGACGTATAATGTTTTGTTTCTGCTGCAAATGATGATTCCCCCTCACCTTGGGACAGAAAGTTGTTGTACAGGTATCAGGTATAGCTCAGCCCTTTGCAAGCTGATAAAATTGTACATTTGATTGTTATTGATGTATAAATGTTTTCTGCGTGAATTCACTGATTTCATTTCATATTCAGAACTAACCATGTATTTGCCACAGCTCAGTAAGATTCCCGATTCAGGGTTGCCAGGGATGGTGAAAAATTAACGATTAACGAGACTGAATGAAAATGGAATGTATCTGGCAGATTCATTATATTGTTGTCAAAGGGCATTGTGAATAGTAGATAAATGGTAAGTCAATACACTACTTATCCCAGAGAAGATCACAATATAATCCATCTAAACATTTAGAAATGAAACACAATACAGTAAAACATTACAAGCACAGCAACAAAAAGACTGTGAAAGTTAATTACACAAACATTGCATTGATAGAAGCTTACATGCTCATATATGCACTCCAAGATATATATACTATGGGGTAGCAGGGGGGTTCCCAGCTGTATTAACTTACACTTCATGCTGCTTTGTTGCTGGAACTGTATAGATGGACTGATTTTGCTTTCTCTGTCCTGGTTTCCTGGGGATCTGTCTTCATGCCATTTAATGAAACCGTTCTTGCCTGTTTGTGACAGTATGTTGGGCACAGCACATGTAGGGAGAAAACTCTGAGAATGTAAAGAAAACACAAGTGAAGGAGGTCCCTCGTCATCAATAAAAAGTACACACCCCTACAGCAACACACACCCATAAGCATCACACTGCACTGGAATATTTGCAGAGCTCACTTATGGGGAGTTCACTGATGGAACTATGCAAGAGACAGGTATCAGACCTATCACAGAAAGTACATAACCACGCCTAGCACTGGCAAAAGCTTTGTGAAAATAAAGTGCTAGAGTTATGTGCTATATCATTACATTGTAACTCTGTACAGTTCAGTTTATCCTGGCTAGTGTGTACTCCTCGCCTTCGTCACTAAAGCATTCCTTGCTGAGAAAGTCTGCCTTGTTTATTTGTCAATTTAGAGGAACATGACTCTGTTGATGTATTTGACTTAAGAACAGGGACATAATGGCATCTGGTGGACAAAGCGCAGTACTACATTCTGCAATTATTAATAAGAAATAGTAGTTATACAGGTATGGGATCTTTATGCTTTGGACCTATGGTTTCTGGATAAGGGATCTTTCTGTAGTTTGGATCACCATGCCTCAAAGGGGACCTGTCAACCTAAGAAATAATTCCAAATACTATTTTATGATGTTAGTCAAGCAAAATAAACTTCACCATGTGAAAAAACAGATGCAGCTATTGTAAACCTTTTTCTTTTGTGTTATTTGCATAATAAAATTTTAAAAATAAAAATGAATAAACTTCACTATATAAAAGATTTAAATCTTTTAGTCTTCAAATTCAAAATCACATGAAGTTGACAGGCACAATTTTGTGGACATTGTTATTTAGGCAAGCTTTTCATCATGCCAAAATCTTGTTTCTGCACCAGAATGGGACATCTGATGTCCATGTTCCTGTACTGGCTACACAATTAGATGATGAGGAATGTAAGGAGGGGAGTGACATAAAGGAAGTGCTGAATGGAATTGCCTGCTCCTCCTCCAGGCATAGACGAGGGACAAGCAATATATGATTGACAGCATAGATTTTTTTATAATAGGTACATTGAGATAATAACGGGGATGGATTTTTGAATAAAAAAAAAGAATTTGGATCTCATGCTTAATTTGATAAGTACTTTTATTATACAGCTTTATGTCTGGGTGACAAGTTCCCTTTAGGTCTATTAAAAATCATTTAAACATTAAATAAAGCCAGAAGGGTTTTGCAACTAATATGGATTCATGTAACTTACATACTTACCATCAGTTACAGGGTACGGTTTTATTATTACCGAAAAAACTAAATAATTTTTAAAACTTTATAATTATTTGGTTAAAACGTAGTCTTAAACTTAAACTTATTTCCATTAGGAAGAAAAAGGTACAAATGGGCTGCAAACGCTGCCCTTATTGATGCTACTCATTACTTGCATCCAACATGCTTTCTTGCTCTTCCATATAATTCTTGATGTTGTAGAACCCTGGTGTTAGGACAACCTTGCTCACACAAGTAATTCCAGGGTTCCGAACAGTGAATTATAGACACAGCAGGCTTGCAGTAAAAGAATCATGTGAAAATAGCAAATACCGAAAACTAAATCTGACACAATCCAGACTCTGAAATCTTAGCTGCAACTGTGCACAATGCACCTGCAGCAGAAAATGACCTGATACCTCTCATACATGCAGTGTCGGACTGGGATGCCAGGGGCCCACCAGAAAACCTTAGACCAGGGGCCCAACTTTCCAAACTATTATTCCTTCTCTCCTCACTTAACCTCTTTATTCTCCTATTCTTTTAGATCTACTTACTATACTCTATTCTTCCATTATTAAGCCTCTTTTTCCACATAAAGAAATAGGGAATGAACATGAAATAGGCCAAATTGTTAGAAGCAAGAGGGCCCACTGACACCTGGGCCCACTGGGAGTTTTCCTGGTATCCCTGTGGGCCAGTCCAACACTGCATACACTGGGCACCAGTGCTCTTAAACAGAGACAATAGATTTCTTGAAGAACAAAATAAAAATGCTTTTTACCTAGCACACAGATCTTTCTAGCCACCTTACATGTTTTGTACCCTCTGGTATATGATCATAGTAGGCAATTATCACCTATGTATCTGAGGGTAAGAAACATGTAAGGTGGATTGTCATGGGGTCAGTATGATGAGCTTTCTTTTAATATGTATTTTTAAATAAAATGGATTTTGCTTGCTTGAGATTTGGACAGTAAGAGAGAAAGCTAAAACATACAGCACTTCTAGTGAGTCATTTACACAGCGCCATATAATGCTGCACTTCATTATACTTTTAGTAGACACATGTTGGAGCTGAGTGGCTCACCTATCTTCAAGAGTGGGAGTCCAGCCCCCCATAGACAGTCACTGGGGGTCATTTATAAAGTTCGTGCAGCGAATAATTGTTCGCAAATGGTAGTTTTGCCCATGCTTTTTCCAGAACGCTACTACTACTAATATTGCACTACTATGCCCATCTTTCCGGTTTTTGCGAATTCGCATTGTGAATGAGTTTTCACAAACAATTCGCAAACAAGACGGGTCTTTGCGTGAGTACAGGAACTTTGCGAGGTTGTTTTGCGCGAAAATATCGTTAACAGTAACTTAAATTTGAAATTTGCTAAACAGTTTTGCGAATATTTTCTCCGCCACCAAAGTTGTGGCGCAGAGTGTTGGCCATTTGTGATTTTTGGCATATTTAAAAAACTCCTATATACATTTGCAATGTGAAAAACAAATTCGCAAATCTGTTTGCACACTCTTATTCAGCTTTATAAATATAACCAGGCACAGGGCAAATATATTCACTCTGCGAACCAATCTGCCCTGCGCGAAGTTTATAAATGACCCCCACTTTGTCACTATCTGTGCAGTGTCATTTTCTGCATGGCAGCCATATTTCCGGGAGGGGCAAAGTCATCAATATAAAACAACCAGTTTTCTAGATTAAGGCGGAGTACAATAACTAGGTGGTAAGTTTATAGGAAATTATGAATGTGCTGAACTATACATAACACAACAAAAAGCAAAATTCTATATGAAAAATATTTGAACAAAGGAAAATTGTCATTAATTTGGCTGTCCATGCTGGATCTGGTAAAGGCCAAAAACCCTGCTTCATAATTTATACATGACTTTCAAAAGGATTCCACATGGTCTGCCAAAATTAAAGTTACAATTATAATATTTATTGTTCATTAAAAAAGGAACACTAATGGCACTTAATTATGGGCTACCTTTACCTCCCAGGAAGTAGGTATTATAGGAGACATGATCAATAGGAAACAAGATACATATGTTTTGTATGTTGTTTCCTATTGGTCATGTCTCCTATAAATACCTACTTCCTGGGAGGTAAAGGGGTCTCTCATGACACCCGCACCAGTGTAAAACGGGGACCAGCTTACTTGAGATTGTGATGTAATTATATAGATAGCCACTAATATGACAATCTTTCTGCCATTTTTTTATTCAGATTTTTTGCCCCTGATTACCTACTGGTTGAAATGTGTGGGGACTTTTTTGGACTAATTTATTTTATTTTATAATAAATTGTATAATTAATTTGAGTGTGTAATCCTCTTTTGTGATTTCTTGGCAGACCTATTAGGCGGTCTTTACTGTATTTGCACCTCATGATTAACTATATGGGTGTGTGCTATCTATAACTAATGCTTATAAAAGTCCCAACAGGGACCGAAATGTTGGAATTCACAGTGATTAATAATAAATCTATATTTTTTCAGGAGTGTGGATCCTTCGACCAATGTACATTTCATTTTCATTTTTGATCCTGCAACCAATCTATCCAAGATTGAGAGCGAAACACAGATGATTACGTAATTTGTTTCTTTGTTTGTTGCTGAGTTAGAGCAGAATTTGTGCTCAAAATGTCAATATATCACTTTTTTGTTTGATCAAGCTCCTGTGAGTGCAGTACCCTTTCCTTTTTAGAATTTTCTTTAACTGCAGCCAGGACAGTTGCCCTACAGTTAAGGGTAGTGCTTCTCTTTGGTCCTCTCTCTCTCTCTGTATATAGATTGATCCTGCACCCTTGTCATGTGTAATTGCAATGTTTCTGGCCACTGCTGGTTACAATCTTTTATCGCTCTACCCAGTATTAACCGTTTGTACTAAATTCAAGTTTTCATGTGTTACTGCTTTTATATGTGCCCTTCCATGCCCTGTCAAAAATCTAAGCTGCAGTTGTGCAAAGGTCCTAGATGGCAGCTACTAGAGTGTCCCAGGCAATCAATGGTAGGCCTGGTTGCACACAACAATTGGTTTCATAAGTTTCTAACAAGAATCCAATTATATTATTATAACCCTAATTTGATTACTGTCTCTTTAAAAAGCAAATAACATTTTCCAATTCAGGGCACTGAATGCCTTTTGCATATTAAAAGTTCTGGGAACTGGGATTTACAGCGCTGTGCCTCCACCTAGGGAAAACTGAGGAGCACACCTCAGGGGGGTTCCACTAGGAAAAATAAAACACACCAGTTTGCAATGAAAGAAATATAACTTTATGTAAACAGTAGTAAAAGAACTTGGGTAATCTAATACACAAAGCACACCTGCACTGGGAACATGTGGGACCTACTTAACTCCCTATTAGGTACCTGACTGTCTCTCCAGCACAGTCCTTTTTATCACAGTCCCAATCATCCTGAAGACTGTAGAGTCCTGCGCGGGTCCCTTTTTTGGAACCCATACCCGACTCAACCCGCATTCTTAACCGATCAGACCTGCTACCCGACCTGTGACCCACAAACCATCAAGAATCAGAAAGTGCTGTTACTGTAAACTGGAAGTGACATCATCAGAAGTAGGCTGATGAGAAAAAAAGAAGTGCTGCCGTAAACTCAGAAGTGACATCATCGGAAGTCAGAGGAATTAGGCGTAATCAGAAAAAGAAGCTCACTCACCAGGGTGTTCTCAGAGGCAGTCACAGTGGAGATTGCAGGCAGCTCTGCAGCAGGGGCAATCTAACCAGTGACACCTTTCACCTCCTGAGTGTCTAGCAGCTTGGCAACGGAACAGGATGGGCTCTCTCTGTACATGAAGGAGATGCAGAACTCTCAGTTAATCCGAAGAATTGTAGAAATATTGAATAAACAGCTTCTAGGCAGTCATTTCAAACTGCTAATTTTCATTTACTGTATTTTAGTGGTGTAATACACTATGGGGCCGATTTACTATATTCACGTGAAGGATTCGAAGTTCGATCGAATTTCGAACGTAGGATTTATTCGTTTGGTCGATTATGTGAATTTCGGCATATTCGATCATCAAATAGGGAATGGTCGAACGATCGAATACATTCAAATAGAGTCGAATGGACGAATATTCGATCATTCGACCAGCGAAGGATTTAAATTTTTAAGTTTATTCGATTGCTTACTTCGGCAGATTGGACCTACCGAATTGCAATAGAAGCCTCCCATAGGCTTCTGAGGCTAAGTCCTGATCGAATAGGATTCCTACGATCGAAGTCTTTGGTCGTTTGAATCGTACGAATCATTCAAATGATTTATTCGTTCAGTCGAATGATTTATTCGACTGATCAAATAGATTTGTATTCGATCGTTGAATGATCGAATATCGAATAAAAGGTAGCCTAGGACTATTCGATTAACATTCAAAAATTGAATGGTAATCGAATATCGAATAGAAACTAATTATTTTTGGGGAATAATAGTAAATTTGCCCCTACATGTTTCAGGTAGAACCTTTTTTCAAGTGCAGGGTATTATGGGTATAAATACCTTCTCCAGACAACCTCCCCCATTCATCTCTTAAGGTGACAGTGTATACATTATACAGCAGTGCACATTATTGTGATAACAATTATTGCCAAAAATTTCACATATTTAATCAAGTCCAATTAGTTATCCATCCATTATGGTGTGCATATGTACAAGTCTTTTTGAGTCCATAGCAGAGAAATTGCATTTAATAGGCCTATCTCCAGTAATTCCTAAGTACTGCTAGAAGAAATCCTACTTAAGGGTTACGCTAGACATGTAGCATAAATAACCAGCTTGTTATACTGTAGCTCCTTTATCAGTAATGCTTATTTGTACATTAATTATTTACTTACACAGCAGGAGTTCTGTGAATTTCAAGGGCTAGCTGGTTCTTAGTACTAGTATATGCCTGGGGCGAACTCCCACGATTCGCCACTAGCAATGAAATTTGCAGAACGCCAGAAAAATTTCGCCTGACGAAAATTCGTCCAAAAACAGACGCTCGTGTCCAAAACGAGGCAAAGTTTCGGCGGAGCAAAATGCCCCAGATTCACCCATCACTACTTAGTACCTTTTAGTTTAACAAAAGGTTTGAGCCAGCATCTTATATACCTAGGACTCTTAAAGGAAAACTATACCCTGAAAATGAATACAGTACTTGAGCAACAGTTTATATCAAATTAAGTGACATATTAAAGAATCTTAACAAACTGGTATATATATTTAAGTAAATATTGCCCTTTTACATCTCTTGCCTTGAACCACCATTTTGTGATGGTCTGTGTGCTGCCTCAGAGATCACCTGACCAGAAATATTTCAACTCTAACTGTTAATTGGCTCGAGTGACCTAACTTTATAGTTTGTTTGGTATGTTTGTGTGCACCGTTGAATCATACGATCCCAGGAGGCGGTCCTTATTTTTCAAAATGGCTATTTTCTATTTAGGATTACTCAATGGCACACGCTACTGAAAAGTATATAATTATGGCAATGTTTTATTTGCATGAAGCAGGGTTTTACATATGAGCAGTTTTATGCAATATCTTTTTATAGAGACCTACATTTTTGGGGGGTATAGTTTTCCTTTAATTAAAAATGCACAGCATGAAACAGCAGCCTGTCAGCACTCCTGGACAGTCACACACACACACAGGTTCTGGGTGGAAGCCTGCAACAGTGGCACTTATATCCTCTTTCTCGCAAACCCCTTGCAATTGGCTCCAAACTCTTCCTTTTCTTTTTCTCCAGATGACCTCTGGGGCTTCCAGCAACTCTATCACTCCCCTGCCTGTAACAGGGCTCAGTGATGTCACAGGCAGAACAGTTTAAAGGTGTATACAATCCCCTCCATTATACTGATTAGTACATAGATATGATACAGATGTAAAAGGACAAAGATATTGAGGTTTCACTGGCATCAGTGAAGTGGGTGCAGTGCAGAATGAGCGGGCTGAGCCAGGGGTTGATTAGACAATTCACCCATGCCCATAGCCACCAATGTAAAGGGGTGGCTTCCTTGAAATTTTCAGCAGCAGTGTGCAATGTGCGCTTCTCTAAATACAATCTATATGTAGACCGTCCCACTCCAATTTATATTTAGAAAAGTGCACACAGCCCAAGAGTGTTGGGTGAACAGGAAAGAAAAAAAAGATTCAGTCTGAAAAAGAGACATGCAGGTTCAACCAGCACCTGCCTTCTATTAGGTTAAAGACATGTTGTCAGTTTCCCAGCTGTCCCCAGTCCAGCTGTCCCCAGTCATGTGACTTGTGCCTGCACTTTGGTATGGAACTACTTTCTGGCAGGCTGCTATTTCTCCTACTTAATGTAACTGAATCAGTCTCAGTGGGGCTTGGCTTTTACTATTAAGCGTTGTTCTTAGATCTACCAGGGAGCTCTGGTTTTGTTAGGATGCTGCGGGATGAAATGGAAGGGGGGGGGGTGATATCACTCCAACTTGTAGTATAGCAGTAAAGAGTGGCTGAAGTTTATCAGAGCACAAGTTACATGACTGAGGGCAGCTGAGAAACTGACAATATGTTTAGCCCCGTGTCAGATTTCAAAATTGAATATAAAAAAATCTGTTTGCTCCTTTGAAAAATAGATTCCAGTGCAAGTCTACTGGAGCTTAACTGATGCGTTTTGAAAAACAACTTGTTTTCCCATGTCAGTATCCCTTTATAGGAAAGTGTTTTCTTCAAGCAGCAACAGTTCCAGGTAGAAGGGAAAGAGGTGAATTTCAGAGAAAGAGAAGAACAAAAGAAAAATAGGAAAGACAAATATGACAAGAAGAATTGGAAAAGGGTAGAGCAAAAGAAAGGAAAGTTTAGGAAGAAGATGATTGTAGAAGATACAATGAGAATCAAAGTAGAAAGCATTAGAGAAAGGTGACAACAATGGGTTGACATAAGAGGTAAATGTAAAAAATGAATAGTTTAAAAATGCTGGAAAATTGAATGAGGTAAAATCACTGTAATGTGACAGCACCATCTAAACACTAAGAATAAAAGATTTATGTGAAGTATTTTGTAGCCATTTGGGTTTTGCGTGGTACAAAAATTAAATAAAGAAGAAAAATGACAACATCCCTTTTACTTAAATAGGATAATTATTGGCTAAATGACAAGGACACTCATTGGGGTATAGCATAAGGACTTTCTGTGGCTGTTCATTTAACTACCAGTCAAATAAAGGGTAAAGCAGAGAGGCACTAGGGTCCACAATCTGAATTAGGGTTTTTACCTGGCCAGTCTGGGTTTTAGACAGGGCTGTCAAGGTCAAAACTGCCTGCCCTTATTTCCAAATTAGGAACAACATACAGAACTCTGAAGTAAATGACACAGCGATGAGCCAATCGCGGATTGCTACATCATAGCCCTGCCCCTTACACCACTGGCCCAGCCCTGACATCACTGGTCAATCCCAAAGCCATCAACACCACTGCCCCAACAAGGACTTCAGCAATTAAAAAGGTGGAAATCATAAACTGGATATGAATTAAATTTTATATGTATATGAAGAATGTTACTAAAGTGTAACCTACAAGATTTGTCGAACTGTCAAAGACTGTACCCAGAATGTATGAACCCAAACCAACCCCCAAACCTGAAAAAAATACCAATCCCACAGCCAGTCTGGGTGGAGAAGCCAGCCATCTGCAAATACTGGCTTAGGTTAGGGACTAGAATAGGAGCAGTGTTAGGGGCATGGCATCAAATTGACAGGAGTCATGCACACCGTTTACTCACCAATCAAGAACAGCCTTAATCTTTCATCATTGCGTTAGATAAGAAGGGATTCTTTAGTCCCTGATTTGCCCATCTCATGTACCCAGAAAAGCCACCTATCTATCTCCTGGCATTACAAAAGCAAAGTACAGATCCAGCCACTTCATATTTTGTGTCTGATGAAGTTAATGTCGCTATTCAGTGGCTGCATAGAGACACAATGTCCTGACAAACCCTGGAAGATTTATTCTAATTTGTAATCGGTGCACTTACAGACACCAGGAAGCATCTGATCCAATTTCTAATTGCACTGTTAGCAGAGAAGCTTAGCTCTGACAGTTTGTTCCAAATGGTTTTGTTCCAAATATGCCTCATGCAATTCACCCTGAAGAGAGGCAGATACAGTAAGACTGATATTTTTCCTACGGATAATACAAAAAGTGGGTATGATACAAATGTATCAGTTTCTGCTCTGGGGACACAGCCAAATCTTGTTTCAAGGTTTCTAATGGGAATAAAATTGCTTTTAATGAGCGATGTGCCCAGACTAAAACCAATTTATTGTTATCATCATTTTTCTAATAAAAAATCATCTCACTGGCATGAAAATCTCCCAATAGACAAGTTGTGGGGGTGTTAAACAATTTTGCTGTTGAAAACAGCTGAAAGAAAAGAAAAGGGTAGTTTTGCTACCTTTCTGTGGCGCCGAGACTGGGCAGGGTAGCAGCACAGTGATGTAAATGGGTGGGGCCATACTGACAGTGGGAGTGCCTATGCAATCAGGGGGCGGGGTGATGATGCAGTGATCATCGATTGACCGACCACCGGGTCCATCAAGGGAATCCCGCCCGGTTTTCCTTATTTGGAAAACTGGGCAGGAAGTTTTAACCCGGGCAGCACTTCAAATTACCCTTCTGTCCGGGTCAAAACCAGATAGGTGGCAACCCTAAGACAGGGCTACTAATCTTTTCACTCTAGTAGATACTACTGTACCCAAATCTAAATGCACTGTTATATAAAAGAATGTCGCAAAAACCCTGGCATGATCCTTTATACCAAACCAAACTTATTATCTTCAGTTGCTTACAAGTCTTTCCAAACAGCCATATTTGAATACCAAGTAAACCCAGCCAGTGAATTGGCCACAATGGCGATTAGATGTCCAAGACAAGTGGATAGACATAGTTGCTGTGTATCCCCAGCCTAAGGTAAGAATAGGGTTGTCATCTGGCCAGTATTTTACTGACCTGGCCAGTAAAAATGATACTTCATGCTTATGTTTAATACATGTTTTTTTTTACAGAAAAGGTGGCAATTAGGGATGGCGCGAACCGCCGAAAAAAAGTTCGCGAACATGTTCGCGAACTTCCGGAAATTTGCGAACGGTTCGCGAACGGTTCGCGAACCCCATAGACTTCAATGGGAAGGCGATATTTCTGGCCAGAAAAATGATTTTAAAGTTGTTTAAAGGGTGCAACGACCTGGACAGTGGCATGCCAGAGGGGGATCAAGGGCAAAAATGTATCTGAAAAATCCATTGTTGACACAGCGCTGCGTTTTGTGCTGTAAAGGGAAAAAAGTCACTCAGGTGGTTGTGGACACTGTAATATTATTGATATTTAGACAGAATGTGAACAAGCTCACACAGCTAGATGGCAGTTGTTTGAAGAACACACTGGGCAAAAAATGGCTACAGGGCAAATAATGCCTACAAGGTCAACGTATACACTACTACAGCGGTGGATACGGATTACGTAAAATATATTATGGCTGCTTGAAAAAAGTCACTCAGGTGCTTTTTCTGGAGAGGGTAATATTATGGATATTTAGACAGAATGTGAACAAGCTCACACAGCTAGATGGCAGTTGTTTGAAGTACAGTAGATTACTAGCCAGCAAACTTACCATCCACTGTCCCTGAAATCACTAACAGGCAGCTCTCTCCCTACACTATCTCTTCAGCACACACAGGCAGAGTGAAAAAACGCTGCAGGGCTTCGGTTTTTATAGGGAAGGGGAGTGGTCCAGGGGGTGTGGGGGTGGTCCAGGAGGGAGAGCTTACTGATTGGCTGCCATGTATCTGCTGGTCTGGGGGAGAAATGGCAAAATAAAAGCGCCAACTAAGGCGAACCCAAATTGGCGAACGTCGCGCGACGTTCGCGAACTTCCGGCGAGCGCGAACACCCAATGTTCGCGCGAACAGTTCGCGCCATCCCTAGTGGCAATCCTAGGCAAGAATGATGCAGGTCATACTATAAAAAAGTACAAGAAAACATATTATGCAGGCTGTCCTTACCCAATTGGGCAGAAATTAGTCTTTAGATGGATCACATAAATAATTTTTGCTTTCTGTGCTACAGATACGATTAAGATTTTTTTTAGGACAATTTTTATTTATGCAGTTATTCGCATGGATGGATTTGAATACACAGAGGAGTCATTCTGTCCATTCTGCAGATGCTGGTACAGACACATAGATGATGGACAGAGCAGAAAATACTTTTATCCCATTATTTCATTGTGATTCAAATGGCGCGAGAAATATAATATAGCCAAACCATTAGGAAGGGATGTATGAACCCATTAGTTATTAATACATTTTGTACTGACTTGACATAAATAACTTATTTGTTTCCCATGGGTTTCTGCAATAATAATAATAATATGTGTGTAATATATATATATATATATATATAAGTTTAATTGACAATTATAATTCTTTTTGTTTTTGGATCAGGTCTCTAGATCATAATAGATATTTGTAATATTTATGTTTTCTAGCCTTGCCACAAGATGGAGCTGCTGAACCTTTAATTTTGGTCAAAATAAAAGTTTAAATACATATATAATAAAAGTTTAAACACATATATATGGGGAATGTAATAAAAGTCAGTAACGGAAAAACTATTCCCAATGCAAAAAGTTATACCTTCGAATAAATTTTGCTTTGAGAAAATTTATTATAGCTTTTGTGAATCCGGAAATTAGCTTGCACCAATGCGCAGTCAATATAATAAAACTTCTTACTGAAAAAGTTATGTTTGCTCCAAAAGATTACGACACCTTCAAGAAATTAATAGCTGTGAGAATATGTAACAGTACACTAAGGGACTTATTTACTAACAATCAAATGTCTTTTTTTTCACAAATATCTAAAAAGCATAGCATTTGTTCAGTTTTTTTTTTCATTCAACCCTTTAATGTTGAGATCTTTTAATAAATTCCATGGCGTTTGTGGCTTTATCGAAAGTGAGTTTATTTGTGATTTTAAAAACAGTCACTAAAATGAGACTGTTGATAAATAGATCTCTAAGCTTAAAATGTAATAGGGGTTATTAAAAAGACAGATGTATACAAGCTCTTGGTTGTCCAACACTGATTTATTTGACATTTATTTGCTTTCAATTCTTTAAAAAAAAAGACAGGTATAAAAACATTCCTTCTTGAAAGAGACAGGTTGGCCCAACAGTGGTAACTATTTTATTTGCTTGAAAAACTTCCTGAATGTACTTTTGCTGTTCTTTTGTAAAAAAGTAAATAAACTGTTAATTACCTTCATGGCATTTAATTGCTTCCATGACTACGGTTAAGCACTAGCAGGCTTAAACAAATGGTATTGTGCACATGGTTTATTGCACATTTTGGGTTAATATTTTCAAGAACTCAAGGTCAGCAGAAAAGTAGAACCTAGGTATGGTTGTTAGTCTGTTCTTTTCTGTTAGGGTTGGGTGACACACTCCTCCTCATGCTCACGCAAGGAAAATGCAGTGAATATCAAACATAACTGCTAAATCCTACCTGTTGTTATGTTTGCTAAGCTGTAGCGGAACAAAGTCAACAGAAAAGGGACAATTAATAGCATAGCTTTGGAAACCTGAGCGTACATATCAGTGAGAGTGCCGGCCGGGACACTCAACTGGAAGGGTTCTGTCTGCCTGACTGGATACCGAAGGGAATCTGGGGAGAGAACAGATTTCAACAGCTGAGATTCATTGCTGTAAGTGATAAAATAAAGTAATGGAATCTATTGCAAATAGATTAAGAGGAACATGCCCTGATATTGAGCATTAGGATGTACAATGAAATGTTGGGCAAAGAAGTAAGAGCATAGATCAAAAGATGCACCATCTGAAACTTGCAAACTTTCCTATGTACCATTGTGTCATATAAGAATTGTCCTAAAATGGGGACGTTTGGTGCCAGCTGTACTATACAGGGCAAGAATTCTGCTATAGATTATTGCTATATACTATTTATATTTAAACAACCTTTTTTGTCGATTGAGGCTTACTGGTCTAAAGCAGACTATGGGCATTACATTTCTGTAGTCTGTCAATGAGTTTGTCATTTTTAAAAACCAGTGTCCACTTCAGACAAAAACATATTCTAGTGCACAATAAGGGACTGTTCCTGGCTGTTAGGAATGTTTGACTCTTTACATCTGACAATTATTCAAAGGAAGTATTTACATATTTTATCATCCTGATTTTGGGGGACTTCAAACTGTTAATATAAAAGTCTGGATAGCTATAGCATTTTGCTGTTGCATGCAGTTTTCTTGCATGCTATTTAAGATGTAAGTTCTAACCAATTTGTATAATTTAACCAAATACATAAAGTTTTACAAACCTGTAGGCAGGATTTCATGGAACACAAACCAATTTGCTACATGTCAAAAACAGACCAATGAAGACTCTAATGTAAACTGGACTTTTTTTTTGCATAGAACACTGTATATTTCTGAGAGACTGGGGCTTACTTATCAACATGGGGCAACAAATCTCAATTTTGCTTGTTGCATGGTTTCTACCCAGCTAAAAAAAAAAGATTAAAGATGACTGCTATTTAGGCTACTGCCCAGGTGCAAACTTGCTCAGTGTTGGTATATGATCAACCAGAATATAGAAATAGATACAAATATTTTTAATGAATCCTATTTTAAATTATGTGTTTGAGGACCTACCTACGTGGAAAGATAGACTATGAGTGTGCAAAAGAAGTTGGGAGAAATCAGGCTCTCCCGAGTCACTTTCTCTACATCATCCAGACAACAACAGGAAAATGCTATGCAGAAAGAAGTAAGCACCATTCCTAAACTTAGCTTGTGAGTCTTGTGCCTTTTGGGGGTTCAAATTGTTTTTCATTTCACTTGTCTGTTTATAATTTTGATATAAACTTTCCATACTATATGAAACTATTCAGGTTACTCAGATACACACAACAGTGTAATTGTTTCAGTCATTTATATACCAATACATCACCAGTGAGCTTTGTTTCTAGGGATGCACAATATCTGCTTTGCTTGGGATTCAGCCAAGTCCCAAGTCATTTACAAAGGATTTGGGCAAATCCAACCCATAGTTTACATATGCACATTAGGTTAAGGAAAGGTGGGAGGATTTGCCATTTCCTTTATTGCGTGGCTTAAAGTCATGTGACTTAAAGTGGACCCGTCACCAAAAACAATTATTCAATATTCTATTTTATCACATTAGTTAAGCAAAATGAACTTTAATTACACTATATAAATTATATGAATCTTGTTTCCTTCAATCTGGGAATTCATAATTATAGCAAGCAGGCAGGAGCCATTTTGTGGACACTGTTATTAAGACAAGCCTTGCATCATCTCAGAATCTTCTTTGAGCACCGGAATGGGGGACCTAATGTTCATCCTCATGTCCTGGCTACACAATTAAATGTTGTAGAGAATGGGGGAATGTGTGGAGAGCAGTGACATCTAGGAAGTGTTGAATGGAAAGTGAAAGTAATGATCTGCCCCGCCTCTATGCCTAAGGCACAGAGGAGGGGCAGACAATATTTGATTGACAGCTGAGATTTTTAAATGAGCTTAAAACAGCTATGAATGCTTTAATACAAAATAGACATTGGATTTCATGTTTAATTTGAAAAGGACTTTTATTATACAGCTTTTTATGTCTGGGTGACAGGTCCACTTTAAAGAATTTAAATTCGGTTGGGCCAGAATCTAAATCCTGCCAAAAAAGTTAGCATGTGACCGAATCACATAATTGGATTCAGTGCATCCACAGTGTTTATTCCAGGTGAAATAAACTCTGTGGGTGTCAGCTAGTGTGTTTTTGCCCCTCCATAAAAAAAATTAAAATACAGTATAACAAATCAATACCTGGCCTAAATAGAAATGGTATAACCATTTCTCATAAGGGGTCAGGCAGGATGCAAAGTTCAAAACAATAGCCATTCTTTTGCACTTTGCCGCAGGTCTCTGTGGTCCCATAACTGGTGAAAGTAGTTCTCAGATTTACTAATGAAACAAATAGAATCTTTTTTTGTTTGTGTATTGAGGGAAATTGTATTGCAATCAGAGTTACACAGATGCAAC
Organism: Xenopus borealis; assembly: GCA_024363595.1. Taxonomy (NCBI): domain Eukaryota; kingdom Metazoa; phylum Chordata; class Amphibia; order Anura; family Pipidae; genus Xenopus; species Xenopus borealis. The sequence goes on from CM044437.1 coordinate 90,355,420, forward strand.
TCTCTAAGTCAACAGGTCCTTTAGCCTCAAGAGCAATTCCAACTCTCAAACCTCAGCAAGGTGAAGGAGCTCAAAAGGCAGCAGATACGAGGCAATCTGGGTCGGCCATCAGCCTGAAAGGCCTACTGGCTGCACAGCGTCTTACACGGGAGCTGAAGGTACAAAAGATGTTACAGAAACCTTTTTTAACTGTCACCATTGCAACTCACACCAACCAAAATGTTCACAGGAACATCTATAGGTCATTTTGCTTTACAAATAACAGTAGTATAAACACCACAATGTATAATTTGCTCAGCAATAACACTGTTAATGAAAAGCAACAAACCTTAACTTTCAGAACCGAGCGGCATTAAGGAGAAAAACCAGAGCACGGACACAGAATTGTAGTCCAATAACGATTATAAATGAGCAGGTAAGACATTGCAGTAGTTATTCCTATTCATTTATTTACACTAAAGGAGATGCATTCAAGTAAAAAATAATAGTGTTAAATGTTAAACAAGCCACAAATTGATAATCCTGTGTAATTGGTCACTGGATGAATGTGCTATATGGTTTTTCCAAGTGACCAGTTCATTTATGTGACTACTAAAAGAAGTGATCTGGACCTTTTTAGGTCATTCTGCCATAAAAGGCCAGTTTTCATTTTGGTCAATGATCTTTTTGTTCAGATTTAGGTATCAATGTTTTATGCACTCTTTCACCTGAGAGATAGATTTTGTGCCCCACTGTAGCTGCTTTTCCCATCCACAGTGCAGTGATTACAGCTGAGGCTTCTTTTGTTAGGAATGTTCACATTTGTCTGATTACAGAACCAAACTAAGGGAGTATTACACAAACCCTTGAAAGTATTGTCCTTGTCTTTTGTTGCAATAACGTTGCACGCTTCGGAGTCTTTACTGGAGGGATAACATTCATTTGCAATAATTAATTCCAAAGTATTGGGTCTGTGTAATGAGCTCATTGGTTGCAAATGGAAGGAAAAATTTATATAAATTACAGAACAGACAGAACATCTGGGGCATCTTTAACAGGAGCATAGACTAGAAGTACAAAAAGTGTAGTATATATGACAATCATTAAGCAGTCACACTACAGCCTAGTCCCAGTAATATGATTGAGGCCCAAGGCAACCCTATAAATGATGTCTTTTACTTTCCTGCGTCCATCCCAAACTGAAGTATATAAATTTGCCTGGCTGCTGTAATTAGTGACAGAAATTAGACCGTGAGACTAAATTTGGGGTGTCATTATTTTTTACCCTTACTTTCTGTTCAGGTCTCTCATAGGGATGGCGCGAACCGCGGAAAAAATGTTCGCGAACATGCGACAAAACGCGCGAACGGTTCGCGAATGTCGCGAACCCCATAGACTTCAATGGGAAGGCGAACTTTAAAAGCTAAAAAAGACATTTCTGGCCAGAAAAATGATTTTAAAGTTGTTTAAAGGGTGCAACGACCTGGACAGTGGCATGCCAGAGGGGGATCAAGGGCAAAAATGTATCTGAAAAATCCAATAGTCGCAGCCACTGAAGCACAGAAAAAATATGCCATATAAATGCTGAAAATAGTCGCAGCCACTGAAGCACAGAAAAAATACGCCATATAAATGCTGAAAATAGTCGCAGCCACTGAAGCACAGAAAAAATACAGGTCAATGTATGGCAGTTGTTTGAAGAACAGTAGATTTATTTACTAGCCAGCAAAGCTACCTAACCTAAAATGTCCCTCAAATCCCTGCAGACTTCTGTCCCTCCAATACAGAGCAGTATCAAGCAGATTACTAGCCAGCAAACTTTCAACTGTCCCTGAAATCACTAACAGCTCTCTCCCTACACTAACTCTTCCAAGCAGCACACACAGACAGAATGAAAAAATGCTGCAGGGCTTCAGTTCATATATGGAAGGGGAGTGGTCCAGGGGGTGTGGGGGTGGTCCAGGAGGGAGAGATTCCTTATTGGCTGCCATGTATCTGCTGGTCTGGGGTGAGAGGGCAAAAAAAAGCGGCGACTATGCGCGAACCCAAAATGGCGAACGTCGCGCGACGTTCGCGAATATTATGCGAGCGCGAACAAGTTCGCGCCATCCCTAGTCTCTCATATTCATCTTTGTCCTTCAACCAAATCACTTCAAAATGATGGTCACATACTAACTGATGTAGAATAACACTGGCTAAATCAAGACAGGGTAATCCGAATAGAGGCCTTAAATGCAATGTTGATAGCATCCTCAAAAGCTCCATTGAACTCTTTGAATGACATCATAATTTTATTATAATTTTATTATAATTTACAATATCAATCATGGGGTCAAAAGCTGGAAAAAAATTAAAACTGGGATAATCTATATCAGGGTGTAAATGGTGGAGCAGGTTTGCCAGTTGCAGTGGTATATTTCAGATCTCTAAAATGCTACCAGGCTAAATAACCCTGACCAGAAAGTATAAATACACCCTTACAAGGCTGTAAACCATTAGCAATAGTCAGGAAAACCATGTTACAAGTTGCGAGGACCCTACCTATGCCTGGTCATAAGCCACCAGACTTTGGCCTACAAGGGAATGGGATATTGTTAGCGCAGTGTAGCCATGACAATGTGTGCCCTCTGATCAGCCTACTTAAAAAAATTAAACATTTAATAGACCCAAAAGCATTGTTTTGCTTCCAACAATAATGACTTATTATATCTCAGTTGGGATCAAGTACTAGGTTCTAGTTTATGGGGGATTGCCTTCCTCTAATTTGGAGCTTTCTGAATAACATATACCTGTTTAACTATCTCTGTACATTTGTACAGGAACTTAATTATGGCAAATAAAATGTCCTCTTTCCCAATAACAGGGGGGAGGGATCTCCACAAAATGATATTATGAAAATTGAATTTTACTCTGTTGTGTATACATATACATATTCCTTTGCTTCTGAACACTTAAAAGGTAGCAGAAAATTAGAATGCCCCTGGGATACAAAAATTAGGAGTAGTAATAAACGATATATACTACAAAAGATATGTTTCTTCTCTTAAAGAAGAATAGCCCTATATCAGAGTAATGAAAACCATTAAAATCTGCCATTACATTATTTTAAAATGAGTCATTTGTAGGGTCACATGCCATATAGTTTGATATTACTAAGTGCTGTGATGTTCTTTGCATTGTATCCACGCCTGAATTCCTAAAATATAAAATCTTGAAATTCAGATGTTGACATCTGTCTCTCTGCACAGACTCCTGTCAATTCTGCAAATCCTGCACGTAGGTTTCCGAATGCTCATGTGAAGGAGATAATCGAGGAATTCCTTGCTACAAAGCTGAAGAATGAGCCTTATGATCCCTGTACTTGTGCCAGCCTCACTAAAGATTTGTGTGAAGACATTAAAAAGATTGTTAGAAGAGTGACTCCTCCCCGATACAAACTTATCTGCAACATGGCTATTGGGAGCAAGCATCGGGAGGACATTATGGTGACCAGTCAATGTCTATGGGACTCCTACTCAGACAATGTCACTTCCTGTAGCTTCCAGAACCGCACTCTGTTCTGTGTAGTTTTGGTGTATGCTGTTTATTTTGAATAGGAAGCAGCTTTTCCATTATTTAGTTTATTTAGACTTGCCAGATTAGAGCAGAGAATGCTGTCCGAGTCAACATAAACTGGTTTATTTAAAATCATTCTGACATATATAAGTAGATTTATAGGACTCTATAGAAGTAAATAATCCTGATTTCATTTCACATAAAAATTGTTAGTAAACTTGGATGGCAAATTCAGACACTGTTGGTTTGAAGGAGACTTTGCAGACAAATGAGGGAATGTAATAAAAGTCGGTAACGGAAAATCTATTCGCAATGCGAAAAGTTATGCCTCTGCGTGAACAATTTTTGCTTTGTGTGAATTTAATATAGCTTTTGCGAACCCGGAAACTGTTTAGCGACCACCAATTCCGACAGTGGAAGAGAGTTTGCAAATTTTACAGCTTGTGCCAATGCACAGTCAATGTAATAAAACTTCTTACTGAAAAAGTGGTTATGTTTGCTCCAAAAGATTACGACACCTTCAAGCTCTTCTTAAGAGTGCAAATTAAAATTCGCAATGCGCAAATAAAAATCGCAGTGCAATAACAGTTTAAGGAACAATATTACATTACGAGATGTGGATTTTTAATCTTATTGATGCGTATTCTTTTGCTCTTTGCAAATTTAATTACATTCCCCCATATAGTATCGCAAAAATAAAGTCTTTTGGGCTGCATTACTAAGATAAAGGATAAATTGCACCAATGCATTTGCCCAGAGCAAACAATAAGATACTTGCTTTCATTTGCTCACTGATCCACACTTACTGCTGATTGGTTGCTATGGATTATTTAATTGTGATGCAGTGATACTATTTAGCACCTATGTTCATAAATGAGCTTTGAGTGTTTAAGTTTGCTATGTAACTGTGGGTAAAAAAATGCCTGTTTTGTTATAAAGATATACATTTTTTAATAGACATCTATTTTGTCAATTTTTCACTTTAACTCTATGTAACTCTGACCTTTGCAGCTTTGAATAATAATAAAAATAATGCTATATAACCTTTAGAGATGCACAAAAGCCAGTGCATAACTACTGGGGGTGCCATTATAATTTATATCGCAGGGCAGAGGTACATTTATCTGCATACTAGCCAGGTTCATGCCTAAATGTATTTCCAGGGGGGGGTGACCTGGTGAGGGGGCCTGGGTCCACATCCTGCTCCAGGGCCCCACCTTGACTAGTTACACCATTGACAGAATCCAGCATTTGGTATGGCCAAATCTCACTTTTTGTAGGATTCAGATTTGACTGATTTCTAAGTGATTCAGACAATACTTTCTTGAAGCATTTGGTATTTGGACAAATTATTTACCAGGGGTGGCAAAAGCCATTCCTGGTACCTTTAAGAGCTGAACTTCTTGTTTTTAAACCAGAAATTCGACTTTAGTACTGCGAGAGAGTGCAATTGTGCACCCCCGCCCTCCTGGACAGGTAAGCAGAAGGGGGGGTGGCATTGCAGGAGCCTCAGAAACGTTGCTGGGTACATTTCCTTACAGTCTTAGTGCATTAGTGCTGCAGAAGTATTAAGCTCTCTGAGAAATATGACTACACAGACCCGTCTGCTGTCTTAGTTAACTTCATCACCATAGATTGTCACGTTAGAAGAAGGTCTGTCTGACCAGCTTAATTAATGTATAACAACTTGATTTTTGAACTTGCTGTAAGGATTATAATAATTACCCAGGCCAACTACTTATGTTGCCTTCCTTTAGCTGGGCCAGACTTGTGAGGATGGAAAAGTATCCAGGATTTTGAGTATTTAACATTCTATTAAATGTTTGTTTGTGTTCTGATAACTAATTATTTAGTCCCTGCCATTATTCCTATAGAGGAATTACATTTGTCACTTCCTGACTTGCACACACTTCTGGGCCACATTCATCTGTCCATGGTTTCTGGGTTCCAGAATATCTGGTATTTTGCTGCAAATGAAGTTGTCAGTACTTTAAAATGAACCATAAACCATAATATGTTTTAGAACAGAGGATATGTTTTTTTCACACATATAATCAAAATGTGCATCACACAGGCCCCTTATATTGCCCCACCTGCTGCCTTTCATTTCCAGATTTATTGAACATTAATTTCAATCCACAATCTATACATATATAAATATATATATTTACAAAGTATATATATGTAGGGAATAAGTGCAAAACCCTTTCACTGAAAGGGGAATTCAATCCCTTGGGCGCTAACCTCCTCCCCCCCACCCCCATGTAGGCCCTCCTCCCCCTGGCCTACCTCTCCCCGCGGGTCCTACCTCCTCCATGCAGGTCCCCTCCGTGCAGGTTCTCGGGCACCATCTTCTTCAGCAATGTCTTCTTCCTGGATCCATCGGTGCTCAGCGGAGCATGTGCAGAAGGACGCATTTGCTGGTTTGTACTACTGCGCATGTGCCGAAAGTTCACAAAGTTCACCGATTGAAGACTCCAGGCGGTGAATGAAAAATCTGTTGGACCTGTTCCAACAATAGACTTCCGTGTGCCAACTGCAGCATTGTATACAGTTTTTGTTTTGTGTGTGTAGGTGTTACATGGCTGTCACACACAAAGTAAATTGACTGCATTCAGCACACAATAGTCACTGTACATTATTTCAGGTAACCTGTAACTGTAAACTACCTACAGTAAAAATTCCCTTGAAATAATGATAAATTACAGCTTTTGATCAATATGCTATTCCTTTTTGTGCTATTCCTTTTCCATTGTCTTTAATTGTGCCACCATTAATACTGTACAGTTTTCTGTGGTTTCCTTTTATTCTAAATGCTGTTTTTTTCTGTATATTCTTCTTTAATCTGAAGCATTAAATGAGTTGTGCAAATGAGTTGTGTTCCTTCATTTCAAAATGTGCAAGGCTGACACTGCGGTACCAAAAACAACCCTTGATTTTAGAATTAAAGTCATTATACTTCTGTTTGGAAATTCTGTTCTATTGCATGAGTTAAATTAGTCAATTCTTGAATGTGAAACCAGTATTAATTTTTTAGTTTGATCTGTGTTATGCAATTTGTGTAATGAGAGGGATTTTTGATCAATAATGGCTCATGGTAATACTTTGAACCCAGTAGCTTCTTGTATAATACATGCATTGAACACAAAATCATATACTAATACTTTGATTGAACCTAGCAGATACAGGCATTGAACACAATATCATACACAAATAGGGTTGCCACCTTTTCTTGAAAAAAATACCGGCCTTCCTATATATTTGGCTTTTTTTCCTACTAATAACATTGGGATCAAACATCAAAAATACCGGCCAGGCCGGTAAAATACCGGCCAGGTGGCAACCCTATACACAAAGCAGCCTTACTCTTGTATAATGAAGCTTTGTGGAAGAAGTTAATCAAGATTTATGTTTGATGACCTAATACTGGTTCTTTTTAGGACTTTTGTAAATTTCTGGATGTTCTCATATGTATTCTCCAATATGTTTATGATTTCTGAAGCCCTTACCAGATTCTTCTTTATTATAGCTAAGGGCACAATGTGCTATTAAACTACTAGTTATCAAGATCTGTTATTAACCAAACCATTATATGAATTAAATGAGCTGTAGACTAAAAACTACTATATGCGCTAACTGGGGTTTACGTTCGGTCAGTTGAGATTTCACTTGTGGGGTTAACGAGTGACAGCCACAGTATCTACCGTGCACTATTTTAGGGACTTCTATCTATGGGCTACTCGGGATCTCCCATTTGAAATGTGTTTCGCTCACTCATTCAGTAATGTTCCTCTCTTTCATTCTATGTATGTAATAAAAACCTTTGCTTATATGTAGCTGGTGTGTTTCTGAGAGACTCATAGAACCTCCAGTAATACAGGCATTTTAATCCCTAAAGCTCCCCAATTCCCCCTGGCATTTCTGTCTGCTAATGCATCGTGATAACTTCTTATAATATAATGTTCAAAGGAGAAACACTGATAATTCCTGAAATCCCTGATATCCATGTACTGTACTATGGATATTAACTGATTTGGAAATTGAGCAGGTTGGATAAAATTTGGTCTGTCAATGCACCGTCGCCAGACCACCATGCAAATATGATATTATTGGTACATGTATGGCTAGCTTAATCTAGACAATTCAGATTGGAGCAGAACTGCTCAATTTCTTTAAGTTAACTTTATTTTATTATTTTGTGGACATTACAGCAATGTTTTGGGCACTCCTTGGCCCTTTGTCAAGTTTGTGGCTGAAGTGGCTACTGGGGAAAACAGCACTAATTTTGAAGCTGAAAATCTATTGTGCAGACTACTTGCTGCTGGATAGCTTAATCTAACCAGCTGAGTCTGGTTTCTTTAATTTATAAAATGAACATCTATTACATTCCTGCCTCCCTTTTCTGCCCTCTGCCAGCTGTCAAAACCCAACTGAAGTGCATGCAACATCTCTCTCCTATGGGCAGCTTTTTGCCACCCCTGCAAAAGTGCCCCAAAGGACATACAGTATGTTCAGTTGTCTTCTGACAGAAACACTCCAGATCATTACTATGAATTTTTTATATTTATCTTTTTATCCGGGATTTCTTTTATTCTTCTTGCAGTCAGTAATTCAAACCACTAATGGGTTGATAGGGCCAGCAACCAGACAGCATCAGAAAAGTCAGACTATGAAGCTGTAGCACATAAGAAAAGAAACAAGAAGAACAAATACACTAGAACACTTTTGCTTACATCATTATTTCGTTTATTTTAGCTGCATTGCTTAAGAATGTCTCTTAGTTCTGATCATTAAGCCCAATTTTCTCGCAATTCTTTTTCTTATATTAGAATGGGTGTCCCTGATTTATTAGGCTGCTATTATATGTATAATTACAAATATGAATAACTTCAGGTGTGGCTATTTTGTATGATTGTTTCCTTAGAATAGTTTTAGTGAGTCAAAATGATACTTTAGTACTACCCTTGTAGTGGTTGTGATTAGTTCATCTATTTTGGAAGGTGGTGACATGTTTGACTGGATACTGCTCAAAAAGCATTATCCTTACTGTTTATTCTAGAGAAACGTCAGTGTTGTCTCTTAGTGGGGCCAATTGCAAGTGATTTATCATGCTACTTGTACTACTCTGTGCCATACTGCAAAATGGAGCATTCTGTTCTTTGAAGTTGGGTCTGATTTTCGCTGTTCCTGCAATTACTGGCACAGCTCTAAATGAGGACTCATATTTATATTGCAGTGCATCTATCTTCTGCTTACATTGCTCTGGTACAGCTGAGTGCAACTAGGTGACCTTCCTTCTAACACCAGGACTTATGGGGCTACTTTATCAACAATGGGCAAAATTGTATTTTAGTTACCCACGGTTACTAATTAAATTTAATTATGGTATCTACATATGACTAAAAAAAAGCTAAGAACTGCTATGGGTTACTGTGCAAATTTGACCAGCACTGATAAATGAGCCCCCAGAAAATTGCACATTTAGGGGCAAATTTATCAAATTCACATGAAGGATTCTGAATTCTATAAAATTTTCAAAAAGATTCGAATTTGAAGTTTCTAATATTTTTGAAGACCACTTCGACCATCGAATTTTGAAAATTTGATCGAATAATTTGAATAACTTCCCCTTTAAATTTTTATTCCACTAACTAGTTTACCAGTTTCAACCTACCAAAATGGTTTTCATTATTTTTGATCGAATGGTTAAAATCGTCCGAATCATTCAATCGAATATTTCCTATTCAATCGTTCGACCAATTGAATTGTGGTAAAATCCTTTGAATTCGATATTCGAAGGATTTTAATTCCCATAAAATTTGATGGTCGAATTTGAGGGTTTTTTAACCCTTGAATTCGACCCTTAGTAAATCTGCCCCTGTATGTTACAAATATACAAATATAAGATCCCTTATCTGGAAGCTATGCTTGCAACCTTTTCCTTTGCTCAACTCCGGGCAGAAGGCGGGTTGGGTGATGCTGGAGGCGGAGCTGGTGACATCAGGGGCGGGGTGGGTGACGCAAGGGGCAGGGCCATGATGTGGCGATCAGTGATTTTCTGATAGCCATGCAATTAATATCAATGTCCAATATTCCTAATTTGGAAACCCAGACAGCCAGTTTTCACACAGACAGCCTTTCCAAAAGCAGGGCTGTCCAGTGAAAAAAAAAACAGGAGGCAATGCTATTGGAAACCCAAATTCCTAAATTTTCAAATTGGAAGTAGACCACCTCCCATAAAGTCCATTATAAGAAATTGTTTCCTTTTTGTGTAATTACAATACAGTACTGTGACAATGCACCCAGGTTTGGCATCTTTTTCTTTTTTAAGGGTGATAGGCTGAAAAAGATCATAACCTTTTTTGGGGTACCCTCCTTCCCCCCTACATTTCCTAACATATGGCACCTAAACTAAACAGTGGGCACGTGTGGAGGACTATAGAACATCTCTATTTTATTTGATGAATGTTTCCCAGGCTTGTGTAGTGTAATGTATTTTCTGCTACATATACTATAAACTTCAACACCGTTCGCCTCCCTGAGTGCAACGTCGCATTTTAGTGAATTTTCGTAGCACTGGTGAAATTATGCCTGGCACAGTGCGGTGAAGCTATCACAACTTCGGAACTTAGTGAATTTGCCCCAGAGTGTGAAAGGAATAAAGACTGGAGGAACAACCAGCAGGAGATTTCCATTTGAACATCCAAAGGGGCTGGTAGTCGCACTGTATGACTGAATGTGCTGGACTCTCCTGAAGAGAGCTCTAAAGCATCCAAAGAGGATTTGTGTGAATATCCTGTTTAAAGGGGCAGTACCCTAAAGAAGTGCTTGAAGATAAAGAGACTGTTTATTGAAAGGACATAGGACTTTGCTTTTCTTAGTTAGGTAGGCAGATTGTGCTAGCAAGTTAGTTAGTGAGGCCCTACTGCCACCGGTTAGGAGTGCTGCATGTATTAGTTGGCCAGTTATTTTAGATAGAGTTATCCAGTTTAACCAATACTGTGTGTGTGTGTGTGTTATTGCTGTATTCCTAGTGGGGCCACTCGTAGGTGCATTCCCAGATCCCACTAGATGTAGGCACTGCGCTAGTAATTAACAGGTACCCAGTCTCTCCCAATACCACTGCGGAGTGAGTCAGGTTTGTCCCGTGCCATCAGGTAAGCGCCCCACCCACGTGGAGTGTAACACAGACAAATGGGTGTCAAAAGGGTTCCATATATATGCAGCAATAGATCTACACCCCTAGTTTTGATTTGTGTTGTGGAGAGAAATAGGTTTTTAAACGTTAATCTCCTAGACATGATACACAGCTATAAACCCCTAATACTAGTGACAGAGATTTCCAGTATCTGTATATCAGGGCCATGTATTTTATAGGACAGGGGTCCCCAAACTTTTTTTCAGTGAGCCACATTCAATTGTAAAAAGAGTTGAGGATCAACACAACCATGAAAAAAGTCCCATGGGGTGTGAAATAAGGGTTGTGCTTGGTTATTTGGCAGTACCTATGTTGACTGGCAGCCTGAAGGAGGAGATTGCATCCAAACCTGGAATTCAAAATGAAGCACCTGCTTTGAGGCTACTGAGAGCAACATAAGCCACTGGTTTGGGGTCACTGGTGTATTCAAATGTGACATCTTCTGCAGCATGAAATAAAAGAGGAAGTTCAGCTTCAGCGTTTTCATGTTTTTAACATTTATTACGCCTTTTTGTCAGCCTGCAGCAAAATCCTGTCCTGTTGTCAGGGTCACTTGTTTTTACATTTGTACATTGTTTTACATTACATATGGAGCTGCACACTGCGTGATTATAAAGGGGCTTTACTTTAAATGTATATCAATAAAAATAGCAGTGATGTAACTGCTCGTATCTGGCTCGGGCCGCAGGTGCAGGGCATGCCGCCAGCAAGAACCATTGGCAAGCTTAAGGTCTGGTACCTGATGCAATCACAGCACCCCCATGGATGCATCCCTAGTAGTTATGCCACTGAAAAGTGGTGTCTACTGCACCACAATAATACTGCAATTTTGTGTGCGGGAACCATATTATATAGTCAAGCTACAGGCCAACTCCCAGCAACCTATGGCAGCCTTTTGCTGTGTAAGGTACCCAGTATACAATCAGCAACATTTTCTCCAAGTGGAATAATCATTTCATAGTGGTGCTAGTAAAAGCTGTATATAAACATTTTTTGACAACGAATACCCTTTTAAAATACTGCTTCCTGACCTGGCACATTCAACCCTAAAATTCTTTCAGCGGTTGCTGGTAGTTGCACTTCAAAAACAACTGAAGGTCTGATGGTTGGGCCATAGAAATGTGACGTTGTTCTGTCCCCATCTCTCCATGTTATACTGCTATCTCTCCATGTCTACTTCTGCCACTCTTGAGAGTCAGTCACAGCACTTTGGAGCTTCTAGAGACAGGTTTTCAAAAACAATCCAATACTATCTTTGGCACATTGTCCCTTTTATGAATACTGTGTAGCTAATCTTCCTTTTAAATTAAAGCAAGATTGAGTGATGGCCAAGAAAATGTCCCAATACCTTTCTAACAGTTCAGTATAAATTCTTCTCTTTTCCCTTATAGATATCAGAAACAATTCAGTTGCAGCAGCAAGCTCTCCGTGATTTGACACCGACAAAGTGTAATAAACTGTAAACCAAAAGGCATCTGATACACATCAGAACATTATGGGTGGGGAGCCAAGTGAATATCAAGTTTCTATTATGACAAGAGCTGAATAATTTATCCCACAGGAGCTTGGTTTCCCTGACTCCTCTCTTTAGCGGTCCAGAGAACCAGGGATATGTTATTGTCTTGTTTTCACGATGCGGAACATTTCAAGCAAGTACGTCTTTATGATAACGGTCTTATGGGAAGTGGATGCTGTTTATGCAAGGAATGGTAAGTAGGGGTTTCACTTATACAGTTACATTAAATGCAGAAATAAGCCTGTGGAATGTACTAGAGAACTGTGGGTATTATTCAAGAAATAAAAACACTTTTTAACAGGAATCAGGTATTATATATCCTGAGTCCCAATATGCACTGTCTGTTTTGTGGAAAGTCAAATGGCGGTGCTGAGAAGGCACACGTTCTGGGGGCCACCAGCATCAGTAAAGAAAAAGTTGCAAGAAGTATTAGTGATACTTTGTATACATATTATATACTGTAATATTAATATGTATATACTGAAATATAAGATGCTTTTAATATGTACAACTTGATGTTGCAGATCTACAGATTCAAGTGCTATGTAAAGTTCTCAGAAAATAATTTCCCCCCTTTTTTTTACACTTGTACTTTTGCCTGCTTCATTTTCTTCATTATCCTCTTGCCTCCACTGCTACTTTGCATTGAAGTTAGATTATTACAAACAAGGCACAGACATATTAGAATGCAACCTTTTTTCTGAGACTGGATTGAGCCTTAACTCCTGATTCTCAGTGTTTCCCTCTAAGGTCTACAGGGATTTTTCAACTTCAGTCATTGGCTAGAATGCAGATTTGTATTATTTGGTAGGCCCAAGTCTCTGGGTTACTATAGGTAATGATCCGGCATTCTATATTTACAGGACAAGGAAAGTGTAAGTATCTGGGGAGGGGAGGAAACCCCCAGTGCTTACAACTGATAACCTTAAATCCAGAACTGTACCCCAGGTCTGTGCAATATTCAGCAAAGATGAGCACTGTCCAGCATTAAAGGTTTTGCGATTGTATTCACTGGGGAGTGCTTACCATATTTGCACCCAACTGTAATTAATGCTGTTAAAGCAGCCATAGACACAAAGATCTTTCTCTGCAGAGATCTGTCTCTGCCGAACGACCGATCTTAGTGAAGTCCGACCAATTAAAATTATTGTGCGGTTAGTGGGATTCGAACAATCGTGCATCTTATTGATTAGCCAGGTTAGAAAATCTTTATCGGTCCCCATGTAATCTACCTATGTTTGCAGGGCCAAGCAGGCAGCTACCCTTCAGTTTTGCTGGCAATATCGATTGAAACGGTCTTTTTAGTTGATGGACACATTGTTAAACGATCATTTTCAGACAATCATAGTCTAACGATAACCATTGGATCTTTTAAAAATCTTTACGTCTATGGCCAGCATTGCTTAGGGTTCATATTTTACAAACTAACCTGCCATCTGTTTCTGCACAGGTGTGAAATGTGGGGGTGTTCTTTCTGCTCCAGAAGGTAATCTGTCCACGCCCAATTTCCCAGGACTGTATCCTCCCCACACTGAGTGCTGCTGGCTCATTGTTGTCTCTGAGGGATCAACTGTACAGCTTCAGTTCCACCACTTTAACCTAGAATACCACGAGGAGTGTGACTATGACTATGTCAAAATTTATAATGGAGCATCAAACGATGAAGGAAACCTCCTGGGGAAGTTCTGTGGAACCAGTTTACCACCGCAGCTCACATCCTCCTGGCATGTTCTGGCTGTACATTTTCATTCAGACAAGCATGTTGGCAGCTCTGGGTTCTATGCCACCTATAGGAAAGGTGAGATGTCCTTTGATCATTTACTATTTTAATACATAACCCATTTCAAAACAAGGGGAAAAACACTTTATCAGTCTTTCTATATTATATTACTTATCTTAGCAGAGACATGATCCATAGACAGCAACAGGAAAGTATCAAGTATATATGTCCATTTATTAGTGTTATACGCTTATATCCTCTTAACAACATCTGTATATTATAAAGGGGGAAGATTACTATTTTTATAACCTCTCCCACGAGAAATACACCTGTAGTTTCCTCATTACAGCTGTTTTCTCTCTAATGTGCTTATATTTGCAGATATTTGCGGAGGAATCCTTACTGGCCTCTCTGGCGTCATTACAAGCCCTGATTATCCAGACAATTATCCCAACAATGCAGAATGCAACTGGCTTATACAGGCAGCACCAGGCTCTATGGTACATCTGACCTTCACAGACTTTCAGATGGAAAATGAGGGATGTAACTTTGATTATGTTGCAGTCTTTGATGGCTCAGGGGCAGAGGACAACCAGGTTCGTTATTTCTGTGGTACAACAAAGCCCCCAGATATAAAATCCTCTCTCAGTGAGCTACTGGTGGTCTTCAAATCAGACTTCAACATTGGAGGACGGGGCTTCAAGGCTTATTATTACTCAGGTATGGACACTGAAATCACTTCCATGGACAATGATAAATATCTAAACATTTTCAAGAATGGATTCCTGCCCCAGATTCTACAATGGCACTTACCATTAGTAATTTATTTTACAGTTTGGCCAAATAGTAAAATCTTTTAGAGGGCTGTTGACTTGAAGACAGAGGTCATAAGCTTGTGTCTCTTCTGGTATGGAAGGTGTCTCTTCTCTTTCTGCACTTTTACAGAGGGTTGCCTGTTTTTTGTTAAATAGATTTGAATTTCTCTTTTCTTTAGTATTATCTATGAGTATTAAAGGGGGTGGTTCACCTTTAAGTTACTATTCCTACTTTTGCCATATGAAATATGAATAGGAGTGAAAATGAAAAGAATGATAAATAATAAAAAGTAACAATCACAATAAAATTATAGCCCCACAGATAAATAGTTTTTTGGCTGCAGGGATCAGTGACCCCCACATTTGAAGTCTGGAAAAGGCAGAAGAAGAATAACAAATGAAGACCAAATTAAGAACTGGCAATTCTAAGTTAACTTAAAGGAGAGCTATCCTGTTAAATTTACCCTGCTAAACAGGCCCAGATTTGTGGAAAGGCCACCTAGGCCCAGGGCGGCATGCTGCCCAGCTACACCCACATTGGTTCAGAAACACTGGGGATATGTAGGAGATCCAATAGTTTTTTTAAATTTCCCATCCCATTGCGAATAAATGGGGGTGATAAACCGCAGTGGGCCTTATGTAAATCCGGCGCTGCTGCTAAAAGACATGTAAACATTAAATAAACCCACACGGATTTTGTTGCCACCAATATGGATTCATGCAACTTAGTTGGGATCAAGTACAATGTGCTGCTTTATTATTACAGAAAAAAAGTAATTTTTAAAATCTGAATTATTTGCTTAAAATGAAAATTGATGAAAATTAGGAGCTATCTTGTTAATAGGTTTCCTAATAAAGATTATCATACCTGTTTTATTTTTAAACCACCCAAAATAAAAAGCCACACCCAGCTGATTGAGGTATGTTAGATTTGTATTAGGACAGAAAGGGTGTCCTTTGGGGTTTCTGTAACTTTTCTCTCTCTTTCTATGCCCCAAATGTAGGTGAATGTCAGGATACATTTACATCTGTTAAGGGAAACATCACCAGTCCTCGTTACCCAGACTTGTATCCTAATAATATTAACTGTCACTGGAACATTCATCTTCCCGCTGGCTTTCGAATAAAGATTTACTTCCGAGATCTTGACTTAGAGGAGAGAAGCAGCTTAACTAGTGGATGCGATTATGATCACCTGTCAGTTTATGATGGAGAAGGAGAGCATAGCCCGCTGCTGGGGAGGTGGTGTGGAAAAGAGATTCCCCCCTCACTGATGTCAAGCAAGAATAAACTGCTGCTGGTACTTTCCACTGACAGAGACACAGCCAGCAAAGGCTTCTTAGCATCATACATAGGGGGTAAGTGTCAACCAGCCTTACAGATCCAATGTGTGTGTATGTATAATTTTTATTTATGAAGCACAACAAGGATACCCAGCACTGTCCGATCTTACATTTTTTTCAAAAGTACACACAGGGAGGACAAATATTATAATACATACAACAAATAAGTATAAATACCTAGAGGTTAAGTACAATGTGTTATGAGACACAGTAGGAAGGAGGTCCCTGCCCTGTAGAGCTTACACTGGGTGGATAACATACAGGCACAGTTTAGGCATTGGACCTTAAAGGGATACTGTCATGGGAAAAAAATCTGTTTGCTCTTTTGAGAAATGGATTTCAGTGCAGAAGTCTACTGGAGCAGCACTATTAACTGATGGGTTTTGAAAAAAACATGTTTTCCCATGACAGTTTCCCTTTAAGTACAGGACTAGATTAGACAAAATAATATTCTAGTGATTCAGAAGGCGAGTATTTTCTTAAAGAGATTGAATGTTCCTTAAAGAGGAATTTGGGGATGGAATGCCAGAGTTAAGGAGCCATGAGATTAAAAGGTTTATTGCAAGAATATGTCTGTCTGGCTCCTACCTAATGTAAGTAACACACTTACGGTTCAACCATAACATAAAATACATATAACAATGAGAGCAAGGGTCACAGTAAAATCACCCAGTGTAAAGGTGGCCATACACGAAGAGATCCGCTCGTTTGGCGATGTAGCCAAGCGAGTGGATCTCTCCCCGATATGCCCACCTTGAGGTGGGCGATATCGGGCTGATCCGATCGTGGGCCCTAGGGCCCAACGTTCGGATCAGTACGGGCGGTCGGATCGCAGGACCGCATCAACGAACAGATGCGGCCGCGATCCGACGGGATTTTTAATCCTGCCCGATCGACATCTGGCCGACTTTCGGCCAGACATCGATCGGGAAAGCCCGTCGGAGGGCCCCCCACACGGGCAGATAAGCTGCCGACACAGTCTGTCGGCAGCTTTTATCTGCCCGTGTATGGCCACCTTAAGAGGAGGTCCAGGTGCACAACCCTGAACCTTCAGCTAAGGGAGCGGATCCAAACCATAGAGCAAATGGACAGGCACTCAAATGGAATGATCCTCCACACAGTTGTATAAATTATATAAGTTTATTCAACAACCATGGCACAGCATTACACGTTTTGTATCAACACTGGTACTTAATCATAGGCACTTACATAAGGCACACAAATAATTTGGCACTCTAAATGCTTATGCAGTGGGAAAGCTACTTACCCCTAAAGTTCAGTCTGCATTTATCCGTCTCATTTGCTCTTATCAATTAGCATAGATAATGATTGTATATTTTAGTGCATTTAGTTTGTTGCCTTTTGGGCTATAGCCTATGGTGTGATTCCCTTTGAAAGCAACTGAAAATAGACTGAGCATCTACTGGCAGGATATAGTCAGCAGCCAGTGTTCATGATCTTGGCTGACACTGCATCTGGTTGGTGGGAATGGCTTGGCAATGTATAACTCAGTGTTCTTGAGTGATCTTACAATGAGATAGACATCATGTCTTCCAAAAGCTTTCACCAATGTACATTTCCCTTTGTGGAATTTCCCTCTGTGGGAAATAGGAAATGACCTTCTAGGATATCCAAGGATTAGTGCTGATGTCTTCTACTGGGAAGCTATCTAACATTGCACATAAACATTCTGTAAGGGGGCTCACTATTCTATGTAGTTAACATCTAGCTAATTCTATGATCCCTAAGGCTCATATACCTGCAAACAAAAAATAATGGCATAGCAATAATAAGATCGCCACATAAGTGTCACAGAACAAAAAAAAAATGTGATTTAAGGCCAGTTGCAATATCTTGGCATGAGGATGCAGTTCCTTGCTGCTGATCTAATGTACTGTTAGCATTTAGGAAAGCTTTTAGTGTTCTTGGTTTAAGAAGACATTTACTTTCCATATTGATTTAATAGAAGCATTACAGACTCAGGTCAGGTTCTGTAACTTACAAAATAATGCCTATGCTGTGATTTAACCCTGTGCACACCTGCAAAGCTTCAAAATACGCTCTTTCAATGACCTCTCGTGGATGGCAGCTTTATGCACCCTGGGAGGATGCCATATTTGTTTGGATTGTGTCAGTGACATGGCACAGCTCTGAGTAGTTTTCTTCCCACAGGCATTTCCTGCACCAGAAAATAAGGCAGTCTTTGTCTGTGTCCTTTAAGTTATAGCATCCTTATATGTCCCTTCTGGTTGCCTGGTCCCTTACGCTACTCATGGAGAAAGCAGATATGTTCATCGTGTAACCAAACTGCTTCATCTTTAGTATTAGCTCTTACAGGGCTCGGTTATTTGAGCAAATTTGCATTAATACAGTAACCCATGGAAATCAACGTTTGGATAAACTGCAGTTGAATAAACAAAGCAAATCACATATTTGTTGCCATGGATTAGTGTCCATGTGCAAATTGCTAAGTGATTGTCCCATGACACACAGGGCATGAGACAGGCCCAATAGTATATATATGGCTTTATATTA
Source organism: Xenopus borealis (assembly GCA_024363595.1). Classification (NCBI taxonomy): domain Eukaryota; kingdom Metazoa; phylum Chordata; class Amphibia; order Anura; family Pipidae; genus Xenopus; species Xenopus borealis. The sequence continues at coordinate 90,374,081 of CM044437.1, forward strand.
GCCCACCTGATTGGAAGGATTCTATGGGTTCCTACAATCTCATACCTGCCAACATTTGAAAATTAGAAAGAATGACAAAAAGACCTGCCACATGCAGCTGAAGATATAGTAATGAACATAAAAAATTAAATACAATGTGTAGATAAACTCCTTTACATTTGCAATAAGTGGTTTATTAGACTATGTTCCCTTCCAAATTGATTGTTTTAGTGTAAAACGTGTTGCATATTTGCGTTTTATAATGTCACATATTTTGACCTAAAAGCAATTTGAATCCTTTAACCAGTGGTTACATTTTTTGATTTTAAATAGGCAAAAAGTATATATTATTCTTCCGCCCCAGAAGCAGATTTGTCAACATTTGTAGTCAAAATCGCAAAAAAGTAAAGAAAAAAATCCCAGTGAAAATATTAGCAGCAGTTTCAAATTTCAAGTTATTTTTCAATTCAATTTGACTTTGAAAGTTGGCAGACTCATTGAAAAGTAAAAGTACAATGGTATTTTCACTGGGTTTTAGTTGTTTTTAAGAAGTCGAGTTTGAAGTTTTTTCATAAACAAGCACACATTCCAGATTTTCAAGATTGGTATCAGGGGAAGCTGGCTGTGAAGGACAATTAGTTGAATAGGGGGCAAAACTAGTTAGGCCAGAGGCATGCCTTACAAGTAAATATTTTAAGATCCGTTAGGTCACTGAAATACTGGTAGAGTGCCAACCCTGTCTGATTCCAGACAGAGCTTTCTAAAAGAATATGTAAGTATGATTAAAGAAGCAGAATAAATACCTTTGCACCATTTAGCTGGGAATTTCAATACAGTAAAGGTTATCATTACTGGTTTCAAACAGCAAACTAATAAAATATACATGATATATTCCTGTATAATATACTGATCTCATGGGAAGCACTATGGAGAAATTCTTTTTTTCCTTGTTTAGACAGACTAGGAGGCAGGCCGATATGGGAAAGTGTGGTCTCCTTACTAATGGAGATGTATGGCAGGGGGCAGCAATGGTTTCTTTTGGGGCACGTTGCTGCTCATCAGTAATTCTAACTAACGGTATTGGATTATGAACTTGACATATAAGCCTGAGGAATTTTACTCCTTAGTATTTGTCATGCTAATCAGTATTACTAGGGATGCACCAAATACACTATTTTGTGATTTGGTTGAATCCCAAATATTTTTTCTAATTGTTGTATATTCTACTCTACACAAACCATTATAGAGTATTTGGGACTTTGGCTCAAACAATAGTTGAAAGGTAAATTGTATATGTAGAAAGAGGACTGAAACTGGCAAAGAAAGAATCAGACAGGTTGAACATGTGACAGCATAGAAAGAAGTTTTTTCACAAAACAACCTTTTCAGTTAAGTTTGCTGCACCTCTATTTAGATTGACGTTAAACTTTGCTCCTATATATACAGAATTGCTCTGCTAAAGATAAAGACGAAATGCACATCAAGGCATAGAATGTCTATTGCTTTTACCTTAAACCACCAGACGTGGCAGAAATGCAAGTCAGAATAAGGGGAACAAAAGGGACCTAATATGAAACCAACCGAGCCATTTCAATCCTAATGCAGCCAAAAAGAAATATACTGGGCCCTTGCGTACCCAGTGGTCCCCCTCCTGTCGTATAAATGCGTTTGAAATCATAACACTTTGAGGTACAACCGACTTGAATTATATCATTTGTTGTTGCAAAAATGTTCTGTTTAAACTTTCTTTACTAGTTATTCTTCCGATGTTGATTGCATCTTTCAATGACTTTCATCCTCAGTTTGTTAAATTTACAATAAAGGACAATGATAATAGTAATAATGTGCAATATTAAGCATGAAATGTGGAGTGAAATATTATATATATTGAACTGTCTGATGCTGATATATAAAACAAATAAAGAATTTATAAAAAAAAAATAATAATAAGGAGAACAGAGTCCATTCTTACTCTGCTATGCTTAGATTTATATCTTTACAACTCAAAAGCAAATAAGGAAAGTACAGGACCATCAGAAAATAACTTTTGGCTGAATATTACATATTAGTATTTAGCAGTGCCATCATGGGCCTCTTCGGGCCACCAGATAACATGGCATCAAGGGTTAACTTTTACACTTTGGAACAATCAGGATTTCCCTCTTATAGCCAGGTTAGGCCATATGCCCCAATGGACAAACTGTGGTATTACCACATTTGGGGATGTGTGGCAGGAAGGGAAGCCAATCTCTTTTGCACAACTACGGGATAATTATCACATCCCACAGAATCAGTGGCTGAACTATTATAGACTCAATCAAGCCCTTAAAACAACTCACAAACATAGGAATATTGTACTTACTACTCACCCATTCCTGTCTTATATCAATAAGGGTCACACTAAAGGGCTAGTTACTATGCTATATGCACAGCTACAGCAGGGAGCCCATGGTAATAATTTACAAGAACTTTGGCACAAATAGGAAACATATGTGGGCATTATACTGGACAAGGAATGGCAGGAAGCACAAGAGTCTATTCTCCTGGTATCCCCCAACTATAGGTTACGTACCATTCAATTATATATTATACAAAGAGCATACTATACTCCAGCCAAACTTCACCTTATCAATGCTGATACACCAGACCTCTGTACTAGATGCGCCTTAGAAAAGGGGTCTCTCATTCATATACAGTGGAGTTGCATTAAAATCACCCTGTATTGGGGCTCCATCCTAGATACAATCGAAAGTGTTATGAAAATTAAAATAAACAGGTCACCGAAAGTGTGTATTCTGGCTATATTGCAGGACCTTAAACTGAACCAGTATCAAGTACTATTCCTGCAGGAGGCTTTATTACTGGCAAAGCGACAGGGGGGCAGATATTCGAATTTAAAGGATTTTACTTCCCACACTATTCCCAGCTATTCCCATAGTCGAATTTGAGGGTTTTTTAACCCTCGAAATTCGACCCTTAGTAAATCTGCCCCTTATTGCACAGAATTGGAGAAACATTGCCCCACCCACGTACACCAATTGGAAACAAAATATGCAAGATATCTGTAATCTTGAAAAATTGGTATATATTAAAAAATATGGGGCCCTTGGTTAGACACATTTCCCCTCTCATAAATCATGCCAGATAGGCAATAACAGTCCAAAATGATGTGTAACTACTACGTCTGTGATGTATTACACTCCCTGACTTAGTTCAGCTTGTATCACTCAAATGCATAATGTATTTATTATGTATTTATGAACCTAAGTATGGGTATATTATGTTCTGATCAGTAATTCTGTGTATTAATTACTTCATTGTTTCAGAAAATGTCATGCAGAACAGTTCTCATCTGTTTTATTTGATATATCAACTTTTTAATAAACTACCTGAGTTTAAAAATAAAAAAGGGGTCACTTTTACAACAATTAGCTCAGTGCAAGTGTAACAGGTATCACAGAGACAGAAATAAGAAAGGGACCCAGCATGAGATCCTCTGGTCCAACCCTGGTTGTACAACATACGTTTCCAGTGTATGGCTCCCTAACTATGTCTCCCAGCATCCCCTGACAGTCATTGCTATCATTGGAATTATGAAAAACCAATCACCATTTTATTTTGCTTTTTTTCTCCCCTCACCAGTTGTTCCAATTAATGTGAGCTGTACTCGCACCGACTTCCATATTCAGATCCCAAGTCAATCTCTACCCCAGCTAGAAAGGAGTCACATTTACCTTGGAATGCCAAGCTGTGCCTCTCAGATTTCTGGGACAAATTACAAGATCTATGCTCGCTTTGATACGTGTGGGACAGAACCACAGGTAACTTCATAAAGTAAAACCCGATTGACAGAAAACAGTAGGAAGACAATGCAGTAAATGCACACTTATGCATGTGGAGTATTTTTATTTTGCATTAAAAGGTTCTATAAAGAGATGGTTCAACTTAACTTAACTGGTAACTCGTTAAATCGTTTTTAAATGATTTGCCTTTTTCTTCTGATTTCAAATGACCCCATCTAAAAACAAATGCTCTGTAATATTACAAATTTAGAGTTATTTCTGCTTTTTATTGCTAATCTTTCTATTCAGGCTCCCTCCTATTCATATTCCAGACTCTTATTTAAATGAATGCATGGTTGCTAGGGTAATTTGGACCCTAGCAACCAGATTTCTGAAATTGCTGGAAAACTGGAGAGCTGCTGAATAAAAAGCCAAACAACTCAAAAACTAAATAAATAAGCTAAATAACTAAAAAAAACACAAATGCTAAAAAATGAAAACCAATTGCAAGTTGTCTCAGAATATCGCTTTCTATATCATACTAAAAGTTCACTTAAAGGTGAACAACCCCTTTCACATTAAAGGGATTCTGTCATGGGAAAACGTGTTTTTTTCAAAATGCAACAGTTAAAAGTGCTGCTCCAGTAGACTTCTGCACTGAAATCCATTTCTCAAAAGAGTTTTGAAATCTGACATGGGGCTAGACATATTGACAATTTTCCAGCTGCCCCGGTCATGTGACTTGTGCCAGCACTTTAGGAGGGAACTACTTTCAGATAGACTGTTGTTTTTCCTTCTCAATGTAACTGAATAGTACGCAGTGGGACATGGGTTTTACTATTGAGTGCTGTTCTTACATCTACCAGGCAGCTGTTATCTTGTGTTATCTTGTGTTAGGGAGCTGTTATCTGGTTAATTGTAGTTTTTAAGTCAGCACTCACCAGCAATTATATCTTTATCAGCGGTGCGCGTGTCCAGTGGTCCACTTTTCCACAGGCTTTTCCAGAAATCCAATTTTTGACACAGCACCATTAATTTGGTTAAAAAGCCTTTATTGAAGACATGGCTTCATGATCTGTTACAACCACAAACAACGTTTCGGGCCTAACTCCAGCCCTTTGTCAAGTCAGCTGTTATCTGGTTACCTTCCCATTGTTCTTTTGTTAGGCTGCTGGGTGGGGGAAAGGGAGGGGTGATATCACTCCAACTTGCAGTACAGCAGTAAAGAGTGATTAAAGTTTATCAGAGCACAAGTCACATGACTTGGGGCAGCGGAGAAATTGACAATATGTCTAGCCCCATGTCAGATTTCAAAATGAAATACAAAAAAATGTGTTTGCTCTTTTGAGAAATGGATTTCAATGCAGAATTCTTCTAGAACAGCACTATTAACTGATCCATTTTGAAAAAAAAAAATGTTCTCATTTAAATAAAACAATTCCGTAGCTCTATCTAAGGGAGTGGATGACACATTACTGTGAGCTAGATGATATACAGTGCTCCAAGATATGAATGTGATGTGTCACAGAAAGAACCTCTCTCACCTGGGAAAGGCAATTGCATATATTTATAGTATGGTTTCCATAATAACCTTGGCTATTGCATGAGAGGCAGCAGGAACAACACACATTATTTAAAGTCACTCTGTTTTATCATGTTGCTAATCTTTGCTAATCCATGTCAGAATAAAGTGCAGAATAAAGCTGCTGCTGGGTGTGTGGCATTTCTGCACCACAAAGCATTGCGTCTCTATGCACATTAGGGCTCCTTACGTCATTTCAGACGTGTGCATGTTACTTTCACTTTAACATTCTTTGTGGAACAGAGAAGCTTAAAGACACAAAATGGGGGAAATTCCCTAAAGCGCGAAGCGTATAACGCTAGCGCTAATTCACCAGCATGACGTCAAATCGTAACTTCGCAATTTCACTAGCACCGACTCTGGCGAATTTTTGCTAGTGAAGTAGATAGACGATCCTTCGTCAGTGAGCAACTTCGCCTGGCGTAAGGGTGCGAAGTTGCACACTGACTAAGGATAGTAATTACGCAAATTCACTGAGATGACCATTTTACTAAACGTTACCACTTACGATAGACGTTACTTCGCCAGGTCAGACGAAGTTCAATACAATAGATAGAGTTTGAAAAAAAAATGAAATGGAAAGTTCCAAAAAAAACACTGGCGTGTTTTACCTTTCTAGGGTGATAGTCTGAAAAAGAGTGATTTTTTTTGGGGGGGGGGTTACCCTCCTTCCCCCCTACATTTCCTGACTTATGGCAACTCAACTATACAGGGGGGCACATGTTTAGGGCAATAGGACAACTTTATTTTATTTATTAAAGGTTTCCTGGGCTTGTGTAGTGCAATGTAGTGGCTGTAACATATACTTCTATTATACTTTGAAATTCACACCGTATGCAAATTAGGCATCGCTAGCATAAATGCGCTTTGCCTGGCGAAGTAACACTAGCGCAACTACGCTACCGTTCGCCGACCTTAGCGTTAATTCGCACTTTAGTAAATTTGCATAGCGCTAGCGAAAATAGAAATATTTAAAAATCTTGTAAAAAAAGAAAAAAGTCATAATTTTTACAAAAATAAGTGTATCTAAAAGGGATGGTTTTCTTGCACTGCGGCACTCCACCCCCAGGCAGCTTAGATGTGAACTAACGAAAATATGAAACATGAAGTGTCATTTTACAATAATGAATACAGAACACTTAGCATATCCTAACTGAGCATGGAGGAAGCATCAGTCTTATGATATGTAATGGCAACAAATGTAAACATTACATACATACTGATATATACTATAAACCTTATACAAAATTAACATTGTTTTTTTCTAGAAAATAATTTGCTCTCCAAGAGATACTGACACCTGAAATTAAACTTTTTTACATCTATTATAATATTGGCTTTGAAAGCTACTTCTAACTTTGCCATAAAGTATTTGCATGATGCTTTTACATTACTTGTCTGTGCCCCATGTTCCTTTATGAGGGGGGCTGCCATATTTGTGCAGCAGGCATCTGTTATCATTAGAAACTGTAACTAACAGACTGAGATGGGACAGTCAGGTTGACAAAGTCAGAGTGTCAGGCTTAGGTATTTCAACTAACAATTATATACAAAAACAAACCTCTCAGCAAAAAATGATCAACATGACCTATAGGTAACATTAAGGGGCAGATTTACTATTGGTCGAATTTGAGGGTTAAAAAACTACCTGTCTGATTCCCCATGTTAAAAAACCCTTGAATTTGACCATGTGAAAAGATGGGGAATGAAAATCCTTCGAATTCAAAGGATTTTACCGCAATTCGATTGGTCAAACGATCAAATAGCAAATTTTTGATCGATCGATAAAATCGTTCGAATGGATTGATTTTAAACATTCGATCTAATATTTTTATTCGATCAAAAATAACCAAACCCAATTCGGTAGCTTTGATCTGGCGAACTAGGCAGTCGAATAAATATTTAAAGGGAAAATACTTCGACTGTCGAATATTCAAATAGATTTTTATTCGAATTATTCGAATCATTCTAAACGATAGAATTTTCAAAATTCACTGGTTGAAAATTCGATCAAACTTCAAATCCTTCATGTGAATTTAGTAAATCTGCCCCTTCATGTATTAATATGTTAAAAAGTAATTTTTTTTGTGTCAGTATCAATTTAATACAATATTAACAAAGAATCTCTTCTTGAATCCACTTCTCTCACAGAAAAGGAACAACACCTCTGTCATTGTGAGTGTTCTGTATGTGGACTTTTCACGGGGCGCTCAAGCGGATGTTCATGAATATGAGATACAGTGTGAACCCAAAAAGAAGGAGGCCTCTGTTCACATTCTGTCTGGAGCAGACCCTTCCCAGATGAACGGGCTGGCACAAAATGTACCAGATTCTCAACCATCAGCGGCAGAATCAGCAGAGAGTGCAGATAGAGGACAAGATGGCAGTGACATGGTGTTCATTAGTATTTGTATCCTAGCTGGTGTTTTAATGCTTATAGCTGTTGTAGGACTGGTGTTACTTTAACTTGGATTATATGAATAAGAAGGTATGATTTATGTAATCTTCAATCTAGTAGTGAGGAGAGCACTCAAGAAGCATATCTGCTGTGAAGATGCTTTATTTAGTGACTACAAGTACACGACATGTCATGTACTTGTAGTCACTAAATAAAGCATCTTCACAGCAGATATGCTTCTTGAGTGCTCTCCTCACTACTAGATTGAAGATTACATATGCATAAAGGATTGCGGTGACCTGTTGGAGGATTGAAGCATTCTTATTCCCATGAAAGGCAGAGCGAGAGAACCATTTGGCTAAGGTATGATTTATAACAGAGAGGGAAAGTACCTTGGCAGTGAACTCTTTTAAAGAAAAAGTGCTGAGAAAATGGTTATATGGCCAGTCACAGGTGTATGGATGAATGGTGACTAGTAGTATGATGTTTATTACTTTTTGTGTATTTATATGAATAGCAAAAGTCTAAATGACATGTTACTTTGTACAAAACTATGCAAGCACTTGGAAATTATATTTATAAAATGTGTTGTTAATGAAGTATATCATATATACAACAAATAAGAGCCCAAGGAGGAACAGCATAAAGCAAGAAATTGGCAATAAGGGGCAGACTGAAGTCATTTGTAGAATTTGTTACAACAGTTAGGCTAAGGCCAGACGGGGAGATTCGGGGGCATTTTTCGCCTGGCGACTTCTCGCCGCGACTTGTAGCCCCCGAACCTCCCCGAATAGCCACTTACCTAAGCGCACCGGCGTTGCTTGAAAACGCCGGCGCGTATCCACACGGAGCGGCGCGCTTTTTGAAATTGCTCCAAATTGCCTGGCGAGGCAATTTGGAGCGATTTCAAAAACAAGTCGCGGCGAGAAGTCGCCAGGCGACAAAATGCCCCCGAATCTCCCCGTCTGGCCTAGCCCTTAGGGAGCGTTTTCTTTCCTTACTGTGGGGGAATCCCCAGTTAAGTGTAGTCCTAGATGGTGGGCTGGGTCTGTGATATATGGAAGGGGAAAGCTTCTACCAACTAGGACAGGCATGGTTTGTGGGAGATAAAAATTCCATATTTTCCTAAAGGTGTCAAGTGGTAGCTAGCTGAGCAGTGAGAGGCATCACCACAAAGAATAAGTAACATAGGTGTCTCCCTGTCAGTGAAGCAGATAGGCTCAGAGTAGAGCTTCACTATGAAGGCCTTGTATTCTGGGGCTGCATACATATGTGAGTACTCCTGCTGACTGTCTGTAACACGGAGAAGCAATTTACGGTGTACAGTCTAAGAGGATGTTTAATGGTTACATGATTGATTTCCAATAAAAGTATTTAACTAAGAACCTATTATGGGCATATTATTGATAACCGTGGAGTGTATGTGGGGCAATCAAGGGCCCAAGAGAAAGTTGAATGTGACACATGCTCTTTTAGGCATAGAAAGGTGACAAAGTTACATTTGGGGCAGTTTAAAAATCATAGAAATTGTCTCTGACTACATTAATTATTTTCATCCTAAATGATGTAATGTAATTCTCATTGGTGTGCAACTATTCTTCTGCCACAAAACTACAATTCTGTTTGAGTTTTTTCTTAAATACGTAAGCAACAAGAAAAAAATGTAAGGTGTAAAAAAAAAAAAAAAAAAAGGTTGTGTGAGTTTCATACAATAAGACCTGTATATTGATGAGAATGATGGGAGGTTTCACTAGAATGTTGCCTAAAGTACCTGTATCGAAAATATTTTGATAATTTAAATTCTAGGCTTTTATAAAATTACTTTGGCTGACTGTTTAAAGATGCCATTTTGCATCCATTGTAAGTTTGGGGCAGGCTTTCCCTTTCTGCAGTTACAGATGTAATTATATTTATTTTTATCTAGTTAGCCTGTGGTTGGTTCTATTTCCTATCTGTGAAGTGCTATATAAAGACAAAAAAATAAATATCTGCACATCCCATTCATAGGAATATCTGGGTTTTGCACCAAAACAGTTTTTATTTATTGTTTTCAAAAAAGGGGTGTTGAGGGACATAAGGCAAGGAGTTACAGAACATTCTTTTTGCAACACCAATGCATATACAGAGCATACAAGTTATGTATTGATTATGTATGTTCCATTACTCACAGGCTAAGGGTTGGGGCAGATGAGCAGATTTAGTCGCCTGGTGACTAATCGCCTCTTCTTCCGGCGACAATCTCCCCGAACTGCCTTCTTCCTGCCTTCCGTCTGCTTGATTGAAGAATTGCCTGCGCTAATACACTTGTGGCGCTTTGATTTCCAAAGTCACCTGAAGTTTCCACTTCGGAAATTGAAAAAATGCATGAGTGCAGGCGATTCTTCAGTCAGGCAGACGGAAGGCAGTTCTGGGAGATTATTGCCCCGCCAAGCGACTAAATCGTCCCGAATCAGCCTGTCTGCCCCAACACTAAGGGGCAGATTTACTAATGGTCAAATTTCAGGTCCGTTTTCGATCGAATTGAAATCGTTCAAATGCATCGTTCGATTCAAACAATTTTCAAAAAAATCCTTTAAATTCTTAGGACTTTTCAGGACAGGCTCTAGGAGGTCCCCCATAGGTTAAAATGAAAATTCGGCAGCTTTAAGGTGGCGAAGTATCGAATTAGAAGGATTTTAAAGAGACAGTAAATTAGAAATTCAAATTCTACTCAATTTTTGGGCCCAAAATTTGTGGCACTCCACCAATGAGGTGAGCTCAGGCGCTTGCCTCAGGCGGCATCGCCAGCTAGGTCTCCAAGGGCGGCAAAAAGCAGCTCCTGGTGCCTTTAAGAGACAAATTTCCGTTTTTTAAACCGGAAATTCAGCTTTAGTAGTGCGAGAGAGTGCTATTGCACTCTACGCATTAGCGTTGCTGCCTCCCCCCGGAAAAGTCATCGGGCTGGGGGCGGCATTACTGGAGCCTTCTCAGACGGCAATGTCTTCAGGAATGGCGCTGCCCAAAATTACTTTGAAATTCGTATTTTAAAAATTCAATTTTTCACTTTGTCCCTTAGTAAATGTGCCCCTAAGTGTTTGATAACCGAGTATGATGAAATCTACTAAACAAAGTTAGATCACATAGACATTTTCTTTTCAGATGCATGCTTCAGACCATTCTGCCCATTTTCTATTATATTTGTCAGAGCAACCCGAACTTTTAAAATGTATAAAATGAATGAACGATGCCTAATGCTACATGGAATACAAGATTTTGTTTGGTATTCTCAGCAGTTCCTTCATTTCCATTTATGAAACCTGCAATATGGCAAAATTGAGTGATTCTTATAACATACAAGCTCATTCTCATTCAGTCATATAGCATCCGTATAGCAAGCACAAGTGCAGGGACATTCTGCAATACTTTACTGAGATTAAAGGGGTGGTTCACCTTCAGGTTAACTTTTAGTATGTTATAGAACTTTTCAATTGGTTTTCATTATTTATTTGTTATAGTTTATGAATTATTTGTCTTTTTCTCCTGACTCTTTCTAGCTTTCAAAAGGGGGTCACTGACACCCTCAAAAAACAAATCCTCTCTAAAGCTGCACATTTATTGTTATTGCTGATTTTTATTATTCATCTTTATTTCCTGACCCTATCCTATTAATATTCCATATTCTCATTCAAATCAATGCATGGTTGCTAGGGTAAATTGGATCCTAGCAACCAGATTGTCGACACTGCAAACCAATTACAAATTGTCTCAGAATACCACTCTCTACATCATACTAAAAGTCAACTCAAAGGTGAACAACCCCTTTAAAAGATTGGTCTCATGGAAGATCTCATGTCATGTTCAATACATTCTGCGAGAGACTGCGAGTGGACAAAGTTATGAGCTTACATATATAGTATTCATTGGCCAGTATTTGGAACAGCACAGACAAGAAATTAATTCAGTACAGGAAAGGGAATAAGGGGTTAATAGTAATAACAAACTGTTACGGTGTGCAGTGTTGCTATGGTAAGATGTGTCTACAAACACCTTCAACCTTTTACCATGTAGGTGTAGACTTAAGGGATTATTGAATAACTTTGCATACTTATATTTTCTGAATTTAAACCTTCACACCAAAGATACAGAGCAACAGTAAAAACACAAAGCAGACTTGAAACCCATTAAATAAAGGAAACATTTTTGCCAAACAAATCTAAGTCATGGATGTACTTTCAAGAAAATATTCTTATTTCCAATAACACAAATATGTTTTAAAATTGTTGGATGTCTTACACAAGGGTATTTTTGTATGTGTTTTAATCACATTATGTGGCCAAAAAGTTGCAGCTACAATAAATTAAATAATTTAGGGCCCTTACACGCTAGCGTTACCTGCGCTCCCCTGCGTTCCGTATGGCTGCGTTCAGCCGCAGGGGAGCGAGCGCAGGTCTAGACACACTCCATTAGTTTCAATGGCGACACGAGATGCGTGTAAGCGCCGAACGCAGGTTCAGACGCGGCTGCGTCTAGACCTGTGCTCCCCTGTGGCTGAACGCAGCCAAACGGGAAAACATAGGGGATAGCAGGTAAGAAACGCTAGTGTGTAAGGACCCTTAGAGTGCAGAAAATGTTCCTTAATGTTTAATTCTTATGCACAAATATATATTTATTGTAAGAGTAATTTTATAGGTTCTTTCTATCTATATAGATAGTATATACATATGTGAAAATATTTTAAAACAGACCAATATTTCATAGAGGCCAAGATACAGGGTATGAATGTGATAGGGACTTTGGATTGTAAGCTCCACCGGTGCAGGGACTGATATGAATAATATTTATCTGATGTGAAAGATATATCTCTTTAAATTGCTGCATAAATGTGTCAACATTATAAAATTAACAAGAAATAAATATATAAATGTTATATAATTCAAATAATTGTTTATTAATCATCTCTCACCTCTAACTGAAGTGCCTCACAAAGCAGCCGCCTAACATTGGCACATAAATTCTCTTTTACAGCGTCACATCTCACTTCTATAGTTGGTTTGCAACAATTCTTTATAAATGTATCCCACTGAGTGTGAACCTCTTGTGCACGGTCAGCTACTTCTTTGTGAATATGTGTTTGCAAGTTGTGAACTGCTTCAACTGAGGAAACAAAGAGACAGCCTGTTAACCAGACAATTAAGGCTGAACAAATGCTTCCAATATGAAGAAGGATAATTCTTTGCCACAATGCCAAACATCAGAGTGATCACTTTAAATGCACTGTGTCTTGGCGATTTATACACAAGCCTGCAAAGTGTGCTATCACATCTTTCACAAAAAAAGACCACTATTTTTTTTTTAATTTCTGTGTACTTCCTGATAGCTTGACTACAAACATTTTTAAAAACTTATCTGCAAAGAAGATTTAAATTGTTACACTGGTTTATAGCTATGTGACACTATGCTTTTACTCCACTGGTGGACCAAATGCTGATGCCACCCTGTGTTCAAGGTAACTGCCATGAATACCATTCACCTTTCACTGTGCACACAGGCCAGCAGACAGAATGTATGGAGTGACACAGAACCTGCAGATGCCACATTTCTGCATTATGATACAACTTTTTACATATTTTCAGGGTGTGCTGATGTCTGTGGAACTGCATATATTTAATATACACTAGTACTGCATTTTTATATTAGCAATTGGCTCAAAATTCAGTGGGGGTGTTAGAGCTCACAGAATTAAGTATGACAGCAGGTTTTTGTTTTTTAAATCCTGTTCTTTATAAAGCAAAAAATAAATATTAATCAATAGCAGTACCTATAAAAATCATAGGAGCTGCTGCACGCCAAATATTTTCAACTAAAAGCCCCCCAATGCCGCCCCAGTCCCACAAACCTTTGTTAACCTGACCCTTAGACTTTGCTAAATGATCTTCTGTGTTGTTTCAGTAATGCTGGGTAGGGGGCGACATGATCCTTCCATAGGCTAATTGCAAATGAAAACAGGACAGCAGCCTATGGAAGGATCACTCCACCCCCAGCCCAGAGTCACTGAAGCAATGCGGAAGATCTATTAGCTGTGTCAAAGGATTGGGTTAATGAAGGTTCGCGGGACTGCGGGTGCTTTGGGGGACTTTTAGTTGAAAATATTTGGCATGCGGCAGCTCCTAGATATGGACACGTTCCGTGTCAGTATCGCTTAAAGATTTGATTGTAGACAAACTATGGCACATAAATAGTAAAGTTAAACTATGCATATTTGGTCCATTGCAGATATAATTTCCTTTATGTCACAGACAGCATAGATCATAAGTTCTAGAGGGAGCCATCACGTACATTCCAATAGTTGGGGTTAGGCTCCTTTGTTCCAGAAATGATTATGATGATTATGTTGACATTACACCAATATTATAACATGGCCCATGATAAAAACACCTTTAGTTAAGCATACTTATAGTATATTGTAAATTCATGTATATTACCCCTCATGACCCACTTCTATCATCTACAATTAAAATGTGCATTTCCTCATGTAAATATTGTAAATGTAAATATTATGAAATGATTAGTCAATGTGCAGTATAAATCTAGTGGCTACTTAATAGCAAATAGTAATAAGATGATATATATATATACAGACGAGTTAGAAATCTTTGGTTCGTATTTTCAGAACTTATTAAAATTAAGTACCAATTTTGGTTGAAAGAATCACTTCTTCAGAAGGAGTTTTCTACTTTAGTTCTGTCAAAGCTTCCAGCAGGTTATCCTTTGTCTGATGTGGAAACTCCAAGACACACTTCCATCTTTTTATGTCTTCGACAACAACTACTCTCTAATACAAAAGAGCGGGCTAACCACTTTAAAGAATAAAACATTTTTTGGCTAAGATAAAAAGTTTATATAGGGGTAACACCTATTACTCCTGGCCCACACCAGTGACATTGGTAACATCTATCACTAGAATGGCCTCCCTGACATCCAGAAAGGGATTTTCTACAGGTCGTGTGCATGTGCCTGAGGCCTCTGATATTTTTTATACAATTAGTTCACCTTTACATAAACATTAGCATCCAATACTAAGGAGCTTTTTAATTGATCTTCATTTCCATATGTTTCCATTTAAAAGCCTTTCTGTTGTCTTGCTTTTATCCTGTACCCTAAAATGCTATCAGGATGGGGGGGGGGGGGGGGGGACACGACTGACTGAGGCTTTAATTTTATTGTTATTCTTATTTTTTGTTGCTTATTTTTATATTGATATTGAGAATCTCTACTATTCCATTCCAATTTCTACCTGGTTTCAGATAATTGTTAAAATCCCCATCCTGACATAAAATGCAAACAGAAAAAACACAAAGTACAATTGTCTATAAAGGTGGCCATACACGGGCCGATAAAAGCTTCAAACAGTCCCAGTCGGCAGTTTATTTGCCCTTGTATGTGGCCCTCCGACGGGCTACTCCGATCAATAACTGGGCAAAAGTCAGCCAGATGTTGATGAGGCAGGATTAAAAATCCCGTTGAATTGTGGCCGCATCTGTTTGTTGATGAGGTCCCGCAATCCAACCGCCCTCTTAACTTCGCTATGATCCGATCGTTGGGCCCTAAGGTCAGCCCAATATCACCTACTTCAGTGTGGGCATATTGGGGAGAAATCTGCTTTTTCTTTAGAAGTACTGCCCCTTTAATATCCCATTCACAGCTGCCCAATGAACCTCTGCTTTCTTATGAAAAGGGTAGGTCAAAAGTGTACTTTTAATATGTTATAGAATGGCTAATAATAAGTAGGGATGCACTGAATCCAGGATTTGACTATATCCTTTTGTCCGGCCAAACCGAATTCAAATCCTAATTTGCATATGCAAATTAGGGGCAGGGAGGAAAATGATGCGACTTTTTGTCACAAAACAAGGGGTTAAAAAAAGTTTTCCCCTTCCCACAGATAATTTGCATATGCCAATTACGATTTGGTTTGGTATTCGGCTGAATCCAAAATAGTGGATTCAGTGCATTCCTAATAATAAGCAACTTTTCAATTGGCCTTCATTTTTTAAATTAGTTTTCAATTTACTTGCCTTCTTCTGACTCTTAACATCTTTGAAATGCAGGTCACTGACCCCATCTAAAAGCAAATGCTCTGCAAGGCTACAAATTTATTGTTATTAATACTTTTTAATGCTCATCTGTCTATTTGGGCCCTCTACTATTCAGATTCAATTATCTTATTCATATGGGTGCATGGTTGCTAGGCTAGTTTGGACCCTAGCAACCAGATTGCCGAATTTGCAAATTGTAGAGCTGCTAAATAAAACACGAATAAGAAAAAAAAACTAAAAACAATTGCAAATTGCTTCAGAATAGGCAATCTGTGGTTTCCGGCACTTGCTTTAAAATGTAAATGGGCTGCTCACCTAAAAAATGCAAATGTGGTATGTATTTAATATATAAATTAAATAATTACTTTAGAAATATAAATGAGCTGTCCATAATAGCCAGCCACAGCTAAGCTGATGCCTGCATTTGTTAGTACACATGCGAGTATTGGCATATGGGAGGAACCAGGAATTCTGACCAACTTCATTTAGTAATATTAGAGTTGATTGCTATATACCCAATCCCTTATGCATATAATAAGTATGTTGGCAACAGGAGGATTTATGATCAGAACAGTCACTTCAGCCTTTATATCGAAAACTGTGTGATATGTAGCATTAATTGCATGAGACAGTCTAGTCTTTACAAGTATTCAACACTTGGGCCCTGTTATACACATGGTAATTAAAGTTCTCTTATCAGATGCATGGTCTAGCTGGGGGCACACAAAGGAAAATTTAGAATATACTGTAAGTATAGGGCCACTAATCCATCAGATAGAATAGTCGTGATAGAAACTAGGTGGAGATATTTGTTGCAAGGGCCAATTCCAGCACATAGGGTGTGTGATATTGCTGGGGATTATATGGTAATGGACTCTTAAATTATCTATTAATTAATACTAGTTCTAGTTAATCTTGGGGTTGGAAATATATATCATGATTTGCATGCGTGTGAATACATGGGCTGTTTCTAAGGTTGCCACCTGGAAGGTTTTTTACCAGCCTGACCGGTATTTTTAAAAGCTGATCCCAATGTCGCAAATAGGGAAAAAAAGATAAATATATAAGAAGGCCGTTTTTTTTTTTTTTTTTAAAGAAAAGGTGGCAACCTTAGCTGCTTCCATACTTTTGCCAGGGCTTTTTCCTCCCAGTCCGACCCTGGAGATGTGTGAGTGTACTCCTTGACCAGAGCAACCACCCTGTTCTGCATTCTTCTTGTACAAACAGTTCCCTTTCTCTGTACAATATGCTGCCCCTATAAAATGTCTCAATACAAAGCTACAGAAGAAATAACTGTGCCTCCTCCACGCTACTCCGACTCATGCTCACCCTGAGGTAGGGAACGAGGGGTTGCCTGTCCCGCTGAGTCATTTGCTTTATCAGTATGGCATTTCTTTTCTATTTCCACTTTAGTTTTTGGCTTCCTGGTTATAAATTTGTCCATTTCAAAACTGCTCAGTCGCCAAGCAAAAAATCTAATGAAGTTTAACTGAACAGAGACATTATGACATTACGGGAAGCCCAGTAGCCCACTATAATAATGAATTGGTGGCTCATTAGACTAGTAACTAGTTTGTTTGGTGTCGCGATGTGATGACGCGTGTTTGTTTACAGGGGAAATGCTGACAAGCAGAACACGGAAGTTACTATATGTAAAAAGATGGCGGATAGAAGAGGGTTATTGGTGGTTCTCTTGCTTTGTGCCAGCGCTAGGGCAACAGAGCCTGTTGCAAATCTAGTCTCCCTGCTAGGAGACAGCACGTCTTGTCAGGGTGTGTGTGAGGGCACTTACCCTTTGCACACGTACCCCGAGGTAAGTCATTACATAGTGCTAATCGCTATTCTATTCTATTAGAACAGCTGGCTTCTTCTGCCGGTGTCTAATGGGAGTTGTAAACAACTAAAGTCAGCGTCTTTGGCGCCTCATGGAGATCGTGATTCCTTGACATACTGTATGGAATTGCGCAGGAGCAGCGCTGCTCAACTGTTTGCATGTATTTGGAGAATAATTCACTGAGGTGTATGTTTGTTGGCAAGCTTGTAAAACTATGACTTTGTCATTCAAAAGGGCGGAGCTCTCCTTGAGCAGATCGGGGCCATAAAAAAATCTTTTGTACAGCCACATATAGCCTGCAGGCCTCCAGCTGGATAGTGCAGTACTGGAGTAATCTGAAACTGACGTTTATATTGGTCTTTGCTTACATAGGATATTACTAGATGTGTGCCTGAGAAAACAGAAATATGTTCTTTAGTTTTAGCATATACAGTCAGAAATGACTGGACTAAATAGCTGTGTAGGCCGGCCCGAACTGGCAATATGTGGGTTAGGGCAAATGCCAGATGGGCTGCTATAAGGTCCCATAGAAAGTCAGTATTTAGTGGGCTGGTGGGCACTGTTTGGGCCTCTATGTGAGCTGATTGGGCCTCTGTGTACCTGAAATGCCCGGGCCTATTTTGATTCTCAGTCCAGTCCTGTGTGTAGGTGTACTTTCTGCCAAAAATATCCTTATTACACTACATGGGAGGGTGGGTGTGTGTTTTGAGACTGCAAAGGAGGTAGAAACTACATTTTAAAGAATAGGTTCTTAACCCATGGGCCGAGAACCAAATGCCTATACATGAATAACAATATTTGTTAAAAATAGATAGTAAAAAGTGATACATCATTTGCTTTTAAAGGAACCGTTCAGGGTAAAATTAAAAACTGGGTAAATAGATAGGCTGTGCAAAATAAAAAATGTTTCTAATATAGTTAGTCAGGGAAAAATGCAAACTATAAAAGTTGGAGTGACTGGATGTCCAATATTATAGCCAGAATCCAACTTCCTGCTTTTCAGCTCCCTAAATCTGAGTTAGTCAGCGACTTGAAGGGGGGCCACATGGGACATAACTGTTCAGTGAGTTTGCCATTGATCTTCAGCATTCAGCTCAGATTCAAAAGCAACAGTTATGACCCATGTGGCCCTCCCTCAAGTCACTGATTGGTTACTGCCTGGTAACCAGGGTAACCAGTCAGTGTAAACCAAGAGAGCTGAAAAGCAAGAAGTAGTGTCCTGTTCTTTTAGGTTAGGCTTACACTTACGCCAGCCTTTATACATTACATTTTTGCCTGACTAACTATATTGAAAACCTGTTTTATTTTGCACACCCTATCTATTTACCCAGTTTTTACTTTTATACTGAACAATTCCTTTAAGCAAATTCTCAGGTTTTGAATTTGAGTCTCTGACCCGGGCTGCATTTGAAAACAGGATGTATATTGGCTTGTGAAATAAAAAGTGACCTTATGTCCTGTTAACCAATCATCAGGTAGCCTTTACTGGTCACCTGTTTAAAAGCAAAAATGTAATTTGTTGCTGTGGGTTAGTGCATCTGGGCAGTGTCGGACTGGGATGCCAGGGGCCCACCAGAAAACCTTAGACCAGGGGCCCACCAGAAAACTTTAGACCAGGAGCCCAACTTTCCAAAGTATTATTCCTTCTCTCCACACTTAACCTCTTTATTCTCCTATTCTCCATTATTAAGCTTCTTTTTCCACATAAAGAAATAGGGAATGAACATGAAATAGGCCAAATTGTTAGAAGCAAGAGGGCCCACTGACACCTGGGCCCACCGGGAGTTTTCCTGGTATCCCTGTGGGCCAGTCCGACACTGCATCTGGGCAAACTTTGTGTCTATTATTACATTATAATACACCAAAGCCATGAATATCTTGTAAATGATGTGCTTAAAAGGTGACTAGTGATGTCATTAGTTATAAACGGTGAATAGTGATGTCATTTTTATCACATAACTCACTAAAACGTGTGTATTATAATAAATAAAGTACCCCTTGTTGGAAAATATGTGGATATCAGAAGCAACCTTGGAGTTCCGTGACCTGTATAAAAGCACTTGGACTTTGGCCTCGTGCTTTTATATGGTCATGGAACTCCTCGGTGACTTTTACAATAGGTGGTACTTTCTTCGCTATATATATCATATTTTATAGCAGTGAGCTACTTTTACGTTTTGGAAAAATTACAAGGTCTAAAACAATGTCTAAAACAGTTTCTTTGAATGCTATGCCTATAAATAAGATAAATGCATTCTGTTACTTATATCCTCACATCATTCCTCATTGTTATACAGGCACCATTTTTGGATATTAATTCTGTCATTTCTCTATAGGAGGAGGAGCTGTTTGCCTGTCAAAGGGGCTGTCGTCTCTTTTCTATCTGCCAATTTGTGGATGACGGAGAGGATTTGAACAGAACTAAAGTTGAATGTGAATCAGGTCATGAGTTTTGCATTTTCTAAAACATATAATTGATTTTCCCAACATGTTGATTGCCATACTTTTGGTATTTATACAATATTTAAAGTGACCCTGACATGGAAAATACCTATGTGCTGTTATGCACAATTGAAAAGTTTACCAAGTAAACTGCCTACATGTTATGTTAACCAGTAATTGCTTTTGAAGTGGGTCTGAAAGGTGATCGCATTTCTTATTGCCTTCACCATGGAAACAATACAAATTGCCTCAATGGAGTTTGTATTGTTAGCAAAGTGTATGTGATGATTTTTACTGTGCTCAACCTACTTGTATATTTGCCTAGAGGGGTATAAAACAGAGAAATAAGTCCATAAAAAAATCTGACCTTCATAAAGCCCATGTAATGATATCCTTATTGGCAATAAAGGCTGAAAACAATTTGACTGCAACAGGATATAACAATGTTAAGACTTAGCTATTTCTAAAAACATATTGCAAACGGGTTAGGGGAGGAAAAGCACAACATGGAAGTTGGGGTATGTCTTACATGATCTTTTCATATATATATTTATTTTTTTTTGGAACTGTGGTGCTCTTTTTATTAGGCTTCATTTACATCTACAGTAAAACAAATACATTGTCCTGCACATATTGTATCCATTTTCACACTGAAAAATCATTCTAGACCATGAAGCTTGTGCTTTTAAAATATTTTCCAATAGGTGGCCTTCTGCCTGTTCTTAAATTACAGTTCTAAACATCTCCCAAGACACATTCAATTATGCTTAATTATGCTTACTTTCATGTTTAATCAAGCAAATGTAGGTGCCTGTTTGGTGCATTGTGTTATAGGTTCAGCATATTTGTGTATATATAGGACTGGGTTTGTTTGGAAGCATTGTATTCCACTTCATGTTTGACATCTCACACATTGTTATTGTTACTAATATTATTGTTGTCTTGTTTTTATGCTACAGCTTGCTTGGAAGCTTATCCACAATCCAATGAGCAATATGCTTGCAACTTGGGCTGCCAAAGTCAGATGCCTTTTGCAAGAAAACGCCAGGAAGAGGTTTGTGTGTGTGTGCGTGTTTAGAGGCACTGGTTCCCATACTGTGATGCTGTATTTGTGTCTGCTTTGGGATTTAGGAAAAGTACCAGGGAGGCTCAGCCTGAATATCAGTTTGACCAGCTGAAGGTGATATATGGGTTGAATACTCATTTGCTACTATTCTTGGACCTGTGGCTGAATTATATGCTAGGTTTCACATATTCAACAGAAACTACACTGTGATTAATGTAAAGGACATTTTACTGGTATTTTTACTGTAAGGGTCACTGGTAAAAAACAAAAATGTGTATACATATTTGTGATTTGTTAGGGAATTAATAGCAACTGATTTAAGATACAATTCCTTTCTGAACATAAAATGGCAATTCCAACTGTTCTTTTAGTTTTTAGTGTTGAATACAATCAACGGGTGTCTTTAGGGCCCTTACACACAGGCGTTTATTACCTGAGTTTCGTTTGGCTGTGTTCAGCCGCAGTTTCAATGACGGTGTACCCACAAGACGCGTGTAAGCGCCGAACGCAGGTTCAGACGCAGCATGTTGCGTGGGTACAATATTATTGAAAAGAATGGAGTGCGTCTAGACCTGTGCTCCTCTGCGGCTGAACGCAGCCAAACAGAACGCAGGGGAGCATGGGTAACAAATGCCCGTGTGTAAGGGCCCTTAACCTAGTTTTGGAGCTACACACCACAAACACACCTATGTAGATAATGTTGTGTTGTCTGAAAAATAACAATTTTTGTACTTATTTTGCAGCTTGCAGATTTAGCTCCTCGGATTCACATCCTCTTTCCCCTTGCTTTTGTGGGAGCTTTCTGGAGAGATATGCTGGATTCTGCACAAAATTTTATCATCCCATCTTGGACCTTTTATGTTCAAGAAGATAATGGGAGGATTATTGTTGTCCAGGTTTGTAGCCCTCTATTATGGTATGATATGCAAACTGTACACCTTAAAGTGAATGTAAAGGCAAAAAAATAAAATCCAATTTTTACTTTCTTTAATAAAAAAAGAAATCTATCTCCAATATACTTCAGTTAAAGGGGTTGTCCACCTTCAAACAACTAGTTGTTTTTCAATTACTTGTAACCGTTTTTCTAATATTGAAGTGTAAAGCATGTATCATTTGTCTCATTAGGCTTCTGGTGCAGTAAGTCCATGTTTATGTTTAGTTTACAAAATTCAGCATTTCTAACATTATTCTATTTTAAACTTTAGTTGCCCTTTAAAGTGATACTGACACTAAACATTTTCTTTTCAAAAAATGAATCTACATTAAAAGTTACCTATAGTTCCGCTTTTATAAGTAATTGTTACTTGAAGTTCCTAAACCTGACTGTTTTGCCAAACTTCAATCGATAAATGAGGAGAGCACTCAAACAGCCGATATGCTGTGAAGTTTCTTTAATTTCAGTGACTACACGTACACGACACCGTGTCGTGTACTTGTAGTCACTGAAATAAAAGAAACTTCACAGCATATCGGCTGTTTGAGTGCTCTCCTCATTTATCGATTGAAGATTATATCCATATGGGACTGCGGTGACCATTGTGGAGGATTGAAGCATTCTCATTTTCACTAAAAGGCAGAGCGAGAGAACACTGTTACTTGGATCTGTTTTGCCAACCTAACTGTCCCATCTCAGCCTATAGGTTAGAGTTTCTAATGCTAACAGACTACTGCTGCACAAATATGGCATCCCCTCATGTAGGAACATATGGGTAAGAAAGGTAATGTAAAAACATATGGCAAATACATTTATGGCAAAATGATAAATAGTATGCAAAGACCATAGTATGATAGACCTAAAAAAGGTTATTGTACAGTGTTAATATAGTGTTTGACATGAATATGGGGTCTGCTGTTCTATTAGTGGGTGCATATTTGATAATGTGTGTAGACCACTTTATGCTTCAATCAAGTTTTACAGACAAGGACAATTCTGAATAACATAGGTCAGAGGTCCCCCAACTGTTAAGCTTCCTCCAGGGGGTACAGGACCAGTGACAAACTGATTTTAGCCTAAAGGCAAGTTAGGGTTATAATTGGTAAGTGTCTATTTGCTCTGCCAGATGCACCTGAAAGTTCAGCTTGAAGTTAAAGTAGGGTAAGATTTAGGATGAAAATATATTTGCTGTCATATATATTGTAACTATAGTTGAATGACTAATACTCCTATATTTCTATATATCTGCAACCTAGATATGAGATAAAATGGTCCCTTACACATCTTATGAACTGAGATTAAATTCTCATATTTTCTCCTTTATTTATTTAGTCTGAATCTGAAATCCAGCATGATCCACAGTTTCTTCCAGAAAAGGCACAACCTTCAGAACGCTTTCTAGACAAAATGTCATGTAAGTATTTCCTTTGTTGTTAGAGTGAAGAAAAAAAGGAAAAGCAGAAAATCCAAATCCTGTTCTTTGTTTGTCTTTTGTGCAGTAGATCTTGTGCCTGATGAATCTGCGGGGCAGTATGGAGAAGAAAGGACTTGGGACCAGCGATCTGACTCACTTAATCTTGATGAAGGCAACAACTTTTTAAAGTGCTTCTCTGCGTAGGTTTACTTTTATGCCACATGCTTTAATTTACATATGCAGACTAAGATATAGGAAAATAGCCAGGCAGTCACATGGCTAAATAGTATAACTAAAATTATAGCTGTTCTTTTTGGAGCAAAGCTTTTTTATCCTTTTTTTGTGCACACTGGCCTAAAGGCGGTTTTGATTTTTTATTCTACTCTTTAGATTTTTATTCTAAAACCCCACACCTGTTTGTCTGCTTCTTTAGAAAATGCAAAGAATGGTTACTTCAACATACTTATGTCTGAGTTGTGTGATGCAGCAACAATGCAGGTGTTCAATTCTCTGATGACTCCAGCTGTGCCCAACTTCATTGTAATTTAAGCAATCAAGAGAGGAGCACGCCATCTCAGTATATACTGCTAAGTGGTACTTTATTTAGCTGACATGTTTTAGTTTACACAGGATAGTGCCTTTCGTATAATATATGTGATTTATTGCAAATTCATTCTTATAGCATTATTATGATTAGTAGAATACCTCATAGTTTAGGGTAGGGCTACCCCCAAAAGTATTGGGAATGGGACGCTGCAACTTTTAAGTGCTCTATGAAGTATCCTTTATTTAAAATTAAAATGCATATAAGTAAACTACAGATGCATCAAATAAAGATTTTTGCTGGATTTAATGACATTGGGGATATATTATTGAGGATAATGAAAGGAAGGAAATGCCATTCATAGAAGTGTTTTGATATACATTAATTCATTTTTTTTTGATAATCATTTGATAAAAAGGTATTAAAATCTCTCCTCTGTACCTTTGGTTATGACATGTTTTAACAATGTAGTGGAAACCGTCTGTTTTTTTAGACCTATGAGCAAATCATTGACTTGGCTGGAGTAGATGTGACTGTACTGCAACATGATTGTTTCACTGGTACATGCAGTCAGGACAAGTAGTGGAGAGAGAAGAAAGGGACAGACCATGTTTTAATCATGTTTTGTAACGTTACTTAGATATACATTCCCTTTGTTTTAATTTTTTATTCTTTCTTCAAAGTGTTGTAGTTCATTTAGAACTATTATCTGTATATCAATATTTCTACGTCTTTGTCTTTTGATGTGTATTTTTTTTTTTTTTTTTTAATGTATGCCTATATCCTACCACTGGAATAGGAGCTGATAAATTGACTAGTATTATAATTATTTTCTACTTTAAATGCAATATATTTCTTCTTCATTAGGAATTCTAATTGGCTTCTTTCTGCAACTCTGGTCCTGTCAGTTTTGGTTCTTCTATGGATTTGTTGTGCTACAGTCGCTACAGCTGCAGATCAGTACATACCCTCTGAAGTAAGCTTACTCTACTTTAAATAATTTCAATAATATGTTTGTGCATTCTGCTTGGGGTAGGATGTTAAGCAGTTTCTAGAGTTCAGTCAGCCAATCAGAACTGTCTTCCCGAATCCAGGGATCTTGACCTTTCTAGGGAAGGAGATATTGCCTTAATAATTTACAAGCATAAAGACACTAAGTTTTTTCAGAATTAAATGTAAAACACTGTTAACTCAAAGCTTACTGTAGGATCATATACATAGGGAAATGACAGGCCTGTAAACCTATTTCATTCAATCAGACTTTATATCAAAATGGCGGCGGACTCCTTTAAAATCCTCTCTTGCCTTTTACAGTTACATATGGGTGGGGAAAACATAACCAACTAGGGCATACATATATCTTGGAACACCTAGAAGATGTGTAACACTTTCCATATACACATACAACCATGACATACAACATATTCATGATGAATGGAGTTGATTCACCACACACCCAATCAACCATGAACTGGACTGGTGGTGCAGGTTTCTTGTTTGGCCAGCTATGTCCTTCTAGTACAGTGGACATTTGAACAGAGCCACACGCACACACACTTTTATGTAGGTGGGGAGCTTACTCCATTTATTAATCCACAAAGTATCAATGTTTGTGGGGAGTGCAACGCTCCCTTCATTTGGATGATTAATGCTGGATTAATAAATGGAGGAAGCTCCCAAATTGCATAAAAGGACCTGTTTGTGGCTCCATTCAAATTTCCACTATACAATATATTCACACGTATGCATTCTATACACAATTATGCTGTAGGGTGTCAAGGTTATAGTAACTGGCTATTTACTAAGTATATAATTCATAACGTTTATTCCACACAATAAAGATACTTAAGCTATCTCCTTGGTCAGTGGTATTTTGACCATAAAGTTACATGAATTTTGGAAAAATGCTCATTCCTACACCAGACTTACCATAACACATTGTTTTTAGGTCTTTCTTTTTCTAGTCAGATGTCCTTTTAAGAACAGATGATCCCTTTTGCTTTGTATTCATTAATGTTGAGATCTCTTTGTTCTGTAGAAGCTGAGTATCTATGGGGACCTGGAATACATGAATGAGCAGAAATTGCACAGATATCCCCCTGCAACTCTTGTTGTTGTTCATGGGAATTCCGAAGAAAGTGAAGATGTGGGACCTATACCAACAAAGGTGGACCTAACACAGTCGGCAATATAATCCTGGCAACCAGCTGCTGTTGGCTCTGTCATAATTTCACCTCTTGTACAGCTAAATGCAGCACAGGGATGCAGTTTCAAACAATTGAATCATCTGATGGTATTGCCATCTTTCCAATCCATAAAGCTTTGAGAAATGGATATCTTTATTTTGGGATTGTTGCTGGAGCTGTGGTTCTTTGGATGCAGATTGTTATGGTGGTAGGAAAGATTTTGCCTTATTAAAGGCATTTAGCATATTTCTTGGCTTTAATGCCTTCCATAATTTTTAAATCTTTTACATTATTTGTTAGCGGGAATCATACGACAGAGTAAGATACAAATATATGTTTTGTTTAAATCAGACTTGCCTATAATTGGGAAGGATTCAGTGTATAGATAAATCCTCGTTTAAGGTTGCCACTGCTGCAGTAGCTTTGCAAGGAAGAACAGATATTATCTGTACAAGTAGAATGCCTGCTAGGTAAAAATGGTAAATCTCCACTACATCCATACTATGTTAGTTTTTGGCCATTAATGATCATAGTTATGGAGGAAATGACTAACACTGCCTTAAAAAGTAATGCATATGAAAAGCTTAGGCCGGCCATTAGGTCAGCAGTAGCATCCATAACAGCTTTGTATGTTTTCAAGCACAAATTTGGGTTAATGAGTTTGAAGGTTTATTCTTTACAAGGTAACCAATATATACTGCTGTTTTTTCCATAATAAAATACAAAAATGTTGGTTAACTTACATCATTCTCTTTGTTTGTCTTGCTGGATCTCAATGTTGTATTCATTTATCCTCCAAAAATGCTGTTAACTCAGAAAAGAATTAGGGTGGTAATGTGCAAATTATTTCATACTTTCTTGAGTGTTCTAAAGTCAAGAAGGTAAAGCGTAGTGCACTCTAGATACTTACTATGGGCAAAGTGAATGAGATTGAAGTGGATTCCTGATCAGTCTTAAGGATTGCTGAGTAGTGTCTTCCTCAAAATTTCAATTTAGTCTTTAGTTAACAGCAAGTATGCTCACAATTCACAATACTGATTTTTTTTTTGATGATTTTTTTGAAAAATGCTTGTACTAAATAAAGGCTTTACACTTGTCAAAAATGAAGTTTAAAGTCCTGTATAAGGCTCTCTTTTCAACAAAGATAGGCACAAATAACCCTATAGATATGCAAGTGTCAGGTCAGACACAATCAAAAACATACAGTAGCTTCAATAAAACACATCTCTCAATTTGTCTTAAAGGGGTTGTTCACCTTTGAGTTAACTTTTAGTATAATGTAGAGAAGGATATTCTGAGACAATTTGCAATTGGTTTTCATTTTTTATTGTTTGTGGTTTTATAGTTATTTAGCTTTTTATTCATCAGCTCTCTAATTTGCAGTGTCAGCAATTTGGTTTCTAGGGTACAAATTACCATAGCAACCCTGCATTTATCTGAACAAGTGACTGGAATATGAATAGGAGAGGGACTGAATAGAATGATAAGTAATAAAAAGGGGCAATAACAATACATTTGTAGCCTTACAGAGCATTTGTTTTTAGATGGTGTCAGTGACCACCATTTGAAAGCTGCACAGAAACAGAAGAAAATTGCAAATCATTAAAAAACTATGAAAAATAAATAATAAAGACCAATTGAAAAGTTTCTTAGACTTGGCCCTTCTACAATATACCAAGAATTAACTTGAAGGTGAACCACCCCTTTAACAACTTTTTATGATAAAAAAAAATTTGGTTGAGAAAAAAAATCTGGTTTAGCCATCAGAATTCTAACACTACCATGCTATAACCCCCCATGCTATTTGTCCTATTTATTTGTCATATATAAAACCACCTTTATTGTTTCTTATGCCGTGATCACAGCAATGTTTCAGATGTTGGCAAAGCATTAAACTGATCAAAACTTACTTGGCTCCTTCTTCCAAGTATATTGCTGCTTTCAATAATTTTGACTGTGGAGGGTTTTGTTCTCCTTTAAGGAGCATCAGTCAGTTGAAAGCAGCAACACAGTTTAACCGAGTCACTGCTTCTGCTAATTCCTGTACTTTTCCTTTACTTTGCTGAAGGTTAGTTAACACAGGAAGCCATATATAATGTTATTTGTACGAAGAAAATATTGTATCTTCAATTTTTACAATTACAATTTTAAATGAAAAAAAAAAAGATCTATTATTTACAAGCAGGACAGTCTGGATTGATAATGACTGCATATTTAGAATATATGTAACTTTCAGTATAACCAATAATTTGTACCTAAACTCATATTAAGTCTGAATGCTGAAAACTAGAAAAATTGGTTTTATACTATAACATTAATTAAATTAAAAACCATTTATACCCCAAGACTGCAAAAGGTCCAAATCTGAAACCTGCAGAGGTTGTAGATATTTGGAAATTTCTGTGGTCTGTACTGGAACTAGCAGAAAATCTGAGAATTTCAGGGGTTTTTTGGGCAAAAATCTGAAATATTCTGGCTTTTTGGGACAAATTCAGGAAAGAAATAATACAGTTCCAATTTTGCTTGATTTTACCGAGTTTCCCCCCAATCCGATTAAATTGTGCTTTTTTAATAATAAATAAGGTCACATCACGGATTCTGGTTAGGTTAGACTTTTTATCTATTCTAAAAAATCTGATACATTTGGATTTTGATAAATGGCTCCCTTAGATTTGTGTTAACACTGCACTTTTACTTAGCACAGAACTGCCACACCGAATACAAATCTTCTAAGGTGACTGCGTACGTTAGCAACTATTGGTTTCAGCACCCTCCTGTGGGTGTTTCTCTTGTAACCAGGCAACGTGAAGGTGAGGTTAGAAACTTCTTACCTACTCTCAGAGCCAGACTTCTAGACTAGCTTATACACTTTGGAACAAAAAGGAGGTTTGAAAACCCAGAAATATGAACCGGACACAGACAAAGGTGAGATTACATATTGAAAAAAAAATATTTTAGAATGTCAGGGCAGCTTTTGCCATGAAGCAGCAAGAAAAGAACTTTGCCTCAGATGGCACCTTATCAGTAAAAATTCACCCCTGGTTAGTTTAGAAGTACATTTCCCTTATTTTAGGGTGGTGGCATATGCTCAGATTCTGGGAGATTAGTCACCCAGCGAATTTGGAAAACAAATCGATCTGAGTGCCATCCCGCCGGCTATTCACATTCTTAATGGTGGGAAGGCATTTCGGGGAGATAAGTCGCACAAAGCAGAGGAGATTTGTCGATGGGCGGCTAATCTCCCCAAATCTGAGTGTGTACCACCACCCTTCGTATTAAATGACCGCTTTTCTTGAGTTCTTTACATTAGCAATGTGGCAACCCATTCCTCTCTAGGTGCAGGGGAGGTGTGAGAGAGTGTATCGAGTCTACTGCCTGAGCAGCAAAATGTCAAGCTGTGCCCTTGGTAGGTGAGAGATATGCACACTTTAACTAACTATATATGAAGTACTGTTCAACACAGCAAAGTCAATTTGATATTATTAACTGTGATTGAAATTTGTATTGGACATTTATAGTATTACAGCTCAGGCTCGAGTTGTTTATTTTCTGGTTCTGGTTTAGACAAGGGGGGTTACATAATAAACATGGAAGGTACAGTAACCCATCACAGCCAATTTAGCAATCGCCAATCACCGATTTGAAAGCACACCAGCTGCTATCTGAAACTTAACTAAAGGTGGCCATGCATGGTGAGATCTGCTCGTTTGGTGATGTCGCCAAACAAGCGGATCCCTCCCTGGTATACCCACATTGAGATGGGCGATATCGGGCTGATCCGATCGTGGGCCCTAGGGCCCAACGATCAGATCACAATGCAGGGGATACGGGTAGCCGACTTTAGGCCAGATATCGATCGGTTAAGCCCGTCGGAGGGCCCCATGCACAGGCCGATAAGCTGCAGACTTAGTCTCTTATTCAAATCACTGCATCAATGCTAATTTGGATCCTATTAACCAGATTGCTGAAACCACAAACTGGAAAGCTGCTGAATAAAAAGCTAAATAACTAAAAAAAAAACACCAATGCTAAAAATGAAAACAATTGCAAATTGTAGAATACCACTCTCTACATCGTACTAAAAGTTAATTTAAAGTTGAAAAACCCCTTTAAACATCAACCTACTCATCCTACTATCAAATAATTATACACATGCAATTTGTTACTCTTCTATCAGCCATAAGCACTCATCTATTAACTCCACCATCCACTATCTTCCCTTATTCATCCACTCCTTTATTTGCTATCAGCTCTCATTCTCCCATTATCCACCACGTATCTGCTCATCAACTCACTGCCACAACCTATTCTTGTCTGCTCACTCTCTCATTAGCTGGCTGTCGTCTTCCACTCAGTCACTGTTTTACTGTGTCATTACTAACCAAGCACCCACACACATATATATGCTGATTGTTTGCTTCTTCATTCAGTCTCCCATCACTGCCTGCTCTCACACACTCTTGTCTATCAATTTTACACTATTCACCCTCCTATAACTATTCCTCATTATTATTTAATTAATTAATTTAGTTTTCTCCCTGTCACACCTTTTCTCAGTCTGTTTTCACTCCACTCATTGCAATTCACCATAAAACATCTTGTATAAAAATGTTCCTTTTGTTGCCTACTTTCATAGAGGCGAAGCTTGGATGCTGGTTCCACAGTTACAATGCTCTCAAATCAAGAAAAAGGTAATGTTTTTAAAATGACAATATACTTTCAATGTTTATTTCCCTTGTAATGTTTTCTTTGTTTTACTCTTGCTTTATTTATTTTCCCTATGCTGTTCTATGTCATAAGCCACCGCACATTTTTAATTATATACACATAAATGTATTATTTAATTTCATATTTTTTATACACACACACACACACACACACACATACATATATATATATACACATAATTACGCTTTGAGTTTGGTATTATATATATATTATATAAGTAGTGTCACTTTTACAACAGTATTAATTTGCATTTCATACACAATTTAATGAATGCATTTTTCACTATAGGTTCCTTTGACTTTAAATTATTAATGACATGCACGTATGTATCTATTTAAACACTCAGCGTCGGACTGGGCTGCTGGGACACCGGGAAAAAACCTGGTGGGCCCCGGCCCTCATGGGCCCCTGACAACCCAGTCCCCCTCCCCCTATCTCTGGTCCCCCCACTCATGATCTCTGGGCCCCCTAAATAAAAGAAATTGCAGTGCCGGCAGCACATGCGCTAAGGCTTTCACACATGCGCACACACGCTCGGGTATGTGCACACACGCAGCATGTTGGTGCTCGCACATGCATGCTGGTGTGCGTGCCGCTGTTTGCGCACGCGTGTGGGGGGGTCCCAGACGTTAGTAAC
Organism: Xenopus borealis; assembly: GCA_024363595.1. NCBI lineage: Eukaryota > Metazoa > Chordata > Amphibia > Anura > Pipidae > Xenopus > Xenopus borealis. Next base: position 90,405,682 of record CM044437.1, read on the forward strand.
CTGGTGGGCCCCCCCCCCCCATCGCCAGTCCGACCCTGTAAACACTAACACAATTGTTGTACACTAATTATTCTGATGAAGTGTCACGTTTTTTGACACGAAATGCGTTAGATGTAGATCCCCTCTGTTGTTACTTTTATTGTGCAAGACTAAAGCTGAAAATTGATATTAAATACACCAGACTCCTGAATGCCTTGATCAGCGCTCCGTAGCGATACATTAGATTGATATTGTAGCCAGCAAGAAGTGACTGACACATTGTGAGAGCTGCGGTTGAACAGGAGATGGTGTGCATCTCTGATTACTATTATATACTGCATATAACCAACTCTGATTACTATTATATACTGCATATAACCAACTTTTTCTGCTGATTTCCCTCCCACCATTTCCCCATTTTCTGAATTATGGCACACACACACTGTACAACCTTAGAGTGCCATTCCCATCAGTAGTACTTTGACAAGGATGTGTGAAATGAAAACTAGGGAAGATATAGATATGATAAACATGTGGGGTTATACTTAGCAAAGCACCCAAGCACTACCCCTGACTCAATGGCATGCTAGCAAATAAACTGCAAATGATATAACAGAAAATGATAAAAATATACATAGTATAACTTGATTTGTCTATTGCTGTATAATGTGTTCAGACTCTGAACACATTTTCAGACCATCCATAGCAAAGAATGCAGTTCTCCTTGTTTTCTAGAGAACAACATTCTAAAACATTAGGAACAAGTAAAAATTCAAATAAAAAGCTGCAACCCAGTAATTCCCATATAACTATAACTGTCTTGTCCTTTTATTGCATATTTCTTTGCCAATCAGCCTTAGGAATTTATCTCGGGCAAGGATTTTCAGGTGTGAAGTTGACAGATGAATCCGGCCTATGGGTAATGCTGACATATAGAGTGGCAAAGGAAAGCAAAACACAGTAGAAGTGTGGCACACAGGACAATTTTTTTTTTTTTTGCTTTGTAGCAGACATTGATTTTCCAGGCGCCGTTACTGGTCACTCTATAATGTGATCTACAGAGATTTCGAGCATTTTAATGCCAGCTATAGTAAAAGACTTGTGTTCATTCACTGGATGAAACAAATGTTCCCTTTATCTATTGTGAAATCCCTCTCTTTGTGATAACAAAGTTAGATGCATTCCTTGAATATTATATATTTTTAAGCATGGCCCTCTATCTAAGGGGTCCCCAACCACTGGTCCATGGACATACCTGAACTGAGTCCACATTTAACGCAGACGCACCAAATTTGATGTTTGCACGACCGAATTTGACACGGCACTCATGAAATCTGATGCGCCCAAATTTGACATGGCACACACAGTTGACGGCCCCCAGTTCTTGCAAAAAACTCTGGCTTTACACCAGTCCCTGGCGAAAAAATGTTGGGGATCCCTGCTCTATCTGAGGTATAACTGACAGAATGAATGGAGTTGCTGAGAAGAATGCCTTGGGTACAAATTTAAGAACTGGTGTAAAGAAGGCTGTTTCTTAATTCTGTTCCACAGATTGCTGCTCCAAATGGTCGTGCTGCACTCGCCGCTGTGTATGTATCACTGTGGGAGTTCTGCTTGTAATGCTGGGAATCGCATTAGCAATTGCTTTAGCAGTTGTTTTAGCCCTCCCATCAAAAACCCCAGGTAACAATACAGATATATATATAGATATATAGATATACAGATTATAATGGATAGGGCATGAGTGAAATCAAAGGGGTGGTTCACCTTTAAGTCCACTTTTAGTATGTTTCAAATTGACTAATTCTAAGCAACTTTGCAGATGGTCTCCATATTTTCTTTTTTTTTATAGTTGGATTATTTGCCTTCTTCTTCTGGCTCTGTCCAGTTTTCAAATGGGTGTCACTGACCCCATCAAAAAATGAATACTCTGCAAGGCTACAAATTAATTGTTATTGCTACTTTTTAGTCTCTTATTCAGATCAATGCATGGTTGCTAGGGTAATTTGGACCCTAGCAACCAGACTGCTGAAACTGGAGAGCTGCTGACTAAAAAGCTAAATAACTCAAAATGCCACAAATAAAAAATGAAAACCAATTGAAATTTAATTTAAAGGTGTAATGTTAAAGGAAAACTATACCCCGAAAATGAATTTTTGAGCAACAGGTTTAATCTGGCGAACTAGGCAATCAAATATTTATTCAAATATTTATTCGAATAATTCAAATCAATCAAATTTTTTTAAAATTCGATAGTCGAAGTACCCAAAAAATGTATTCGAATCTTTTTGTAAATTCGATCAAACTTCGAATCATTCATGAGAATTTAGTAAATCTGCCCCTAAATGTAACAGGAAGAAGTGTGGAAGCAAAAGACACAACTCTGTCTGTTAATTGGCTCATGTGACCTAACTTTATAGTTTGTTTGGTATGTTTGTGTGCACCGTTGGATCCTAGGATCCCAGGAGGCTGTATTTATTTTTTTTAAATGGCAATTTTCTATTTAGGATGACCCAATGTCAATTATTATGAAAATGGTTTATTTACATGAAGCAGGGTTTTACATGAGTTGTTTTATGCAATATCTTTTTATAGAGACCTACATTGTCCAGGGGGTATAGTTTTCCTTTAACATGCAATTCTGATGTCTGACCATCTCTTTTCTCAGAGAGTCGCTTATGCATGACATCAAATAACTACACCGGATTCCTTTGTGATGACAGAATAACATGCCTGTTGCCTTCCCAAGTTTGTAACTCAGCCAGTGACTGTGGTAACGGAGAAGATGAGGCTTCCTCTATATGCAGTAAGTGAAATATTATAATATAGTGTATAAGCACACATCAAGCTGGAACGTGGTATGCAAAAAAAGTTTCTTTACTTCATATGCGAAAATTTACAATCAGCATTCATAATAATAAGATACTTTGTTTCGTATAGAAATATATAGGCGTTTAAACATAGCAAATACATACCACTCAGAGTATATTCAAATAGAAAAAAGAAAACCAACAAGCAGCGGCTACACTCGCCAAAGATGAGAATTACCCCATAATTTTGTCTTTCACACATTTCACTGTTTAGTAAACCAGGCGTTAATGTGTATGTAGCGTTATTCTCAGTGAATGTGATAACTGGTGAAAACATATTCTTGAACAAATTTTTACCACACTTTAGTAAACGGACCCCTAAGCCCTTCTGACTCTCCCCTCCTAGGATACCAGCTCACCAGCCTCTGGCCTATCTCACCTTCTGGCTTTCCTTAATCATGTTTGACTCTCAGTCACCTGGTCACAACCCCCCAATCTCCTTGCAGTGACACACAGCACCTCCAGCCCCTCTGGGAGTTCCTAACAGACAGGTAACTCTCCTGTTCCGTGCCCTGCTCAGAGAGATCTTCCTAACATTCTCACTGCAATTAAATACATTTCCAGCCTTTCTGTGGAAAGTGGGCTCCAATATATGAACTGGATGTCTGGCTTGCCTGTTCCTTCCAAAACACCATAGCTTCCAGGGTCAGACAGCAATATTCTGTTATCAGAGAAAGCATTCTCAGTTTAGAAATATTTCCCTTGCAGCCTTCATCTACTATTGGCACATCTACTATTGGCACATCTACTATTGGAGAGTATGAATCTTTTGACA
>CM044437.1:90410553-90444695 GCA_024363595.1 Xenopus borealis
ATATATAATTTATGTGCAGCGTCTGCACTCTTACTCTTGAAGACTGTGCCGGGTACAAGGGTCGAACTATGTTCATACATTATCATGAAAGGACCCACACTCCATTTTGTTGTGAATGAAATATAAGTTTATTTTAAACCTCTCATTTGGCCTCTCATTTGGCCTCTCTCTAGAACATTTGGTCCATCTGTTGTCTGAACAGGATTTTCTTTTACTCTTGTATTAATCTGTCTCCACAGGTAACTTGCCTAAAAATCTACCTGGATACTTAATCTTCCGCTGTGGAAATCCAACTAATTGGATTTATAGCAATCTGAAGTGCAATAACCTCAATAATTGTGGAGATTGTTCAGATGAGTCGCAATCATGTAAGTCCATGTTTTTTTATGTTCATTTTCTGTGGGAGCAACGAAAAGCTCAAGAGCATATGGGCAGAATAAAATTAACATGGATTCTGGCAGGAAAGTCTCCTTAGTGTTCACTGAAAAAAAGTTAGGGAATTACAGTCAGAGTCTTGTAATAGTTCTGTAAGCCCTTTGAATACGTTAAATGACACTAATAAATCACATGTATGTTTACAAGTGGAATCTTTACTGGAGAAATGTAAGATACTAATCAATATATAGTACAATAGCCACAAGCTTTTTAAATAGTGTGAGCTCTGAAGCTCTGTGTAAGGTTTAAATGAATATATCTGCTGTAAATATAAAAGTGCACATGGCAGGGTAGAATGAGATGTGGCATTTGTGAAGGCTTTTAGTTCAGCAGATAACATAAAACCATCAATTCAGACTCTGCTCTCTATCCTACCACTTTAGATGCATCATGCCCTGCCTGCGGGTCTCAGTGGTGGACTTGCACACCTGTTCTTTCCCAGTACTGCAACTGTATCCCTATCAGCCTGTGCCAGAATGGAGTCCAAGATTGCACAGACTGGTCTGATGAGTATGTCTGTCACAAGTGAAAGCTGAGATCAGTGGCATACACTACATATATCTTGTGTATACTTGTTTATCTTTGTGCATAATATTATATGCAGACTTACTATAAGCAAACTCTCTTGCATTTATACAGTGAACAATTATTTCAATTTCTTATTTTATGTATTAGTGCCAAACTCTCATCTCATCAGCATTCTAAGTCAACAGTACTGGCAGTAGTAATCAACTGGAGATCCAAAAGGTTGTCATCTTTGTTCTAAGATCTTTTAACCTAAATTGTAAACCTTATGTGTTATAGTCGGGGTGTAGGTGGTTATTAGATTGCACTAAAAGGACAGATATTTCAAAAGTATATGTGAATCATCTTAAACCAATCACTTTTCTTTGAGAGGTAGCCCCTCCCTACTTCCACTCTGTTCCTGCTAAAGCTTCACCATCAGGATTGCAAGAGAAGTAGTAGGATGGGTATTCACATTTTCATTGTGAAAATGATAGGGAAAGGGTTTAACCAAAAGCCATCTCCAATAAGTAAGCGTAACGCACTTATATCGCTTATGGTGACAGGCAGTTGGGGGACAAAAAGACCCGTGCTTAAAACAGCTGACAGCTGGTTTTTTTTTCTACCTTTTCTAACTATTTTGTAGCATCTCACTTTGAAATGTAAACTGTTACCTGGTTTCACTTACTTTAGCAAGTAGTCAGTGGTATAAAATGGACCCGTCACCCAAAAGAAATATTCAAAATCCTATTTTATCACATTAGTAAAGCAAAATGAACTTTATTTACACTATATAAATTATGTGATTCTCGTTTCCTTCAGTCTGGGAATTCAAAATTCTAGCAATCAGGCAGGAGCCATTTTGTGGACACTGTTATTAAGGCAAGCCTTGCATCATCTCAGAATCTTGTTTGTGCACCAGAATGGGGGACCCAATGTCTATCCCCATGTCCTGGCTACACAATTAAATGGTTAAGAGAGGGAATGTGTGGGGAGCAGTGACATCTAGGAAGTGCTGAATGGAAAGTGAAAGTAATTGTCTGCCCGCCTCTATGCCATTGGCACAGAGGAGGGGCAGACAATATTTGATTGACAGCTGATATTTTTAAATGAGCTTACAACAGCTATGAATGCTTTAATAAAAAATAGAAATCGGATTTCTTGTTTAATTTGAAAAGGATTTTTATTATACAGATTTTTGTGTCTGGATGACAGGTCCACTTTAAAAAGCGAATAAAGTATAGGTAAAAGTCTGAACAGAATGATGGAAATATTAATAACATAAAAGAAAACTCTAACCCAAGAATTGTTCAACTTTCTGTTTCTGGTGTCAGTGGCCCCAGCAAACAGCTAGAATTGAAAATGCAAGTCAACCCAAAAATGAAAAAAAAAATGCTTAATAAAAGAAAACATAATTCTAAACACATTTATTAAAAAGCAGTGCTTTTAAAGTTATTTGTAAAAACAATTGCTATTGAAAGATGCATTTGCTTAGCTCCTGGTTTTACTTTTTTAAAGTGGACCTGTCACCCAGACACAAAAATCTGTATAATAAAAGTCCTTTTCAAATTAAACATGAAATCCAATTTAAATTTTTTATTAAAGCATTCATAGCTGGTTTAAGCTCATTTAAAAACCTTAGCTGTCAATCAAATATTGTCTGCCGCTCCTCTATGCCTTAGGCATAGAGGCGGGGCAGATAATTACTTTCACTTTCCATTCAGCACTTCCTAGATGTCACTGCTCCCCACACATTCCCCCAGTTCTCTTAACCATTTAATTGTGTAGCCAGGACATAGGGATAGACATCGGGTCCCCCATTCTGGTGCACAAACAAGATTCTAAGATGATGCAAAACAAAACAAGATTCTAAGATGTGTGTCCACAAAATGGCTCCTGCCTGCTTGCTATAATTATGAATTCCCAGACTGAAGAAAACAAGATTACAATAATTTATATAGTGTAATTAATGTTTATTTTGCTTAACTAATGTGATAAAATAGGATTTTGAATATTTTTTTGGGGTGACAGGTCCACTTTAACAATGTTGCAAATGCTGCCCAGCAGACAGTTCTGTTAAAGTAGAAGTAAACCCTCCACAGTCAAAAGTCCCCACTGACCCCCCTCGGTAGGTCCCCCTCCCCGCTGCACACTTACGCCAGAATTGTGTCACTTAGAAATTCTGACCCGCACAATGCAGAACAGCACAGCGGAGAACAGGGGCGCCATTTTTGTCAGCTTTGGCTTCTTCGTTAAGCAAGCGTCGATCCATATCCATATATGGCACATGTGCAGTTGGAGCCGGAAAGCTCTGTAAAGTACAGAACGTCAAGAAGAGGATCTGGAAGAAACCGAGGCTGACGAACATTGCGCCCCTGTGCTCATGTGCGCTGTTCTGCATTGTGCGGGTCAGAATTTCTAAGGGCCAAAATTCTAACATAACAGTGTGCAGGGGGAAGGTGGGCCTTTGGAGGAGAATCAGTGGGGACTTTTGACTCTGGAGGGATTACTTCTCCTTTAATTATCTGCCTTGTCTTACATTATATCAACAGTCTAAAGGCCCCCATAGACACAAAGATTTTTCTTCGGTGAACAACCAGTTTCAGTACAATCCAACCAATCTGCCAAATTATCGTGAGGTTAGTGGGAATCGAACAATTGTACATCTAACAATTTTTCATCCAACATTGGTCAGAAAATTGATCGGCCAGGTTAGAAGATTTTCAGCGGTCACAGTGAAATCTATCTGTTGTCCAGTATTTTGTAGGGCCTAGCAGGCAGCTCCTTGCAGTTTTCCTGGCTTCAACTAGACAATATCGCTTGAAATTGTCTTTTTAGTTGATGAAAAATCGTGCAATTAAATGATCGTTTCAAGATAAGCTTGGTCTTACAATAAAGAAAAAATCTTGACATCTATGGCCAGCTTTAGGAAGGACAAACTGCTTTCAATTGCAAACATTTCTAATGAATGTATACAGCAAATCTGCTTAGAATTTAGCTTTCCTTTATTAGGAAAAATAAATTTTTTTGGGTTGACATTCAAATTAAATCTGCAGGCTGGTGGAATTCAGAGACTTCAAAAACAACTCAAAATAAATATGAAGACTGACTGCAAATTGCCTCAGAATATCTCTGTCTAAACCATAATAAAAGTTTATTTCAAGGTGAGTGAAATGTACTGTCCAAACCTGAAACAAGGAAAATCCAGAATTGCCAAATGGGCATTATATTTGCTAGTATATTCTATAAGTAATGGAAAAAATTAAAGAAAGTTATGCCTGCAGCCAACATTTATGCTGCACCCGCCATCATATAAGTGCTCCTTTGCCCACAGCAGTAGAGCAGTTTGTCTTATTGGAAGTTACCCAACATGCATTGAGACACTGGCAGTTCATTTGCATATCAATTATGTTGGTAAATTCTGCAGTAATGAGGGAAATAGGCTCATTTCTGTTTTGTATTAAGGTGGCCATACACGGGCAGATTAAAGCTGTTGATATCAGTCCTTTACACCAATTCTGCAGCTAATCTGACTGTGTGTGTGTGTGGGGGGGGGGGGGCTTCCGAAGAGTCCTTTCGATCAATGTCAGGCCAAAAATCACCCTGATATCGATCGGGCAGGTTTGATTTTCCCTGTGATTAAGGATTGCATCTGCTAGTTAACGCGGTCCTATGACCCATAGGTGCCCATTCTCTTTGTTGTAATCCAATTGTTCACCCTCAGTCCTGATCAAACCAAATCCTACAGCCAGTCTGGGTGGTGAAGCCAGCCATGCACAAAGACTGGCTTAGCGTTAGGGACTAGAATAGGTACAGTGTTAGGGGCAAGGCATCATATTGACAGGAGTCAGGCACATTTTTCACACCTCAATGAATAAAATTCATTCATCATTACATTAGATTCTTTACACCCACTCGCCTAACATTTACCCATCTCATGAGCCCAGCAAAAGCCAACTATCTATCTCCTGACAAAAGCAAAAATACAGGTGGAAACAGTCTATTTTGTGTGGGCATTTTTTAGAAGTTAGACCGGCCTTTCCCCCGTTTTAAATCACTGTACCTCTCATTTGCCTTACCTGCTGGTGTAGTGAGGTTGGCAGAGAACATCATGCTCCGCCTAATATCCTCTACCAGGTGATCACCAACACAGAACATGTGCAGCTGAAGTTGGTCTAGAATGGCTCCTGGTGTGTGATGAAAGGAACAGTAACATCAACAAATTAAAGTGTTTTAAAGTAATGCAAATATAATGTACTTTTGCAGTGCACTAGTAAAACTGATCTGTTTGCTTCCGAAACTATAGTTCATATAAACAAGCTGCTGTGTAGTATTGGTGGAAATTGAAAAAAAGGCTATTTAGCACAGGTTAAATCATGGATAACAGATAACATCATTATGTTCTACATAGCTTATCTGCTGTGTAACCTGAGCCTTTTCTCATTTGAATGGCTGCCCCCATGGCTACACATCAGCTTATTTATATAAGCAAAGTACAGGGCAACACTGCATTCTATTATTATTACTTTAGAACACTTTAATTTTTTGATGAGACTGTTCCAATAAGCAACACACAATTGTGCCTGTCAACCTTGCATCACTACAAAACAGGTAAGGCCAAACAGGGCATTATTGGGGTGGGGGTGTATGGTTTGGATGGGGGGGTGAGAGCCCTCTCCAGGGGTACCATCATATAAAAATACCCTTAGTAAAGAGACTAGAAAAGCAATGAAATCTGGTGGCCTCTATGGCCATCTTTATTGAGCCAAAATATAAGCTCAGGGCAGTGTCGGACTGTCCCACCAGATTACCAGGAAAACTCCCGGTGGGCCATGGTGTCAGTGGGCCCTCATCCTGCTGAACTTTTGGCCTGTTTCATGGCCATTACCTATTTCTATGAGTAAAAAGAGGCTAAATAGATGGAATCATTGATTATAGTATGTAAAGAAAACAAACTAGGAGAATAGAGGTTGATTGAGGAGATGAAGAATATTCGTACTGAGAGTGGGCCCCTGGTCTAAGGTTTGTAGATGGGCCTCTGGTGTCCCAGTCCGACACTGGCTCAGGGCACTTCAGAAATTTTTGAGTAGCAAAGAACACATGGTAGATTTGCCTTTTATACTATTATACCCTGTGCATTTGATACTGTTCAGAAAGTGCAGTGATTTGTAGAGAATACACATTTGTTAAGTCTGCATGAATATCAGCAGTGGCATAAGTAGATATTACTGGGCCCCATAGCAAATTATTTTTCAGGCCCCCAAAATATCTAGAGATTGATCTGTTTTAACACTATTTATTGAAATTGTACATAAATTAGGGCCACATGGGGCCCCTATACCTTCCGGGCCCCCCTGCAGCCGCTGGGTCTGCTTCCTCTGTAGCTACGCCCCTGAATATCAGCACTTGAAAAGATGCTGGACCTGCACATTTGATACAGCTCATATACCACGTTTTTGAATTATGTTATCACATCAGCTTTTGAGAAGAATCAGCTACAAATACAAATTTGAGTTCATTTGTTAATGATAAATAATAAAATATTAAAAATACAGTGTCCGTGTGAAAGACTTAGGGGCACTATTGCTGGATGGATATTCCTGATTTGCAGCAAGTGGAGGCAACAGCTACAAATCACAGAGACATTTATCTGTGCAGAAAGTGTAGTTCTATTTTCCTACAAAAAGGAATTGCATTACTCGCATACAGATGAAAACAGAAGCTGGAGGCTAGTTGGGCAACATGAAAATATAATGTCTCAACCCCACAGGGGACTTTTGTATTTTTGGAGCTGGTGCTAAAAGTAACTGTAATTTTACAGCTTCAAAATAGTTGCAATATGACAAATAGGTCAGAAAGACAGCAGTTTGAATTTAACTTCATTAAAAATGGATGTCCACCAAAAACAGTTTTTTTGGCAAAATGAAATGTGGACATCCCCTTTATAATCAAGGTGGGTGAGTGCAAGGTAGGGTGCTGCACTACTGGCATAGTAATAAAACAAACACTGATAGTGTAAATGAAGCCTTGGGTAGTGACTAGGGTTGGCACCTTTTGTGGAGAAAAATACCGGCCTTCCTATATATTTAGCTTTTTCACCTAATAATAATATTGGGATCAACCCACATTGTTTCCTGCCAGGCTGGTAAAATACTGGGCAGGTGGCAACCCTAGTAGCGACACATAGGGACTGATCTACAGCCTACGTATAAAACACACTTTAGAGCAGTGATCATCAGACTATAGGTGTCCATACACAGGCCGATAAAAGCTGCCGACAGGCCAAGTCGGTAGTTTATTGGCCCGTGTATGGGGCCTTCTGACAGGCTTCACTGATCGATATCTAGCCAAAAATCGGCCAGATGTCGATCGGGCAGGACTAAAAATCCCCTCTACTTAACACATTTTAGGACATCGTCGCGTCAAAACGATGTCCTGCATGCGCCCTCCTACGGCTATGGAATGCAGCGTCAGGTGCTTTTTAACTCACCTATTCTCCAAAGCTGCAGTCAGGTCTTCAGGCCTCCCTCTTGAGCCCTCAGCCCTCCCTCATGAGACGTCAGGCCTCCCTCATGAGACGTCAGCCCTCCCTCATGAGACGTCAGCCCTCCCTCATGAGACGTCAGCCCTCCCTCATGAGACGTCAGCCCTCCCTCATGAGACGTCTGCCCTCCCTCATGAGACGTCAGCCCTCCCTCTTGCGCCGTCAGCCCTCCCTCTTCATGCCTCATTCCTCCGTCATCAGTTCTCCGCCTTCCGCCCTCAAGCCTCTTCCCTCGGTTATTTGGGAAGGGAAGTCTGGATCAGAATGGAGAATCTTTCATCTTTTATAAACATGTGCATAAATGGGTTCCAAAGTCAGTTTATTTCCTAGCATGCACAGCAGAATATGTCGGCCAGATTGCCTGCCATTGTGTGCCCACGTGTAGCCAGCTTTTCCTTTAATATGAAATGATATTTCATTAGTTATATAAATACTGGCTTATTTCCTTACAAAAGCATTGCCATGTGACCAACTTTGCGGTTTGCGCAAATAAACATATACTGCCAAGATATAGCAAACATCCAGCTTTCTTTGCCTGTTGTTTATAAAGGTAAACAGAAACGTTGCTTTGTAACCAAATGCTGTTCTTAATGGGGCTTTAACAACCTCTAACCTACACATCTTATTAATGCCTTCCTGCTGAACTGCTCCTAACTGCATGAACTAGAACTCTTTGAGGGTTTGCTACTTACACTACAGGACAGAACAGGTCTCAATGCATTCCATTGTATTATGATAATACAGACTGAAAATGTTGAACTTTACTGGAGAATCTCACTGATGTTTTATGTTGAGTAAGGCCAGCCTTAAGAGTTTTGTTCAGCACGCAATGAAGACAGCGCTGCATCCCATGTAAAAAAACAGAATCGTTATTAAAACAACCTTTTTGTGTGAAAAAGATAAATAATCTTCATTTTTCAGTAAATACAAAATGAATCAAGTACAAGGTTTCTATTAAATAGCAGCATAAAGAAAGCCACAAATAGGTGCTACTGTGAAGCAATGGCCTTTGCTAAGAAGCTCTGCTTCATTTGATAATATATCCACATACAACAAAACACCAGAATATGCTCAGTAACTGTTTAGCAAGTCCCAGTCTGAAGAAGAAAGTGTAACACGTGGGCGCTTAGTGGCAGGAGCAATGCTACAGTCTTCTTGCACAGAGTCTGCACCAGTTCTCTTGGTTGACCTTTGTTTTTTCTCAGAGTTAGAAGAATCTTGATCCTTCTGTTCCTTTGGCCTGAAAAACTGCAGATGTATTTGTTTTTGTCCAACTGGAGCTGGCAAAGTGAAAGTCCCTGAATCCAAAGGGATTTTCTTTTTTTCTTTTCCATCTGTTTAAAGAACAAGGGATTAAAGGCCAGCAACAGCAAAGACAGCAAGTCTATTCCTTAAATCAATGCACTGCTGTAGGTTTCCCAAAAAATGATACATGCTCTATGCAGCCTGTGAATTCCTTCCCTATGTTATTTCCCTACTACCTGCAGAGCATGTCATCTTAGGGTGAGCAGGCACCAGTAACAAAGACATGGTATATGGGAAATCCATCATTTTATTTATCTAGGAACAATTGTTCAATTTTGTTTTAGTGTGATAAACAAACTGCTTTTTGTTCACACTATGCAACCATTTACACATTTACTTCAGTTACTATGCAACCTTTATAAATAAAGCTTTCCTTGAGATGAGTAAGCTGAACATTTATTAGTGAATGAGAACTGTAGAATGAGTATGGTATGACCTTACATCACCTGCAGCCCAAATATTTACAAAAATGTGTATTTAGGTGGGGTTAACTTCCCAAATATTTGAGAATATAATGAGGCATCACTATTACGTTTTATGGGTGACTGGAGTTTCAACATAAATGTCTATACCACAACAGAATTAGACCAACTATTGACAGGAGGACTTTCACTCAATTTCCTGCTTCACTTCCCCCAAGATATGCAGGAACACCCACACTTACAAAATGTGGAACTTGGCAAGACACAGGTTTAAACTTACCTCAGGTTATTCTATCGATCTCATATGGCTAAGTAATCCATCATTCCCAAGGGGGAAAAACAACCAAACACTACTGAACTGGCACAACAAGAACTTGAGGATAGTCAAAGATGTCATGACGGAAAAAATTCACCGTATTAACTTAGGAAAAGCTACTTCAGAAATTCCCATTTTTAGTTGAAGACCACTTACTTTTCATTCAAATTATTCATTATGCCACCAAAGTTTTACAACATCTTTCTCAAATTGACAAAAATAATCCAATAAACACATTGTGGCCCAGAGATACCTCGAGAAAATCCTAGGGATGCACCGAATCCCTCTGCCTGGCCGAACAAAATCCTAATTTGCATATGTAAATTAGAACCAGGGAGGGAAATCATGTGACTTTTTGTCACAAAACAAGGGAGTAAAAAATGTTTTCCCCTTCCCACCCCTAATTCGCATATGCAAATTAGGATTCGGTTCCGCATTCGGATGACTCTTTCTGGAAGGATTTGGGGGTTCGGCTGAATCCAAAATAGTGGATTCGGTGCACCCCTAGAAAATCCACATCTCAAATTCATACAATTAGAACCACATTATCACTTGAAACACCAGATATTTTCCTAAGTAAATGGATCTCTGTAATCCCGCAGGCGGATGCTGTCAACATACTTCTATATCATGCCAAAACTATGCAAACATTATCTGTCAGCAAATACCAAGAGATGTCTTTACAGATCTTACATCGCTCTTACCTTACACCACTCCGGAGACCCATATAGGTACCCAGGGCCAGACTGGGAGGAAAAAGCAGCCCTGGCAAACGTATCAAAGCAGCCCATGTATTTACGTGCATGCAAAGCATAATATATATTTCCAACCCCTAGGTTAACTATAACTAGTGTTAATAATTTGATATTTTAAGAGTCCATTACCATATAATTCCCAGCAATATCATACACCCTATGTGCTGGAACTGGCCCTTGCAACTAATATCTCCCCCTTGTTTCTATCACAACTATTCTATCTGATGGATTAGTGACTCTATACTTACAGTATATTCTAAATTTTCCTTTGTGTGCCCCCAGCTAGACTATGTACCCTGGCAGATAAGAGGACTTTAATTACCATGTGTATCACAGGGCCAAAGTGTGACATACTTGAAGAGACTAGTCTGTCTCATGCAATTAATGCTACATATCACAGTGTAACATATACAGGCTGAAGTGATTGTTCTGAGCATGGATCCTCCTGTTGCCAACATACATATCATAGTCATAAGGGATTGGGTATATAGCAAGAAACTCTAATATTACTAACTGAAGTTGGTCAGAATTCCAAGTTCCTCCCATATGTCAGTACAGGCATGTGCAGTAATAAATGCAAACTCTGGCTTAGCTGTGGCTGGCTATAATGGACAGCTCATTTACATTTCTAAAGTGATTGGCTCATTTTTTAGGTGAGCAGCCAATTAACATTTTAAACAAAGCAGCCCATCGGGCATTTTACCAAACCCACAGATTGCCAGTCCTGGCCAGTAGGTACAACAAACTCAGACAACAACCTAGAGCCGACCTTGTTCACTGTCTTTAGCTATGTCCCAATATCCAACAACTATGGGGTGAAGTCCAGAAATATTTGGAATCTCTAACGCAACAGACAGGTACTTTAGCAGGAAGATTAACGGCGGCAACTAGGAAAACTATTTTACATCACTGGCTTTCTTCGTCCTCCCCTCCACTCATTAGTCAAACAAAAACTCCACTATATCTTTCATATGGACTGCTTGGAATCGATGAAAAATAAAGAACAATATACATTCATATATATATATATATTCTTCTCAATCTGAATGAGTTACATAGCCTCACTCCCTACACACATTAGACATCTTACTATACACACATTTAGACAAATGACATGATTTGACATGGAATTACTACTTAACACAAACACTGTATAAGAAACAGTGGTATAGGAGCAGAGTCTACGATCACCCCCCATGAGTCACCACATCAACCGGATGCTACACACAGCTAGTAATATCCTTTAACTATGATAAGGGAAAAATTACTTTATTAATGTCGACTATACGAATCTGTACTTTTGGATCAGATTATACACTCGCAAAGAAAGTGTTAAAGGGCAAGGAAAGGCAAAGAAATAAAATCCCATTTTTACTTACTTTAATGAAAAAGAAATCTATCTCCAATATACTTTAATTTAAAAATATGTACCGTTT
This sequence comes from Xenopus borealis, assembly GCA_024363595.1. Classification (NCBI taxonomy): domain Eukaryota; kingdom Metazoa; phylum Chordata; class Amphibia; order Anura; family Pipidae; genus Xenopus; species Xenopus borealis. The sequence continues at coordinate 90,422,271 of CM044437.1, forward strand.
TTATAAGAAACCTGACTGTATGCAGTGAAATTCTCCCTTCATTTACTGCTGTGGATAGGAATTGTCACACAGTCCCTAACTTCTGGCAGGGAAACAATCATACTTATGTACAGCAGGGGGAGCCCCTGCCTTATTTACCAGCCATGCAGAACTCAAGCAGCTTTGCTTTTTGATCATTTATGACAATCCCTAAGCAGCACAGACCATACTGAGCATGTGCAGTGCCAGTGTCAGACAAAGATGTATAACAAAGTTACAAGATGACAGCCCCCTGTGGCATAAATAATTAGTTTGATTAGGCTTGTGGTGCAGTAAGTTCATGTTTATGTTTAGTATACAAAATACAGCATTTCTAGCCTTATCCTATTTGACACTTTCCTTGCCCTTTAACAATGGAAAAAAAATTTCTTTATGTACCTCCAATTTCCTCTATGATGTTTATGTTGATTTGAAAACGAAATAGATGTTTAAAAAAAAACATTTATTTAGCAGAACTGTTGTGGATACACATTGGAAACATGTTATGGTCTTTTATAGTCATTATATGATTGACAAATACTGTTCCAGACACCCCAAATCAGACACATTGTGTACTCACAGAACTGCTGTGCAGCTTTCCGTGATTGCAGTGTATCCTTTGGTTTAACGGCTGATAAGATATAGCTTTCCCATTGATCCAATAGCTGAAACAAGAGTTAAATATTATACAGACAACTGCCACAATCTGTTATACAGAATTAGATTGCAAGAAAGCTTTGACTCACAAACATGCAAGTCTACACATATCAGGTCTGAACTATCTAGAGAGCATAGGAAGAACAATTGTGCAACATATCAATTACCTGTTCTGCCCATCCCTGAGTCCTGCAGTTTGTATGATCAAATTGAATTATTGATTTCTTACTGAGAACTAAGCCAATTTTTGTCTCAATCTTCTTTAGTGTTCCACTGGGATCCTACACACACACAAAAAAGAAATATCAAAATTCTTACAATGCAATTTCATAAGCAATGCAGAAGTGCCATCTCCAGGACCCGAAACATAGCATCAGGGTTCTTTCAGATTTATATTTATAAAGAAAAGATGGAAAATGTATATGTAATATCTTACCTGAATACTTGTATCAGAAAGGTCCAAAAACTGAAGCAGTTTAAAACCAAATAGGAAACAAACTCCTCTGTCGGTTATACCTGGGTTAGCTGGTCAAAAAAAAAAAGAAAGAAAAAGATCACATATAGAAATAATCTTGAATCCCATGTTGCAGTATCATAGCTCAAAGAAAAGACAGCCACGGAGCGTTTTTTTTTAGAAAAACACAAAAATGATTTAAATTGAATTAGCAAAAGAATATCTCCTGCAATGTAATTTATTGTCTACACCACATGGGTATCCCCATTACTTAAGCTTTATGTCCCTTAAAAAGTTTTAAAGCATAGTATTACAATGATTTCATAACTGAGATAGTTGCTGCTTTCAGAAATATATGTAGAAAGGCTATAAAAGCTATTACAGCTTTTAAGTCCATAACAGATTTTAAAAGGTGGATGACCAACGCCACAGAGGCAGCAAATTCACCAATGTGATACAGTTTACTTTAAAGAGGTACTGAAGCTAAATTGAAGCAGCTCTTGGGATGCTGGGATAAAGTGAGCACACATCTAACCACTATCCCAGCAATGATCAGTATAATAAGCTCTATGAGCCCTGCTCACAGAGACTTTCTGCCCAAGGGCCTGTGTTGATCATGACACGGTGAAAGCAAATCACAGTTACTTGAGACTTACAAGACAGATCCAGTACTTTAAGTTTATCCAAGCCTCTCCCTAAAACCCGCACTGAAGCCGTCATTTTCTGTATTCCAATGTTGGACAAGCAGTTATCTTTTAAGTACAGCTCTGTCAGGCTGCAAAGGAACAAAGACAAAATCTTATGAAAAAGAATATAGAAACACAAAATGACACCACTATTAACAGCAACTCTACCTTGATTAATTGCGGTCATGCTAAAAAATGTATTACTCTTATAAGGGGCTTAACCCTAACTTTTAGGGGCAGATTTACTAAATTCACATGAAGGATTCGAAATTCGATCAAATTTTCAAAAAGATTAGAATTTCGAATACCTTTTTTGAGTACTTCAACCATCGAATTTCTAAAATTTGATAGAATCGAATGATTCGTATAAAAATGTATGTGAATATTCGACCATTCGATGGTCGAAGTACTTATCCTTTAAAAAAAATATTGGTAGGCCAGTTCACCAGGTTGAACCTACTGAATTGCGAATTATTTCTATTTGATCGTTCAACCAATCGAATAGCGGTAAAATCCTTCGAATTCAATATTCAAAGGATTTTACTTCCCCTTTAAATTTGATGGTCGAATTCGAGGGTTTTTTAACCCTTGAATTCGACCAATTGTAGTGTGATGTTGAAATTGGCATTCTAGCAGGATTGCAGAATGATCCTTCGAGGCGCCATATCTGTCTGGACACTGAGCTCTGCCATTTGGCCTGTTGAGGTGTATGGCATCAGAGGGGTCCAGTTTCAATAGACAATTATTTGAGAAGACCTTTAAGATCACATTTATTTTGTTTATAATGAAAATGTCCCATTTTAGGCAAGAGTATGGGGCCAGGATGCAACTCAAGGCATGTTTCAGTTGAGGATTTGGCTGAATTGTTAATGTAGGATTTGGTATTTGGCTGGATCCAAAAATTGTGAATTTAGTGTATCCCTAACCCTAATAATCACCTTAAGAGTATTAGTTATGTATCACTTGAGCAGCCATAATTACTGGCAACTGCTATAGTAAGTTTAAGGGGCAGATTTATTAAATTCACATGAAGGATTCAAAATTCGATCGAATTTTCAAAAAGATTCAAATTTGAATTTTCCAATGTTTTTGAATACCATTCCCACCATCAAATTTTTTAAATTTAATCGAATTGAATGATTCGAATAAAAATCTATTCGAATATTTAACAGTCAAATAACTTGCCCTTTAAATTTTTATTCAACTGCCTAGTTTGCCAGTTTCAGCCTTCCGAATTGGTTTTAATTATTTTTGATCGAATAAAAAAAAAAATTAGATTCGAACAAATTTTATCGATCGATCGAATAGAAATAATTCGATCAATCGATAAAATTGTTCAAATTATTTCTATTCGATCGTTCGAATTGCAGTAAAATCCTTCAAATTCGATAGTCGAATTAGAAGGATTTCAATTCGACCACAATTCGATCTGCCCCTAAGTGTATAATATGAGAATAACAGGCTGAGAGCAGAATAACTGCTAATTAAATATTAATTGTGCATCCACATAACATGTTTCGGCAACAAGGGCCCTTTTTCAAGTGTGTACAAAATCACAAAGAAAGAATGTTTTAAAGAACCACACAGGAAGTCCCACCCCTTAGTATTAGTTATGCATCACATTTTCATCAGATCTAGCAACCAGGCAAAGTTTACGAATTATTGTATAAGAGAAATATGATACACCTCATTAGACAGTTATTTCACATTTAACAGTTCTTTTCGTGAAAGAATGTGAAGAAAGTGTAACTAAAAGTGGTACCTGCTCATTGGATCCGAACTAAGATGTGCCAGCAGCTCGTGTTCATCCCCCAGTTTACAGCATGATAAATCCAGGGAATGGAGGCATTGGAAAGATCTTATCTCCTCTAATCTCTCAGAGACCAACAGGTATCTGCACAAAAGCGCATGTTTACAACTCATAATTTATTATGTTAAGCCTTTTAGTTACATACTTACAACTTGGAAAATGTTCAGACTGAATGTAAAATCAATTTCCTACAACCTGTTAGGTGGAACTGCTTAGTGCACATTCAGCTCCATTATTCAAGTAAAAGAGGCACAGCGCTCAGAGCCTGGATTTGCTAAAACTGGGGTTCTGAACTTATCACACCGAACTCAAGCAAAATTGAACATACTACATACAAGTGCACATTTACTTTCTAAGGTATAATAGATCAGCTGGGATAAAATTGTGGATATGGCCCTTTGCACATACCTTAAGAGTAAAAATACACCTTTATACTTTTTTTTGCTAAACTAATAGTATTTCAAAGAATGATTTATAATGCAGATATTTCTCTTGGTCTGGTACTATTGCCAAACCACCCTGAGTAGTTTGCATTAAAGGAGAACTAACCCCTAAAAATGTTTTATATAATGCCGTGTTTTATATACTGAACTTTTTGAACCAGCATAAAGTTTCAGCTTGTCAATAGCAGCAATGATCCAGGACTTCAAACTTGTCACAGGGGGTCACCATCTTGGAAAGTGTCTGTGACACTCACATGGTCAATGGGCTCTGAGCAGCTGTTGAGAAGCTAATCTTAGGGGTTGTCTCAAATATCAAGCAGAAAATGAGGTTGGCCTGTAATATAAATAGATGGTACAGGGATGATTATTTTTTATGATGTTAGTTCCACTGGTTTCTGTGCTGCCATGTAGTGATTATCTATATTAATTACTAATCAGCCTTATACTGTGACATTTCTATTCTATGTGTACTGTATATTGTGAGTGGGTCCCCAAGTTCAGTTAAGTAACAGCAGCAAAGAGCATGTGAATCAGTGAATCAGCAGAAAAGAAGATGGGGAGCTACTGGGACATCTTTGGTGACACAGATCTTTACTGCTAAAGCAGTGATCCTCAAACTTGGCCCTCCAGCTGTTAAGGAACTACAAGTCCCACAATGCAATGAAGGAGTCTGGCAGCCACAGTCAGGCAAATGCATTGTGGGACTTGTAGTTCCTTAACAGCTGGAGGGCCAAGTTTGAGGATCACTGGCTAAAGGGGTTGCCTTGGGCTGGTACAGATCCGCAAAACATAATGTACAACATTTCTAGCTACTTCTTTAGTTTAACTTTCCTTGTCCTTTAACAATTCTCCTTCTGCTGCAGGTTTGTGCCTTGAGCACCTAGACCTCAACATGTATTTGGTATGAGCCATTTTAATTTAAAATTTTAACAAATTCTCAACTTAATAAATACCCAACCAGCTTTCTCCTTAAAGTATGAAAGAGGCTAGAATATACTTGCACTAAGGGAGTTATTTATTAAAGGTCGCATTTGTGAGGTTTATTCTACCTTGAATAAACTCACAACTCAAATGCTTATTTTATTCATGAAATAAATTCAAATGTTAAAAATCTGATTGAATCTACCTTGAATAAACTCACAACTCAAATGCTTATTTTATTCATGAAATAAATTCAAATGTTAAAAATCTGATTGAATGCAATCAAGGGAAAAATAGAATACCTAAAATATATTGTGTTTATAGGCTAAAAAAACCTGAATACCTCGATATGTATCAGGTTTTCAAATGCAAACCAGCATAAGAAACCTGAAATCATGAAGGCAAAAAAAAAAATCTTCTAACTGTTTAAAGAGACCTCTGCCATTGACTCCCTTAGTTTAAAAAAAAAAAAAAAAAATCTTTGTGCAATTTATACACTTTTGGTATAGGTTTTGGTTAAGCTCGATTTTTATACCACTGAGTATAATGTTTGATCCTTGATTAAGATTTCAACTATTAAATACTGGAATCTGCGGTGTAATAAGCTTTTCACTGTGGAGGATCTGACACTTAAAGGGGTGGTTCACCTTCAAGTTAACTTTTAGTATATTGTAGAAGGGCCAATTCTAAGAAACTTTTCAATTAGTCTTCATTATTTATTTTTCATAGTTTTTTAATGATTTGCAATTTTCTTCTGTTTCTTTGCAGCTTTCAAATGGGGGTCACTGACACCATCTAAAAACAAATGCTCTGTAAGGCTACAAATGTATTGTTATTGCCACTTTTTATTACTGATCCTTCTATTCCGTCCATCCCCTATTCATATTCCAGTCTCATATTCAAATAAATGCAGGGTTGCTATGGTAATTTGTACCCTAAAAACCAAATTGCTGACACTGCAAAATAGAGAGCTGCTGAATAAAAAGCTAAATATCTATAAAACCACAAACAATAAAAAATGAAAACCAATTGCAAAATGTCTCCGAATATCGCTCTCTACATTATACTAAAAGTTAACTCAAAGGTGAACAACCCCTTTAATTTAACTTACATTGTTATTAATGTATAACCCTCTAACCTATTTGGTTGTACTGGAAGTGAAAAAGGATTGTTTTAATGCTTAAATTTCTATTGTTGCCCAGCTACATTATCTTTCTATTGTAACTTGTAAAAAACACAATACAATCAACCTAAGCTGACACTGAATTCACACCAAATGTCTCAGTTCACATGATCATTTATGTATTACCTGCCACGTAGACATAATGATGACAGCACCAGTTCTCCATAAGCTTCAGTGAATTTGCGCAGGGCCAACAACCCACTGCAAGGCGCATAGAATTTCTGCTTGGCTTCTGCAGCAGTGAAAAGTTTCTCTGCAATCTGGTCAGGAAATCCCATCAGGGAGTCTACATACTGGATATTGTCAGAGATTAGATCAAGTGTCAGGGTAAAAAGTGACTTGGCAGAATATCTTAAGCTTCCCTCCTTAGTATATGTAAATATGAAAGGTTTCGGTCTGTGTCTTGAGGTATCTTCTTGCTTCCCACATAGCTCCACTGAGAATCCTTTAGAAAAAAGGCGGCACGGTCGAGTCCTGAGCTCAGAGCTATGTGACCCAATAACGGACAGCTTTCCTTTCTCTCGCACATAAACCAGTCCTGCCTCCTCATTCCTCTCTGGCTCAAGGCACTGAAACATCTTCTCACAAGGAAAAAGAAAAATATTTAAAGAAAATGTAATTTTCCATTCTACCTTGATAACTATTGTATTGCTGACAAACTGACCTGCAAACTCACCCTTTATGTGAAAAAACTAGAGTAGGCATAAGGAATTAGTTAGTGGGTAGAGTATAGACAGCTAACATCATCCAGACTTTCCTGTTAATATATAACCATATATATTGGTACAATTGTGAACATAATGCTGCTGAAGGGATATTTCTACTAAAATACATTTATTATTGCTGGATCCCTATGCATCAAAACCCTATGCATCAAAACCCTATGCATCATTGTCAAGTAACCGAATAGCTGAGAGGTCCCCAACCTTTTTTACTCATGAGCGACGTTCAATGGTAAAAAGAGTTGGGGAGCAACACAAGCATAAAAAAAGATTCTGTTAGTGCAAATAAGGGCTGTGATTGGCTATTTGGTCCTGCAGCAGGTTGGGTACCTCAGGTTACCAGAAGACAACAGGTACCCTGCAGGTTGTGTGTAGGACTTTCAGCAGTATAGATGCAGGTTGGTGGGTAGCAGGTCAGGTCATGGGTCGTATTTATAGCAACTGTTACTCCTTTACATATATATATATATATATATATATATATATATATATATATATTTTTTTTTTTTTTTTTTTAACATTCACCCACTTCTGATTTTGTCACTTCCAGTTTGCAGCAAGATCACTTCCTGTTTAATAATAGTCAGCTGGACCTGGATTGGGTTTTGGATAAAGCAGTTGCAGTCCGAGTTGAATAAATTGCAGATTGCGTGTCCAGCTTCCAAAAATTCGGACCAGCATAGAACTGTACCTCCAAGATATCACCTTATCTTTCATTTGTACAAACTAATTTGTTTAATTTTACTACTGTTCTGAGTTTTGCATCACATATAATGACACACAGGTTTTTATTGGAAAGTATTTAGGCCAAAGCTATATTTTTCAAGTTACAATTGTGACTCGTACAGAGTCTTTCTATATGTATATGCTCTTACAATCTGTAGCTTGAAGAAGGTTTTGATTAAAAAAAAAATTTAAATTAGCTATTTCCTACATCAAGATGACATGTGTATGTATGTGTGTGTGTGTTTGTGTGTGTATATATATATGTATATATATATATCCACACAAAAAAAGATCAGCACTCACAGGTCTTAGAGATTGAAAACTTATTTATTTTATAAAAGGCAAGGACTAACATTTCGGCTTACCGAAAAAGTGAGATTCTGCACCCAGTCAGAAAGTGGAGGCACTCAAAGGTCTAAATGTTGATAAATTTATTAAGTTACATATTCCCCCACATCAACGCGTTTCGGCTCCTTTACAACCACCGTCAGGCAATCTAATTAAAAAATACAGTAGAACCCCCAATTTAAGTTTTTCAAGGGACCAGAAAAGGGACTAGGAAAATGTAAAATGAGGGACATGTGTTATACATAATATATAGGTGGGACCACAAAACAACTATGTAAAATGGGGGTTATACGGTATATAAAAATATATGTAAAGAAAAGCCCACATTTATGGGTGCTTCCATAAACAAAAAAAATGACTTTAGAGATGATGATTATAATACTAAAAAACTATAACTGCCGTCTATTAAAAGGTCACAGCATAAAAAGATAAATACTTTAAAACCATTGATATATTGTATCTTTCATTTCAGCATCTTAAAATACACGGTTTATTGCCAGCAACACTTATTTTATTAAATGTTTTTACCCTGCATGTTCGTACCACAGACATAAATCACGTTTGTTCCCTGTCAGTACTAAAACCCATTGTTCTCTGAACAGTTTATCTGATGTAGGTAATAGGAAGATAACATGTACGTGAGTGTGAGTTACTGGCTAGTTATTTCAAAGCATGCCTATTCCAATCGGTTTACAATCTAAATTCGATGCCAATTTTCTTAGGAGGTACAGAAAAGCTTACGAGTTGAATTCCACAGTTTATGGAGGTCTCAGTAGTAGGAGGAGGAAGATTACTGTAAGAATAATAACCAAACTTGCTGTGTGCGTTTAGTTCCATCACCACTTTACCTTATTAACGTTAAGGGTCACACCGTTACGGACATTATTCAACCCTAAACTATAAATGCAAAGCTGCATAACACTCACCCTGTAATCCAGAAAACAGCACCCGGAACCTCTGCTATCCGGAACCTTTCTTCTTGCCGCATGCACACGAAATACGCAGTCGCGGAAACACAACCATGGAACCGGAAGAGGTTTCAAGTTGCTAGGTAACGGCTTAGCAACAGGGGGAAATTAAAGCGAAAATTAGCGAAGGTAAAACGGTTGCCTGTTAGTTCCACATTAGAGCTACGGCTTCAGCATGACACGGGCGGGTGACTTGTGCCTGAGTTCTGCCGGAGCGCGGGTTACACTGGCTACCAGTAGCGATGACCGACACCCTGCAAACAACATAATAGACGGGTGGGTATTGATATTTGGTGTTTTTTTCCCATTAGTAGTACAGCCATGTCTTAATTACTAGCTGCTGTGGGCGTATCATTTCTTTATTTTTTTCTAGTTTGCTTTCTAGTTGTAGTAAAATGTTATTTGCAATTTTTCTACAACAATATTTGCTGTAGCAGGGCGTGCTGGAGAGAGCCCTTATATGAACAGTGATGGTATACAACAAATAAATTATCATAATCAGAGGACCTCAGCTTTAGTGAAGAGAAGTGGCTTTGTCAGTACAGGCCCACAATAATGAGAACGTATTCGCTTAAAACCCTGGGCCACCACCCAGCAGTCACCAGGTAGAGATATTTTGCCAGTGCATATTAAAGGAACAGTTGGGTGTAAAAATAAAAACTGGATAAATAGATATGCTGTGCAAAATAAAATATGTTTCTAATATAGTTAGTTAGCCAAAAATGTAATGTATAAAGGCTGAAGTGACTGCATGTCTAATATAATAGCCAGAATCCAACTTCCTGCTTTTCAGCTCTCTAACTCTGAGTTAGTCATTGACTTGAAGGGGGGCCACATGGGACATAACTGTTCAGTGACTTTGCAATTGCTCCTCAGCATTCAGCTCAGATTTAAAAGCAAACATTTCTGGCCCATGTGGCCCCCCTCAAGTCACTGGTTGGTTACTGCCTGGTCACTAGGGTAACCAGTCAGTGGAAAACATAAGAGCTGAAAGCAGGTAGTGTTCTGTCAGACTTCCAGTTACTCCAGCCTTCATAGATTACATATTTGGCTAACTAACTATATTAGAAACATTTTTTATTTTGCACTGCCAAAAAATGTACCCAATATTTTCTTTTTATACTGTTGCTTTAATAAGATTCACCCAGTGCTATCACTCAGGTCGGGCTCTGAATATCTTGTATAGACTAATGAAACTGATGCTCTGGAATTTGGCAATGGCAAGTGATTTTATTGTTAAAAATGTAAGATTAGGCATTTATGGTTTACAAAAGATAGAATGTTGAAAATGACAGACTGCAGAAGATTTAATAGATCAGATGTTGCATGGGCTGGCAATTTGTAAATTCTGGCTAATGCCAGAGGAGCTGTTGTATGATGCCATATTCATTGTTTAATAAACATGGGGGTGTTGTGCCTCTGTGTACTTGAAATGCCAGAGTCTATCTTGATCTGCCTATATTGGAATGTTGAGCATAACTAGATAATACTGTTTAGATTTTTTTTCTCTCATACATACATAATTATGTTTCCTTTTGCTTAGGAACTCAGACACATTCTGGACAACTACTGGAATGTATCCTCAAGAATTCATTATCAGTTTGAATGGTATTCAGAAAATCAACAAGATAATCCTCCAGAGCTCATTAGGTATAATGGTCAGGCACAACTATTGTTTTTTGCATCCTCCTCTTTGGTGTCCAATCTTTAGTAAAATTGTATACTAGATTTCATTGTATTGTATACAGTTGTATTGTATAGTGGTTTTACTTGATGCCATAATATATTATATTTTCTGTTGCAGGGCAGATAGAAGTTTGATAGGAGAACCCTAAAAAATGTCCACCTATAACACACTAAAAGTGTTTTTAAAAGTTAACTTAACTTAATTATAGCACCTGCCATGGTTGGTCTATACCTTTACTCTTACTGATGTTTTTGCTGTCTGGCACTGTGACTCCTAGTTCTAATATTTTTTTTTATTATTCCTTTGGCCTTTATGGTTTTCAGTACGATCTGTAAGGGTTGAATCAAGCACGTCCAAAGAACCTGTCAACTTTGAGCTCCGTCTAGAAAGAGGTCAGTATTAATAAATGCACCATATTAAAATCTGATAAATGTTCTGTAATGTGTGTCTTTTGGAACATAAGTAGTAGAATTTATCTTATCCTTAGAACTGTGGGTACTGCATTTAAGGCATTTTATGAGAAAACCATTTATTTTTTGTTGTGGAGTTTGGCATGTTTATTTTGCAGATTCAGTGTTTTCCTAAGTTTGATAAAGTATTTTTTTTTGCTCTTTGCCCACTGCCTTCTGCGTATACCAAATTGTGACAGGTCTTTATTCCCTGTTTGGAGTGCAGAGACCTGCAGCATCTTCCACAAATACAAGGGTATTTGCACTGTATTAGTGAGGGACGGTAAGCAAATAGGTGTCCTCCATTTTGCATCTTACCAATCTCCTGGGTAGTACCCGCAAATTAGAGAATGGCAGAAGACGCAGCTCATAATGAGGACATGTCCTTACCACGTTCCCTATGGCAGGCACTAAGAACAGGGCTGGCCCATGACTGCTGATGCACTTTGCTCCTCACTCCAGGTAAACAAGCCCTACCTTAAGTTTCTTCAGTCACATAAAACTGCTGCAAGATTTTTAATGAAATACTATAGTTCTGTTTTTTTTTTATTTGTTATTGTATTACTTTTTAATTATGAAGCTTCTGAATTTATTTGATTTCTGTTTGTCTATAATATACTCATATTTAATGTGAACAGTACAGATGAGTGGTGCATGTTGCTTTGAGAAAGAACTTTGCTGTGTTTGGAATTCAGTACCAAAGAAATCTGCAACTGGAAAACTGTTTGCTCTGGTTACTTGAGAGACTGCTTCATACTGTTAGGGCAGGGCCGGACTGGGGCCCACCGGGGCTTCTGCCTCAGGGCCCCCCTCCAGACTCTGAGGGCTGCTGCCTTGTGCATGCAAGTCAGAGCACACACTGTTTGGTCACGGCAAAAAGCTGAGTGTGCTGACGCGCATGCAGGCGCTCTCGCACGTGAAGCGGCATGGTTGCCAGACTAGAGGCCCTGAGGCAGTAGCCCTCAAGGTCTGGAGGGGGGCCCTGAGACAGAAGTTCTGGGAAGAAATCCAGGTAGAGCCGAGGGCCCACCAGGTTTTTTTCCCGGTATCCCGCCAGCCCAGTCCAACCCTGTGTTAGGGCATCATGACGGGGAAAGTGTAAAATAGAATAAGGCTGGAAATGCTGTATTTTGTATACTAAACATAAGCATAAACTTACTGCACCACAAGTCTAATCAAACAAATGATTTATGCTTTCAAAGTTGGCCACAGGTGGCTGTCATCTTGTAACTTTGTCAAACCTCTTTGCGCACATGCTCAGTGTGGTCTGGACTGCTTAGGGATCAAAACAGCACAAGTCAAATAATATCTGCCAGAAGCCAATACAGCAAGACTGATTAAGAATCGGAATATACAGACTGCTCTGGGTCCTGTGTTGTCATGTAATGTGGATTTTATAGTTTTTGTATTGTTTGATACAAACTTTCTCCAACTCTGCAGAACCAGTGGCTGAAGCAAAATAATTCTCCAAATAAAATTCCAGTTTATCTGTTTAAATCTGGCTCCATGATCTTTGTCCCTGCAGCTGGAGTTGGAAACAGTAAAGGGCATGTAAAGGCAAAAATAAAATCCAATGCTAATCTCTACAAAGTTGCCTACTGCAAACTGCTGGAGTTCTGCATGGCTGGGAAGTAAGGCGGGGCTCCCCCTGCGGTTCATAAGTATGATTGTTTCCCTGCCCAGCAGTTGGGGAACGTCTGACAATTCCTATAAACAGCAGTAAATGAAGGGAGAATTTCACTGAATACAGTCAGGTTTCTTATAAAATGGCACAAGTTTTTTTAAAGTATATTGGAGATAGATTGCTTTTTCATTAAAGAAAGTAAAAAGGGGATTTTATTTTTTGCCTTTCCTTGTCCTTTTAAATAGTGTTCTGATTATTTAATGACAGAACATAATTTAAATTACAATGTTTTTATGTGTAATGTATCACATTTTTCTAGATCTTGAAAATACTGAAGGGCATCTACAGTTTGAAGAGTTTACTGTAAGTATGTTACATAGCATAAAGCTCCTCCCAGATATTAAAACTTATTAAAAGCTTGGGAGGTTCAGCTTTTAATCAAATATTTTAATTTTATTTTTTTGTCTGTATTCTGCTTTGCACAGCTATAAAAAAAAAAAAAAAACAGCATTCTTCAAAGTCTTTTAGAACAATGAAGAGAGCTGAAAATTAGCCAATTTGCTGTTGTTATCTGGTTGCTAGGGATATATATACAAAATCAAAATAAGATCAATAGCAGACCATAAACGTAGCAACAATAAAAGTGAAGCCTCACTGACTCATTTTTTGGTTGCCTAGGTCAGTGACTCTGACAACCAGAATTTTTGGTTGCGGTCTGGAAAGGCAGAATAAGAAAACTAATAAATGAGAAAGTATTCAAAATAAACTGAGATTATTTATATTTTGAATTCTATCCTTGACCACAAACTTGGTTCTTTAGAGTAATTGTAAGAAGGGAATGTGTTTAATATTCTTTCAGTTAATGAGACCCTTTTTTTCTATAGCTCTAACACAGGCAACAAGTAGAGGTGGGAATTTGGCAATTGTAAAGTGTGCAATATTTCTTTCTAACCCTGCTAATTTACCATTGAGGTAGTACAATTTCAGTAAAATCACGGTTTATACAATATTTTCAAAAGAGATAAATATTTAATTTACAAGTGGAGGCAGAGCAGATTTCAGTGATCATATACTAGCTATAGTCCAGATTTGCTCCTTCTAGCCCATCAGTATCCAAATCCTGCATAAAGTTTTATAATGGATTAGGTATGTATCTAGTAAGTTTATTTCATTGTAAATATCAACAGCCTATATTTCATGAAAACTTGACTCTAGACCATTGTGTTTATGCATTTTGTTTATTCATAAATTCTTGAATAAATAATACACTTCTATTTTTTCCCTCAGCTCCCGGGAGTTCAAGTTGCTCATATTCGTTTTGTGATCCTGTCTGGATTTGATCATTTTGCATCTGTGCACAGGGTTTCAGCAGAAGGAGATAAATGAATAGAATGCAGAGATCATATGACAAATACCAGCAACACCATTCAAGTGTCTTTAGATGCTTTATATACATTATATAAAGGCTGGTTCTAATACTAGACTGGAATACTTCCCTGAATGTTTTCAAACAATTTTGTAAATATTTTGATAATAAAATGGGATTTTTTCGAGAAATGCGTGATCATTTAAACGTTCTTACTTTGTGTGAGCTATTACCCGATACCCGTTATCCAAAAAACTCCACAAATTATTTCCCATAGTCTTAGGCTGGGGACAGACGGGGAGATTCGGGGAGATTCGGGGAGATTGTCGCCTGCTATTAAATGCCAGGCGACAGAATCTCCCCGAATCTCCCTGTCTGTCCCCAGCCTTAAGGTTGATCCGTGGACCTCTCCCACTGACGTATATTTGCTATTTGAAGTTAGCAGATCCACATTCTGTCATACATTCAGTTTAGAAATAGGAGATTCTGTCAGTGTGTATACAAAACCTTAGGTTGTACATGTTCAGCCTGGCTTCTCTTTCCACTGAATTGGTATTGCCAATGTTCACACTATACAATCTAGTTCATTATCTTGTACAATCTATTCATGAAAGTCCCTCAATGCAAAGTAATGAAAGGAGGTTCTACAGCAGTCTGACTCCCTTAGCTTTACATAATGGTTTCTTAGGTATAAGCTTGGTTTCTTTTTGGCATGACTTAACATGTACCTAAAACAGAGTGTGTTTCATAGTTGTTGTTTCTTTATTAACCAATTAAGAGGTTTAGAAAGAAAGAACCTAGACAGTAGTATAAATTGGTCTTAAAAAAAGACTTTTATTTATTTTTTATTAAACGCCCACAATGCTTTGCAACATCAGGTAGAAGCCTTCTGCACTTTAAGCTGCAACCGTCACAAACAAATACATTGTGGAGTTGTAGGGCTTTTATATATGAGCTATAACTAAGCACTTTACAAATAAGTGGAAAATGTTCTTAGACGTAATATGGAGCATTTTGTCTGGTTTGTAGTGCTTGCATTGTTCAGTTGGGGTCCTTAAAAAATCTGTGAATCATGATTATTTCTTCTTCTCAAGTACAGAGCGCACTTCTTCTGGCTTGTAGCCCCAGGGACCCATCTTGCCCTATAAATACAACAAGCCCAAATTAGTCTGCAGTTAATATATAGGGTATAATGTACCCCCTCTTGTAAAAACATAATACTATTAGTCAATGAGGAGTTCGGAGGCAACTTTTATAATAAATTCCAGTGAGTCATGACAGACATTACATTATTAGCACTAATTATAACAGATGACAACATTAAACACCATTTTGACGGATATACAGGTGTGAGACCTGTTATTCAGAATGCTCGGGACCCAGGGTTTTCCAGATAAGGGGGGTCTTTCTATAATTTGGATTTCGATACCTCAAGTCTACTAAAATATAATTTAAAGGGATACTGTCATGGAAATTTTTTTTTCAAAATGCATCAGTTAATAGTGCTGTTCCAGAAGAATTCTGGAACAGAATTTTGTTTTATATTTAATTTTGAAATCTGACATGGGGCTAGCCATATTGCAGACATAGAATCTGCCATCTTTTACATAGTGGGCCATCCTTCAAAAATGAGGCAGGAATCCATTTGAGAAATCATGTCTGCAGAGAATGTAATCAGTTTATTCAAGCCTTTAATGGGTAAATTAAGAAGCAGATGGAAGGTTGATCAATTTTATCTAGAATTTTTTAGCTATGGGGCAGCAGATATGTATCCAGGATATATTTATGTTTTGAGACCAACAATTCCATTGCATTACAAGGAGCAAGGAAGGTGCAGTAACTGCCATTTCCTTCCAGCCACTGTTTTGTGCATTGATGTGTTTTCGAGGTAAGAAGAGAACCCAAACAGTAATGTTAGCCCCCTGAAAGCTAGGATTGTCTGTTCTTATCCATATTACATACATATTTTTGTAGGAACTAAATGGAATGGGAAGCTGAATTTATAGTGATATATTTTTAACATTTGTATTTAGAAGATATTCTTTAATTCCAAACACCAATTTGCACTTGTTAACTATAATAACTCTCAGGCATATACTGTATTGTGACTCTGCACTCTGATCTGAGAGTACTCCAAGTATCCAAGTAAATATGGTAAGGTTGTAACCCATCATGCACCCACTTCCTAGATGCCTGGCACCTCCTTTTGCCTAGCATAGAATGACTGCTAGGTATTTAACATTCAGTCTGCTAGTTTATGTTCTCTTAGTCAAGACTTACATGGGTCTTTAAGTGTATTTGCTTCTTTCTTATTAAGCCAATGGCTTTGGGACTGTGCCCTATCAAAAGCGGAAACAGTGTTCTATATTTTCATCTATCCTTACATTTTGGAGTCTATTAACCCTGATTTGTTTTCCTACAGAAGAAAAAGTCCTTATGTGACATTGCTGCTTACAGCTATATAAATAAACATATGCATACTTATGGCAAACAGTTTCTAACATGATTGTAGTGTTATAATAAATGTAAACAATTACTTAGGTGGTGAATTTCAAAACTAATATTACACTTTGTCCAGGCTTGATAACTATCATTGGTTAATGATGGGGTGTTTTCACAAGGGTAGTGTTCCATAGGTCCATTTTTGCCCATGTACACTGCTGGACTGGACTATATCCATGACACAAAATGAATGAAAACTCACAACATAGAACATAGTTTAGTCACCTTGTAAATGATTTTTCCTTCCTGCAAGATATAAAGTCTTTCTGGTAGAGCTGCATACTTGGCACTGCAGAGGTTACTCATTGTGTCTAACACGACTGGGCAGGAAGGTAACTCTTCCATCAAGCGTTTGGCTGCAGCAAGCCGATCCTGGAGACTTCTGTGCTTTTTTATATGAAGATTGTTTTTCAATGCCCATTCATCTAAAAAACATGAAAAACACTGGACTTTAGAATAAAGCATATTTTCCTCCACCCTTTATTGTGATTAAGCTAAATGAATTAAAAAAACATACCTGTAGAAAATCCTTTTGTGGCTGTACTAGAAAGGTCATGGTACTGCTGACTTGCAGCTTCATTCTATATGTCTTGATAAAGGGTCCAAAATGTTGCCCTTTTGGGGGGTCCCTATGGGACCAGACTGTAAATTATATCCTTATTGCTGTTTATAACAGGGGTCCCACACCACCGAATTTGACACCGGTGCGCCCAAATTGGACACTGACCCCCCCCCCTCCAGCCCTCTCCCGACATTTCACTGTAGCTTATAATGCATAATATACCCCCTACTTTAATTTATAAAGATATCAGAATGGATGCCAACCCCTCTGACCCCCCCACAGTCCTCTCCCAACATTTCACTGTAGATTATAATGCATAATGTACCCCTAAATTCGCCCATCACTATTTACGTCCTTACCTCTTTGTGTTTGCATGCTATCTTCTATACACCTATGTTTTACTAAGTTTCTAGTGCAGTTATGTAATAGAAGATACTAAGTTAGCCCAGGTGCAGTAACCCTTAGCAACAAATCAGCAGGTAGCATTCACTGGTCACCCATTTAAAAGCAAAGATCTTAATGGTTTCTATGGGCTACTGCTGCTGGTCAAACTTAGTGCCTTTTATTACATATGGAGTCTGCTGAATCCAATCAGCCTTCGTGCACACACACCCCTCTGTTTCACTCTGCTGTGTGTACACACTCAGATTGGATTCAAATCAATGGAGCAGGGTCAGGGAACAGATCTGCTTCTCTCAGCCTGCAGAAATACACAGACTGAGAGCATTCGGAGCCTTCAGCCTGTGTGCTCAAAGCCTTATGGACTGGACAATGGCATACCATAGTGAATTGGGCTTTCTTTGTCCCTGCATGTGATTTTTATCAGAAATAATTTAGTTGAGTAAGGGCTCAGTGCTTCTGCTGGGCTGTGATGGGGACTAATACCTGACAGAATATCTACATGTTCGACTGCACAAAACAGTCAGACACATTCATAAAGTGAAACACTCACCTTCTTTGACAGATGTGTCAGTTCCTGAAAATCTTTCATGACTATCAATCAATCTAAAAAAAGATCAAACAGTTGCAGGCAATCCTTCTGCATTCCTCAGTCTGATTCCTCACATATCTGCCCCTTTACTTGTCTATAGATCTACCGAAGAGATCATAGCATCAATCCATCAGACCCAGTGACTGAATTTTTTATCCAACAGTAGGAATGCTGAGCTTGACAATATGAATAACAGCAGGAATGTTTTCACAATTTTCTGTATTTAGTCGATCACTCAAAATTATTTATTCAGGCAAATTAACATAAGTCTCAGTACCTACTCAATGAATAATTCCTAAAATTGTAAATTGTTCAATAACTGTACTACTTTTAAATATGTATCAAGGTGAGATTGAAAGGTAATCGATTATGCATTGGAGGAGAAAATAACAGTTGGCTGATATAAGTAGTGGGGAACTAGATTTATTGCCCAGCCAAAATATCTATGTCCACAACCTGTATATGTGTTATGCCTTACAATTCATCTACTCGGGCCTACTGTATTATGCAGACAATACCATGCCAAAGACATGAGCCTGTTAGTATGTTCACTAGGCTCAATTAATGAAACAGGTGCATTGTCATTTTCCCCTTCTGCAGCCCTAAAACCTGTTAATAAAATGTCCTTTTTTTTTTTAAACATATTTTATTTTATAAGTATTTTTTTACATTTGTACTTTTTTCATGATTGAATCTATTGATAATTTTTATGGTTTTAGAGGAATGGAGTTTAATTGTGGTTTGAAAAAGCTCTAATACAGTGTACCACTAAAATTGGCCTTTAGCACAAGCAAGGGGCAAAGTGGAAAAAATGTAAGCAATTCACCATGTTTTTTTTCCCATAGGGCAATAGTTATTTAATAGAATTCTAGCATCGTTGTATCTGACACAAACTTTTGAGCCAGCTGTCAATGGGACCAGTCCATCTATCTGTGATTGATTCAGTTCGCAAAAATATGCTGTGTGCAGGTTGCAGCATAATAAAGGTAAATTAACTATTTGTTTTAGTTTTATTATTTAGTTACTTTTTTTTCCTTCCTATATTTTTAATCCAACCAATATCTTATAAATTGTAATATTTATTAATGATTCTGGATTATAACACTAGATGGAGCATGAACTAAAAGCAGTAATTATTGATCCTGCTGCAAATATTTCAGATAAAACTTTAAAGCCCCCCATGCTTATTTGTGTCCAGGGGTCTACCAATGCTCTGCACACAGTGCCCTCCAGCACTCCTGATTTTCCTCATTGAGATGCACAAGCTAGGGGACATTTAAGGGGCAAGATGGGGATGCCTATTTGCCTCCTCCTGCCCACCCATCATGAATTCAGCACTGCCGAATGCAGGCAGAGCTGTATTCATGGGGAAATGCAAGTCTCTGCAAGAGTGCAGAGACATGGAGAAATTTAGAAACAGGTAAACTCCCGAAGTTTTTTGCACTTGGCAACCTGCCATACAAGAGGTAAATTACCGATTATGTCAAAAATCCCAAGGCAGTACCTCTAATCTGTAACCCAGAATGAATGTCAGTCTGTAAAAGTTTCCTGTCAAGACACTGAGGGGCAGATTTATCAAAGATCGAGTTGTGTTTTCCAGGAAGATTTTAGTTTTTCGAGGGTAGTTTTCAGTCGAGAACTCGAATTTTGGGAGGAAAAAAAAAATAACAATTTTCAGGAGTAAAAAAAAAAAAACCTCTAAGCTGGAAATGGCCAGAATCTGAAAATACTCCAGCGAAAGCCTTCCAAAGTCATGTAGAAGTCAATGGCAGAGGTCCCTTGAACCATTTGAAGCTGTTAATAGTAGGGTTGCCACCTTTGCCAGCGGCTAAACCCGAATGAAGGGGGCAGGGCAGATAGCATTGGTGGTGGATCAGTGATGACATAAGAGGCAGGTACAATGAAGTAGGTGGAGTAATGATGCCAGGGTGGGTTTATTGCACCACTTAAGGCCCCCATATACAGGCCAACAAACGATGCAGACTGACCGAGTTGGCAGCTTTTTGGACCTCCACTAGGCTTCCCCGATCAACATGTGGCAAAAGTCGCCCAGATTTTGAACAGGCAGGCTAAAAACTCCGGTCGCATCTGTTCGTTGATAAGGGCCCTCGATCCAACTGCCCGTTCTCCTGCATTATGATCCGATCGTTGGGCCCTAGGGATCAGCCCGATATTGCCCACCTCAATGTCTATTGGTTAGAGATCTCCCTGTGAATGTCCATCTTTAGACTCAACTGGCTGGATTTCCATCCATATTGTAAACCAGACAGAAAGTTTTGATGTCCAGTTCAAAACCACACTGGTGGAAACCCTAACTCTTATCTTTATTCTGCCTGACGAGTAAGCCCAATTACAGGTATAGGATCTATTATACAGAAACAAGTTATCCAGAAAGCTCTGAAATACGACAATGCTAAGTTAGAAAAAAAATCCTTATTTTTTATTGATTTGCTTTTTTCAGTTTCTGTAATAAGAAATTAATCTTATTGTTTGGATTTTCACAAGGCTGAAGACTGAACAGAAACCTGACACCCGAAAAGGTCTTAGAAAAACCTGTTTGGGTCAAAACTGAACAGGTGGCAAAGCTAGTTAATAGCCTTCATGATGTTCTGTTTTTTTTCAGTGGGTTCCACTCGAAAACTCAATTAATTTGTGCAATTCAAGGTTTTTCCTGCTGAAAACTCGATCTAGTTCTTCACACCGAATTCACTGATGTGAATTGAGTTTTTTTCCTTAAGGGCCCTTACACACGGGCGTTTTGGACCTGCGCTCCCCTGCGTTGCGTTTGGCTGCGTTCAGCCGCAGGGGAGCGCTGGTCTAGACGCACCTCATTCTTTTCAATGAGGTTGTACCCACGAGGCGCGTGTAAGCGCCGAACGCAAGTTCAGACGCAACATGCTGCATTTTTCCTGCGTTTGGCGCCTACATGCGTTCGTGTGAGTACAGCCCCATTGAAAATAATTGAGTGCGTCTATACCTGCGCTCCCCTGCGGCTGAACGCAGAAAAACGGAACGCAGGGGAGCGCATGAGTTCCATTCCTCTTTACATGAACTTTAATATGGTACACAGAGTGGCAATTCCATGTATAAATATCCCCAGAACATATATCAAGAGGGCACATGGCAATTCCATGTATAAATACCCCCAGAACATATATCAAGAGGGCACGTGGCAATTCCATGTATAAATACCCCCAGAATGTATATCAAGTTGACACTGTGGCAGATTCATAGCTAGTAACAAAAACAGTCCTTACCACCTAGTTGTGGGCCCCATCAGGGGTACAGACCCTAGTGCTGATGCACCCTTTGCACCCCCGGTAGTTCCGCCACTGGTGGGATCTGCTGTAAAGCAATGCTCCTCCCAGGTGCTCTCCTACCTGAAAAGCTTTGGTGCAGGCAGGTACTTGTAGGCAGGATCGGACTAGGGGGCCCTGGGCCCACCGGGACTCCTGTCCAGGGCCCCACTCCTGACAATAATATTACTAGTATACAAATACTCCCTTTATTGTGACTGTTTTGTTAGCAGGAGTACATTATGCCGGGGGTTTAACGCCCAAGGATAAAACACAGAGTTGCTTCTATTTCCTGTTTGCTCTGTTTAGCTCAAAACAGAGACCTACGTGGGTCTATTTTGACATATCCATGTCTGACCTGAACCTCCAGCCTGATCCATACCTGTTTACCAGCATTCTGGCCTTAATCCAATATCAACTCAGTGACATCACACAGTGGTCAGGAACAGTACTTCCATCTGACCGCCCTGAAGGATGCCTGTGAACTGCCCACATACTTGGGACATCAAGGAAATTTTACCTGAGTATTCCACAGGTCCCCCTCCCGGAATACAGATCTAGCACAAAAAATAACCAAAAAAAAACCCATCGATTTAACTTTTTTTTTGACAAACAATTCACTGAACCTGAACAAGGATATATACTACCCCTTTGCATAAGGTGAAAAAATCATACTGTTAGTATTTCATGGGTTTGGATACCCATGGAGAGACAAAATAGATCAACTACTTTCTGTTCTATCTTTGCCGACATATACAATAAACCCATATGGGCAATAATTTCCTCACTGCTAGCAGACTCTCCTGTAAGTCCAAAGTCCCACCAAGAAAGATTACAGGCAACAGGAACTAAACTGTTCACTAATATATAATGAATATATCTATATATAGCAATTGTAAAAAGTGGAGGCACTCATGGGTCTAAATGTTGATGAATTTATTAAGTTCTCACATATTCTCCCACATCAACGCTTTTCGGCTCCTTAAGAAGCCGAACCACGATATAGATATAG